>OY728131.1:395330054-396580054 GCA_963277665.1 Viscum album | reverse complement strand
ACTTCAAAACTGTTTTTTCATATAATTTAATTATATGGATAGAATATCTTTTTAATTGGTTTTAAAGTGTAAATAGAATATATTGTTACCATTTAATTCAATGGTGGCCATTGCGATTAATTTCACATTGAAATTGGACATAAGAAATTGTCAAACATTTGATAGAAATTGTATATAAAAAAACCCGCTATTTGTTTTGACAACGAGAATTATTTTTTAAATTAATTATTTCAATTTCAATGTTTTGAATTTGGTAAAATGGATTCAATATTTTTAATCATAGGGTATAAATTAAGTAATTAAGACTCTTTTGTTTTTGGACATTATGAATAGTAACGACGGTAATTATCCTTAATTATCATGATTAATTAGTAATAGGGTAGTTAAGGATAATAAAATAATATCGTAATAATAAAAAATGACCCCAACATGTCTCCTAATGATACTGGTTGTATCATGTCCGACCGTGGGATGCCTTGTGCCACTATTTGGGACCCCATAGAATAACTTTTTGGTGATAGTGACAGTTTATCATTTTATTTTTAATGAAAGGAGAATATCACAAAAGTATGTAACACCTATGTAAAAAAAATTTAATTTTGTCTACATAAATGATATCTTGGACTATAAATAGTCATTTGAAATCTAAAAATATTTACGACATCATATTATCTTTATTATAATTTTCAAACAATAAAAAAATTAAATTTTTATGACACCATGATGATGCAACGATTACCTCATTAGTGAACGATTTAAATAAAAAGAAAATATAATGTTAAATCTAAGACTTACACTTGTAAAAAACTTATTATATGGGAATATTTCGAACTCTTATCACCTTATACTTTAAATATACCAATGGGGGACCTTTGAAATCCGAAACTCATGTTAATATAAAGTAACATTTCTTGACTTTCCAACAGTGCCCCTCCTCCCTCTTATAAAAGACCCCCACCTCTTCCTCTTTACCCACACCTCTCAAGGAATTTGCTCGGCCATGATCTACTAATTTTATCTCTTAAAATCCCTCTCTTCATCATAGATTCCTTACCATAGGCATAAATCTCTTCAATAAACCCTTTTTCTTCAAACAAAGAAGAGTAACCCGATTTAAAGGTAATGTCTTCACTTGTGTTTTTTTGTTTTATTTCGCTTCTCCAACCCCCTAAAATCTTATTATTCTTGTATTGTGTAACACCAAAGTATCTCCAATATAATAGGGTGTTGTTATGAGAATTATTTTATTTAAACTTTCAAACACTCCCATATAATGGTTAAAGAACATACTATTTCTATGGATGGCGAATTCATGCCTCACGAAACGATGATTGTTCAATCTTCTTTTAACACCTTTAATGGTGTCCATTAATATTTAACTCTATTTATATATGATACATCTTATTTTTATGTTTTAATTAGGCTTCTGTATTTTTCATTTATGTAATACCTTTATGGTTTCCATTATGGGTAAGCACGATATCTTCATTTAGGAGTTGCGGACTACCGCCCCCTCAAGGATATTTTATTCATTAATGCCATATTTGGGATGTATAAAGGATGGAGTTTATGATGTTACATATGATATTATACATGAATTATAATATAACTTTTATTCATTATTATTTCATTCCATTAAATACAAAATAGAAATGAAAGTAGCGTTCATGCGTACGTACGGCTTACCATCTCCATGAATGGTGCATTTCATTTCTTACAAAAAAATGTTATGTAATATTATAAATGCATTTATATACTCTATATATATGATATATATTATATCTACATAATTAATATAATTCTTGATATAATGGATATTTTACCACATGAACAACTTGTAATTATAAGGAGTTTATTTTTGACTCAAGTACCAATGATCGAGAAAATGACTGTTATTAACTTAAATAATTAAATAGTGTTCATAACATGGTAATAAGTGATATAAAAAGAATATGGAACATGAGAAGGGTTCTTAAGAATGTATAAATTAACTCAATTTTATTATTTAGGAGATTAAATAATGACCAAGTCAAGTTAGACCCGATGTAAGGGACTTCGTCTCAATCTCCTTTCATTAAGGCATATTTTTTATACACAAATTTCTTTTAAACGGTGTATAATCCCCATTTACTTTTACATTTATTCAAAAGGAATATTTTTTATATGAATCCTTCTACTAAATGACAAAAGGGAATGTTTTTTTCATACGTATGCGTTGGTAATGACTTCTCTGTCGTCGTGACCATTATTTGAGTTTCAGATTCCTCTACAAGCCATAACTATTTTTAAATGAAAAAATACCATGTTTTACATTACTTTTATTGTGTAATTTAAAATGGTTTTCATAATTTTTTTATCAATGTGTTATTGATATCTTGTGATTTAAATGTGGAAATTTTCTGTTTCCTTTATGCATGTTTTCTGTGATTCGATTATGTTATGGTTCATGGGAATTGTTTATGAAGATGGGTGGTTCTGTGATAATCTAAGGGCGTGTGAGCCCGATATAGCTCTCAAATGCATTGGGTAACTATAAGGGTTTAAACACTAAGGTTTTTTCCAAATAGATTTTGGGAATATACTATGATGGGTATTCCAAACGTAACCATGAGGGTTACTCCCTACGTAAGAACTTTATAAATGCCTCAAGTTACCTTTATGTCTTATGATTTCTATGATTTATTCATGATTTGATGAGGTATGATAAAGTGATTATGTTTTATGAGTAAATTATGATTTCATTGATTCTTATGTATACATGGACTAATGTTTTCATTCCGTATTTTTATATAACTTACTGATATTTTTATGCGCATCCCATGATTTTGAAATGTTTTTCACAGGTCAAGGGAAAGGTACATGATGTGATGATACTTACAAGGAAGTGTCATGAAAAAATCAATGTTTTGTATTAAATATGATTCCTTTGATGGGAAAAGTGATTATTGTCTTTAATGTAACCACCTTGTTTAAATGTGGAATGTATTGCATGATTTATGATCTAATTCTCTAAAACTCTAATCCTAAAAATATCCTCAATGTGTAATCTTTTTATTAATCATGATTAAGCAATGTTTAAGGATGGGGCCTTATAGTTGGTACTAGAGGTCATTTTAGATAACTTTAGGAATTAGAATTCTATGAAATGATTATGCAAAAATATTTTTTTATGGTCAAATTTAAATGATATAGCATTTGAAGATTACCATGTTTCTTCATCTTATACATGTTTTTTCAGAATGATTTTCCGTAGAGGAAATAGAGAAGTATTTCTAGGAAGGCATATAGAAGGAAATGACCTTCCAAATCAGCATCTTGATATGGTTGGAATTGGAAATGAATAGTTTGTTGCATTAATGGAACATTTGACTCATGCAATAAATGGTGGTCGTATCCATGCATGAGATCATCCAGATCAACCGCAGAGGAACATGTTAGTTTTGGAACATTTCATGAGGCAACATCCCCCATCATTCAGAGATTTTATCTAACAATGTGCTAGCTGAAGGGTGCATTAATTCAATAGAGATGATTTTCGATGTCCTGGGGTGTTAAGACAATAAAATGGTTAGATTTTCTGTTTACCGTTTGGAGGGTGAAGCAGATCAGTGGTGGTCGATGGTTAAAAATATCAGGTATGCTGACGAGATTGATACTCTTGACTGAATGAATTAAAAATTATCTTTTTTGAGAAGTAATTTTCTAAGGTTGTTCTACATAGAATGGAAGAACAATTCTTGGAATTGAGGCAATAGGATGACTCAGTGGATTCTTAGAAAGAAAGGTTAACTCGAATGGCAAGGTATGCTCAAAATTTAATCGAGAACGTGATAGTAAAATCAATCATTTTTACTCAGGATTAAATCCAAAATATCGAAGGGCTTTAGCTTCTCATAAGTTCAAGAGTTATGAAAAGCTTGTTCGATGGTCTGAGAAGTTGGAAATAGAGTTTTCTAATGATCAAGTGTTCTATAACAACCAACAGAAGAAGAGAACGAGGTGGTAGGAGAAAGGGAATAATTATTCAGAATGGTTAGATGGTAAGAAAACTGAGTCCCCAGATTGTGACAAATGTGGTAAAAGGCATGTTGGGTAATGTCTTCTGAATTCCATAAGGTGCTACCAATGTGGTAAGAAGGGACATAAGGCTCGTTATTGCACTGAAATAGATCATGGTGATGGTAAGACAAAATTTTATTTACAGTTAGTTACATGTTTCAAGTGAAATGAGATGGGTCATTATTCAAATGAGTGTTCGATAAAGAGTTCAAATGATGGGAATTAGTCAGACTACAAGAAAGAAGGTGTGGTAAAATCCTTTGCAACTACTTTAGTAGATGTTGGGCTAGAAAATGAAGTGGTATCAAGTACTTTGTGGGTTTTCTAATATTATTGTAATGTGTTGTTTGATTCAGGGTCTACACATTATTTCATCTCTGAAAACATTTCTAGTAAATTGTGAATTCCACCTCAATAAATGACTCATAATCTTGTGGTTAAAACACCTGGGGGGAAATGTTGAGGCAAAAAGAATTTATAATAATATTCATATCCTTATCCATGGAATGAACCTACTTGAAAACTATATTGTTTTACCTCTAATAGAGTTTGATGTTATCTTGGGTATGGATTGGATCTCTGTTTACCATGCTAAGATTTATTGTAGAGCTAAAGAAGTTTTTTTCTAAAATTCATTCAGTTTGTGTACAAGAATGAATCCTTACTATTGATAACATATTAAGAGTCTGAGAAACATGTAAAATATGGGAATGAATGTTACCTTGCATGTATTGTTTTACACAAAGGAAACATTCAGATTAATGATGTGCCAATGGTAAATTAGTATACTGATGTTTTTTTGATGAGTTGCGTGGAATAATACCAGATTGGGATGTTGAATTTAATATTGACGTAGTTCCTGATGCTAAGAAAATTTCAAAACCCCCTTATCGAATGGCTCAAATTGAAATTTTAGAGTTGAAGGAGCAATTGAATTATTTATTAGAGAAATGATTCATTCGACCTAGCACATCACCATGGGGTGATCTTGTATGATTTGTTAAAATGAAAGATGGTTATATGGGACTTTTCATTGATTATATAGCCTTGAATAACATCATTGTTAAGATCAAATATCCTTTTCCTCATATCAATGATTTGTTTGATCATCTACAGGTAGAATAGTATTTTTCAAAGATTGACCTGATATTGGGGTACCATCAGTTGAAGGTAAAGGAAGAAGATGTTCTGAAGTCAGCATTTCGTACAAGATATGTCCATTATGAATTTGTAGTAATTCCTTTTGGGTTAACCATTGCACTTATTGTATTCATGGACCTTATGAATAGAATTTTCCATGAGGTCTTAGATAAGTTTTTAGATGTTTTCATTGATGATATTTTTATGTTTTCTAAAAGTAAAGAGGAGCATGAAAGACATTTAAGGGTTATTTTGAAAAGCATAAAAAATAGATTGTTTTGGAAATTCAGTAGGTGTGAGTTTTGGTTGCATAAAATTTCTTTCCTTGGTCACATTGTTTCTAAAGATGGAATAATTGTTGATCCTGCAAAAACATAGGTTGTTGAAGAATGGCCAAGACCCACAAATGTAATTGAGATTCGTAGTTTTCTTGGTTTTGCGGGTTTTTACCGAAGGTTTGTTAGAAATTATTCGCGGTTATCTACTCCAATGAATATGTAAACTAGGAAGGGTGTTATGTTTACCTAGACAAAAGAATGTGATGAATGTTTTTAGGAATTGACAAGAAGATTGGTGAATGCTCCAATTTTGTCATTAGCTTCCAGGAATGGTGAGTTTGTTATCTACAGTGATTCTTCATTGGAAGGACATGGTTGCATCCTAATTCATAATGATCAGGTAATTTCGTATGCTTCACGTCAGTTGAAAACTCATAAGGTAAATTATCCTACACATTATTTGGAATTAGTTGTTGTTGTTTTCATTTTAAAAATTTGGAGGCATCATTTCTATGGTGTAAAATGTGAAATATATACTGATCACAAAAGTTTAATGTATATATTCACTCTGAAAGAATTGAACATGAGATAAAAGTGGTGGCTAGAATTAATCAAGGATTAAGATAGTACAATTCATTATCATCCCGGAAAAGAAAATAAAGTGGATGTTGCTTTGAGTTGAAAAAGTAATGCTTCATTATCAATGATGTGTTTGGAACGTGATCCTTTGTTAAAGGATTTGATGCAATTTGGCATAGAATTTGTTGGTGCAGGATGTTCTTCTATTTTTTTTCAGGTATCAGTGAAATCTTCTCTATCAGAAACGAATTAATAAAGCACAAAAGCAAGACAGTCAGTTGCATAAAAAGGTAGATCTGGTTCAGAAGGGTTAGTTTCCTAAATTCAACATTGATAATGATTGTGTGTTGAGATTTTGGAAGAGATTATGTGTGTCGTGTGTTTCACAGTTGAAGAGAGAGTTGTTATGTGAAGCTCATAGTTCTCTGTTTTCAGTTCATCCAGGCAGTACAATGATTTATAGAGATCATTGGGAGTACTACTGTTGGGATGGAATGAAAAAAGATATTGTTGATTTTTCTGTGAAGTGTTTGACTTGTCAACAGTTTTAAGTAGAGTGGAATTACCGAAAGGGATGCATTAACCTTTACAAGTGCCAGAGAGGAAATGGGAGAAAATATCCATGGACTTCGTTGTTGGATTGCCATAGACACCTTGAGGTAATAATGCAATCTGGGTTATTGTTGATCGCTTGACTAAATCTGCTCATTTCCTTGCTATATGAGATAATTTTTCACTAGATCAACTTTCTCGTTTGTATCTTAAAATGATAGTCAGGTTACATGGAGTTCCACTCTCCATATTATCTGATCGTGATCCCATGATTACTTATAACTTTTGGAAAGGCCTTTAGAATTCATTGGGTACTGAATTAAATTTAGTACAAATTTTCATCCTCAATTAGATGGGAATTCGGAATGAAAAATTCAGACATTGGAGGATATGCTACGTGCTTGTTCGATGGATTGTCAGGGAAGTTGGGGCCAACATCATTATTTGGTTGAGTTTTCATATAATAAAAGTTTTCATTCTAGTATATATAGATGGAACCATTTGAGGCATTATATGGGAAGTGGTGTCGAACTCCAGCTTTTTGGGATGAAGTGGGTGAAAAGAAGTTGATGGGACTAGAATTGGTAGTAAAGCTTCTAGAAAAAGTTTAGCAAATACAAAAACTCATGAGAACAGCTCAGAGGAGGCAGAAAAGTTATGCGGACAACAGGAGGAAGGATCTCTCTTTTGAGGTAGGTGATCATGTATTTCTCAAAGTTTCACCATGGAAAAGTGTGATACGATTTGTTAGGAAAGGAAATATGAGTCCAAGGTTCATTATACCATCTGAAATTATAGAGTGAGTTGAATCATTTTCATACCTAGTGGCTTTACCACCGAGTTTATCTCAGGTACATAATGTTTTTCATGTTTCAATGTAAAGGAAGTACATGCCAGATCCATCTCATGTTTTGAGTCCAGATGTAGTTCATCTAGAAGAGAATCTATCTGATAAGGAACAACCAGTCTAGATTATTGACCACAGGGAGAAAGTGTTACGGAATTAGGTGATTAATCAAGTTATGGTTTTGCGAAAAAACCACATGATTGAAGAGGCAACATCGGAATCTGAAAATGCAATGAGGGATAAATACCCCCACTTATTCGATAAGTAAATAAATTATGGGGACACAATTTTCTAATGTGGGGATGGATTTAACATCCCATGTAATTAAAGAATCATGTATTTTATTATCTATGTTTATTTATGAAATAGATAGTGTTTTAAGAGGCTTAAAATGAGAAAAAAAATCCAATCTTAGGTAGAGAATACTATAATATTTTAAAAAGATTGTTTTACCGCATTTTGATGGAGAACCATATTTAAATCTATCTTTTGACTATTTTATAATCTCTATTTTTCAAAAAAAAACTTATACATTATTATTGGGACATTGAAATTTACTTTGGATAAATTTTTTGTTTTTTACTGACAATATTCATTTTTTAATGAATAGTGAAAAATAATGAATTTTACGTCAATTTTTTTTTCATCAAATTTATTTATATGGATAAATTATCTCTTTAATTTGTATTAATGTTTAGATAGAATATTTTTTTACCATTTCATACAATGGTGGTCATTGGGATTAATTTCAGTTTGAATTTGGACATAAAAAGTTGTTAAACATTTGATATAAATTGTTTCTAAAAAACCCGCTATTTATTATGACAGCGAGAAATATTTTTTAAATTAATTACATCATTTTATGGGATTAGAATTTGGTAAAATGGATTCCATATTTGGAATCAGATGGTCCAAATTAATTATGTATGAATCTTTTGTTTTTGGACATTATGAATAGGAAAGACGGTAATTATCTTTAATTATCGTGATTAATTAGTAATCATGTAGTTAAGGATAATAAAATAATATCATATTAATAACAAATGTCCCCAAAATGTGTCCTAAAGCTATATTTTGTGTCATTTCCGACCATGGGATTCTTTTTTACAATCTTTGGGACCCCATGGAATCACTTTTGGGTGATAGTGACATTTTACCATTTTATTTTTAATGAAAGGAGAATATCACAAAAGTATGTAACTCCTAAGTAAAACAATTTTAATTTTGTCTAAATTAATGATATCTTGGACTATAAATATTCATTATAATGAAAATTGGATTTTCTACATCATATTAATTTTTTATAATTTTTAAACATTATATAAATTAAATTTTTTATGACACCATGATGACGCAACAATTACCTCATTAATGAACGATTTAAATAAAATGAAAAGATACTGTTAAATCTAAGACATACACTTGTCAAAAACCTATTGTATGAGTATATATAGAACCCTTATCACCTTTTCCTAGAAATATATCAATGTGGGACCTTTAAAAACCGACATTAATTTTAATATAAAGTAACATTTATTGACATTCAAAGAGTTCCCCTCACCCGTCTAATAAAAGGCCCCCACCTCTACCTCCTTACCCACACCACTCAAGCCATTGGATCTGCCAAGGTCTACTCTTTTAATCTCTACACATCCCTTTATTAATTATAGAATCCTTAACTTAGGCAGAATTATCTTCAAGAAACCCTTTTGGTTCATACCAAGAGGAGTTACCCAATTTAAAAGCAATGTCTTCACTTGTGTTCTTTTGTTTTATTTTGATTCTCAAACCCACTAAACTGTTTATATTCATTTGTTTTTTAACAAAACCAGTATCTCCAATATACTAGGATGTTTTTATTAGATTTATTTGATTTAAACATACACACACTCCCATTTAATGGTTAAAGAACATATTATTTTTGTGGATGGAGAATTTATTCCTCACGAAATGATGATTGTTCAATATTTTTTAACACCTTTCATGGTGGCCATTAAGATGTCACTCTATTTATATATGATATATTTTATGGTAATGTTTTACTTATGCATCTGTATTTTTTATTTATGTCATACCTTTATTGTTTTTATTATGGTTAAACGCGATATCTTCATTTAAGAAGTTGCAGACTACGACCCCCTCAAAGTGATTTGATTCGTTAATTTCACAAGTGGGACGTATAAAGGATGGAGTTTATGATGATATATATGATATTATACTGAAATTATAATATACCTCTATATAATTATGATTTTATTCCAGTAAATACGATATAGAAATGAAATTAACGTTCATGCGTACGTACAACTTACCGTCTCCATGAACGGTGAATCTCATTTCTTACATCTAAATGTAATGTAATATTATAAATTCACGTATATACTAGATATATATGATATATATGAAGTCTAAATTATGAATAAAATTCTGGATATAATGGATATTTTACCACATGAACAACTTGTAATTATAAGGGGTTTATTTTTGACTCAAGTACCAATGATCGACAATATGACCGTTATTAACTTAAATAATTGCATAGTGTTCATAACATGGTAATAAGTGATATAAAAGGAATAATGAACTTAAAAAAGGTTCTTAAGAAATTATAAATTAACTCATTTTTATTATTCAAGATATTGAAGAACGATCGTGTCATGTCGGACACGAGGTGAGCGACTTCGTCTCAATCTTCTTTCATTGAGGCATATTTTTTTATACACAACTTTCTTTTATACGGTTTATAAACCACATTGACTTTTACGTTTATTCAAAATTATTTTTATTTATACAAATTATTTTACTAAATGACAAAAGGGAATGTTTTTTTCCGTACGTATGCGGCGACAACAACTTCTCCACCACCATGACCATTATTTGAGTTTCAGCTTCCTCTACATGCCATATATTTTTTTAAATGAAAAATAAATACCATGTTTTAATTTTTTTATTTTGGTATTGAAAATGGTTTTGATAATGTTTTTATCAATGTGTTATTGATATCTTTTGATTGAAATTTGGAAATTTTATGTTTCCTTTATGCATGTTTTATGTGATACGATTATGTTATGGTTCTTGGTCATTGTTTTTGAAGACGGTGGTTCCGTGATAAACTAAGGGCGGGTGAGCCCGATATAGATCTCCAAATCATTGGGTAACAGGAAGGGGTTAAACTCTAAGGTTTCTATGAAGAGATTTAAGGAATATTCTGTGATGGGTATTCCAAACGTAACCATGAGGGTTAATCCCTACGTAAGAATGTTAGGAATGCCTCATGTTACCTTTATGTCTTATGATTTCTATAAGTTATTAATGATTTGATAAGGTATGCTAAAGTGCTTATGTTTTATGAGTAAAGTGTGATTTCCTTGTTTCTTATGTATACATGGACTAATGTTTTCATTCTACATTTTTATATACCTTATTGAACTTTTTATGCTCATTCCATGTTTTTGGAATTTTTTTCACAGGTCAAGGGAAATATACATAATGTGATGATAGTGTCAAGGAAGTGTCATAAAAGAATCCATGTTTTGTTTTAAATATTTTTCCTTTGATGGGAAAAGTGAATATTGTCTTTAATTTAACTACCTTGTTTAAATGTGGAATGTAATGCATGATTTATGATCTAATTCTCTAAAACTATAACCCTAAAAAGATCCTCAATGTGTAATCTTGTAATAACTCAAGATTAGGTAATGTTTAAGGCTGGGGCCTTATATACATACATGAGGTTATCTTATTATTTTCCCATCATGTTAAGAATTTCCAAATTACAGTTATCACATTTCTTATTTCACATGTATTTATAAAGATACCTCATACATATTTTCATTTTCTAAAATAAAGGATAGTTTGAGATGGAATTACATTTACTAAAATAGTTCTAAAAATAAAATATATTTATAGAAGAAGTAACTCATACTTGATGTGAGATCTTGTCATATGAATTATTAAGTTTCAATATAAGTTATACATGGTCATTTTTCAATTTGGTTATCATTCCTAATTATGATCCAAAAAAATATGTTCAATTTATTTTTAAGTTTTTGAAAAGAGACTGTGATTTTATCGAAGCATATCCCTCAAGAGTGTCTATCAGGGTACACAGTAAGGAAACATTATATTTTTCTAGTCACTGGTAGTGTTAATTGTAACACCCCAGTTAAATAAAGAGTATAACATTTTCACATTTATCCATATTTTTGAATAAAATATTAACATAACTTTAAAGGGGACGCAATGCTCGATGGCTTACACAACACGCAACAACATGTTCCTTGGAAATCTTACGTTGCACTCTAATAATAAAATAATTTTATTTTAAATGGTAGTTAACACAAAGCCGTCGTATTGGTGGGAATGAATAGAAATAACTAAAATATGATTATATATGTTAGTTAATTTTTTTTACTTTTATCCAATAAATTTTCGAGGCTTAAAATACAAATGAATCTAATCTTAAGCATTGAAAACACTAGTATTTTTAAAAGATTGTTTTACTACATTTTGATGGAAAACCATTTTTAAATCAAAATTTTGACAATTTTATAAGCTCTATTTTTCAAAATAAACATATTATTTATGATTGGGACATTGAAATTTACCTTCGGTTAATTTTTGGTATTTTTCTGACAATGTTCATTTTTCAATGAATAGTGAAAAATACTGCATTTTACATCAAAACTGCTTTTTCATATAATTTAATTATATGGATATATTATCTTTTAAAATTGTTTTAAAGTTTAATTAGAATATATTTTTACCATGTAATAAAATTATGGTCATTGGGTTTAATTTCACTTTGGAATTGGGCATAATGAAGTGACAAACTTTTCATGATTATTGTTTCAAAAAAAGCCCGCTATTTGTTTTGACAACGGGGATTATTTTTAAATTAATTATTGCAATTTATGTGTTTGGAATTTGGTAAAATTGATTACATATTTGGAATCATAAGGTCCAAATTATGTAATTAAGACACTTTTATTTGTGAACATTATGAATAGTAACAACGGTAATTATCTTTAATTATCATGATTAATGAGTAATCAGGTAGTTAAAGATAAACAAATAATATCATAATAATAAAAAATGACCACAACATGTGTCCTAAGGCTACTGGTTGTCTCATGGACTACCATGGGAGGCCTTGTGACAAACTTGGGGGCCCCATGGAATAACTTTTGTGAGAAAGTGACTTGTTATCTTTTTATTTATTAAAGAATGTTAAATGTAACAAAGAATGTATCACCTGAGTAAAATATTTTTAATTTTGTCTACATAAATTATCTTTTGGACTATTAATAGTCATTGGAAATATAAAAATATTTTCTACATCATAGTATTTTTTTATAATTTTTAGATATTATATAAATTAAATTATTTATGACATCATGATGATGCAGCGATGACCTCATTATTTAACGATTTAAATAAAATGGAAATATTATGTAAAATCAAAGACCTAGACATGTAAAATACCTATTGGATGGGTGGATTTATAACCCTTATCACCTTACCCACGAAACACATCAATGTGGGACCATTAAAATCCGAAACTCATTCTAATATAAAGTAACATTTCTTTACTTTCCAAGAGTGCCCCTCCTCTCCTCTTATAATAGGCCCCCACCTCTACCTCCTTACCCACACTTCCAATGCCTTTGGCTCGGCCAACCCCTTCCCATTCTGTCTCTCCACATCCCTCTATAACTCCTTGAGGCCTCAGTTTGTGCAGAAGTATTCCCAAGGAAGCCTTTGAGCTCAAACCAAAGGGAGTTACCCGATTTTAAGGTAATGTCTTCACTTGTGTCCTTTTGTTTTATTTTGCTTCTCCAACCCCCTAAACTATTTTTATTCATTTTTTTTGCAACAACTCCAGTATCTTTAATATAATATTATTTTTTTATAAGAAGTATTATAGCTACACTTAGACACACATTCATCTAATGGTTAAAGACCATACTATTTCTGTGGTTGGCGATTTTCTACCTCATGAAATGATGATTGTTCAATATTCTTTCAACACCTTTAAAGGTGGCCATTATGATGTCAATGTATTTTATATATGATATAAATGGTATTTATGTTTACTATATTCTTCTTTATTTTATATTTAAACCATATATTTATTCTTTTCATGTTGTGTAAATGCGATAATTTTGTATGAGGAAGTGTGGACTACCGCCCCCTCAATTGATGTGACTCGTACATACAATACATGGAACGTATAAAGAATGAAATTAATGAACATATGTGACCTATATAACATATATATTATAAAGGAATTATAATATATATATATCATTTATTTTTAATTCCGTTAATATGACAAAGAAAAAAATGAAAGTAGCGTTCATGCGTACGTACGGCCTACCGTCTCCATGAACGGTGCTTTTAGTTTTTTATCTCAAAATGATATGGAATAGTATAAAATTAATATTTACTGGATATATATGATATTTTAATCATTAATAATAATCTGGATATTGTTTACTTATAACTACATGGACAATCATTTTTCAAACAAGTTCATTTTTGACTCATGTACCAAACATCGGCAAAAACGTGTGATATGCACTAACATTATTAAACAATTATTATAACCTTATAATATGTGATGTGAACTGAATAATAATCTTTAAAGGGGGTCCTTAGGAAATTATAAATTGACCAATGTTTATTATTCAGGAATATAAAGAAACAAACAAGACAATTTGGACTTGAGGGAAGGGATATGACTCCTCTCATTCTTTTAATGTACACTATTTTATGTCATTACTGTTAAAGCTCATCTTTCCTGTTATTGGGATATTTTTTTTTATTACTCTTACTGTAATTTTAATATTCATATGATGAGAGACCCTATTCTCTCTCATCAATCCATTTTGGATATTTTGAGTGGCGCCGTTAGGCTGCCGAATTTTCGTAAGAGATCCAAACTCTCTCTTTCTTTTTAAGTACTCTCCTTAATGTAACATATTTTAAACTCCTCTTTGTTATGTTGGGGGATGTTCTTTTATATTTATTTTTATGTAAACTTTATTTTGATATAATTAGAGACCCTATTTTCTCTCATCACTCCATTTTGGAAGTTTTAAGTGGCGTTGTTAGGCTGTCGAGTCTTCGTAAGAGATTTTTCATCTCACTTTTATTCCCTGAGATTTATGCTACATTTACAACAATTTACTTTGAGGGGTGTATGTACATCCAATTGTCTTACTCATTGTTTAATATACTTTCATTTATGAGTATTTACATCAATGTTTTAATGTCCTTCTTTCACAGGGAGTATGTTTCAAAAGATACCCATGTCGGTAAGGGAACCTTTCACCCTCCTCTTTTTAAAAGACATATTTTGTTATGTCTTTTAATTCACATATTATTATGTTGGGATATGTTATTATATATCCTTATTGATTTAAATTTTATGTCCATGTGATGAGATACCCTTTTTATCTCTCATCAACTGATTTTCAGAATTTTATAGTGACACCGTAAGGATATCAAATTTTTGCAAGGGAAATTCTTAACCCAAATTTGATTATTTGGGATAAACATGTACTCCTTGAATATGTCGTTCTATGAATATGTGTGAATAACCACCGATTGTTTTACACTTAATATCCACTTATATTTGGTGTATTCGTTTGTCACACATAATTATGTAATTGATTTGTCCTTAAACCAAGGATACCGTCTTTGTAAGGGACTTTGTCTCAATCTACTTTCATTGAGGCATATTTTTTTTATACAAATCATTCTTTTATACGGTGTATAGACCCCTTTGACTTTAATGTTTATCCAAAAGGAATCTTTGTTATAGGATGCATTTTAAAAAACGACAAAAGGGAATGTTTTTTTCATACGTATGCGGCGACAATGACTTCTCCGCCGCCATGACCATTATATAAGTTTCAGCTTCCTCTACAAGCCATGCCTTCTTTATAAAAGAAATATAAATACCATGTTTTACTTTTCTTTTATTTTGGTATTGAAAATGGTTTTCATAATGTTTTTTATATCAATGTTTTTTTATTGATATCTTGTGATTGAAATGTGCAAATGTTATGTTTCCTTTATGCATGTTTTATGTGATACGATTATGTTATGGTTCTTGGGCATTGTTATGAAGACAGGTGGTTCTGTGATAAACTATGGGCGGGTGAGCCCGATATATGTCTACAATGCATTTGGTAACGCGAAGGAGTGAAATGTTAAGGTTTCTCCAAAGAGACATAGGGAATATACTGTGGTGAGTATTCCAAACGTAACCAATAGGGTTACTCCCTACGTAAGAATGTTATGAATTCCTCAAGTTACCTTTTATGTCTTATGATTTCTATAATTTATTCATGATTTTATGAGGTATGTTAAAGTGATAATGTTTTATGGGTAAAGTATGATTCTATTCTTATGTATATATGAACTCATGTTTACTTTCCATATTTTTATAACCCTTTCTGAGATTTTTATTCTCATCCCATCTTTTTTTGAAATTTTTTTCACAGGTCAAGGGAAGGGTACATGATATGATGATAGTGTCAAGGAAGTGTCAAGAAATAATCCATGTTTTATTTTATATATGTTTCCATTGATTGGGGAAAAATATTATAGTTTTAAGTAACCACTTTGTTTAAATATGGAATGTAATGTATGTTTTATGATCTAATTCTCTAAAACTCTTAACCTGAAAAGATCCTCAATGAGTAATCTTGTAATAACTCATGATTAAGTAAGGTTTATGGCTGGGGCCTTATAGTTGGTATCAAAGGTCTGTTTAGATAACATTAGAGGTTTGGGTACTCTTTAAGCATAAGTGACATTACCATAATGGTTAGGATTTCAGAAGGAGTCCTAGTTTTAGATAAAGTGAATTAGTAAGTATATCTTATTGTTTATCTTCCTCATTAGTACATTATGGTTTTGTTGATATACTAAGACAGACATTTTTGGTTTTAGTAAATGGCTGGATCTAGCAGGCACCAATGTAACAGTGGATGTGAAGGAAACTCTGACAGTTTTTTGAGCAAGCAACTGAATGATATGGGAGCCGCAATGAGAATTCTTGTGTTTATCCTCAACCAACTATATAGAGTAATTATTGACCACCTAAACCTTGGTGTTTTCTCAATGGCATCATATATGCGAGAAAAAAATCCCTACGGAACTACAGGTAACAATCATAAAGGTAAGTCTGTTAAAAAACCTATGTGTCAAAGATGTGGAAAGAAACACCTCGGAAAATTTCTCAAAGGGACATAAATATGCTACAAATGTGGAAATGAAGGTCATAAAGCAAGAACCTGCCATGGAAAAAGGAAGCATCTAGTTGACTCGACGAAAGGGAAAGAAGTTCTTTCTGAGGGATCAATTGAATGTTTTAAATGTGGTGTGCATGGTCATTATGCAAACACAGGTCCTATGAAGAAGTTTCGTGCATCAGATCACCAAGATCATACAAATATTCGTTTACCAATACCTAATGCCATTCCGATTGAGGATGAAGAAACTAAAAATGACCAATCAAAGGTATGGATTATTTCAATACTTTTGTTTTCATATTTTTAAATCGCAGGATATGATTCATGATTTTGTTAGTTGGAAAGATGTATTTCAGAATAAGTTGGAAAGGAATGGTTAATGGATCATGAAGAATGTTGAATGAGTAATAAGTAAACATATAAGGGATTCAAGAGTTATGGTGAAATTCTTAAGAGTATTATGTCTCTTTTGATGATGGGGTTACATTAGAAGACTTTTTATAGTATGTGTAACCCTGATGTTTCATATATGAGAATTTTATTCAAGGAATATTTATCTGTTCTTTTGTGGACATAGTTATAAAGAACCATTTGGGTTTATATGATCCTTACTTTTGAGGTAATTATGGGTTAATATATGTTATGATGGAAGTGAAAGGCATGAGATAAAATTGAGGTTAAATTATGTTATGATTATTTTTGAAGATTTTATCTCGTTTTGGGAATGTTTTAAGAATTATATAGTTTTGAAAAAAGGACAACACACAGACCGTGTGACAACTCGTCGCATCGGACAAAGCTGCAGAAATCGAACCCACAACCAAAGTACGACTGGTATTTATCGTCTACCACTGAACTATGTGAAGTCCCTGGTTAGTTTGACTAATTATTTTTAGTTATATGATTTTAGGAATCAATAGTAAGTTTATTATGGTTTATCTATGGAAATTATTAACCTATCATTGAGGATATGTGATTTGGTTAATTACTTTTCAATATTAGAATTTAAGAGCAACTGATGTTATTTGGAGATAAAAGTTAATTTGTACCTTGGAAGACTATGTGATTAAATCCTTCAAATATTTGGGATACAATCTTAGTTTGGATTACATTGGAGAATATTATGGACTATTGTTTATCAAATGGTCCTCGTTGAACTTTGGGTTTTCTTGGAAAATTTTGGAGATTAAGAATAGATTTTTTTTATAAAGGGTTATCCATTTATAGATTATCTGATATTGTACTAACCATTTTGGTTTTGGTTTTGGTTAAAGTCTAAAGACATGGGAAGTATATAGTTCTCTTTTGTGGATTAGTTGATTCTATAGAAGTTGATTATAGTACTCTTAATGTGAACAAGTCTTCCTAAATACTCGTCTTTTGGAGAAAATATGAGTTTGTGTAAGGAATCTAATAAAAGTTGAAATTCAACATGATAAGTGATTATGTTTCCTTATGAATAAATTCCTCAATAAAAATTAACATAAAACAAAAATGTTTTATATCATCTTTTCCTACTGGGGAATCGAATACCGTTTAACCCATCACATGTTTGTGATTTTGTTGTGGTTAAATTTCTCCTAAACATGTTTTCTATCACTGTCCATCAGAACATGACCCTTTGTTTTTTCCTCCATGTCCATATATTCATACATGGAATCCTGGTATGGGTTAACTCGGGTGACCTTTTTACTTATCATTATTTATTTTAAAGTGATTGTTTTACTGACTCTTGTTCCGATATGGGATTTTCAATAAAGTTTCCACGCCCAATTTTAAAATTCGGAGGACGCAATTCCAAAAAAGGGGGGAAGGATGTAACACCCTAGGTAAATAAAGAGTATGACATTATCACATTTATCCATATTTGTGAATAAAATATTAATATAATTTTAATGGGGACACTATGCTCGATGGCGTACCCTACACGCAACAAAAAGTTCCTTGGGAATATTACGTTTCACCCTAATAATAAAATAATATTATTTTAAATGGTAGATATCAAAAAGCCGTCGTATTGGCAGGAATGAATAGAAATAACTAAAATATGATTATATATGTTTTTTAAATGTTTTTACTTTTATCCAATAAATTTTAGAGGCTTAAAATACAAATGAATTCAATCTTAGGTATTGAATACACTTGTATTTTTAAAAGATTGTTTTACTACCTTTTGATGGAAACCCATATTTAAATCAAACTTTTGACAATTCTATATGCTATACTTTTCAAAATAAAAATATTATCTATTATTGGGACATTGAAATTTACCTTGGGTTAATTTTTGGTATTTTTCTGACAATGTTCTTTTTTCAATGAATAGTGAAAAATACTGCATTTTACATCAAAACTGCTTTTTCATATCATTTAAATATATGGTTATATTAACTTTTTAATTTTTTTTAAAGTGTAATTAGAATATATTTTTACCATGTAATAAAATTATGTTCATTGGAATTAATTTCACTTTGTAATTGGGCATAAACAAGTGCCAAACTTTTCATTAATATTGTTTAAAAAAACCCGCTATTTGTTTTGAAAACGGGAAGTATTTTTAAATTAATTATTTAATTTATGTGTTTGGAATTTGTTAAAATAGATTACATATTTTGAATCAGAAGGTCCAAATTATGTAATTAAGACTCTTTTATTTTTGAACATTATGAATAGTAACGACGGTAATTATCTTTAATTATCGTGATTAATGAGTAATCAGGTAGTTAAAGATAATAAAATAATATCATAATAATACAAAATTACCACAAAATGTGTCCTAATGCTACTGGTTGTCCCATGGCCGACCATGGGAAGCCTTGTGCCGAACTTGGGGGCCCCATGGAATCACTTTTGTGAGAAAGTGACTTTTTATCTTTTAATTTTTTAAAGAATGTTAAATGTAGCAAAGAATGTATCACCTGAGTAAAATATTTTTATTTTTTTCTACATAAATTATCATGTGGACTTCAAATAGTAATTGGAAAGATAAAATTATTTTCTACATCATTGTATTTTTTTTATAATTTTTAGACATTATATAAATTAAATTATTTATTACATCATGATGATGCAGCAATGACCTCATTATTTAACGATTTAAATAAAATGGAATGATAATTTAAGATATAAGACCTACACATGTCCAAAACCTATTGTATGGGTGGATTTCGAACCCTTATCACCTTATCCTAGAAAAAAATCAATGTGGAACCATTAAAATCCGAAACACATTCTAATATAAAGTAACATTTCTTTACTTTCCAAGAGTGCCCTACTCTCCTCTTATAAAAGGCCCCCAACTCTACCTCCATACCCACACATCCAAAGCCTTTGTCTCGGAAAAACCCTACCAATTTTGTCTCTCCACATCCCTATATAACTACTTGAAGCCTCATTTTGGGCAGAAGTCTTCCCAAGGAAGCCTTTGAGCTCAAACCAAAGGGAGTTACCCGATTTTAAGGTAATGTCTTCACTTGTGTCCTTTTGTTTTATTTTGCTTCTCCATCCCCCTAAAATCTTTTTATTCATTTCTTTTGTAACAAATCCAGTATCTCCAATATACTAGGATGTTTTTATAAGAAGGGTTCGAGCTACACTTACACACACCTTCGTCTAATGGTTAAAGAACATACTGTTTCTATGGTTGGTGATTTTCTGCCTCACGAAACGATGATTGTTCATTATTCTTTTAACTCCTTAAAAGGTGGCCATTATTATGTCACTGTATTTTATATATGATATATATGGTATTTATTTTTATTATATTCTTCTTTATTTTATATTTAAACCATACCTTTATTCTTTTGATGTTGTTTAAATGCGATAATTTCATATGAGGAAGTGTGGACTACAACCCTCTCAAGTGATTTGACTCGTACATTCAATACATGGAACATATAAAGAATGAAATTAATAAACATATGGGACCTATATAACATATATATTATACTGGAATTATAATATATATATATATATAATTTATTTTTAATTCCGTTAATATAACAAAGAGAAAAATGAAAGTAGCGTTAATGCGTACGTACGCTCTACCATCTTCATGAATGGTGTTTTTCATTTTTTATCTCCAAATGATATGGAATAGTATAAAATGAATAAGTAATGGATATATATGATATTTTAATCATTAATACTATTCTGGAAATTATTTACTTATAACTACATGGACAGTCATTTTTCAAACAAGTTCATTTTTGACTCATGTACCAAACATCGGCAAAAACGTCTGATATGAACTATCATTATAAAACAATTATTATAACATTATAAAATGTGATATGAACTGAATAATAATCATTAAATTAGGTACTTAGGCAATTATAAATTGACCAAAGTTTATTATTTAGGAATATAAAGTAACGAACAAGACAAGTTGGACTTGAGGTAAGGGATCTGACTCCCCTCTTTCTTTTAAAGTAAACTCTTTTATATCATTCCTATTAAAGCTCATATTTCTTGTTATTGGGATATTATTTTATATTAATCTTACTGTAATTTTTATGTTCATTTGATGAGATACCCTATTCTCCCTCATCAATTCATTTTGGACGTTTTGAGTGGCGCCTTTAGGCTGCCGAATTTTCGTAAGAGATCCAACCTCTCTCTTTTTTTTAAGTACTCTCTTTTATGTCACTTCTTTCAAACTCTTCTTTGTTATGTTAGGGGATGTTATTTTATATTACTATTTCTGTAAGCATTATTTTTATATGACGAGAGACCCTATTTACTCTTATTAATCCATTTTGGATGTTTTAAGTTGCGTCGTTAAGCTGCCGAGTCTTTGTAAGAGATTTTCATCTCACTTTTATTCCCGTGAGATTTATGCTACATTTACCCCAATACCCTTTGAGTGGTGTATGTACTGCCCATTATTTTACTCATTATGTAATATACTATCATTTATGAGTATTTACATCAATGTCGTATTGTCCTTCTTTCACAAGGCGTATGTTTCGAAAGATACCCATGTCGGTAAGGGAACCTTTCACCCTCCTCTTTTTAAAAGACATCTTTTGTTATGTATTTTAATTCACATACTATTATGTTGGGATATGTTCTTCTATATCTTTATAGATTTCAATTTTATGTACATATGATGAGGTACCCTTTTTCTATCTCATCAACCCATTTTTTGAATTTTGTAGTGACGTCGTTAGGCTGTCAAATTTTTGCAAGGGAACTTCTTATCCCAAATTTGATTCTTTGGGATAAACATGTACTCCTTGAATATGTATTTCTATGAATATGTGTGAATAACCTCCAATTGTTTTACACTTAATATCCACTTATAGTCGGTTTATTAGTTTGTCACACATAATTATGTAATATATTTTTCCTTAAACCAAGGATATCGTCTTTGTAAGGGAGTTCGTCTCAATCTCCATTCATTGAGGCATATTTTGTTTTATACACAACTTTCCTTTATACGGTGTATAAACCCCTTTTGACTTTTACGTTTATCCTAAAGAAATATTTGTTATTCAAAGCATTTTACAAAACGACAAAAGTGAATTTTTTTGTCATACGTATGTGGCGACAATGACTTCTATGCCGCCATGACCATTATTTGAGTTTCAGATTCCTCTACAAGCCATACCTTCTTTTTAAAAGAAAAATAAATACCATGTTTTACTTTTCATTGATTTTGGTATTGAAATTGGTTTTCATAAGGTTTTTTATATCAATGTGTTTTATTGATATATTGTGATTGAAATGTGGAAATGTTATGTTTCCTTTATGCATGTTTTATGTGATACGATTATGTTATAGCTCTTGGGCATTGTTATGAAGACAGGTGGTTCCGTGATAAGCTAAGGGTGGGTGAGCCCGATATATCTCTCCAATGCATTGGGTATCTTGAAGGAGTGAAATGTCAAGGTTTCTCCGAAGAGATTTAGGGAATATACTGTGGTGAGTATTCCAAACGTAACCAAGAGGGTTACTCCCTACATAAGAATGTTATGAATGCCTCAAGTTACCTTTTATGTCTTATGATTTCTATAATTTATTCATGATTTTATGAGGTATGATAAAGTGATTATGTTTTATGGGTAAAGTATGATTTCATTCTTATGTATATATGAACTCATGTTTCCTTTCCATATTTTTATAACCCTTACTGAGATTTTTATTCTCATCCCATGTTTTTTTTTGAAATGTTTTTCACAGGTCAAGGGATGGGTACATGATATGATGATAGTGTCAAGGATGTGTCAATAAAGAATCCATTTTTTATTTTATATATGTTTCCATTGATGGGAAAAAAATGAATATTATCTTTTATGTAACCACTTCGATTAAATGTAGAATGTAATGTATGTTTTATGATCTAATTCTCTAAAACTATAAACCTGAAAAGATCCTCAATGTGTAATCTTGTAATAACTCAATATTAATTATGTTTTAAGGATGTGGCCTTATATTAATACCCCAAACACCATTTTTACTGATATTATCCAAATATAAATCTATCCAAGCTCCTACATTCATCATCTAGTATCTAAATATGGATTCAATTACAAGGACAACAATATAATCTCTACTTCAAAAAAATTGGGATTTTCTCCCTATCTTAGGCTAATATCGTATTCATCTTTCAGGGTAATAAAATAATATTATATCATAATAATATATAAAAATAAATTTTTGTTTCTATTATACTAAATAAAAAAATCCATTCCTTTAAAAAACATTATTTCATGGTTTATAAAATACATTCACAAAACAGCATTCCACAAATCATGAGGAATTGTCTTATTACAATATTTGATACATAAACAAATAAACATAAACATAAAAACCACATATTTATTTATAACTCCACAATGTTATCCAAACTATAATAAATCATTTTAAACACAATAGGATTCTGAAGGTAAAATAATAATTTAAAAGGGTGCACTAATAATAATAGTAATGTAATTAATATGTAATTAATACATAACATGATAGTAAATTGGCACGAAATTATATCATCAAGAGAAAGGTTACATTTTTGAAAACATGGAATACGAAAATTAAAGAATAATATAATAAAATCATGGAATATGTGGAAAAAATAAGACAAGGAATCATAAACAAATATTAAGGCTCACTTTCAAGAATATAATCAAAATATGGAAATATTCACACGGTGTATTGAGTTATCTTTCCATTCTCATAAACATAGTGGACAACACCCCATTATAGATTGGGTTTACTCCCCAATCCCATACATAACATATCAGAGGATATAAAATGTTACCCAATGGATTTTAGGGAAATTTAATTATGGACCCATCCATCATGTAATGAAATTCATATATATCTATTCCACCGGAATAAATAACCATATATAAATCATATGAATAATCAAACCCATGGAAATTAATTGATTTTATAATTCCTATTTACATCATATTTATAGGATAATTTATTAGGATTTAAAAGAGAACATGTAATTAAATAATTTTGATATTTAATAATATAATAATGGAAATTTTAAATGAGCAGGTAGTTCAAATATATAAAATTCCATAGAATGATCTAGAGAATAATGAATAAAAAGGAACCACATATGTCAATTTTTGGGAAATATATAATTAAAATTTTAATGAATGAAATATATTTTTATATTCCATTAAACTAAAATTGAACATGTATAGTTATATATAAAATAATGAGTAATAATTTAAGATATTAGTTGTTTTAATAAAAATTATATGGTAAAATTTAGATATTATTTAGGAAATAAAAATTTTCCCTCAAATCACGTTTTCATTAAATAAGAAATTACAAAATGGTACAAATGATAATGTATGATCTTAGAAATAAAAAGGATATTTAAATAGGTAAATTTTTATGTAAATTTTTTATAAAAATAGAATATTTTCAGTTAAGCAATATTAAATGAAGAGGGACTAATTTAAAGAGAATGTGTTACTCAACTGTAATGATGGTGGTATAGATGTTCCCTTTCATTGTGAATGAAATCGGTATACAAACACATATAAAAATTAATAATTTAATTTAATTTTCTAAAATAAATTTAAAATAATTATTAACCTATATTTAAATTTCAATGGCCCATTTTTTCTAGTTTGTTATTTATTTTGAAATTATTTACCTCTTACATTTTTTACTCAATATTGTTTTGTTAATTTCTATGTTATAGTTCTTCTTTGTTGACTGGGGTCATGTGTGTTGAAAACTAATAACATGATATCAAGAATTATTGACTATAATGAACAAAATGATTTTATTATTAGTATACTTATATATTTTCCAATGTTATCGCAAACATTATCTATGTTAATAATGTATCCTTGAAAAGTTAATATATGATGATTAAATTTATAGTAATGCTTACTTTTACTTATATATTTTCAAATATTTTCATCTAGATTTATAATATTGTTAAATATATCATTTTCCTATAATATTTACATTTTTAACATCATCTGTGTTATGTGGACATGGAAAACAAAATTTATAGTTTATGGATGTAATTACTTATACACATACATGACAATAATTTAATTTTTATGAATGATTACTAATTAAGGTATTAAATTTATCGTGAGTTAGTATAATATAATTTTAGAATATTGAAAATTATTTTTCATCATGATTTCATTCAATTAGGGTAATTTTGGATTGTATAATTAGTAAAACACATAGAAATTTTTCCTTCAATGCATTATATTTCCCATGGAGGTTTTCCAAAATCATCACGGACATTTGGTGACACCAAGGATTATTATTTAGGGTGAGGGTTTAGAGGATTGATTATGGAAGCGTTTTTAATTATCCAAGGACTCGTTATTGGTGGAGTAATGGGTAGGATGTGGTCTCTTTTTACAAGTGAATGGAATGGGAATCTTGTAAAAAATAACTATTTCTCAATAATATCAATCCATTATTCAATGATAAAGGAAATATGAATTGAAAATAATGGTGTGGTGAATTATATATGTTTGATCCTGCCTCTTCCATTAAATATCATAAATTTGTTCCATAACATAAGGACATTCACTATATTATACCACTTTTACACAAATTTACCATTACTTTGGAAACACAAAATTCATCTTATGAAACTAATTTTAATATCTATAGATAAAATTTATATAATTTATTATGTTGAACATGATTAATTTAGATATATAAATAATTTTATAGAAAGAAGTTATTATATAGAGAAATTATTATTTTTATTAGTGCACATCAAGTGATGAAAATGATTTATTATAAATCAAATCATTATATGATTATAGTGTGGAATAATAACAACAATGTTTTTTAATTTCAGTATATTTATTGGTGTATTTCAAGGAATAATTATATTTTATATGTCATTCAAATAAATTTAAACCAAAATTTTTCCAAATTAATGTTTCATTCAATTAAGATCGATAATTTCTTATTATTATAAATAAAATATTTTATTTTATTATTGTTAAACTAAAGTTATAATTTTTTTATAAAATATCATTAAGTTGAATAAAATTATAAAATAAATATATATTTTCTCTATAAAATTCATTTCATCAAATATATGTCTGTAAAAGACACTCTTTTGGAAATAATTTTAGTTTTTCATCTAATTTATTGATTAAAATATTATCACATAATAAATAAATAATTTTAAAATGATGAATAAAAAATTATATGTCCAATTATTTTATTTTACATTCTTAAGTGGAAAATTATTTTTTGTACGCCCAACAATTTTATTTATGAAAATTTATCTTGATCTAAGGAAATGAATTATTATATAAAATGGTTATATAAAATATGAAATTATTTGGTTTTATGTTTTTTTATTTAAAAATAGTATTAAAACAGAAGAATTAATGGCCTCATCCAGTATAATTTCTCCATATGAAGGCCATTTTTTGGAGCTCAGAATGTATGTGGCAACACTGGGCTTCGTTTTTGACCAATTCCAAGCCAAGATTCAACAATTTACTGTTTAATTGAATCACCTATGGGAGAAGTGGAAGTTAATTGATATTACCACAAGAGCAATTTTATCTGAACCACCCCAAGAGTCTATCACCATGATCCACCATACCATTTGGTCTTATACTGGTGTTTTAAGGGGTCATTTAACAATACCCTAGAACTATTATTATGTGTGATGGTTTTTTTGTATATAATAATAAATATACATTCATTTTATTATTATTAATTTTTAAATAGTCTGTAAAACACAAATAGTATTTTAGTTAATATTCAATTAAGAATTATATTTTTATTAATTAATAGATTAATTAATTTAATAATAGTTTAATAAAATATTATTACTAAATTACTTTTTATTAAATATAAATGATCGTAGAATTTTTATGAATACAATTGTAATTTTTATTATGGGTTGAAAGATATTTTTGTCAAAACCCATGAATTTTAGATAAATGTCAGTTTTTATTTTTATTAAAACAGTTCTGATATTTATAAAATTATTTAGATTAAATGAATTTTATTTTTGGATTCAGGATTTCAAAATTATATAACGGTGAATTTTTCATAATTTTATGTGAGTTGAATTTTTGGGTAAAACATTAAATACCATTAAATATATAATGTTTTTTATGATATCATATTGACATAATAGTGACGTAATAAAATACTATAAATGTTTTTGTCGGCCAATATATGATTTAAATTTACAATTAATGCAATTTTAGGTTTATTTATTTTTTTTATAAATCCTTTGCGGTCCCCAAAGACTTATACAAAAATTTTATCTTTTAAAATGATATCCTTTAGAGTGTGACTCACCCTTACATAAGCAAGCCTTATATTTTAATAAGTCCGGTCATAGGACATATAAAATAATGTTTTTCACTTACCTTTGGAAATTACCATGTGCAAAAACCATGTGATGGTTTGTTTTTATGATTAGTTTAATGTGTTGTGTCCAAAACCGAAATAATAAAGAATTCCCTATCTTTCCCTATATAAACCCACCCAACATTTGACTTCATCTTCACTAAAAACCTTGGGATCTCAACAATACTCTAACCTCCTCTCTTTATAATCCTCCAAAGGCACCCCAAGATATGAATAATCTTCTCTCAAGCCTCTTCCAAGACTTTGGGATCACACTTCCAAGTAAGGTATTTCTTCCTTTCTCATTTTAGTTCATTTTTGTTTATGTTGTCATGACATTTTATTTTCAATATCAAATGTTGGGGTATGATTTCTCACCTCCGCTATACTGCCCTATTTATTATTTAATAATTATATCCCCCTATCTCTTCAATAAATGCATCCCATTACACTCATCAGGATGCTGAAATTCCCTAAGGGATTTCTTTCTCCTCATTTACATTCAAGCAAATATTTTGTATTATGAAACACAATTCCATTACATATTTTAGGACATCTATCTATATGAACTAATTACATTCCAATTCATGTACATATGATGAGACACCCTATTCTATCTCATCAACCATTTTTATGAATTCTTATGTCACGTCGTTATGCTACCGAAGTTGCACCGTGATTTTCAAAGAAAAAGTCATTGTGTAGTAAATATAATGCCTAATTATATATAAAGGGTATTCAACATTACACACATTTACTTATTGATTATATAGTTTAATTTATTTTTTCGACATTCTTTTATCTATGAATAAATACTGATTTTTAATGATTCCATGTTGTATGATCCAAGTGGAATAGTTATGCATTAAATGAAATGTTTAAGAAGGGTCCGCCCAGATAGTGCTCCAATGCATTGGGTAAAGACCAGTATCATGATATGTCAAGTGAAATTGAGGATTTAATCATGTTTGTTCATGTGAAATGAGGTCTTAATCATTCTCCATGTTTAATGATCCTTGGCTCTTGCTAATATCATGTTAAATGTCGATCTCACATTTCCATCTTATGATAATCATGCTATATCATGCCTCTATGTTCATGTATCTTTTTTACTCCATTCATATTTCTATTTCTTATAATGTACTATATTATTCATGATATTCCTTGTTTCTCCCTAACTGGTCTTCATAGCTAACCTTTTTTTATCCATTTCCTTTGGTTATCCCACACATTGCTAAATACAAATGAATGTTCTGGTCATGTAAAATGATTTTTTAATAAAGATATTGTGTTTTGTGTTCTCTGTTGTTATGTAATGTTCCTAAGACCCAAAGAACCTATACCTATCTATATTCTATCTTGTAACATGTGTATATTTTTTTTGCAACAAATTATGATTATGTCTGAAATAAAGAGCACAATTATTATAGTTGGTATCAGAGTAAAGATTTAGTAAATATTGAGATTGTGATTAGAAAACCTAGTGAATGGATTAGGGGTAAGACTAAATATAATAAAAACAACCCTAAATTTTTTTGAGTACTGATGAAGTGGTTTATCAATAAAAAATGTCCCTGTCTAGATATGATCAGGTAAAGGTGACTTTGGCAGATATGTATCTAGGGGTAAAACCTGAAAACACCACTTTGAGATAAACGTGAATGTGACTGGTGCATGAAAACGTTACTTGTGGAACTCTTGGTTAAGAAACACCCAATGAATATGATTTTGTAAATCCATATGCTTAGTATGAACCGCTATTAATTGAATAAAAAAATTCCCCTGAACATATTTGTTGGGAAGTATATCTTAGATAACGTAAATTGAAGCATATAAATTCATAAGTTAAGGAAATAAATGTAATTTATAAGTTATCCATTTTTATATTTGGATTCCACTTTATGTGATACCCTGAAATTTACTTTTATTCTAGTCAATGTCCAGAAATACGTGGACTCGGGCTGACAACTGATGCAATGATCATTGTGACGACTATTCTAACGAGATTCCCAATCTGATGGGAGTGGGAATCACAAACGTTGTTACGATACTATCTCAGTTAAACGAAGTTTTCAATAAAAACATGATTCAAGAAGAACATTCAACCCCTTATGAAAGAATAAATCTAAATTGAGAGATTCATGATACAAAGGACTCTTAATATTAATGGATCATCTGATCACTCATTTTCCGAAGAGTGGATTAACTCCATTGTAAAGATCGTATACACCCTTAAATTTTCTGAATAGGAGAAGGTACTTCTGGATACATAACATATGGAGGGTGATGTTGATCATTGGTGGAAATTGATAAGAAAATATGATGCCTGAAGAACAGAATGAGGCATTAAAATTAATGTATATTTAGAAAAAAAATTGAATTTTTTTTTCCACGCACCGACCAACTTAAAAATGAAAGGGACCACCTTTCCAGCAATCAAAATGATGGAAAATCCATCAAAGAATATGAGTAAAACATAAAAAGGATTTCATAATCCGCCTATGGATTTTCCGTTAACCCTAAATTCAAGGTTGACCGCTTCTTTTGTGGATAAAACCTAGCCTACAGAAATCCCTAGCGATCCCTGACATTGAGAGATATGGAAAAACTGTCTGATGTGACCTCAAAGCTCAAATAGGGGTCACTGAATCTCAGGGGTATCATAGAGATAAAAAGAGTAAGGTGGACATTAATTCTGGTGGTTCTATGGATAATTCTCTTTGCGCTATCAAATTCCAGCACCCCACATTCCAATTGTGCAGAAAGAAGAACCACAAAAATTTATTGAAGGGAGGGAGGAAATGCTTTAGGTGTGGAAGATAATGGCATCTAGATATTAAATATTGTCATGAAAAACATGTGGCTGCGTTTGAGGAGATCAATGTTTCATTTTACCCTCAACATTTTGTTCATTGCTTCAACTACAAATAACTATGGAACTTTGCAAACCAGTTCCCTTGGCCAAGAGTTTTCGGAGGCAACCAATAACCTCCAAGGTTACAAAGGAGAGCTTTTACCATCACTACCACTGATGTGATCCTTGAAAACGAAGTGGTTACATGTACACTAGTTATTCATTCAAGAATAGAGAACGTAAATTTTGATTTTGGTTCTACAAATTCTTTTATATCCCGAACGTTTAGTAGAACAATCCAAACACCAACACAATTCCTATAAGTATAGATTTCAATCAGAATGAAAAATGGGGAAATCATATCATCCCATCAATATAACTCATCCCATGTCATAATTTGTGGATTGAACTTCCCGAAAAACATTGTGACACTCCCTCTTGTGGAATTTGATGCAATTCATGGCATGTATTTTCTTTCCTTATATATATCTAATATAAATTTCTGTGAGAGTGAAATCACACTCCATATTAAAATTGACCTTCGATCTGTACAAGTGCAAGGAGGAGGAAGATTATACATTAGATACATCATCTCATGGGTGGATATTAATACCCTATCATCATGTGTATCTTGATTAGATTGTTGAGTCTAAGGAAGCAACCATCCTTAAAGACATGCCAATTGTGAGGAAATCACTAATGTGTTTCTTATTGAATTTCATAGTCTTCCTCCAAGAAGAGATTTTTAATTCTCACCTGATCTTATACATGGCGAATTTTCAATATCAAAGAATCATATTGAATGGATGTTTTGTAGATTGAGGATTTGAAGAAACAAATACAGGAGAATCTGGATGATGGGTTTATACACGCAAGCGCTTCAACATAGGGTACCCCAGTCCTCTTCATCAAGAAGATGGATGTGTCAATGTGCCTTTTCATTGATTATCTTGATGTGGACAAAATCACGATAATGAAAAAGTATCCTCTAACAAGAATTGATGTCTTGTTTGATCAAATATGTAGAGAAAAATACTTCTCCAATGTGGATTTTCTGTGGTGATATTAACAAGTAAGGGGGAAGAAGGAGGGTAAACCCATGACTGCTTTTCGTACAAGATATGAGCACTATGAATTCATAGTAACTCACTAATGCTCCAGAAATCTTCGTGGACTTGATGAATAGTGTCTTTACATGTTAAATCGATAAATTTTTGGAAGACTATATAGATGATATTCTAATATACACCATAACCATGGAGGATAATGAGGAGTATCTAAGCTTTGTACTCAAGACCTTATGAAAGTAGAATCTCTATGAAAATATATAGTATATAAATTCTCGTTAAAGAAGGTCTCATTATTGGGTCATATCATAACAAGAAATGGGATATCATTGGATCCCTCTAGGATAGCTACAATTGAGGACTGGTCGAGGCCATCATGGCTAATGGATATCGGTATCTTTCTCAGGTTAGATGGATATTATCGCCGATTTTTTAGAAATATCCAAAGATTTTCCAACCCTCTTACCATGCTAACTCTTGAGGGAGTAATGTTTTATTGGAGTGATGAATTTGAAGAGATATTCAAGGAGTAGAAAAGGAGGCTTATCACTTAACCCTTGTTCACACAACCCATAAGGGAAGTTCTTTTTGTGATATTTAGTGATACATCGAAGAATGGAATGGGAAGTGTGTTGATGCAAAATGAAAAATTCATTGCCTATGATTCAAGGAAATTGAATGTTAATGAGAAAAACTATCAAACAGATGATCTTGGGTTGGATGTATTAATAATCGCTTAGATAATTTGGCGACATTACCTATTTGAGGATAAGTGTGTAATATACACAAACTAAAAAACTGAAATTATATATTCACACAAAAAGAGTTGAACATACACCAATGAAGATGGTTAGAGCTGATCAAATACTATAACTGCTCAATCCCTTACCTACCCAGGAAAACGAACAAGGTTGCATATACTCTATGTAGAAAGGACTCATCGATTCTATCATTTATGAGAATTGAAATGGTTCCAATATTGTTATATTTGTTAAGGATGGACATGGGAATCATAAAAAAATAACATCATCAATCCTTTCACAATTAATTTCTCAACCATCTCTTTTCGAAATGATAAAGGATTCTCAAAAGGATGATTTGAGTGTTCAAAAGAAAGTGGAAACTATCAAAAAATGGGAATCCTTGTAGTACAATGTTAATGAAGAAGGAATTGTGAGATTCGGAACAAGACTATGTGTTCTATCAAATCAGTAGTTAAAGAATGAAATTTGGGATGATTCACATAGTTAGAATTTATCCATTCAACTTGGAATCAAAAATATGTATCAAGATATCCGAAAAAAGTATTGGAGGGATAACATGAAGAAGGAGATCCCTGAGTATATATCAATGTGCTTCGTATCTCAGCAAGTGAATGCTGAGAATCTGAAGTCTGAGGGGATGATGTAACCATTACCCATACCAACATCAAATTGGGAGAACATCACCATTGGCCTTGTCACCGGGCATCTTAATACATATAAATGAAACAATGATATATGGTATGTTTTGGATTTTCTTTCAAATACTTCACACTTCATATCAATTCGAGATGATTTCACATTGGATCAGCTAGCACGGATATACATCAGAGAAGTGGTATGGGAGAATTGAGTGCCACCATCTATTATATCCAGTCGATATCCAAGATTCACCTATATGTTCTCAAAGTTTCTCCAACATGATCCAAATACTACGCTGAAATTTTATATGACTTATCATCCTCCAAATGATGGCCAATATGAGAGGATTATCCAAACACATGAGGACAGGTTGAGAGCATGATCAATGGACTTCAAAGGAGGAGGAGATCAAAATCATCTTCTGTTGGAGTTCTCTTACAATAATAGTTTCCATTGAAGCATCCTAATTGTTCATTATGAAGCCCTATATGGGAAGAGGTGTAGAAAAGTAACATGTTGGGATGAAGTTGCGGAACGAAAACTCTGTGGTCCAGAAACGTTTGATGAAATTGTGGATAAGGATACAACTATTCTTCATCACATTAAAGCATCTCAGAGTTGACAAAAGATCTTTGCTGATATTCTTCGACGAGACCCAGAATTTGAAGTTGGAGAAATGTTATTCCTCTATATATCACTACAAAAGAGAGTTCTGAGATTTTGGAAGAAGGGAAAGCTTACTCCAAGGTACATCAACCATTTTGAGATCCATGATCGTATTGGAGTAGTGGCCTGTCAACTAGAACTCCCACCAAACCTATTTAACATACATGATATATTCCATGTATCACTTCTAAGGAAGTAATTACCAGACCCATCACATGTACTCAAACTAGAGGTGGTACCATTGGATAATGACCTCTCATGTGAATAGAAATTATTGAGGATCTTATATCGTAGTTAAAAAGTTATACGATATAAGACAATTCCCTCCATCCAGGTGTTGTTGCAAAACCACAAGTTTAAAGAGGGAATGTGGGAGTCTAAGGAAGTGATGAAGCAGAGTAACCTACATCTTTTTTAGTGTGGGAAATGGAAAATTTTAGGGTGATATTTCATAAGGGGTAAATATTTTAATGACCCAAACTTTTATTAATAAAAATTTATATTCATCTAATTAAATGTATTATTATGTAAAATAGTAATATAACCTATATACATCTTGGGTTTTATGTTCATTTACATTAAAATAACATTAAGAATTGTAATCATTTCTAATATATATATTGAATAGTGATCACATGATTAGTATAAATACAGTGATTTAACAAATCCAATTTACTTAGACAAAGGAAGTGATGACCTAATCTAGTAGAATTTCTCCTTACGAAGCCAATTTTTCAGAGCATGGAAAGGATGTGGCATCACTGGGCTTCACTCGTGACCAATCCCAAGCCAAGATTCAACACATTATGCTTTAACATAGTCACCTAGAGGAGAACTGGATGATAATAATGATTACCACCTACGAAATGTTATCCAAGCCACCCCCAGATTCGGTCACTATCACACACCTTACATTTAGGTCTTATGCAGGTGTTAAGGGGTTATGTAAGAAAACCCTAGCACTATGATTGAGAACATTATTATTATTTGTATAGAATAAATAATATACATTCATTTTATTATTGTTACTTTGTAAATGGTCTTCATAGAACATAAAGTATTTTAGTTAATATTCAATTAAATAATCAATTTTGACGAATTAATGTATTTTTTAATCAATTTTTTTTTATAAAATATTATTACTAAATTTAATTTTTATTGAATATAAATGATCGTATAATTTTATGAATAAAATAGTATTTTTTAATAATATTTGAATGCTATTTTTATCTAAACTGAAGAATTTTAGATAAATGTCACTTTTTATTTTAAAAGTAAAAATTAACATATTGAGAAATTTATTTAGATAAAATAAATATTATTTTTTTTATTCAGAGGTAAAAATTATATAATAGTGAATTTTTCATAATTTTCATAGACAATCAATTTTTTGGGTAAAAATTTAAATACTATTAAAAAAATAATGTGTTTTATGACATCATAATTACCCAATAGTGATGTAATAAAATACTATAAAAAGGATGGTCAGACAATATATGTTTTAACTTTAAAATAATTTGATTTTACTTGAGTTTCATTTATTCTACAATGGCTTAGTGGAACCCAAAATAATTATAATTTTTTTTAACTTTTATAATGATTTCCTTGAGAGTGTGACTCATCTCCACAAAATCAAGACTAGTCTTTTAATAAGTTCGTCTATTGGCCTTATAAAATAATTTTTCTACTCCCATTTGGAAAAAACATTTGTTAAAACCCACTGGGATGGTTTGTGGTTTTATTTAATTTAATTTGTAGCGTCCAAAACCAAAAAAATAATGAATTCCCTATATTTTCTAATATAAAACTACACAATATCCCGCTATCTATTCACTCAAAACCTTTGTATAGAGACCAACGTCATCCATAATCTCTCTATATTTCTCCAAAGGCGTCAAAAAATCCCTATAATCCACTCTCAAGCCACTCCCTAGCCTTTAGTATCACATATCCAAGTAATTGTTTTCTTCCATTCTAATTTTTTTTATGTTGTCATGGCCTTTTAGTTTCAATTAAAAATGTTGGTGTATGATTTCAAACCTCCACTATACTTCCCTAATATTGTTTGAATAATTAGTGACCCTTTTATCTCTCATTAATACCTCTCATGCAAACCTCTTACCATGCTGAAGTTTCGTTAGGTATTTCTTTCCCCACATTTACATTCAAGCAATTATTTGGAATTATGAATCTAAATTTCAGTACATATGTTGGGACATGTATCTATATGAACCTTTTACATTCCATATCATGTACAAATCATGATACATCCCTTTATATCACATCAACAATTTTTATGAATTCTTATGTCACGTCGTTATGCTTCCGAAATTGTACCGCGGTTTTCGAAGCCAAAGTCATTGTGTAGTGAATACCATAACCATTTCAAAATCAAGGGTATTCATCATTACATTCATTTAATTATTGATTATAATGTTTAATGTAAAGTTTCCACATTCCATTATCACAGAATAAATGATGATGTTGAATTATTCCATGTTATATGATCCATGTGGCACAATTATGCATGAAATAAAATGATTAAGAAGGGTTCACCCTGATAGAAATCCAATGAATTGGGTCATGAATTGTATAATGATACACCAAGTGAAATGAGGTTTTACTCATGATAATTCAAGATCAATGTGATTTTACTCACTCTTTGTGTGCAATTAGCCTTTGATCATACTAATATAATGTTAAATGATGATGCCACATTTCCATGTTATGACAATCATGAAATATAATGTATTTAGGTTCATTATTATCTTGTACTCTAGTTATATAACTATTGCCTATAATATAGTATATTCCTCATGTTATTCCTTGTTTACTCCCTTACAAGGCTTTATGACTCACCATTTTCTTATTCATGTCCTTAGGATATCCCATGCAATGCTATGTACGAAGGAATGTTGTGGTCATGTAAAAGTGGTTTTTAATAAAGATGCGGTGTTTTATGTTCTAAGTTGTTATGTAATGTTCTTAAGACCTAAATTCACTAGACCACTTGATATTCTATCTTGTATGAAGTTAATATTCTATCTAGTAAATTGTGTTTAAGTGTGAATTGAAGAGTAGTGTTGTTATTGTTTAGAAATTTTTTCTTAAAATGAATGATTTTTTTTCTTAAATTCAATTTTAATCCATCAAATATGTCTATATTTTTAAAATAACATAAGTTATATTTTTATCCAAAAGGTAATATGAAAAAAAATTATATTCGGAATTATTGATAAGGCGGTGTTAGGTCTTATCATATTTATAACGCCATAGATAACATGTATATATTTAGATGTGAAATATATATATATATATATATATATTATAAGTGGTTTTATATTATATTTTACAATTTATGGTAAAATTTATTTTTAAGGATAAATCATCCTTCAATCTAATAATAATTTTACTAATAAAATGATTATCTTATTATTCTAATGGAATATTTAGTATCCTAGTGGTCTTGCTACCAATAGTACAGTTATATTTTTGATATTCATATAATAATAATACTTCTAATAAATACATATTATTTAAATTATTCAACATTCTATATAATTCAATAGAAAACAACATAGTTGTAACTATTCTTAGCTTATAATATTTCAAATATATTTATAGTTGTTTAGTTTCATTTTCATAGTGATGTTAATTAGAGTGAGAATTCTCAGAGACTATGATAATCTATCATTTCAAATTCATGTTATGATAATTTCTTGGGTTTCTTATCCCATTGAACTATTTTTAATTTTCGAGACTGTTTTTAAACTTCATATATTGTGTAATATAAAAAATATTATTATTTTAATTTATGTGTAGCCTTATATTTATTAATTATATCCATTATATTTACATAAAGCAATATATATTTGATAATAACATGAGAAATAAAAAAATTATATAATTATATACTAATATACTTATAAATAAAATTAGAAAATTAATAAAATATTTATATATAATTGAAGGAAAACAATTCATAAAACTACTCCTTAAAAATTATGGATTTGAAATTTTTTCGCCTTTAAAGAAAATGTTTCCATCTAATTTTTACTCATTATTAAACATTTAAATATGTTACCTCTTAATTATACTAAACAAATTATTAAACCAAGATGTTACCATATTCATTGTCTATTATATGTTCATAATATTCTATTTAATATATGCATGGAAAATTTCATTCATATATGGTGACACAAGTTATACATGTAATTGTTGTCTATAAATAATTATTATATATATAATTATTTATTAAAAAAATTAAAACGTACTAAATCCCAAATATATCCAAACACTTGTCTAATGAAGAGTATTCCCCCACCCAAATCCATACATCATGATATATTAATAGACAAACAGTATTTTATTGATAACTTCAAAAAAAGAACCACTTCCAGTTATAAAAATTATAATATTCACGCACCCACAATCCCATACCCTATGCTAAAAAATAATAATTAAATTTATTGATTTAAATCCAGAAATACATAATCCTATAATAGTTATTAAAAATAGAAAACACCATTATAAAATAATATATAACATATACACCGATTGAAATTTTATGAATATATTATTAGAGATCAAAAAATCTAATACATAATATTTCCCAATTACTTATTTGACTATTTTTCTAAAAACACGTAAAATTTTATATTTCACAATATGTCACGAACATTTAGTATATAATATATCAGAAATTAGTAAATTATATATATAATTCATTTAATATCACAGTTCATAACATGAGGAAATGAAAAATAGAAGAAGAGAGAGCTCAAATTCATAGTAAGTGTAAAAATAAATATTGACATATGAATGTATATATAGTCGGAGTAATATCATCATAAGGTTGAAATAATATATTCAAAGTGCATGAATGTAACAGATGATAAATCATACCCCTCAAAACCTTGGTCATTATACATTTTACCTATAATAAATCTTAATCAAATGTAATATTCATGAGAACCAATAATAATGATCCATGATGTTTTAATCTTCATCAAAAAAACTATTAAAAACTAATATAAAGTATTTAGGAAACAAGTCGGTATCATTGATAATTTTCTTGATCATAAATGTTCACATATATATTAAATAACTAGATCCCATTTAAATCAACTGTATAAATCTCCCCTTTTAACACACCCACTCTTTCCATTAAACTCAATAAACATTTCCCATTTCATTGGAGAGTTATATTGAGATCACCCATATTAGAAAATATATAAGGCACACACATCTTCATGACCTATATTATGATAAAACACCATCATAAATAATATGTAAGTATTTTAAATTATTATAAAACATGGAAGATTCAATTTTCATCACCAAAATTTTAAAAACAACATTCATTCCTCTATAGATTGATTTCCTTGTGGAAACAAAATGGGTTTCATGATAATAACTTTAAGAAACCATTGTAATCTATCTAGGTAATTAATATAGATTTTATTTTAAGATCACAATCATAGTGAATTGGTTGTATTAATAATGGATTTTGGCATATATTAAAATGTTTTTAAAATATATATAAAAAATATTCAATAAAATTATTGGAAAATACACTTTTCAGTTGGTAAATTTAAAAAAATTCAAAATATTGATAAAAGAATACTGATTTAAAATTAACATGGATAAAGGTAATGAAAATTTAAAATTAATGAATTTTTATGAAATTATAATATTCTTTTCTTTTAAAAATTGATAAAAATTAACACTTTATCATATTTTTTTAAGGTGAGTGAAAAGTAAAAAATGTGGAAAATAATTATAAATATCATTTGAAAACATTTTAAAATATGGAAAATTACAATGTAAAATAAATCTAGTAAATAATTGATGTTTAGAGAATAACAATCTAGTAATAAGATATATAAAATGGAGGATGAGTTCATTTCAAAATCATTATTACCTTTAATGTTACATTTTTAATAAAATAAAATATATATAAATTTATAACAAATAAAAAATTTAAGTAAATAAATATAAAAGAATACAAAAACAATTAATATAAAAATATTCTTTATATGATATATCAATTTTTCATTGATTTACCATTAAAAATAAATGTAGGATCAGAATTCAAAACATGTCTCCATGAAGGTAGTATGAGACGAAAAAGCCGTATATCATGGTTAATGATGGAATAAAAATCTATTTAATATAGGAATAAAAATTGTTTTATAAAACCCATATCTTCCATGAAATAATATTTTTAAAAAATAATATACTCTTTTGTACACTATATAAAATAAATCATGGGATAATACAGAGATTTAGTATAAAAAATTTGAAATTGGGACCAGGAAAACCATTAAATATTTCAAATAATTTGAATCAATATATCATGAAAGATTTAACTTCACAAAAGGGATTATATATAATTATATAATATTAATTAATTATATAATAACTCAATAAGTATGATATAGACCATATAAAAGGGTTTTGAAGCACAATGCAATACATGACACAGAGAAACAATATTCAGATAAATACAAACTACAAAGATAGTATCATAGATATTGGAATTAATAAATGAAGAGATTATTTGTATGAAATACTAAAATACATAAATTTAGTTAAAATTAAAAAATTATATAGTCAGTGATCATTTAATATATAATAATGTAATAATATACTATGTGAGGTAGATTTATATAACTATTAATGATAATTGAGTTGTGAAAACCCTTACCTCATGTCCTGACTCTATAAATATGTTCCATAAATAATAAATAAAATTGTATATTAATTATAAAATTATCTCATAACTTTTTATAGGTTTATTAAATTATCAATAAACCATTTTAATGTTTTAACAACATATTTAATTACTTTTCAGTTAAGCTATGGCCATTTTTTTTAATTACTCTCTTTTCATAAATGTAACATGACATTGGATGGTCGATTCTTGTAAATGGGGTCGTTGTTCCATTATATAGGAAATAATAATTATAAAATTATTATAACATCTTTTATAAAATTTAAAATTAAAATTACCTATGAAATAATAAAATCAAAATGAATCACATCACATCATGGAGGAGGTATTCCAAACATATGCACTAGTGAGATTAAAAAAAATTTATGGGAGGAAGTGTACGAAAGTAATTAATATCATATAGTTATATAATCATAATAATTTCATTAATGTCATATAAATAAATATATACATCTATATTAAATACAACATAATAACGTACCATGTGAGGTGGTGATGAAAAACAAAGCACATCACTTCGTCGAGGTGGTACTCCACAATTATGTGTGAATGATGTTTTATTTCCCCCAAGTAATAATATTGAGATCAATATAACATTAAAATCATCATAATAACACCTATGTATATGTTTTACACATGTTTTATTATATATAAATGGTTAACTAAAAATTAAATTAGGATGAAGTTGAATTAAAATGAAAACACATGGTTGAGATGATTACCTACTCATTGGAGAACCTCCACTGTATCTCTCCTTATGTACCCCATAGATTGTCCGTCAAAAAAACCATAACATCAAGAATAAATATAATGTATATAATAATAGGTATTTAGTGTTTTTAATTAGATAAGTACCTTGAGAAGTGTGAGGAAGAAAGAATATTTGGTGTCCTTATATAAGATAGGATAGTGGTACACATGGAATTAATTAAAGTATTAAATTAATGTATATTAATTTTCAGGTTCATGTGGATAAATAATAATAATTTTTTTATTTAATTAGTATGAGTTTAAATTCTTCCTAACATTATATTTATACATGTTTAGGAAGAGTTTTACCACTTTTCTCTTAGTTAAAACCCTTTTTAGGATTATTATAATAATAATGTTTTTACACATTGTGAATATGGAATGTAACAATGAATTTGTAAGAAATAATTTAGTGGACAATTAATGATATTATAAACCTTATACCATTAACTTGTACAATTATATTAATATTATGAATTAGAAATCCTTTATTATAATATTTTTTATTATAAAATAAAATTATATTCCTTTTCTAAACAAATCATATTTTTTAATGTATAAAAAGATTAAATAGTATTTTAAATAAAATATACAATTTTAAAACATCTATAATGAAATATATTTTTCTCAAAAATTATTTTTACAAAAAAAAGTTCTAATTTTACTTATTTATTTTTAAAATCATTCATTTTATTTTTCTACTGCTTGAACTAGCATTATGCGAACATTGCATAGTCATTTAATGTAATTATATCATAACAAATGATTAATAATTATTTTCACTGATTAAAAATTAACTAAAATTATATATACTCATTGATAAATCAATATATTTCATTCTCATCCTAATGACCAAATATTAGATTTATTAAAACAATGTAACTAACGTTTTGAAACTATTATAAGAAGAAAATAATTTTAAGGTCATTTCCAAAGAAAAATGGAACCATATTTCCCTATATTATAATATTGGATGAGGAAAATCAAACTAAACTCATCCAAAATAAATAAGGGTTGGGGTTATAGATTTTTAAATCCTTATTACATTATTTTGAGCAAAACTTCCTTCTTTACGATTATTAAGAATACAAATATTTACCACGGTTATTATTCGTTATTAAAAAACATTAATCATTTTAGAAAATATGTAAATTATGAGTAGAAATATGGAATCCATATTATCATGTTCAAAACCTATATTTTTTAAAAAATTACCTTTAATATAATTCTGTAAAACGCAATAAAAAATGAATTTCTTGAAAAATGCATGTTATGTATTACTATATATTAATATAAATATTCAGCACAAATAATATTACAATGATATTAATTTGAATATGTTTAACAAAAACTAATTAATGAAATTTTAAAATCAATTAATCATAAATTGGGACATTACAAATATTTGATTGGATAAGATATATTTCTATTAAATTGGCATTTTTATACTATTCACTAAAAAATATTATTTCTGAAAAACTGAAAAATATTCCAAATATAATTTTAATATAATGAATTTAAAAAGATCATTTTTATAAAATATAATTTATAAAATCATCATAAATTAATTATAATATTTTCTCATAAAAATCAACAAAACCCATTTGGAACAATTTGTTTTTGCAAAGAATAGTTACATGAATAAAAATTGAATTAGTTTTCCCTATGTATTAATCAAAAATATATTGAATAATAATTATATATATATATATATATATATATATAATTTCAATTACACATATTTATAACAACCAATTAAATCGTTAGTCTATAACAATCATATTTAAAATAAAATTATATCAGGGTTCATTTAAACATAGTGTTAAATGTTGTATACACTGTTGAATACTTTCTTCTTTTTAAATATTAGGTTATTAAACTCGCCACACCTAAATAATGTTAATATTCAAAATTTATCCTCCCCATGGTAATAAGTGGTTTAACATTTCAAAATTCAATTTTTTAGAATCCACTTCATAATAAGTGTTAGTTAATTATAGTTTTAAAAAGTGGGGAATAGAAATATGACGGTCATATGGAATAACTAATAATTGGAATCTATCAAAGAGAACAATAGTGGTAAGTGAGAATATATAAATTCCTGTTAAAATTTATTAGCAAATAATTGTGGAGAGTGATATAGAAATGTGAACACATTAATGTGAAGGATAATGAGAAAATTAATTTCCACAAAACAAAAAACAAATAATGGATTTAGGAAGCCATAAATTAATCATATTTTGTGTCAATAAGAAAAAAATTTAATTTTATGATTACTTTCAATGTGTTGAGTAATTTTTTATCATCTACACTAAAAACACAATAAAATATATTTAAATTATTTTTTTTCAAATTTATATTTACAATTCTATCCTTTCGTTGTGACATTAAATTACATTCTTTCATTATCAAATGCATTACTCCAAATGATAGTTATCCATTACTAATATTTCTTATGTCTAAACCATCAAAATTTAATAAATCATAATATCTATAAAATAATATTAGACTCATTTTACAATATTTATAAAATGTGTTGAATGGGACTAGATTATACCAAAAATAAATAAACAATCATGAAATGAAATAATACATGTTACTCGAAAATTTCAACAAAAAAATGGAACGCAGATCAATGCATAAATAAATAAAACTATATTGAAATTATTCTAAATATCCTCCACATTAATGATTGTATTAATCTTGATTCTTTTCTAATACATTTTAGATTACATGCTCCACAAATAAAATGTTATTTTAAAATATGTCTTTAAAAATTCAAATAAAATTCATACAAAGTTAATATGTTACATAAATAATTATTTGAACAACACTATTCATAATGTGGAAGAATTTAAAACCTAAAAAAGGTGATCTAAAATTCTTAGTATGTGAAAATACAAGGGTTAATAATTGAATATCATCAGTTAGAATATGATTTAATTAAGGGTATAAGAACATACTAATGATTCATTAGAATATGTATGATAATTAATATCAATCACAACCTATATCATTAAACCTATGATAAATCTATTATTATCTTAGAACATTATCATCATCACCCAAGATAAATCTTTTCATAAATAACTACAACCCAACACAATTAATATTAAAAACCTCTCTAGTTAAATCCCTCATTTACATTAATGATAGTGAATATTACCCAATACATTGGTGAGTTATATCAAGATCAAAAATCATATAAGAAATACCAGGCTCAACCATAATTATTAGATATATCAGACTCACACATAATAATAAATAATTACTACATAGTATTCATTAATATAGAACAAGTGAAATTTAACCATCATCATAAATCATTAAGAAACAACATTCATTACATTTTTTATTTATTTACCCATAGAAAAGAAATGGATTCCATGATAATATATTTAAAAACCCCATTAATATTCATTCCTCAAATTTAGATGGAATGTATCATAAAATCATATTCTAGGTGAATTGGAGGAATCATTATAAAAGTATATATGGAAGAAAATAAAAATAAAAGAACATGAACTTTTTCCTTAAAATGGTGGAAAATAATCTAATCTATTGACACCATTAAAATATAAAAATTGATAATATTTTGGAAAAAAATTTATTTAAAAATTAGTAGTGATGAAATATAGTTTTATCATCAAAAAAATAAAATTTCATGATTTTCAAATAATATGTTAATATTTACAATGTTAAAGAAAATTATTTTCAAAATATAGTAAAGAGAATCAAATATTACCCCTATGGAATATAATAGTAATAAATATCTTATTAATTAGTTTTAAAATAAGGTAAAATATAAATGAAAATAACTTTAAGAAATAATTTTTTTATAAAATATCATTCTATAAATAATCTAAAAAACATCTTGGATGAATTTTTTTAATTCCTTTAAAATTATTTAAGTGACATTTTTAATGAAAATGAATTTGAAATATTTTAAAACTAAAAAACCATTGAAAGAAAATAATAATAAGTAAAATAATATACCATAAATATGAAAATAAAATAAATATTTCATATTAATATTCAGTAGATAAATAATATAAATGAATACGGGTGAATTAATCAAAACATGCCTCAAAAATGGATCATTAAGAAGATAAATACATACAACTTGGGTAATACTTGATTTAATGGGAAACGATTGAATGAACAAAATATGATATGTAAACCCCGTAATTTTAATGAAATAATATGTTTAAACACATTCATGGGGAATTATATACACCATAATAAATAAATCATGTATAATAATATGAATTATGTCTCCAAAAATTGAAATGCAGACCAACAAAACAATTTTTACATCTTTGAAATTTGAATAAATATATCCATAAAGTGTAAATTTTACCTATAAGTATCAATAAAAAAATATCCATTCATGATATTATATCTCAATAGGAATAATTTTAAACTCATTAAAGAGATTATGTGCATGATACAATACATGTATCAAAGAAACAATATTGAGATTAATAATCCTTACAAAGATTGTGTCATTAATGTTAGAATTAATCAATGAAGTCAATATGTCTAAAAATTATAAAACCAAATAAAATATTTTGATATAAAATATAAAAAATCATCAGTCATTTTATACATATTCTTAGAATAATATAGTCAATTATGTTGAAGTATATATCAATGATTCTAAACTGTGTTTAGAAACCCCATAACTTGATTCATGGCTCTGTGCGTATGAGTATAACTCTATTATAATAAACATATAGAAATTATTTTCTTATTTTATAAAATTTTAATTTTTTATTAATATTTAATTAAATTATTTATTTCATTAAATTTAGTGATTTTTTTTTAAAATTTAACAGTTGTGTTCATGCCATATTTTTTTTGAAGATGTTCATTTCATAATTGTATAATGACATTGGTAGGTTGACCTCAGTTATTAGGATCATTGACTCATCTTTTCAAGAATAATAATAATGAGATAATAATTATTTTTATACATGAAATTCAATTTTTGAATCAACCATTAATGCATGACATGAAATATGAATCATGTCACTCTGTGGATGTGTTATTCCACATTTACACAAGAGCAATGTTATAATTTTTCTAATGGGTGGAAGTGTATGATGATCAGTAATATATTATATTGAAAAAATAATATCAGGTAATTAATATCAAATATATAACTATTATATCCTTCATAATATTAATTCGTTTTATGTACTGATGAATATAGAGAGACATACATTTGTGAAGATGGTAGTCGAAATGCATTCATGAACGATGTTTTATTATCCCCTAATATGGTAATGGAAAGGAATAAGGTTATAAAATAAAAAAAATAAAAACCATATATTAGGGATATATTAATTTTGATATATTTTTATGAACTTGAATTTATTTAATGTGGTAGAGGATGTAGTAAAATGATAATTCTTGATTGTGGTGATTATAACCTATTTAATTAAAATCATATGGATCTCTCTATAGAGATCCTAAGTATGAAATTTTAAGAAAAAAATAACATATATAATTGTTATGGTGAATCTATGAGGATGTTATTTATGGTTTTTTCAATCTAATTTTCTAAAAAAGTGAGGGGGAGAGAGGAGAGGAAGTGTCCTTATGTAGGAGATGAGTGGGTTATGCATGGTTTTACTTAATGTGTTAAATTAGTATAAATTAATTATACTATTCATGTGGATCCAAAATGATAATTTTGAATATTAGATGATTATAATATTGAATAATCTAATAATATATATTATATACACGTTTATGTGATGTTTTTATCATTATCTCTTATTTGTAACAACTTATTTTTTTATGATTACCATAATATAAATGAGTTTTTACACTTTTGGGGTCAGGAATATAACTATTAAAGAACATGTGTCCCATAATATGAAAATGGATGATATAATTGACCATATATATTTTACTTGGACAATAATTAGATTTTTAATACATTTAAATCAATTAATAATCTATTATTTATCCTAAAATACCATTACAATCATTTTTGATACTATTCACAAACTTTTACACTGATAAAAATATATATAGTAATGAAATTAGAATCTAAACATTTATAAAATCAATAATAAATATTTTTTAAAACAATATATGGATTAATGTAATGACTTGTTCTTTCTCATCCTGTTACTTTGAATTTTATTGATGGAGTGTGTTTTGAGGTAGTTGTTGAGGGTTTTGTTAAGCAAGAGCTGCATTTGTGCAGAAATAGGAAGGTTTGTATATTAAAAGAGGGGTTTATGCTATGTGTTAGTTATTTTTGTCTTATATGGGATGCGAAATATGGATTCTATGTGGAGAGAGACAGGGAATGAAAAACTATTTTATACCATAATATAAGGATTTCGATAAATGTTAATTCCATCCCAAAAAGAAATGTGTTTCGGCTGAAATGGAATTTATAAAAAAAGGTTATTTTAGGAAAAAATATTTTTTGGGATCTATGAATTTATTGCATAAAATATATATTTATTTTTTAAATCAGGTGATATTTAATTTTTTGATAAACCTAGTTTGGAAGATTCTTTATTCATTTGGTCATTTTTCAATCTCTTTTTTTTCATGGAAACCTTTGTTCAATAGGAAGATCTCACATCTTGTCTTCCCTTAATTTTATCTATGGGTTCTCAGGGATGAGTTTTTTAAATAGGTTATGTTTTACTTTATAATGTGTGTTTGTGGCTTGTGGTGATTTATTATTCTTCAGATAGTTCACTGTGAGCTGTCAACATTTCTACGAGGTAGGGGATTCATCATTTGTCACATATTTTATCACACGAGAAATGACATACAATTATTTTTCATTAAAAAGTAGAATTTCCATCCTAATAATGATAAAGAACTAGGTTAATTGAAATTTAAGGGGAAATGGATTTCAATCTCCTATTTTTACATCTATGGTTATAATCATGAAAATGTGAGTTGAAAATACTGAAAACCTGATGAAAATGTAGGGTTTTAGCAGCCTTTAATTTTGATGGATAGATACGTGACATGTAGTTATTGTTTTTTGATGGTTTTTTGTCACATTAGTTGGAATTGGACAATCACTTATATTTGGTTAATAAAATTTTTTCCTTAGTATTTATGGATTCCGTGAGAATTCCCTTAAAATATTAGTGGAATGTGATGAAATCACCTTTTTACTAATAATGAAAAATGATTCATTTATGATATGTGTTTTGTTGTGGATGCATTGTGGGTTTCTGTTGTGCATTTATTATGTGAGGTATGATGTATTGTTTTATTGATGTTATGTGTGAGGTAATATTGTAGGGTGCTGATGTGTCATTATGATATGGTGTAGGGTTTAAATTAGTTTTTATGAGGTCATGTTTTAGGGTAGTGATGTACAATTACAAGATAAATGTTATTGATATGTGAAATATGGTTTGAGAATCATTTTGTTCTTCTATATGCACAGGTAGTGATGGAATAAATTATTAATAATTTATTAAATGGATTGGGTAGGTTTTTCTAAAATGATAGAAATGATTTATAAAAGAATTAATAATGTGATGTGTTTCTAAATGCAGATATTGATCAATAATTTATGTAACAGGATATTTAAATGAAATAAGTTTGCATTGTAATGAGAAGTGGGAATTGGCTCATGGTTTGTGTTTTTATGTGGTTTTCTGCATTTAGAGATGGTAAAAAAAGTAGTGATTTTGTGTGTTGGTTAGTTCCTTATCATGATCCATAGGTTGGGGATCTGTGTAGAATATATATATTTTAATATTACTTTTGATTTTTTATATGCACCCCACCCAGGTTAAGAACCACATGTAGTCATTTATATATATATATATGGGGGTGTTTTTATTATATCTTATTAGTGGAGATGGATGGTTGACTACTATATCCATCACCCTCTACCTTCCAAGTGAATTTATATGCAAAGAGAGTGATGGGTTGAGAATTGATATTGAACTGGTTGATGGGATGGGTTTTCTGAATCAATATTTGTGATATGATTGTTCATTGGGGATGCTTATAGTGGGAGAAATGTTGATTTCCATCATGTTCATGATTCCATATTAATATTGTTATTATTTTGATGTGATGTCCAAGGTCACTTTGGGTGAGATATGATAAAACCTGGTAATGGGGTCGTGGAATAGGTGTCTATTGTAATAATGTGATGTGATCATGTCTTGGGTGGTGACGTATGTTATACCGACGAGTTGGGATCACTGTGATTTATGTTTTTGCAGTGTGATAGTGGAATATTTGTGGGAAAGTAGTTTGGTTACACTTTATTGATATTTTTCTAATTATGTTTATATATTAGGATTATGCTATTTGGTGAGATCTACTTTATGAGGTTTGGGTTGGGTTGTTGACTTGTTTTGGTGTTTTTTTTCTAATGGGTGAATTAGTATGCTTAATCCATATATGCACAAGAGACATTTGTTCTCTTACTTTGTATACTTATATTATCATCGTACATTTATAAACTCATTTTTAGGATTCTATGGGGATTATGAGGATATTGTAAGACATTACATGCTCGAACACTTGATATTTTCCAATGATAATAATTTAGCTTTAATTTTGGGTATTTAATATAGATTCTTACATATAAACCTATTTTATTTGTACATAAATTATGTGATGGTTTTCAGGTTTCTTTTCATATTATTTCATTGAGTTTCTTATAGTTTATTCATCATATCTTATAATCCTATATTATTATAGAAGGAAATGCATCCCCTTTAATTTTAATTTTATATCCTCGGTGTTAGTTACAATCCAGGGGCCTACTAGAGGCGGGACATAGAGGGTCATTATCACTATCCCTTAATTGTGGTATTTTAGTGGGAGTGGTTTATGAAAGACAGGTATTAGATCCAATGTATGTGAGATAAGATGAAGTATGGAGCTGGGAAAAGTGAGGATTCCTTGGTTTTCTATGGAATGAAATAAAATTGATCATGGTGCATGATGTATGATAGGAAGACTATCTAAGAAATGGGATTATAGTGGCCCTATGATCCTTTTCGCTGACTCTATGATTATGGAATATCCATGTGAGATGGGCTTATCTATATGATAGATACATATGAGAGGTGCATTTATAACTATGACTTGTACTCATTGTTTCATTGTGTAGTTTTTGTTTTGAGAATGTAAAAAAAATTGAATCATAAATTTTTTTCATATTATCAAGCTTAGTAAATCCATGATTTCACTATTATCTATTTCCCCTCATCATCATTCGTGTGTGGCTTAAAATGTAATGGTACCTGACGATGATACGACTAATCACTGCAGGTTTGATCCAATTATGGAGGATGATTGATATAAAAGGATGTCATTCAATTTTTATTGGAATGATTTGTTAAAGTATCAGTGTTGTGTTTATGAACATGAGATAGGGATCTGTATGGAGGATAATGGAATCAAATTTTGGTTTATCTCGCCCTTAGTGATATAATAATACCCAATAAAAGTTAGTAAAATGTGGGGATTTGTATGTCACTGGTGGATGTTCTATCAAATATGAGAGGATTGAGGTAGATGCATTGTGGGTTGAATTCCATAATGAGTTTATGTTAGAGTTACTTGTATCAATTATGAAGGAAATAAATATGAGGGATATTGTTTCCCTTCTGAAGAGAACCATTTTACTGTTGGAGTTTGGAATCATGTTCAAGGAAAATCGTTATTTTTTCCAGTATATTTTTCCTAACGATGAGTATCTTGTGACACATATTGTGAAATAACTCCATCCTTTGATCCATTAGGTTTTAAACATTTAACATTGTAAACATATATTTAGATTCATAAGAAGGAATAGGTGATCGACCATATTCACTCTCGATGATGTTTTATGCAAGAGGGGATCTGATAGGCTTCCTTAAGGAGTAGATTTATTGGTGGTTTGTCTCAGGAATGTGGTCCTTACAGGATTGGACCAGAAAGATGTTTACCACAATAGTATTTATTCAATCATTTTGGGGCTATTGGTTTTCATACTTTTCTTTGGGACCTCAGGCATGTGTGTTTTTGTTAATGGGGTTCATATGAGTCACTCAAAGTAGTTCGTCGTGGATATATGAGATCAATTTGGTGGAGGTGGTCTTCTTTAGTTCCAACTTCCAGAAAAACTACTAGTGTAAAAATATCAATAGTGGGGTCAAAATTTTTCTGATTCACTAAGGTGAGATGGACTAGGTTGATTCCAACATAATGATGCTTATCATGTTTAGGGATATAGACATGAGTGTGGTCATGGAGGAGCCTATAAAAAGTGAGATAGGGAGTTAGGAGTGGCATGTTGTAGGTAGTGGAGGTAGTACTATTAGAGGATCCAGAGATCCTTCATGGTAAGATCAACTTACTGTCCACCCTTTTTTGGACATATTTGTATTTTGATCACCACAATCCTTTTTCAAAAAAAAACACTCCATTATATATTACTAAAAATAAGTAGGATTCCCCCCCTTTTTGACTATGGTATTATAAATTCAGACTCGTATTTTTTAGGTGTATAAAGGTTGTAGATAGATGATGGGGACACATCAAACCAATGTAGATCATATATTGATTCATATGTTGCCATATGATGACATCCTCAACATTGACATGTTGTATTCTTTGTTAGATGTTAATGACTATTTATTTATGAGAGTCATGTTATGAGATATAGATCGATAATGTCTGGTTTTCATTGGTGAGAAGTGTTTTCAAGGGGTTAGTCCATACATGGATCCCCTTATTTACTTGTGTTGGATCGAATAGTCGATATAAAAGTCTATTAGATGGAACAATACAAGAGGGGGGGTGAATTGTAGGTTTTAAAAACCTTGAGTTTTAGTAAAAAAAGATTAGTTTAAAAGATTTTAAACTAATACAAATACAAACACCCACAATTGTATTGAATGTAAAAGGTATGATATATTGTAATACTATTGTAAAGCAAAACAATTGTATTCAAGGTGAACACAATAATCAGAGTAATACAAATATGAATGATTCTACCTTAAAGCGTATAGAACAAATCAATACAATATGTAATGGAATGATTGTAATTGAAACAATTACAATTGAATAAGTAAAGAAAGGAAACAATACAAATCCCTTTCTAATACAACAGCGGAAATGTAAAAGTAATACAATTCTTTTAACCCAAAGAGAAGGGTTATCCTTTCACCTAGGATAAAAGGTCTGTCTCACCAACACCTTGGTGAGCCCTCGATACGATTATCAGCACGTCTGTCTGCCTATCCCCAGCAGCCCTCGATACGATGATCGGCTCGTCTGTCTGCCTATCCCCGGCAGCCCTCGATACGATGATCGGCTCGTCTGTCTGCCTATCCCCGGCAGCCCTCGATACGATGATCGGCTCGTCTGTCTGCCTATCCCCGGCAGCCCTCGATTTTGCAGGTAATCGGTACCTCTGTCTTTCAATTACTTGAAAGCCCTCGATACGATGATCGGACGCACAAGGCTGATGAGAGAAGTCACAGTGTCTCTCTCTAAAAACATCGTAGTTCACAGAGTCTATTCGTTCATCAGTATTTTCTCAGCTTCAAATGACCTCCTATTTATAGGCCTCGGGTTCCAACGGTCATATTGCCTCCAACGGTCATATTGAAATAGAAAGCACGACATCGTTTTGATTAGTATATAACTAACTCAACGACATCGTTTCGTTAGGATAAGAGATATATAGAAATGTAAAACATGAGTACGATTCATATGCAGAGAGAGTTTTTGACAAAGTACCAAAACAAATAATGATTATCTGAATAGCAAAGTCAGTATGATACGATTGACAGAGTCAGTACGATACGTTTGACAGAGTCAGTACGATACGTTTGACAGAGTCAGTACGATACGTTTTGGTCGGTACGATCAATCATCGTACGATACGATAAACATGATAAAAGACAATTTGTTATTTACAAACATATGATAGAATACTTTTGAGATTTCCAAAACATGACATAGAATATATTTGTGATTTCCAAAACATGACATAGAATATATTTGTGATTTCCATAACATGATGTAAAAGCCAAAAGAAGACTTTTGACATAACAATCTCCCCCTTTTTGGAAAGCACAAACACACAAAGTAAATGAAACAAGAAAAACTTATCTCCCCCTGAGTTATTGAAAACTCTTCTGAATAAGAAATTGAATACAACTAACTCCCCCTTAGGTATTGACTTTCCTAAGGATTGTATTCAGATTTTCCTTAAGAGCATTGTAATGCATTCTCCCCCTTTGTAAAACAACCTTTGCTTTGTAAATATTCTCCCCCTTTGTGATTTACAAAAAGAAAGGAGGAATCTCAAATTGTCTGGAAGAGTTAGTGAAGTAATACAAGACAATTGATAAAAGAGAAAGGATTATAAGTTATTACAAAACAAACAAGTTCCAAAAGAAAGAAATACAACAATCATTTGTTTTCTCTTTCCTTCTCATTCTTTATAAGCTCATGAAGCACAGCTTTCATCTTCTTGATCTCCTTCTTGTCTTCAGAAATTGATTCACCCTGAGTTTTGAGAAGCCCCTGTTGATCCGCAAAAATCTGATCTTGATTTCTGATGGTCTCCTCCTGTACTCTGGTTACTTCTTCAAGGGTATCGATTCTGTTTTGCAGAGTCTTGTTATCCTTGGACAACTCGGAATTTTGATTCTTCAGTAAAACCATTTCATCTTTGAAAGATGAAACCTTCGAGAATTCAGATTGGAAAGCATTCATCCTCTCTTGCAAATCTTTCACTGAAGGAACATCGGCTCTTTGAGACGACAAAAGGTTCAGCCTTTCAATTGTTTCTTTATCAAGCTTGTTGAAAGCAATTGCAAGATCATTTGATAACCTTCTTATATCTTCAATAGCAATCTCATGGTCATTGATTGAGCTCTCTGTTTTGTATGACCACTTGGTCATCTTATTACAAGCTTTCTTATGAGCAACTGAGCTTTCCGAAAGAACTTTCAGATCGGCTTCAACAGACAAGACTTTCTTTCTCAATTCTTTTACAGATCCAAACTTCTTTCTCTGATTTTCAGTGATAAAATCAATCTTTCCTTCCAGCCTCGGAAAATAAGGAATGGTTTTCTCCATCCTTCTCAAAACGTGAACAATGTAATCACTCTTCTTGAGAGAGATTGTATGCTCTGAATCAGTATCATCATCGTACGATGCTAGTTCATACGATCTGCTTGAATCAACAACTTGCTGTTTCCCTTTCACTTTTTCTTTCTGCTTTCTTTCTTCTTCCACTCTGTCACTAATGACAACTACTTTATCAGATTGAGAAGATTGAGCATCTTGCTTTTCTCGAGATGACATCCTGTCCGAAGATTTTTCATGATCGGCATGAGGAGTTTGTTGAACACCTTCGCTCAGCTTTTGAAGCGATTCCTCTCTACTTTTCTTTGAACTTTGAAGAAATTCTAACAGAAAATCTCCTTCTTCTACTTCCACTTCTTCTATCACTTGTTTTCCTTTTTCTTTCTCAGGCAAACTCTGTACGATGGGTTCTTGATGCACTTCCACAGTTAGTTGAGCACTAGCATCTTCAACTGCTTTCAAGACTTTAGAAATATCAAAGTCCTGAGCCTTTCTTTTCAAAAGAGTCTTCTTTTTCTTTTCAGCTTGATGGGTTTCTTCTACCCTTATTCTTTCTGCAAAAGCCTCAGCAGGATCAAGACCAAACTTCGGATCACCCTCTTTTCTCTGTTCCTTGTCCTTTCTCCATTTGGCTACAACTTCCTTACTGTACCTCGGCTTCTTCTTCTTCGGCTTTGAACTAGTCTGCGGATCAGACTTTCGAGTAACACCGGCGGATTGATTGTCTTTGGCTGGCATAGGTGCCGATTGATTTTCAGGCAATTCAGCTTCTACATCTCTGACAAAAAGTTTTGAATTTGAATCAAAACAAACATTCAGTTTTTTCATCGTACTCTTATTAATGAAAGACGGCCACAAATCCATAGGTTTTCCTTTCAAAGGAATATTACAAAACTTCATACTCTCAAGAATGAATTTTGTAAGGATGGCTGGATACATTATTATCTGGGATTTAATCCCTCCTTTCTTGACATTCTTGACGGTTTCAAAAATATATCCCATGAGATTCACTTTCCTCATATTCACAAGATAATCGAGCATAAAGACATCAGAAACTTTAAGAGTTTCTCTATCCCCTTTCCTTGGGACAAGAAAACCTTTCATCCATAAAGTGACAAACCGATTATCCGGTGAAAGATGATAAACTTTCCTCTTTCCCTCATTAACAACAAACAAAGATTTTTCAGCACTCTCTCTATTAAACGTACCAACTTCCTCTGGTAGTTTGTGAGATGGACAGAATGAATCCCCTTCCATAGAAACGTTCAGAAAGTGTGCCGCTTGTTTCACAGACATGGATAATTATCGATCGTACACAGCGAAGTTTATAGTCATATCTTTGTCGAAAGACACGGTTTTGTAAAATTGACAAACATCATCAAAAAGAACTGGATCTTGAGTATCAGGCTTTTCCACACAGAGATGTTCCCATCCTTGAAACAAAATAATCCTCTTGATTGTAGAATCGTACATATCGAAGAATTCTCGGGATACTAACCTTTCTCTGTGAAAGTCTTTCTCTGTAAAAGTCTTTGAAGACATTTCAGCGGGAGTGTTGGCAGAGGATTGAGACATAAAGATGATGCCGATTGAGAAGATCGTACGATTGTTTATAGCTGGGGGAGCAGAGCTTCGCCTCAATTCCTGAACAATCAATGTGGGTTTGGGGAGGGGAGGGGGGTATTTATAGGCAAAAAAAGAGATGACCGTTGAACTTCTACGGTCGAGATTAGATAATACCAGATCAATGGTTAGGATTAAAACAAAGAAAGAAAATAAAATAAAAATTGAAAAAGATACCTGTCGGAGAACAAAAGGTGATTGCTGGATTTGGTAAGTATCAAAGAAACAATCGTAAGAAAAAAAATGATGCCGATGGAAAACAAAGTCATTACTATGGTCGGACCGTACGATGGAAAATAGTTGTTACCATTAACCGACAGTACGATGGAAAACAATCTCAATACTATCATCGGTCGATAAAAAAAAATATTGAATGATACGATGGAAAAGAATTTGAATACTATCATCGGTCGATTCAAAAAATATTGAATGGTACGATGGAAAATAATTTCAATACCATCATCGGTCGATTCAAAAAAATATTGAATGGTACGATGGAAAAGAATTTCAATACCATCATCGGTCGATTCAAAAATTATTGAATGGTACGATGCAAAAAAATTTCAATACCATCATCGGTCGATTCAAAAAATTATTGAATGGTACGATGGAAAAGAATTTCAATACCATCATCGGTCGATTCAAAAAATTATTGAATGGTACGATGGAAAAGAATTTCAATACTATCATCGGACGATACAAAATTTTTGAACGATACGATGGAAAAGAATTTCAATACGATAAACAGAAAAACTGAAATGGTCAATACGATAAACAGGAAAACTTAAAAAGAAACAATAAAACTGTCAATACTATAAACAGAAAGAAACGTATATAAAGATAGTAAATATCTAAAGATCAGAAACATAAAGACATAAAGAAATGTCATCCCCCTTTCTACGAGGAGTTTCTTACTATTAGGAGAGATGTAAAACAGGAAGTAGATATGAATGATTATTTTATTGTAATCATTCCTAGCTTCTGTTTTATAAATTCAAATCTATCGGAAGGTAAAGGTTTTGTAAAAATATCAGCAAGTTGTTCTTGCGTTCCGATGAATTGTAAAACAATATCTCCTTTTTTTGTGTGATCCCTAAGAAAGTGATGCCTAACATCTATGTGTTTTGCACGAGAGTGATGTGCTGGGTTTTTACTAAGAGCTATGGCACTTGTATTATCACACAGAATTTGAGTTTTGGAGAAACTCAAACCATAGTCAGTGAGTGTGTGCTGCATCCACAATACTTGAGCACAGCAACTTCCAGCTGCTACATATTCAGCTTCAGCAGTGGAGAGTGCTACTGAGTGTTGTTTCTTGCAAGACCAAGAAACCAAAGAATCTCCTACGAAATGACAAGTTCCAGATGTACTTTTTCTATCCATTCTACAACCACCAAAGTCAGCATCTGAAAAACTTTTTAAAACAAAATCATTTCCAGAAGAGTAGAAAAGTCCTAAATCCATAGTGTCTTTTAAATACCGAAAGATTCTCTTTACGACCTTTAAGTGAGACTCTTTTGGATTAGATTGATATCTTGCACATAAGCATACAGAAAACATCAAGTCGGGTCGACTAGCTGTCAAGTATAGCAAACTCCCTATCATACCTCTAAAAATTGTTTGATCTACTGGTTTCCCAGTTTCATCAAGATCAAGAGTATTTGAGGTACCAATTGGGGTGCTAATACTTTTAGTTTTTTCAAATCCATACTTTTTGAGTAAGTCTTTAATATACTTATGTTGAGATATATAAGTTCCTTCTGGTTTTTGAGATATTTGAAAACCTAGAAAGAATGTTAACTCACCCATCATACTCATTTCAAACTCAGATTTCATTAAATTTGCAAAAGAATCGGTTAAAGATTTCTGAGTTGATCCAAATATGATGTCATCAACATAGATTTGGACAACCAAAACATTTTTGTTTTCCATTTTGATAAAAAGAGTTGGATCAGCTGTACCTTTTCTATAATTGTTTTGTAAAAGAAATCCTGTAAGTCTATCATACCATGCTCTAGGGGCTTGTTTAAGACCATATAGAGCCTTGGTAAGTTTAAAGACATGATCAGGATGTTTTGGGTCTTGAAAACCAGGAGGTTGTTCGACAAAAACTTCTTCTTGAACAAAACCATTTAAAAAAGCACATTTGACATCCATTTGAAATAGTTTGAAATTGAAATATGCTGCGAAGGCTAATAGAATGCGAATAGATTCAAGTCTAGCTACAGGAGCATATGTTTCTTCATAGTCTATTCCCTCTTGTTGATTATAGCCTTTAGCAACAAGTCTTGCTTTATTTCTTACAATGATTCCATTTTCATCACACTTGTTTCTGAAAACCCATTTTACACCAATTACAGTTGTTTCTTTAGGTCTTTCAACTAAAGTCAAGACTTGATTCCTTTCAAATTCATTTAGTTCATCCTGCATTGCTTTGATCCAATCATCATCACCTAAAGCCTCACTTGGATTTTTAGGTTCAAATTGGGAAAGAAAAGCAAGATGTTATATTTCATTTCTTAAGGAATATCTGGTCCTTACAGGTTGATTTATATCACCAATGATATTATCACTGGGATGATTCCTAAGAAACAATTGATTTTGGTTTTGTAAAACCTGTTAATCAATATATGGTAGAAAATCTTCTGTGGTAAATGTTTCAGGAACACTTTCTTGAACATTTTCCTTATCAGAATGTTCTTCTAACAAAGGTTGATAAACATCTTTAGAAAACACATCCGAGGATGTAGGATTGGGTTGGTTGAAAACAAAAGGGTTAGTTTCATCAAATTTTACATGTACTGTTTCTTCAACAGTACAAGTGTTTTTATTGAAAACTCTATAAGCCTTAGAGGTTGTGGAATAGCCTAGAAAGATTCCTTCATCAGATTTTGGTGCAAATTGGTGTAAATTTTCTTTTGTATTCAGAATGAATACTTTGCATCCAAAAACTTTGAAGTAAGAAACTTTAGGTTTTCGGCCAGTCCATAACTCGTAAGGAGTTTTATTAAGAAATGGTCTAGTTAAAACACGATTTATAGTATAACAGGCAGTACTTACAGCTTCAGCCCAAAAATGCTTAGCAATTGAGTATTCACTCAACATGGTTCGAGTCATTTCCTGAAGAATACGATTTCTTCTTTCAACAACACCATTTTGCTGAGGAGTTCTTGGTGCTGAGAAATTGTGAGTAATACCTTTCTTACTACAAAAAGTTTCAAAATCTGAGTTTTGAAATTCACCACCATGATCACTATGAATAGTTATCAATGGTAGGTTTTTCTCATTTTTAACTTGGGCTCTAAAAGTTTTGAAATACGAAAAGGCTTCAGATTTCTTTGTGAGAAAGTAGACCCATGTAAATCTAGTAAAGTCATCAACTAAAACAAATACATAGTATTTGCCTCCAATGCTTCCAGATTGTGAAGGACCAAACAGATCCATATGAACAAGCTGTAATGCATTAGAAGTTGAAACTTCATTAATTGGTTTAAAGCTAGTTTTATGTTGCTTTCCAAACTGACAAGGATCACAGACTTTTGAAGAATCATATCTAAGATCCGGTAGCCCTTTTACAAGTCCTCTCTTTGAGAGTTTTCTTAGGTTTCTCAAATTACAGTGTCCTAATCTCCTATGCCATAGCCACGATTGGTCTTCTATTACACTTAGACAAGGTAAGTTTTGGTTCCTAAGGTCTTCTAAGTTAATAGTGTAAACATTCTCTTGCCTATGGGCAGATAGAATGAATTCATCCTTGGAATTGTGAACTAGACACTTATCATTTCTAAAATTCACAAGGTAACCTTCATCACATAATTGACTTATGCTGATGAGATTGTGCCTAGGACCTTTAACAAACAAAACATTTGAAATAAGAACTTTTCCAAGAAAAACGATATTACCTATACCAACAATCTTTCCTTGAGCATTATCTCCGAAGGTAACTTTTCCACCTTTTGTTTTGATAACCTTTTCAAAGAAAACTTTGTTTCCTGTCATATGTCGAGAGCAACCACTATCCATGTACCAAATGTTCTTATTGATACACTTCTCGTTTTCCTGAAAAAGAAACAATTAGATTTTCGGAATCCAAACTTGTTTGGATCCAGAAGGATTAGATAAAAGAATTTTAGGAATCCACATTTGTTTTGCAAAATGAGCTTTATGAAATCCTAAGGATTGAGTTTTGTTAAGAGAACAATCTCTTCTCCAATGTCCACCACATTGACACTTGGAACAGAAAATGGTTTTTTGAGGAACAAAATAGTTATTACTAAAAACAGGTTTGGAATAAGTAAAACCAAGACCAGAACGATTTCTCAAAGGTCTTATTTGAGAGTACATCCTATCAATGTTTTCTTTTCCATGAGTAAAGTTTGACAAACACTTTTTCAAGGATAAAATCTCTGACTTTAGTTTTAAAACCAAATTCTTGTTTTCTAAAACATTTGAATTAGAACTAGAGTTAGACTCTAAAATATTTTTCTTTGAAATAGCAGTTTCAAGATCCTTAGAAAGTTTATCTTTTTCAGATTTGACTTTCTCAAGGGTTTTCAAAATACTTTCAAAATCAGAAGTTTTCCCATCAAGATCTTTAGAAAGATCTGATACTTCTTTAGTCAAAATAGAAATTCTAAAATTTGCTTTTTCAAATCTCTTTTTGAGTTTAGAATTTTCATTTTCATGTAACTTAGAAAATCTAGAGACTTCTTCAAAAGAAGGTAAAGTATCATCTTCTGATGATGAGGGTTCATCATTTGAAGATTCATAATATTTATTATCAACATAATTTGCATTTAAAGAGACATTTGTAACAGCTTCAGCATTGTGTACCTTAGCCATGAGACAATGATCTTCAATTGGTAGTCTGGCTAGAAGTCCAATATTCCTTTGTCCTGACGTCTCATATTCTGAAGAATCATCTGAGGAATCACTACCACTTGCACTCCATGTATCATTTGCTTTCAAGCCTTTCTTCGTCTTATAAAACCTTTTCTTGTTTCTTTCAGAGTGTTTCTCTTTTCTATCTTTCCTCTTCAGTAAAGGACAATCAGGCCTTATATGTCCTGCTTTCTTGCATTCATAACATGTTACCTCTGAATCTTTCCTATCTTTCCTATCTTTCTTTTTGAATCTATATTGAAAATCTTTCTTTCCCACAATCTTGTTCATCCTCCGAGCAAGATTAGCTAACTCATTGTCTGAAAGATTACAATCACTTGAATCAGAAACAACAACTTTCTTGGATTTAGACCTTGTAATGCTTTCAGGTGTTTTAGCTTTAGATGCAAAAGCTACACTTCCATTCCCATTCTTCTTCTTATTGAAATCAGCATCTCTTTTCATTCTTGTCTCGTGCTATAGAAGAGTTCCAAAGAGTTCATCAAGAGTAATCTGGGAAACTTTTCTATTTTCATCAATAGCTGTTCTTTTTGACTCCCATTCATTTGGCATAGTATCTATAATCTTATCAACAAGAGCTTCATCATCAAGACCTTTTTCTCCCATAGATTGTAAGCTGTTGACAATTGTCATAAACCTTTGTTGCACTTTACATACTTGCTCTCCATAAGGAAAAAAAAATCCATGATACTCTGCTCGAAGCATTGCTCTCCTTGTTTCTATAACTTTGGATGTACCAAAATGAGTGACTTCTAATTTCTTCCAAATACAGTTGGCTGATTCACATGAAGATATCTGACTATATATATTCCTAGTCATAGAACATAATAAAGTATTGCGTACCTTGTAATTCAGTTGATATTCTTGCTTCTCTTGATTTGGGAAAGTACTAACTTCTTTGTCAGGAATTTTGTAACCCCCAGTAAGCATAATAAAATTGTCTACACCAGTATTGATGACGAAAGTCTTCATATGATCTCTCCAATACTCATAATCATTCCCATCAAAGATTGGTGGTCTAGAAGGATTCAGATTATCTATTGATCCGATACTCATTCCTGCCATCTAATATAACAAAAACAACTTTTCCACTCCACACGTTAGTGTAGTAAGTATTTAAGAAAGTAATAAGAAATAAAGCTAGTAATACAAATCAGTGGAAAACCTCCTCTGATACCAATTGTTGGATCGAATAGTCGATATAAAAGTCTATTAGATGGAACAATACAAGAGGGGGGGTGAATTGTAGGTTTTAAAAACCTTGAGTTTTAGTAACAAAGAGATTAGTTTAAAAGATTTTAAACTAATACAAATACAAACACCCACAATTGTATTTAATGTAAAAGGTATGATATATTGTAATACTATTGTAAAGCAAAACAATTGTATTCAAGGTGAACACAATAATCAGAGTAATACAAATATGAATGATTCTACCTTAAAGCGTATAGAACCAATCAATAAAATATGTAATGGAATGATTGTAATTGAAACAATTACAATTGAATAAGTAAAGAAAGGAAACAATACAAATCCCTTTCTAATACAACAGCGGAAATGTAAAAGTAATACAATTCTTTTAACCCAAAGAGAAGGGTTATCCTTTCACCTAGGATAAAAGGTCTGTGTCACCAACACCTTGGTGAGCCCTCGATACGATTATCGGCACGTCTGTCTGCCTATCCCCGGCAGCCCTCGATACGATGATCGGCTCGTCTGTCTGCCTATCCCCGACAGCCCTCGATACGATGATCGGCTCGTCTGTCTGCCTATCCCTGGCAGCCCTCAATACGATGATCGGCTCGTCTGTCTGCCTATCCCCGGAAGCCCTCGATTTTGCAGGTAATCGGCACCTCTGTCTTTCAATTACTTGAAAGCCCTCGATACGATGATCGGACGCACAAGGCTGATGAGAGAAGTCACAGTGTCTCTCTCTAAAAACTTCGTAGTTCACAGAGTCTCTTCGTTCATCAGTATTTTCTCAGCTTCAAATGACCTCCTATTTATAGGCCTCGGGTTCCAACGGTCATATTGCCTCCAACGGTCATATTGAAACATAAAGCACGACATTGGTTTGATTAGTATATAACTAACTCAACGACATCGTTTCGTTAGGATAAGAGATATATAGAAATGTAAAACATGAGTACGATTCATATGCAGAGAGAGTTTTTGACAAAGTACCAAAACAAATAATGATTATCTGAATAGCAAAGTCAGTACGATACGATTGACAGAGTCAGTACGATACGTTTGACAGAGTCAGTACGATACGTTTGACAGAGTCAGTACGATACGTTTTGGTCGGTACGATCAATCATCGTACGATACGATAAACATGATAAAAGACAATTTGTTATTTACCAACATATGATAGAATACTTTTGAGATTTCCAAAACATGACATATAATATATTTGTGATTTCCAAAACATGACATAGAATATATTTGTGATTTCCAAAACATGATGTAAAAGCCAAAAGAAGACTTTTGACTTAACAACTTGGTGGTTTATAAGTCCATGTAATTAGTGTACTCTAGGATGGTAGAGGATCCATGTGTTTTTAGGGAAGTCCTTGTAATTAGTGGACTCCAGGATGGTAGAGGTTCCAAGTGTTGTTAGGGAATAATAATATTTTTTTCCAAGGAGTATTGGAGGATTCTACATGAATGAGATATTGATTTTGGGATAGACTTACATCCTGATTCCTATCTGATATTAATGAGTCTATTTCATATGTAACCTTTTATGATCTAGGAGTTGTGGATTTAGTGACACGACCTGATGTTGAAAGGTTTCATATGACCTAGTGTGCCACCATGGAGTGATCTATTTTTCTTCACTAGGAAGTAGGTCGGTGTATAAGGCTGTGTATAGAATATCAGAGGTTTAATTGGATAATAGTACTGATATATTAACATCTTCAAAGGGTAGAGATTCTTTTTGAATAGTTGTGAGTGGTAGGTTCTCTTTTTTATGATCGATCATGGGTCTATGTATCAATATGTGATGGTGGAAGAGGGAGATATCCAAATGACTACAACAAAATATAGGTATTTTAACTCTATGATTATTTTAATTATTTATGGTTTCACAAACACACCAACTATGATAATGGGTTTCATTAACTCTACGTTATGTGAATTCATGGATCAGTACATAGTCACATTCATCGATGACATATTTTTCGGTTATAAGTCATCGGAGGAGAATGTTGATCATCTTAGTGCTCTCATACAGTTTCATTGATTCCAAAATATATATGAAACGTTTTCTGAGTGAATTTTTTGTTGATGTTATAGGCGAATATCCTATGAAATTTGATTCCTTGTCCGGGTGTGGTAGTCTACTTTTTGACAGTCAAGGTATTATTTCTTCATAATAACTTAATAATGTGGTCAAGTATCATATATACCTTGGCCTTGTAATCTATTGTCAAATTTTTGTGCTTTATTTCTCTTTTATTGGATCCCCGTTGATAATGTTGACTAGGAAAGACAATGATTTTTTATGGATTTCCTAGTGTCTGTAAGTGATTAAATACAGAAATAAGGAATTTTTTAGTGCCTCGATGCTTCCTTTTCTAGAGTAAAGGTGATTCTTGAGGTTTTTATGATTATTATTGTATATTATTATGGTTCATGATTATGTTTCAAAGAGTGGAGAAATAATATGGGATTAGGTAGGTATATCCCCATGACAGTAACCATAAACCACAAGATCATGGGCTTTGAGAAGTTGTGTTTTCACTACAGTTAGGGTTGATTTACCTCATTGGGGAGAACTTTGTGGTTTTCAAAGATCATAATAATAGGGGGGACATATTTTCTCAAATTTATCTAATTTTGTGGAAAAAGAGGTTCCTAGAGTTTTAGTATGAATTTTATTTTGATATCCCTTGAACTACAGGATAGTAAAATGTTGTGTTCAATGTTTTGAGATGAAATATTTAGAGGGATATTGTTCAAGAATTATGAAATTCTTGGATAGTGTTGGTGGAATTTGAGTCCCAATTCATATATGAAGGATTTGTTGATGATAGAGGGTATTTTTTTTCTGATGATGTATTCACATCTAATTCCATAGGTGGAGGAGTCTTAGTCAGGAGACTAATAGGTAGAGGTGATGTGAGATCATGTTTTCCTTAGAAATTATCTAAAGTGATAGTCGGAGGATAGTATGAATAATATGTTGTTTCCCTATAGGTTGTTTGTATTAGTAAGGATACATCATGTATTATTTCACAGGTTTCGTAGGTCACTTTCGAGATAAACAATGGAATATCTATGATTTTCCGTGTCTTTAGAATTTAGTTTTTTTAGGATAAAATGGGTGGCAGAAAATTTGTTGCACGGTGATTGGTTTTCCATTAGGAAATGGTTATGTACTCTATTTCTAGAGGTTTTTTTGTAACCATTAAATATTTCTATGTATAAATGGAATGACACCTCAATGTATTTGATCAATGGGTTACTTAGATCATAGGATGGTTTTAATGTTATATATGTAATCTGGGATCATTTGATGAAATCACCTCACTTTGTAGAGATCAAGGACTTAGTTTCCATTTACTTTTTTAGCTAGAAGGTATGTGGATTAGGTTGAGAATTTTTTTTGAGTCCTATGTTCTATTGTCTTGGTTCATGATGAACATTTTACATTGTGATTATAGAGGTTAGTTTAGTATGATTTTGGAACTATGAAACACCATAGAACTGATTTCCACCCCAAAAGAGACAAGAAGATAAAGAAGACTATCCAAAAATTAATGTATATATTTTGGGAATGAATCATAGACATCATTAAATCAATATAATAAAAAATTATTTGGTTTAGTTTTATCATAACAATGGATACCACTAATCAATCAACATTGGACTTTTTGAGGATTTTTACCGGAATCCATAATGATATTTTTTATGATGGTTGGATAATTATATGACAATTTTTCTTGGTCTTGATGTGGTATAGAGCATGATATAAAAGGATATTTTTGTTCATTAGAGTACGAAAGTAATAAAAGTCCGGAATAATTATTATAAAGATCATTGAAGTATCCCCTTGGAGTTTGAGGTTAGAGACCATGTGTTCTTGAGTTTCTCCCCTCTATGTGGGATGATGTAGTTTTGATGGGGGATTAAGAATTATCCATATATTTTTTGTCCCTTTTAGGTGTTTGGGAGAGTTTTCGAGGCGAAATATCAATTTCTATTTCCACCATGGATGGATAGGCTTCATGATTTATTACATGTATCTCAATATTTTCTGTATAATCATGATAACTCATGGGCCATTGAAGTGGGATTGATTGATATTGAGGACGATGACATGTTTTTGGAGTTTCCAGGGGATATCAGGAATTATTTAGAGAGTGTGTTGTGTGTATGAACTATTCCCTTAGTTAATTTTTTGGAGGAATTGGGTCATAGAGGAGAGTACAATGGAGAATGATATGCAGATATAGGCCCAGTACCCCGAGTCATTTTGAATTTTATTTTTCAATTTTTACTATTTTTATTGTGGATATCAATGTTTAATGATATTTTTTGTTCCCTCATTGTTCCCTTTTCATAATATGTGATGTGTGATTTTATTTTGACATATAATAATGGGGAAACTAAATAATAATCAGTATTTTTTATACATTTAGGTGATTAAAAATGTGTGGTTTATTTAGTTCCCCTAAAATTATATAGTATCTTGACATGATAGATTGGATTCCCTAATGTGTGCACATAAGGTAGTGTAATTTTTTGGTAAAGGAAGTTGTTTTAATGGGATTTGTTGAGGATGTGATATTTGTGTGAATTTTTTGGAGAAAGGTAAATTTATGTGGTGTTTTTCAAATGATAGGTGGTGATGTGGTTGTATGGTGATTTGTTTTTGTATGGTTGTTTATGGGTGTTTCTTTTGATGAATTTGGCTGGTGGTATCATTTGCATTATGATGATATCCATAAGTGGTATCTCATGGTGTGGATTTTTAGACCCATTTCTTTCCTTGGGTATTAATTTTATTCTTTAGGATAAAAATAATTTGATAGGTATCTGATGTAATAGTTTGTTCCTTCGTGGCCTGTTACCTTAATAGATTTGTTTCTAAAATGTTCTTGAAAGACGTCCATGAGTATTATTTGGAGTTGAAGCTACAATTGTTCAGTAGCAGTGAGGATTAAATTATAACGTATGTATTTACACTATAAGTTGGTGGTTTATGAATTATAATGTCTTCTATTTATGGAATATATTTAGGGAGGGGGAGGTCATGAAAATGGGGTTTAAACCATAAGATAGGGATTTATGGAGAATGTAAATTCAAACATTAAGTGTCATGTCTTTTGGATGAAAATTAGAATTCAACCGAATGGTTGGATGTATGGTATTATATTTTTGGACCAATGTAATTTTTGGTCTAAATGTTGTATTTAATCAATTAATTGGGTATATTATAGGTAGTTAATAAAATCAGTTCAACTAATTTTTTTATTCATCTTACCATCAATTTCTCTCACTTTTTTTGGAAACCATGGTACCATCTACAGATAATCTACCTATTCACATCCTTCATCCATATACCAGTTCTGATTGTTAATTTTATGTTAAATAGGTGGTTCCACTATTTCCTAGGTGCGATTGTGGTTTTTAGGAATACCCTCTTCTCCCTATAATGTACAATGATATGTGGATTTTTTTGAGTCAGGGAATCATTTGGCTCCAAACTCATGTATCAAATAGGAGGATATATAAATATTATTATGATTATGAAGTATATTATTCATCCCAATAATGATAAATAATTGAATTAGTTGAAATTGAATGGGTAGTTTATTTGAATCACATGTTTTTATAGATTTGTTATTATCATTATATTTCTAATTGATGAGATTTACACCACACTAAAACTCATGGATATTGGGAGCCTTTTATTTCACTAGATTGATATGTGATGTGGATTTCAATTTTTTATGGTTTTGATATCACTTTAATTAAAATTTTATAATAACTTATATTTTGTTAATACAATGGGTTCCCATGGATTTATGGATACTATGATAATTCCCTTATATAAAGAAGTGGAATGTGATGAAATCAAATTTTTCTAAAATATGAAAAATGATATGTATATTAGATGAGTTTTTGTGTCTCTCTGTTATAAGGTAGTTTTGTGAAATTGTGATGTGGGCTCTGATGTTTTGTTTTGATGATGTTTTTTGATGATTCTATGTTATGGGGTGGCTATTTGTGGTTATGATATATTATGGTGTAATGTGTGGTTGGTATGAGGATATGTTCCATGACTACAATGTGTGGTTACAATATAAATGGTTTTTAATTGTGGAATATGAGACAAGAATGGGTTTCTTTGTAGATTCCTAGTTAGTTATGGATGGAAGGATGATAGTGGTTAGGATGCATAAATAACAACACCCTCTTCCCCATTATTAATTCTATATGAATAGACATGCACATGTTGTGATGGATGGAAGGATGATTGTACACAATGTGATGGACTAGGTATCTTTATATGAAATATGACATGATTGTACTTTGGGGTGACTTCTATTATCAGTCATACATGGTAGAATGTATGTAAATGGTTTATGTACTTCTTGATAATAATACCTTACGACTCTAGTAATGGTTGTGTTGTGATAGTTGAGATCTGTTCATATATGATTTTATATGACCGTGTTGTGGGGTGGTGGTCTAGGTATCATCAGGTATGATGTGATTTCACATTTTTTTGTGGTTGTACTGTATATTACTCAAATTAAATGGGATTAATAAGATGTAAACATTTGGGGGTGAGAGTGAAAAAACAATTAGAATGTGGTGTGGGGTAAGATATATTAATATTATTCTTATTAATTTTGTATATGTGGATTGTGTTATTTATTGAGCATTCGTTGGTGTGGTTTTGATAGAATAGTTGAATAGTTTATCTGTTTTTGGTAATGTATTTTTCTCATGAGTGCATTAGTATGTTACATTCACATGTGTAAAAGAGAATTTTGTCTACCAACCGAGTATACTTTTATTCACATCATATATATATATATATATATATTGATTATCAATTTTTCAGCAGGGTTACATAAATCTGTATGGATATTATTCACATGGAACTTCATATAGTTGTTTTGTCTCTACATTAGAGTTTTTTTGTATATTTACATCAGATTCATTTATATATAGATATTTTATTTATACAAGATTTGGGGGATGGTTTATTAAATTAATTTTATTTGATTTCGTGGAGTTTTTTATGAATGATTCATCATATCTCTCGACTAATTTTTTTTATAGAGGCAAATGTATCCCATTTTTTTGGATTTTTATAGCTTAGGATCTTGTCCCCAACTTGGGTCCTAGTTAAGATGGGATTTACGGGGTCATTACCTCCCTCCCTTCATTGTGATATTTTTGGTGGGTGGGGGTCATGATAGACACCAAAATTATCCAAATAAATACTATATCATATGTCTTAATAATTTTTTACTTGATTTTTCTATTATATAAAATAATTTGGTCATCTTTTGTATGAATATAAGATTATTATTTCTTCAAAAAAATTAAAAATTATTTCACTTATTAAAAAATTAATTCATATATTCATAAAAAAAATTCTAGTCAAACATATCCACTTTTAATCCATATTATAAAATAATAGGATCATAAAAACAATGCGATTGAAATTTAGTATTTATTCTTTACAAAAAAAATTAATATTAAACATTTTATCAATGAAAAATAGAACAACATGGTCGTATATTTTAATATAGGATTAGGACCATCAAAATAGACAATTTAAATAGAATAAAGGCTAGTGTTAGATCAATTTATAATGATATATCGCATTATTTTAATTTATAATTTCATGGCCTAACCATACATAAGTGATAATATTTTCCATAATTACTATTCATGATGAAAAAAATAAAGATTAAATATATACTAAATTTGAAAAATTTTATTCATAACATGGAATATACTTTATAAAATTCAGTCCTTATCATTTTCAAAATTTTAATTTTTTATAATTCCAGGAAACACTATGAAAACAGTTTCCTTGAAAAATTAATTTGTAAGAATAAATATGTTATAAATCAATGTTATGGATAGTTCAGATTTATATGATATTAATTAGATTATTTTTTAGAATAAATAACATATGATTTTTTAAAAATTATAAAAACAAAATGGTGAATTTTAAATACCATAATTTAAAATTAAATTTAACATAAAATCATATATTTTTTAATATTCTATGAAAAATTATTTATTCATTGAAATCACAATTAATAATAAAAAATAAATAGTTCATATACTGGTTACTAAAATGATACCATTTTTTTGAAATTTAATTTCTTAATGTGTTAGAAATTAATTATAATATTTCCTCACAAAAATAAAAAAATCAATTCAGGATGAAAATGTTTCTGAAAGAAAAATATCTCCATATGTTTAAGTAATGAGTAAAACTGCAAGAACCAATTTTCAAAATGGGGAAATAATCTGAAATCTAAATTAATTGTAAAAAATTTTCATGCCCTGAAAATATTCCGGAATTATATTTTATATTTTTATAGTTATTATAAAAATATATAAAGTTTCTGTATAAAAGAGATTATTTATTTTATTACACAATATATTTTCATATAGTATATGGATTTATATAAAATCATAATTTCTAAATTTTATAATTTTTAGTTTTCCAAAATAAATTCATTTTTAATTTCATCAATGAAAAATTATTTATCAAATTGTTTTTTGGATCTTTCTAAAAAGAAATGTAATTATGTGAATGAAGAAATATTTTGAATTATTTTTAAAAATATCATTTTTTTTTGAAATTAGTGGCCCAATAAAAATTGATAAAGAAATAGAGATTGAAATATTTGGTTATTTCCCCGATTTTTGGTCAAATAAGATCTAGGATCTGCCTTAATTGATATTGTTCTACTATCATTTGAGGATCATAACTTTATTCTAGAATTATCTATAAGAAAATAGCCAAATAATATATGGAATAAAAGTTAATTGGATAAGAACATTCAAATTGTTGGAGATCTTATTTATTTTATTACTATAATATATGTGTCCATGAGGTTAATGAATACTTTTAGATTAATATAAAATCAAATGTTCATATTACTAATGATGAATTTTCTCAGGTGAGACTTCAATATATAGGACATGAGTGCCAAAATATTGTTCAATAATGATATGGTAGATACAACTATCTAGGAAGGTGATGTTGAATATGTCAAACATCATTCTGGAGGGTAGTTATATACTATAAAGAATGAGTTGTGTGCCTTTTTTGATGTTAATATAAAGGGTGATACAACATTCCTAATGGATGATGCCACACAAGAGTAATAAACACAAACTTTTTTAAAATACCATTCTAATATAGTGATGTAGATCTTTTTTATTGGTGATGGGATGGTACCACATGTTGAAAATAATAATAATAATTCTAAAGGTAAGAGGAAATAATGGGATAACTACTTTGTTGAAGTGAAAAATGCACATGATTCCGGTGACATTTAAAGTGGTATGTCTCCTTATACTCGGCACGATCATGTGGTGGTATTCAACAAAAAGGATTGGATCTTCCAAGGTAGGGGATGTTATAAATATAAAAGCAACCATTGGTACTGAGAAAAATATCTTGGATGTGAATATCAATGAAATAACAATCCTAGAGGTCACTAATCAACAATTATTGCATAAATTGGTACTCGTATCAGGTAATTGAAAAGGAAAACTTAATCTCAATGTATCTTCTCATGTTAAGGATAAAAATAAAATCCACGAAATGTTCTTCAATTTAATGTCAGACATTCTAGTGTTTTTCAATCTATGTAGGTGGGGAGAGTATAAAATCAATTTTACTTAGCATGGTTGAATTGGTATTAAATTCTCAATTTCCACTTGCATAAAAAGTGTCAAAAGACAATAATAAAAAGTCATCCAAGTATTTACGGGATGAGGGGTGGAGAGGATTCCATCACATTTCCTATTAAAACAAACAACCAATTTCTAAAAAACAACCTGGTGGATGTAGAGAAACCTAATGAATCAGTTACATCAATATTATTTTCAGAAGAATAAATTAATTTCTCTAATGAGATGCATTTTGAAACTACAAATCCACTTGGATCACCTGAAACACTTCATGGTAGATATCAACTTTATTTGAGGAAATACTCAGTTTGGGTCACAAAGTGGAAGGGTATGTGAGGATGCTTATGGTGTGGGACACTTTTCCCGTGAAATGCAAAGATGAATATGATGTTGGTAATGATTTGGATATGGGATAACAATAAGGGACTTGGAAAAAAGTTATATCTTTAGAACATGTTTTTCATCCAAGGATTCATGGCCCATGACAAGGCCATAATAATTAGGCTACCAATAATGATTACTCATAATATATTGTTGATTCTGATATGGGTGAGCTGACATTGAAAGCCTCTTTCATTAAGAAGAATATATAAGAGATCACTATACTAGGTGTCTTATCCATGGACATGGTCAATTAATTTATGGAAACCCCTTGTGGGAAGAGAAACATAGTATAATTATAAATATTAGGAAAAAATTGGCTTTAACTATTTTTCATGAAGGAAGCTAAGACTAATCTAACCACATCTTATATTTTCTAGATTTATTGGTTTTCTTCACTTTATTAATCTTGATTTTTCCCTAATTTAAAAAAAATGATAAATTCATTCATAAAAAATATATTACATATTTAAAATAATTAGGATCAATTTTTATTAAATAAATTCCTTTTCTTCTTGGTTATTATGATTAGTATCCATACTAATTATTTGTCACATTGGTAAGGATAAAATAGGTAAAACAGAGTTAAGACTGTGATATATGTCCAAACATGATCCCTAAAACATCACTATACATTATTGGAAAGTTATATTTATACCATAATCATCAATAGTTATATATTAGGGAAATATTTTTACAGAATTCATTGATAAAGTCTTTAATATAAAATTTAATAATTATTTTAAAAAAATAGTCCCTTTAATTTAATATATCTAATTTTTCATAGGGATAAAAATGATTATGTTCAGTTGTAAATGTTTATTTGAAATATTAATAATTTTTTATCATTTTAATTTATTTTTAGTTTTTAGTGACATGATAATTTCTTTACATGCTTACAAAATTCCAGCACAATCTGTATTCATGAAATTAAAAAAATTGAATTAAATTATTATCAAAATTTATTAAACTATTAAAATTGAATTAATTATTCTGTTTCTTGGATTTTATTGATAACTATAACATAAAAGTGATTTTTTTAATATTTATATCTTTATTTCATTACTATATATATGTAATTAATTTAAAACTATGTTAATATTCCCAAAATAAGCCATTAATGGTATACTATATAAAAAATTATTAGTTTATTGATTTAATATCAAACAATAAAATTATCATTGGACATATGAATTTGATATTGTAGAAAATATCACTCATTTTCCACTTATGGATCAGATTTCCTTATTGGTTTCTTTTTCCACTCCTATAGAGTAAAAACCATTACTAACACTTTAATTTACAAAGAGGTTAACATGGGTATAAGAATAATAGGTAAGGGTGAAAATACACCTAAACATATAAAAATTTTATTGAATGAGAAGATTTAGATTCATAATTAAAATATATTGAAAATATAACTATTTCATTCCACAAGAACTACAAAATTAATTTATATTATTTTGTTACATTATGTAATTCCAAGGGATCCCATATCGTCACATAGAAAATATACCTCTTCCCCTACCATACACTCCCCATTTAAGAACACTAGTTCAACCAATCAGTGATAAAATATCATCCCTACATCCCACCCAAATTCTTAGAGTCCATGGTGTCTCGAAAAGTGATATCCTAGAAGGCCTAATGAGTAATCCAAATTCGGTATCCATTGAAATGGTTTATTCATGGCTGACATATTTGATGATTATTTCTTATTCACAAAAAAAAATATTCCTTAAAAATGATTAAATAATTAAATCAGTATACTATGTATATTGGAATGATATTATAACTATTTTAAATATCATTTTCATCCCAATTTTTATCATATGGTAATGATAAAATTTCGTCTACGTACAAGTGTATTACCACCTCAAAAGGATGTGATTAATTTTTCGTAACCACCTAAAAAAGGATAGTTATTAAAATTTGTTAGATTAATATATATAATATTTGTGACATTATTATCATTCTTGAACTATATTGTAACATATAAATTCTATCATTCCATCCATCAAAAAATGATAACTTCTTTGTAGCGTACTATGGACTACTACCGAAATGATGTGATCTAGTCTTCATTTCAAGTGAACCATTCATGGACGGTTCTAAAATTGCATTAAATGATTAAAAATGTTAATAAATACTTGATTAATATTCTAGTGATGATGTAAAATGACCATTTTGACCATAATCATCCTACCAAATCTGTTTTAGGATTATGAACTGAACGCCCTCTAAATGTCCAACTTAAACATAACATATTGAGTTAAAAAATAAATCACTGTCAAAATTAACTAAAATTTACAATGATAATGAAATTAAAATAAAGAAATTTCATATAGAATTAAATAATTATAATAATTATATTATTTTGTATATGAATAATGTATGATGTTGAAGATTATTTAATAAAAGTGGTTTTCAACTAATCAAATAACATAAATGATTAAAATATTTTGTTGAATTTTATCTCTATATACATTATAATTAAAATATTTCAATACACTTCTTATTTACCTATAAATTACTCTGATATTAAATTTTCAATTAACTTTAAATTACTTGAAAAGGATTAAAAATTAATATTGTCATTCTTAGAATGATGTACATTTACTAAAGCTTTGAAAGGAATCATTGTTCTGAATACATTCGTGTGAAGTTAATTTATCATCATCATGAGTTATAATTTATTTAAAATATCATTTAAATGTTTCCAAATTTATTATGAAATAAAATAATTTCCCAAATATCTATTAATTTTTAAATTTTAATTTGATTTCAATAGAAATAGATGTTTCTAACTTTTTATGAAAAAAATGGAAAGATCATTTCCAACGGGTTCAAACAAAATCTAGAGAATTATGATAAATTGATTGAATAATAAAAATTGTGTGTTCATTATATATATCTTGGGAACTATATGTAGTTGAAGATGAGAGAAATACAACTTTTAAAATGTTTTATTCCAGTGTAGTTCTACAATTCATTGGGTAATGATCATTTTCATTCAAGGAATTTATATGGTAGTTAATCAAGTAGGTTTCTCTTATGGATTTAACTATTGTCTAGATATTTATTACAATATTGAACATGTTATATGAATATAATCCTTTAATATACATAAAAAGGTTTTTATTTTCATAAAATTAGTTCTAAATGAATTTATTGAACAAAAAAAACTTTCTTTCTATATTTTTTATATTTATTTTATACAATATCATAATAATTTGGAAAATGTAATATTTTTATGTTGTTTTATATTTTTCACTAGAATAATGGATTTCAATATTTTATATCTATTATTTAGTATTTTATTTTCATAAATAAATTTAAACTTTATTTACATTGTTTTAAATATTAGTCACAATAAATAACAATTCAATATAAAATTCATAAATATCTTTCTAGAAAATAAAACTTATTTAATTTTTAAAATTTTATATTGTGGAAACAATAGATACTTGGTGGGTGTCTACACTTTGTAATGTTTTTTTATTATATCATCGTAATTAAATCATTCTATTAAACTCTATGATTTAATTTTTTTTGAATTCAAGAAAGTCATTTTTAGTCAAAGACACATTATTTATTCATGTTTTAAGTCAAAATCTCTTTGAAAATAATTCAGTTAAATAAATATATAAATTTTTGGGTGTAATGTTGTATAATAATGTTTATAAAAAAATTATAACCCTGAGTCCATAAATTTATTATGTATAAATCATATTATGTATTCATGTTTATGATTTCCTTGGATTTCACAATTCTGCTGAATTTATTTAAATCACATTTTCTCATGTCCCTCTTCCCAAGAAAATGAATGAAATTAGTGTATTTATCCATTATATTGTATAAAAATATTGTTTGATCAGAAATATTAATGTTGTATCATATGTCAAGTTTGATCAAGATGGTGTTGTCAGATTTAGAAAATATGATTGATTAATGATTTCTATCTTAGGGAAATCTATATTTGGGAATAGACATGAAAAAAATTATTTTTTGGTGAGTGAAATTATGAGTCAATACATTCTTGGTTTAAGTAACTTTTTTGACTCAGGAGTTATAGTGAATTTTATTATGAATAATCATTTCATTAATGGAATGCCTAATATACAGTTCTTTGGAAACAAATAGTATGGAATATCTACCCTATTAAAATAGAAAAATATATATGAATTCTATTAAATAAGGATGAAAATAGGTTGTGGCATGAAGGGAATGGTCACCCTATCTAGAAATTCTTGGATGATCCTATAAATAAAAATTTATATTAAGATACCCCTAGAATTTCACAAGATTATACACACAGAGGATTTGGATTTCTAAAAAGAATTATTATTTAGACAACGATAAATCTGAAAGACCAAAGGTAAATTAGTTTTCTTATATATGTGTATGTCAAAAATTGTGGGATGATATCACCATTACCCATTAATTGAAAGTGGTACTTTGTTTTAGGCATTATTTGATTAAATTATTTTTTCATGATAGAATGTTATTACTCTTAATTACAAGGTTATTAATTTCAACACATATTATTAATTGAAGCCAATAAAATATTGGGTAGAAAAATATAAAATTATAGAACAATAATAGTATGAAATGTTTTAAGAAAATGGAAGTTTATCTTGATAATAATGGAATACAGAACCATGATTCAGAAGGTAAGATTCCACAAACAATGGATATGGTTGAGAGGGAAAACTAGATAACAAATAATATGGAAAAAAAGACTATTTTTGTGGAATACCTTATAGTGATGTTATGGAAGAACAAAGTCATAACATTGATCTATATCTCTAGAAAATCCTTACTGTTTCTAGGTGAGGATAAGACACCATATGATATTTGGTATGGATATATTTAAATATTTATATACTTTTCAATCATCAAAAATAAGTGTTTCATTATTAATACTGGGAAAAAATGATGTATGATTATAATGTAGATGAGATAATTTTCTTTGAATAATCAAGACTTAGAATGTCTTATAAGTTATTTAGTAAGTCTCTTCATAATAAATTCATATATAATTATATCACTATAATAGAAGAGTATATTTTTAGCGAAAAAGTGAAAATATATTAGAAGAAATTATTGAGGATTTTAAAAATTCAAAATATTAAAATAAATTTAATGATACATCTAATGAAGACACTAATGTTGAGAAAAATCAAGTTATACCATATACTACATAAAATTAAAAAATTCTTGTTGAAATTGATGATCATACTTACATTGGTGAATAGTTAGAACAAATAAAAAAGGAAAATAACATATTCTCTTTAAAAAAATTCACTCATTACATTTATTTAGAGTAAGTGTTTGGAAAAAGAAGATAAATATGATAAATCGACATTAGAAACTATTATAATCCTAGAAGAAAAAGAATCATAGAGAATTAAGTGGCATTCTAGAATAAAATAATTTAATATGTTAAGGTGACTAATAAAAAAATAATCACTAGTGAGAAATAGATATTCCCAAAATTAAGCCATCGACGTTGATGGGATATTTCCCCCATGAATTTGTTGTAAAACATTTTGGTATTCTGGGGTATGTTAGTGAAAATAATGTTCATGGTGTGAAAAATTGATATTAAGCATTTATTCCCCAAATCATACCTTAAGGATGAGGAATACATCAGAAAACATGATAGATTTATTATTGGTGAAGATGATGGGGCTATGTCTAAGTTTAACAAGGATATGTATGGTCTAACGAGAGAACTAATGGCCTGGTATTCCATGACTATTCGACACATACTAAAATTTTAATTACCACAAGTTAAATATTACCACAAAATCTAAATAGAAAAGGGGAATCATTTAAGTATGGTGGTTCTCATGTTTGAAAATGTTATAAATTTTAGAGGATTTGATGAATATCAATGTATTTTTTATGTATAAAACTAATATTCTGGGTTCTAAATATCCTTGATTTAAGACTTCACAATTTTATATGGTGTATATATCAATCAGAGAAATAATATTATATTTATTTCTCCATTTAAGTAGGATAAAGAGATTCAAATGAGTATTCAAATGGGGGATTCCAATATAATTATATTCTTAGTTGTAACCTGAATGAAATTATTATTAGATTAGAGTGACATGTATTTCAATATCATGGTTTACACATAGATTACTAGTATAATATAGTAATGAACCACAAAACTGAATAACATTATGTTTGAAAGAGTCCATGAAACATGGTTCCAAATTTATCAATGAAAAAGAAAATATTTAATAGTAAAAGTGTTGACTATATATATCAATAATTTAGTTAACTTCGAGTTGTTCATCATTGAAAATTATTTATTTATTTATTGGGCTATAAATATTTTTATTGAAATATTTTATCATATTAAAAAGAAAAAATTACATATGTTTGTATATCTGGTATTATTTTCTATTTCATGTATTTGTATGAAACATGGCTTCATTTCACAAAAAACTAATGAAGTTGAATATATCTTATCTACTCTAGAATGTATTTATCTATTTAAAATGAAATATTAGCGTGAATATTTGATACTTAAATTTTTCTGTCTAATCATAATCTATTTTGAAATTTTATGTTATATCAATCAAATAAAAAAGAAATTTATCCTTCACTAAGGGTCAGATGACATTAAAATAAAATATCATATCATCATAAAGAATGATAGTCATAAACTACTAAAATTATACAATATGCATACCAAAATTTAGTACATAGAAATAATGATGATGGAAATACACATGGACGAATATTATAGGCATCAGTTGGATCGTGGGGTTATTTCAAACCCACACACATAGATAGTATGGATACAGATCACGAGCTCTGTAATTATTGATTGGATTCACCAATAAAATGAGAAATTTTATTTTCCTTTTACATCTCACAAATGTTTGAATGTAGATTTTGTTTAAAATTGGGATATATTTTGGTTAATAAATGTGGTGATATGTTATATTTATATTAACAGTGAGAAAAGATATATGTTACGAATGAAAATGAGGAGGTTGAACTTACCATATTATGGACTAAATATAAATATAATAAATCATGAAGAAACCTAACTGAGTATGTGAGTAAATTGAAGTATGGGATGTGAATAAAGTGGTTAATTATTAATAATTTTATGTTACACTTTTTATCCATTTTTTATAATAAATTATGTGGTCTTATAGTATTTTTTGGGAGAGTCATATATTAGTATCAGGAGTTTTAGAGAACATATGGTGCTTGAAGAAAAATGTGGTCAATATTTTTCAATATAATTGCTAAGGAATGTGATGTGTTCTCAATAAACCTTGAGATTTATAATGTTAGAATATATCCTTTAAAGTTATTTCCTTTTTAATTATGTTTTTAATAATTCATGTTGATAATTTTTTCAGTAAATAATATCATTTTAACCATATCGGAGGGGGTGTTCTAGATGTACATGATAGTATTCAATATTTTATATAGAGAATTTTATCAAACTAATTATTTTTATAAAATGTCAAGAAATAGACCATTCATGTTTTTTTCTGGGAGAAAATAGTAACATTAAGGAATGTATTTTTTTTTAAAGATGGGTTCTCTTAAAATTAGACATACTGTAATTGAAGTGGAGTGGTAAGAATTCATCATGAAACAGGAGCTCTATTTGGTTAGATAAAATTTAGGTGGTGCAATTTATTGTTATAGACTAGTTTAATGACATATTTATCTCACAAATAAATTAGACACAATCATTCATTAATATGAAATTAATAGTGAATGAAGGTGTAAGTGATTTTTTCATGTAATAATTATGTGAATATATTTTTTTTGCAATGATATTTTATACGACCGTCAGTTTCATGAATAAATGAGGTTGTGTTTCATGAAAAACTATTTCTGGAAACATGCTATATACAAACTTCATTTAAAACAAGAAGTATGTTTTGATTACCATAATTTAATTTCCTAGAATTAGTTATGTAATGTGGAGTTTAGTATTTTGATGATATTGGGATTATTGACACACAAATTTGGTTTAAACTCATAAAAATATTTCACTAAAGTAACATTAAGCACACATTAATAGATGTAATCGTGATTTATCAAATATTAAATGAGTACTATGTACTATAAGTAAATTTTTTCAAGATTTGAGAAATAGTGAGTCCACTATGAACATTTTAAACAAGTAGTGGGATTATTGATTTTAGTTTATAAACACATCATTGTTAAAATATCCATGGATTAATCATGTTCATGTGAACCAAGTATAAATATCTTATGTCTCTCTATTAATTTCTTTATAAATTTAGATTTTCCTGTTGGGAGAATTTTTTTTAACAATAATGGGATAATTATTATTAGGCAGGGTTTTGTAAAAAAAATTGAATACCTTTGCTCACTCCCACCCTACCTTTTAGGGTATTTTCCTTTGATAGTGTTAAAAAAATTTAAATTTTTCATGCCAACCCCCCAATTCATGACACATCCGACATTGGATCACTCTTTATTGTTTTTGAAATGTACTTTTATAAGGGGAGAACAAAATTATGTTATTTATATGACTTATGAATAAACCCCTCACTAGATTTGGAACTCAGAACACTACATCACAATGCGACCTATTTGGGACACTGAACGAAAACTGATAGCAAAAAAATTGGGAGGTTAAGCATGTGTCCTAATGCTTAGGGATCAATGAACTTCTATATCCCCCTCTGAATTACATGAGTTAGTCAAACCCACCCCATACAGACTAATAAAAGCTAATATATCCTAACATCCCTCCGTACACAATATTATATTCTTTAACTCACTGCCACTCATCCATGGAAAATGCATCTTGTAAGAAGGTATCACCCATATTTTTATGAATTAATGAACTCAAACTATCCTAATGTGTTACTCATAATTTAGTTTCATATTATGAAATGTTATAGTTTCAACAAGACACCTCAATGTTAGAAAATATTTAGGTTCTTCCCATGTCATAACCCTTCGGTAGCATAGGCCTCTTGTATAAAAAAATGTCTATTATATTGATGTAACTAGTGTATTATAGATAAGAATATTTATATATGAATAAAATTTATTGAATAATTATTAAATAATATTAAATGGTAACAATTCATTAGATAAAATATATTTTATTGTCAAAAAATTCTTCTTTTAGAAGGTATGAAATTTTTATTTTAAAAATTACATATCTCACATTTGATGATATATTTTATAATAGTTTTTTACATATATATGTAAAAAATAAATTATAATTTTTGAAATGAATAGTAAATCATAAAAAATAGAAATAAAATCATATAATGATTATAAATATATAATTTTAAAAACACTGTTTTATGTGTTATAAATTTTAATTCAAACATTTTATTTAATACATTTTTGAAAAAAATGAATTCATATTTGAAATAAGAACAAAAGAAAAACTGAATAATATTTGTTATATAATTTACAATTAGATAATTTTTCAATGTAAAAAAATTGAATTCTTAGGATAAAAGCAAAAATAATTTAAATTGATAAAATAATGAATAAGATGAAAAAAATTCTTAATGCATAACACCAAAAGTGTAAATGATAAAAATTAAATTCCTCTATATAAAATTATTAAATTTTACCCATCACTCTAAGTGAAAAATTATATTTCATCCACCTTATGTAATGGGTATTTATAAAAATACAACACTTTATTATCTATAAAATGGGAATTCTACCTCCCAATAAATAAAATGACTATAAATTGATTATTTGACCTTACACATCAAATATTGAATCCACTATTAGAATATATATCATTTGATGGACAAAGGATTAAAGAAGATAACATAATCCTTCTAAAAAGGATGGTTTCCAAGAAGAAACTATATGTTCTTCATTATATGAAGTGATTGTTATTAATTCTTATCAATTTATCTCCTTATATGATTTTATCATAGATCTAATTTTCCAATTTTATAACATATACGAAACATTATTATACTAAGATGGTTCCTGACCCAAACAACATGTCCTTAAAATATATTAATAAAAATTGAAGGAAAATGATCAAATGTTACAATGGTTTTTAATTGATGTGAGTGAGTCACACGCCGCATTCCAACATAAACCTTCAGAGTGAAAATGATCGAGATATTTAAGGATAACATGGATCTCACCTCAATGGCCACTATCTTTGATAAGACATCTGTAACTCAAATAACCCTCTATATGGATATGAAACCATTAGGATGATGTCGTTATTATTCCAGCGCTATTTGATCGAATGGGGAATCCCATTACGTGAAACATTCATAGTTCTGGAAAAGAGAGCTTCAAAATATATCTTTGAGTAAGCTTCAAACCACTGATTTCTCCCTTCAGTATGAGAATCATGTTGTGTAACATGAATAATGGCCAAATGTTTTTCTTCATAAGGGATTCCATTAAAAATGTAATTTATAAAATAGTTTTGAAAAAGAAACGATGAGTGTGTAAGATACCACCATAACATGAGTTCATTTGTGTGCTAGAAGTCCCTCAATAGACATTCACCCATATACAATTATTTATTAGTGGAATATAGTAACTAAATTTCAATGTAATCTATCACTCATACCTATCATATACAAAGAGATTCCAAACCATATTAATATTAGTGAAATATTTCTTTATATACCCTACCTTCCCATGAGAGGATGATAATACATCCATATGCATGTAATATATCATGATATGAACATAGAGGCTCTAGTTCTTGAATATTAATTAATTTCTATCTATCTACGTGAACATGATAATTAATCATGCTACTACCGATAGAAGGATACACACCTATTCACCATAGTCATCCATAATGCAAGAGCGTAGTAGTTATATAATTTATTCCCTAGTGAAAAAGTCACATCCTAATACCCCTTCATGTTGATCCATATATAGGAGATGAAATTAATGATAATAAAGTTGTGATTAATTCACTTCATACCCTCCATGAATAGATGAAAGGCCAAGGCTATTTGGATCCTATCCATTTTCAATTGATCATCTATTAGGATCTATCCATTATATATTTTCTAGAGGTAAATAATCCTTCTTATTTCAATATATAGAGCATTAAGTTTTCTGACCCATGTATGGGTGTTGTTGTTTCCATCACAATTTTAAATATTTAACTCCAAATCCTTCCTTTTTTCCAAAGGATTGGTAGTGTTGATATGGTTGGTGGAGGTATTATGGAGGCTGGAACGTTGATTATTAATTTTAAAGGGTCATAAATCATGATGGAGGGAATGGTGTAGGGTGTTTTGGTATAATCATGTAGTTTTGGTTCACCAAAAACAAAAAAAAAATATATATTTTCAATCTATTTTGGTGTCAGTTTTTCTGTTGGTATGTTCCTCCTATTCAAAATTGACAACCCAAAATTACATGGAGGGAATGGTGTTGATTGTAGTTTCTTGTAGTCTGTCATATCTAAAATTTGGACATTGTGGAATATATTTCTTTGATATATTGGAATCCTTAGTTAGGTAAAAATGATATTGGAATAGAAAACAACCCAAACTGGAAGCCATTTTCGATGTAGTGTTCAAGAACACCATGTCCTTCTCTAGGAATTGGTGGTAGATAATGGGAAAGTTGGTATTTCTTGTACATAGAAGAAATTGTCACAATTTTTATTTATCTAATATATTATAAATAAAGAAAAAATTATCTGATGTTATGGTGGTCTTAAATGTATTTTAAATACATTCTTTTCCCATATTAAATGATTCTTACACCCTCCTTTTATAGTTCCTTAAAATTATATTCTTTACAATAAACATTGGCCATGGTCAATTTCTATCTCTTTATGGGTCTGTTGTTATAAATTTTCACCTTGTATTTGTCGTATCTTCAGACATTGGTGAACAATTATTTAATCCTTGTTGTTCTAATCCATTTTTCATATATAATTGAATAATATTGGTTCAAGGATCCCCTTTTCACTTTATTTAACCCTTCCTCTATTATATCTTTTTGTTCGAGTGTGAATCATATAAATAATTTGTATTTTGGAATTATATATGTGAATCTTTTTGTTGGTTTCTTTTGGATATTAGGTTCTAGATATAATTCCTAAGGATAACTGGCGCTTTTTATGGTGGTGGTGGTTGATCCTTGATCATCCATTTTTTGTGTATAGAAGGATGAACATATAAATAGTCATATGAGATTTATTTGATCTTTTTTTATGTAAAAATAAAATTAACATAATATAGAACTTTTGTTAGTTGTGTAATTAATCTTAAGGAACATTGAATTAGATTAATGAAAATAATTGGTTTTCGTTTTAGAGATCACTTTTGATTCCACCATGATAAAAGTTTTCTATAAGATTTTCAATATGTTGTGATATCTATGTTAACGATATGGATTAGAAAGTCTCATATGAATAGAAAAAGGATTACTAATAAAAATATAATAATTTCCTCAAATGAAAATAATAAACAGTCATATTTAATTTGTTACTGTTCATTACTATAATTTTTTGGATATCAAGGTGATGCTAGAGGAATTATTAATTACAATTTTTCTTCCTTATAATTTGGGGAATAAGTATGACATATTTGAAATAATTTGTATATATCTAATTTATTTTATTTCTCATGGCTATGATATATATTGGTTGAACCAGGGATATATAAAATGGTTAATTCTGGTTGGTAATGAATTGGTTGTTTGATAAAAAAAGTGTTTGGGATTAGCATGCACATTTTCAAATAAAGGATGGATGCCTTAGTTTTAGAACCTATATACCTTGTTTAATTTTTTTATGACTTCATTAACTGTGTCATTAATCAACAAGATTATCCATTCCATGAGAAGTTATATGAGCCCCATAAGGATTATATTTTGATAGGAATAGGTAGGTAAGTCTGGATTTGTGGTTGTAGTTGATGAAAATGATAGCTGGATGTATGGTGATATACATGGTGGTGTTGGGGTTGGAACTAGAAATGCTAAAATGTATTAATGTTTTAATTTCTATTTTTTTCTGTACTAAAATTTTGGATTCTTGTTTGATAATTAATCTTCTTTAATAGATTTGAATAATAGGGTTTCTTATTTCTACTTTACACTGATAATGGATTGACAGAGTTGACTTTACGTAATTTATGGTGTTTTGGTAGTTTTGGATGTTCCCTAGAGTCGATGTAATTATTCAATGAAAATAAATGTTAAATAATTTAACCCATGTGGCTAGTGGTTGAGTGGAATGCTTAATGATGAAAAATCTTCAGGAACCGTGTGATTAGTTGGAATATGCCAGAAGGGAATGGATTTTGGATGGTTATTATAAAAATTATTCAATTGAATAATATTAATTCATGATTATTTATATAATTAGTTTGATAATAAAATATATACCAAAATGAATTATAATAAATTTATTGGATAATTTTGTACTTTTGTGATATCTAGTCCTTAAGAGTGGCTACTAGTTATCTGAGAGTTGATAACTGTAGTTGAGTCAATGATTAGGTTATTACCCATAGTATGGTTGTGAGACCTAAGTATATTTTTATTGTATGTGGGTTTCATATGTTAATCCACCCATGATGATAGGTTAATCGTCATTAGTGTATTCAATAAGGTATTTTCCCCCATCATCTTGGTTGGTGAGTAATGGATGACTGAATACCCTCTCTTTCCGTACTCTTTTCTCCTAATAGTTTTATGTGTTTGTATTCATAGTGGTTATCATTCCCATATATATGTTTATATCAGGATATAATGGTCTTTTTTATTCATAGAAAACATTCTCAAGATGTATTATATTATGGATTATTATAGGTATGTCGTTTATTGAATGTGATGGCTTTAGGTATAATATATTATTTAAATGAAGTGGGAGTCCCAAAAACTACATAGTAATTATTTTTACATATAGATGTTGATGATGATATTATGTGATACACATTGTGGATGATATTTTTTATGATGAGATGATGTCATAAACATTGTGAAAGTTTAATGTGAAATGTAAGTTCCTTGGTGGGAATTAAATTAAAATTTCTATTAATTTAGAGTATCCTGAATCCTTAAATGAGGATATTTCATGTTATATTTAAAATTAATGTATTTAGATCAAGAATAAGTAATTACCTCATCATAGGATACATTATTCTATGATGATTTGACCTTGTGAAAACCCATTCATATTACTGGCATTGTGATGTAAGGATTCAAGTGTATAATCCCTCTATGGGCGATCCACAGATGTTTCATTGATCTATGAGCCACACCAACAAATTTTCAGGAGATAGCGTGGTGAATACAAGGTCATTAATTGTTTGTATTGATAAATCCATGATCATTCAGGGATAATGTATTTCTTCTCATTCATTAGATTAGGAGAGTGGTAATTCTTGATGGAGTGAACTATATTGTGCACAAATATTTTTTATCCACAATATTCGACTACCCCTTTATAGTAAACATAAAAATAAATTTATAGGTCTTGGGTTTTCATTAAAATATTATATAATTTCATATAATTAATTAAATAATTTTTTTCATTCCACATTATATATAATAATAAAATTATTGTTCTTATTTAACGGTTCACATGATAACATTCATAATAAAAAATATTATTTTACCAGCTTTTAAATTAAAATTTATAACTAGACATAGTCTTGATCATTTAAAACTCCTAATAATTTATTGAATACCCAAAAAACAAATTATTCATAATACGATTTCATTTTCCACAAACTATAAAATACATATTTTTTATAATTTCTATAAATTTAATAAATATATTTTATTCACTATCAAGTTAATAAATATTTAATTAATTGATGAGATTAGAAAATCATGAATAAAATAACTCCTTGGTATTGAGAATAATATTTATTCCTTTTATTAAATATTAATTGGATATCATTCGTTTCATTGTTTATGGTTTTTCTGATTTTATTCTGGTGTGTAAAATTAACTCTCTCAAATGGGTTTTCTAGAACCAAATTGTCCAAGAGGAGTGTGTAGAAGTATCATCGCAACATATCTCCACATATTAAATTATTGGTGGGAAAATATTCCCTTAAATTTTGTTTACAGGCTCTGGTAGTATTCTTCCTCCAGCAATGATCTATGGGGAGATATTCTTTGGTGTAAAGAAATTCCTTCCAAATATAACTTCTTGTTCTGGCCTATCCACAACCTGTCCATATCATATAATATGGGAGTGAATGGTAAGGTATTTTGTCACATCTCATGTTAATCTTACTACCAGGTTCACAAGGATGAATCCACCAAGCATTTTTTCTTTCAACGTGACTGGGAAATCAGAAAACGAAAGACGTTTGGGGAATTCAATGGTTTCACCTCACCTGTGAAACCCATCGGCAAATTTCTATACCTATAGTTCAATGGAGCTAGTTCCAACTCAACTGAATGGAAGGCATGTTCTCCCCTCCATGTGTTCGATAACTAGGTTATCTATGATGCATGAAACTAGGTTCATCATAATGGTTTCCATTTCCCAGGCCAGGCATTGTTTGTCAGGGAAAATTGCCTTGACTCTGAGAACTCAATCTTATTGAAATGTGTGTATCGGGATACTTATCTGAATAAAATTTCATTTAATTAGTATTTAATTCCCTCCTCCAATCCTCATGGCCATTAGATACATTGGATTCCCCCTAAAATGTCCTTAAAATCAACATGGATGGATCATTCTATGGAGGCATCATGTGGGGTGGAGGTGTTATCTATGATCACAATGGCTCTGTGCATCTTGCTTTTAGTTGTTCCTATGGACAAGGAAATTCATTATATATAGAGGATAGTTACATCCCTAGTGGTCTTTACCAATTTCATTATAATGGTATCACCTTAACAGTGGTAGAGTCTAATTCCAAAGCAATCTATGACTCTATCAAAGGTCATTATCCCTCTCTTTTGATGATTTCTTATGTGATCTGTGATTGCAAGAAGTTCATTAGAAGTAGGACAATTATTTTCCACACCTAACACGAATGGAATAGTATAGCTGATTTCTTCTCCTCAATGGTGACCTCCGACTCACCTCTATTAGTGTATACCATAATTGGATCCCTCCCCTCGGTATGTGCTTATTATCTAATTGGGGACGCTCTTGGTTTACATCATTTTATTTACCCTTATCATTTTCCTCTACCTTCACCATATCAATAAAATATTTTTTTTGTAATAGGAATTCTTGGAATATAGCTAGTGACATCAACTCCATAGCAGATGGTTCTAATAAAAAAAGAGTAGTGCTTTACATATAAATGTTCTTTCAAGATTTTAGAAAACAATATGTTGATTAAAGGCAGCATGGATCTCCATTTATCATGAGGTAGATATACCAGGTGTAACAAACACAAAAGATGATGGTGAATTTGGAGTATATTAAACAAATATATAGTGAACTAGAATGGTGTGGAATATTTTCCTAGAACATAAGTTTCCCAGATCAATCATTCATTATTGAATCACTCTCTACTAGTGGTGTCCATTAACAAATATAACATAATGTTGTACCACTATATCTGTTAATCAAATAAGACTAAAAGATGTGGTTTCCTCCAATTGGTCGGCAACTATTTGAACCAAACAATATCTAGAACTTTTCGATGAGGTCACCTGCTCAACATTAGAACATAATGAGGGAGATTAATGATTGGATTTCATGGAGTCTTTATATCAATAACAGTATAGAAGGTATGAAATAGAATATTTAAAAACATGTAGATATCCTCCAGTAAGTGTAGAATGAGGAAACTTTCATTTGACATAATGAGATGCACATCCTACTAGCTGAAAAAATACTAGTGATCAAAATAAATTGTTGGGAAAATCAAGGGTGACCTCTCTAGGTAAAGGTAATTGTAATACGAAAAATTCATAGGCATTTCTAAAGGAAAATATTAATTTTATAAATATCAAATTGGAACTCAAATATGGGACTTATACGAAGGATACTGAGGTGGCAGAAAAGATGGATCTTTTAAACATTGAAAAAATATTGGAATGAATAAAGAGTTAGAAAATATAAAAAATATATGATTTTATATGAGTTCCATAATCTTTAAATACATTACAAGTGTGGTGGTGGACATGGATAGAGTGGACATTGAATCCATCCCCAGATATGGTGGAATTAGGCAAGAAGTGCTAAAAATGAAACTGTATAGTGCTCCTGGTCAACATAAATTCCCTAGTTATTTCTTCATGGTTGCTTAGGTCATTATTAAATATCAATTCATAGAAGTTTTTTATGAATTTTTTAAATGTGGGTCTCTTACAATGAAGGTGTTTTCATCCATTATTTTCCTTATTCTGATGGTTCAACAGAAAATATTGATCAACCGATTTTGACATATTTTCCTATGGAACTATGTTTTCTAAACAATCACATTCCTAATAAATATAACTCTCAACAGGGTTATTTTTAGCGTTTTATCTAAGGAACATAAAGGATTTATTAAAGGTAGAAGTATCCAATGTATAGTAAAGATAGTGAAAGAAATGGTGGATGATATCAATATATAAAGTCATGCATCAAATATTATCATCCAAATCGATGTGGAAAAGGCCTATAATAACCATCAATTGAGTTTTACCATTAGGGTAATGAGGATGTTCAAGTTTGAGGAATGTTTTTGCGATTTAATTTTCAGATGTTGGGCCTCTCTATTGATGATCACATCTATTATGGGAAATGTTGTGGTTTTTCAAAAACAATTTTTCTTCGGGAAAGGTAATCCCCTCCCTCTATGTTTTTTCATTATTTTACAGGATTCTCCTTCATGGAATCAAAAAAAAAAGTTTGGTGGAGGTTACTATCAGGGCCTTCAAAAATAGTTCTAGAAATAGCTTTATTTAAAGTGTTGATGTTTTTTATGATATTTTACTCTTCACTAATAATAAGTTAGGATCCATAAATAGGTTGATTAAAATCTAGGAGGAATATACTATCCCAATAACATGAAAAATTAATCCATAGAAGGAAAAGGCCTTCATTAATAAAAGGTTCTTAGATCCATGCTATTTGAATATTCAAAGAAAACTAGGCATGAAAAGGCTTCATTTACCAATTTATTATCAGGGGATCTTATTTAGGAAGAAAGGATAAAAAATAATCTCTTTGAAGGAACTATCAATAAAATCATAGGCCACATTAGCCACTATAAAAATAGGATCATATCTTTCAGCGGCCAAAATAATTTGATTAACAATGTTCTCACATAGATAGTAATGTATATCCTATCAAACATTATGACCTCCAAGAGTACAATAATTTAAATAGAAAAAAATAATTAAAATTTTATATGGAATGATAATAATCAGGGAAAATTCAAATAGTCATACTGGGGGAGGTTGGAATGACAGATTGTATAAGATGGAATTAACATCTGCAACATCCCCTAATCCAAAAAATCCATGAAGATTATGGAGGTAAAATAGGGTACATTTGGGTCTGTCAAGGAATAATACTGATGTACTGTAAATTCTAGATAAAAAATATGGCATCTAGGTCAAGGAGATATTAGATACTGGGGATATATATTAGATGGAAGCCCTCTCTTATTTACGGGGTTCCCAATTTATGAGAACACTTTTAGAGAATCTAGATTATTTCCTATCCTTTTTAATTTCAACTATGGATAACCAATAATGGATAATGATCAAGAATATAGGCTTGAATAATGATCCTTATAGATGTGTCTTAACTAGTTAACCATCTAATCATTTTAGCAGTCGAGTATTCCGGGATATGATCTATACAAGAAAAGAAATGAACAATTGGGGGTAAAGTATTCGGTGTAAGGAGTTCCCATATATTATTAATTTCTTCATGTGGGGAGTGAGGATCCATTATTTTACCATTGATGAAAATGTTTAAAAAAGGGAATCTGATGTATTCTCATTATTGGTGATGTACTGTTACAAAAAATGAAACCACATGGCATCACATTTTATAACATGATTGGGATGTTTATATTTGGGAACTCCTCAAAAATGAATTGGGTATATCTAGGCATGAGAAATCATTGGTGTAATGCTCAAATATTTGTCCTAGGGAGTAAATCATAATAGTGAAAAAGAGAATGTATAAATCATTATGTTTGATGTAATGTTTTAGGTGATCTAAGAAGCTCTCAATATATAATGATATGGTAATATTTTCTCATATCTTTTCCAACATGTCTTTGTTAAATCCCTTATAATGTAAAATGGCGGGATCATTTAAAATGGGGAGTTATCTGCTTCTTTTTGGGGCCTCATTCCCTGATTTTTTCTTCATGATGAAAGAAGATACAACTACAATAAAGGGTATTTGGTATATTATAATACATCAAGTGTGTGTCACACACTAAATATTGATGGATCAAGTTTCAATGGATATATGTTGTGGGGTCACATGTGTGATACCATATGATTAGCTATATTTTGTTACAATAATTTTTATGCGATATGAAGCTCAATTGGTGTGGAGGTGTGGGTTATGATTTCTAGTCTGATGATGCTTGGAATCATCAATATTTGCATTGCAGAAGTTGAAATAGATTCCAAAATGAGGTTTTATTTTATTAGTGGTAAGTGGAATCATCATTGGAAGATGTATTAAATGATAAGTATTAAGAGAAAGATTATTTATCAGGGTACAATGTTCTCACACAAAGGGGGATGAAAACAACATTGCTAATGTATTGGCCAATAAAGGGGAAAGGGAAGATAACAATGTTTCTAATACGTTGGCCTATAAAGGAGAACCTAGTGGGGGAATAATTATTTATTATTGTATTGGTTATCTTATACCTAATTGAAAGTTCAATATAAATGGTAATTACCCTAGGATTTATTATTTCCATACTCCTTAATAGTTTTCTTATTTAGTGTATTTCATTCATACATTTTTTGGTGTTTTAGTATATTGATTTGTGAATTTAATTTATTAATCATGAAAATTTTGGAATGTATTGACTTGATTTATGTGTTTATGGTATGATTAAATGATTCATGTAAAATGAAAAAAAGTCATTTTTCTATCTATAAACATTTCTCACCATGAGGGATGTGATGTGGTGCGACAAAATATTTTTAAGGATGACCACAAAATAGTTCTGGGGCATAAAAATAACGAATTGAGCCAAAACAAGGCTTCGAGAATCAGAAAATGGAATTAAACTTTGTTTAATAATTAAATTACATATACCAGTCTAGGTGGTTAAAGGAAAGACACTATGTGATGAAATTAAAATCATACAGGGAAATTACTCATGGTGTAACTTAGTTACACGTGGTATAACTTCCCAGACATTATTTTTTGACCCAGATTCACCAAATATTCAATTTTTTAACAAATCATGGACATGGAACCCACACCAATCCATCGTTCAACCATTCATTAGTGGAATTCATTCATTCTGAAGACCATTGTATGCCTGTAAATAAGAGGCCAAGGCTCTATCCAATTGATTAATTCGTAGTCCCCTCCACTAAGATCAAGAATTTCTATAGAAGGGATAAGTGGAATAGGATCATTATTTTCAAACCCTCTCATGGCTAGCATGAGGGGAATACATTATAAGAAGAAACTATAATGAAGGGGGTTTGATTTTATCAAGGTATTTTATTCATTAGATTCAAATAATTTTGGGACTTTTGTCGCAACCCAAAATTCTAAAATACTCTTCATCGCGTTTTCAATCATGATCACTGTGTGATTGGGGAGGGAGTGATTATTTTAGTGAAATAGACAAAATAATGATTCACATCATGACCGTTGGATGGATTGTCTGCAATATTTATATATGGTTCCATGTTATCATGTCAATGAATACCCTATGTATCATGACCATTGTGAAAAAGGAAATTTAGTGATTTTTGGTGTTCTATACCATGACCCTTGGATTCTCCCTATCTTGGTTTCAACACTACATGACTGCAATCTAATTTTATTATACCACAATCAATCATGATCCCTTATTTTTATTTACCGAGCTTGTTTCATTGTTTACTAAAAACTCCCAATCAATCATCATTCATCCTTTCATTTTTCTAGTTTATATTTCTATCGTATAATAGTTAAGGTTTATTTTATTTAATTTATATTTTCTACAACCCTATATCTATGGGATAAACATTAGACATTCATATATTTTACTACCATATAGTCTAGGGTTTTTTCAATTTCATGTTTAAATTTCGAAATTCGGTAACTTGGTGAGAATTAATGACGCCCATAGGGCAACTAATTTTTTAAGCAGTTCCTAGGGAAAGAAGCAGAGTATTTATTAGTTGATTAATATAGAATAATTATTTTCTCATTTCTTCTATTTTCTATGTTTAGCACAATATTTTTATTTTTATTACTTTTTAATGCAGTAGGTAGTATTTGGTTGTGATGGCAGGACTACATAGAAAAACGACTACCATGGAGATATTTGCCATCCTGTTGGATGATACAGAAAAACTGCTCACAAAAGTTAAAATAATGAATAGTCAAACCTATGAGTTTCTTCAACTAAACCCAATAATTGAACTCACAACACCTCATATACTAATGGTTGAATTTTATGAGGAGCATCATGAAAATAGATGTACACATAACAAAGAGGAGAAAAGTACCACTTACAATGCTTATATTTTTTATAATAATTATTTCATTGATTAATTTAACTACAAAAGATTATGAAGAGGGTAATCCTTATGCACATCGTGAATATTCTAAAGCACAATTTGACAAACAGTAGCAAGATGAAGAAAAATAATGACATATTGAAGAGAGATGAACCTCAACTAATGAAATGTTACCCTGATTCCCCGACAAACTATTATCCCAGAAAAATTAATATAAATAATATGAAGAAGAGGGTGAGAAGATAATGGTATCATCATTTTCCACAAACATTTTAGAAAATATAAGTGCATTGTATGATGAGTATGAAGAACCTGATGCACAATGAGCTGACTCTGTAGAGAAATAATAACAAATAGTTGCAATAGAAGAAGATGATGAGATAGATGCAGAACATGAAGTGATAAATAATGTAATTCAACACGCACAACCAGTGGTTATGGAAGAATGAGTTTACCAAATCTAGATAGTTTATGAGATTCTTTGGTTATACTCATAGTGTTTATACTTTTTTCACCAACTCTATGTTCAACACCAAATATATTGAGGACATGTCAAGCAGAGATGGGAGGATTTCAAATCATAATTTTGTGGACATGGGATATATAACATTATACGACTCTCTAATTAGCTAATCTAGGTATGGTCGTTCTAAAAACCCAATAAAAATAGTATCTTATGGGATTCAAAATGATTTTTACTCCTTTCTGTGAATTTAGATTTATTTCATTCGTAAAATTTAACAATATATTAGTGTTTTATTTTAATTTCCCTATTATATTTTAGCATTATTGAAATGTCTTGTGATTTCACTTATTTATCTATGTTACTTTTCTGGTCCATCAAAGAAATAAGCATCCAGGTGTAAGTAGAAGCTCTACATCCCACTTTGAACGACCAATTATAAGGGGAGTAAGCTTTTCATTTCAGAATTTTTCTATTCCCCACATTAAAATTGTTCTAGAAATTTTACTTCCAATTTCATCTCACACTTGATTCTATTATTAATCAACTCAACTAGGAGACAAGAAGTGGCTTTGGACAATTATCAAGGTAGGATTTTTGATTTAATTGTCAATATATTTGAATGCGAATAATGGAGATAATAATTAAAAGAAATAATAATTTGGTTTATGATTCGGAAAATCTTGATTTAGGGGGTCATTTAAATTATTTTAGAAGAATTATTATTAATATATGGTCGGGTTTTGAATCTCTAATGTTTATATTAATTGATTTAATTATTCATGTTATTTTACATGAGTGATTGTCCCAACCGATCATTTAATTCCTAATACATTCACAGAGCCAATAATTTCCATTATTTCTTTTGTATATTTCTTGAGAAACGCATGCATTCTTTCTTATAGAAAATTAATTTCATCTTATCGAACCCGGGACTAAACAGAAACACTTTTTAAATGATTGATGAAATCTTTTTTAAGCCCTTATCCTTAGACCCACCTTACATTAATTCTATTTTAAGCCTATATAATCCATGAGTTTCCTTTTTAGGAAATGATCTATGTTACAAGAATATTGTATCCATTCATACCTTCTTCTAAATGTTTTTCAAGTCATTTTGAATAATAGATGTGGGGGAGGGACTTTTTATGGTGTACCTGTATATGCAACATTATGGTAATTTTACTGAAGGGATTTTTCATTAGAATATTAGGGAGACCATGTATATTTAATTTTTTATTGTTATCCGCCTCTTTTTTTAAAAGTTCATTTGAAAAAAAAATGAAAAAATTGGAAGAAATTGGGTTGTGCTTTGGAAGGATAAAAAATCGCCATTTTTAAGAATGATGATTTTAGGATCGTATGTGGTTAAGTGGTTGGTGTAGGATTTATTCAAATAATAGTATATATATATATATCATGCGAGGTTGACTCTATCATTTTTCTTACATGTAACATGACCCCACTATGAGTATTTTTTGTGTGGAGAGAAATGAAATCTGTAAAGGGGGAACATTATTGACATTATTTTGATTTTCATACAAAATGATTTAGATTCAAACCTAATTTTGAGTATTTATTGATTTAAATCATTTACCTTCCTACCTTGAAGCCTCATAGTCATTTGAACCGTAATGGTGAAGCCCTCATGATTAATTTTGATTTATATCTTTATGTGGTGGTGATGTTAGATTCTATACAAGCCTATGACAATTTAATTTTTTCAGGGTATGTGATAAATTTTATATAAATTTCCACCATTCAAATGAGGGGAAAAATTCATCTATGGTACATTTCAAATGGAATTCATACAGATAATGAATTGAAAAATTTAGATGGGTGAATGAAAAAACATCGATATTTCATATGTTAAAAGTAAAATACATGGTTAGCATGTTTCTTTGAAAAGTGTGTCTTGAATAATTTTCCTGTGTGATTATAAAACATTTTATTTCCTATTTTATCAATTGTTTCTATTGAAATTTAATTTAATGAAGGGAATAGTAATCATCCTTTGTAGTATATTGAGATTCCATCCTCAAAGACAAGTATGAATTCATGGGTGGGGGTATATTATAACTATATTTCATGAAATAATTTTAGGGTGTTTATTTATATTTATTTTTGTATTTAATTGATTAATATTTCCAATTTTGTAACTTATTAACATATTTTATTTATTTATGGTAGGGTACAATGATTCATGGAAATAGAACAAGAAGTGGTAAATTTTGTAGCTAAAATAAACTTTTCTCCATGAGCGATGTGAAGCATCACAACATAAGAATTTTAAGGATGATCATCAAGAACATACAAGGAATAAATTTAATTAACCAAGAAAACACTAGCCTTCCAAAATAGTAAAATGGAATTACTTGTCATTTAATCAATACATGACATGTACATGTACATGTGGTGAGAATAATGACATTATGTGAATAAATTAAAAGAATATTTGGAAATTTCACATAGTTTAACTTTTTTACACATGGTGTATCATCCAACACGGGAATGTTTCTCCCAAATTCAATAATTCAATCACATTAAACCAAACCATTCACATGGAAACCAACCCAGACCACCATTGAGACATTCCGTTATGGAATTCATTCACTCTAGCGCATATCAAAATCCTCTAAATAAAAGGCCGAGGCTCCACCCAATGGATTGATTCGGATCCTCCCCCACCAATATCAAGGATTTCTCCCGCTGGGATGAGTATAATAGGATCATCACATTCATAACCCATCATGGATAGCATGAGGCGGTAGTCCTTGTTATAAAAAATTGTAATGAAGTAGGATTGATTGTATTTAGATATTTCATTAATTAAATTCAATTCATTTTTTGGTCTTTTTTCGCAAACCTAAATTATGAAATTATCCTCCTCTACTTTTCATTCATGAAAACTCCGTGATATTTTAGGGAGTGATTATTTTAGTGCATTTGACTGTAGAACAATTCACACCATTACTATTGGGATGATTTTCTATGATGATTGAAAATGGTTCTAAGTTATCATGTTAACAAAAACCTAAAGTAACCTAACCATTGTAAAAAGGGATCTATGGTGATTTTGGGTGTTGTATACCATGACCATTGGATTAACCCTATCATGGTTCATATACAATTTTATTGCTATCTAAATTTATTATACCACAATCAATCCTGTCCCGGATTTGAAATTTCTGAGAAGATTTTTCTATTTTATTAAAACTCCATGTCAATCCTAATTTATACATTCGATCATCTAGTTTAAATTTATCTCATAAAATAATTATGTTTTATTATATTTAATTTATATTTTCTCTAACCATATCAATATGGGTTTGACCTCATATGTCAATATCGTATACTACACTATTGTTTAGAGGTTTTTAAATTTTATGATTTAAATTTATAAATTCAATAACATGATGGAAATTAATGATGCCCAGAGGGCTATTATATCCTCAGACTCATTATATCAATAGAAATATAACTTCCAATCAAGATTACTATCTACCAATAGGTCAGGGGACGTAAGAGAAAAAAATTAATGTCTCATCATTTAATACCACATATCAATGATAATTGTGTAATATAATACCTTTTTTACAATATCAGATAACAAATATTACACCTATATATCATCAATTGATATTATTGATACATATTTTTTTTTACTATTTGAAAAAAATTAATTACAACATGTACATGGAATTTAAGAAATAAAAATATTTCCATAAAAGGGTTGAGATATCAACATCATTATAGAATGAAACGACAAATCCATCATTGGAAAATCCATTAATAACATTAAATTCATGACACACCTAGAATACAAAACTTCCGACCAACATATGGGTTGATTGTTTTTTTAACTCTTTGTGCGTGAGTCATTAAAATTAATAATGCTAATAATAATGTCTAAGGAATCATTCAAATGGTCATATATAGAAGTATATAATGACATAAAAAACATGCATAATTATTACCAGTAGGTATTTTTTAATAATCTCCCATCATGGTGACTACAAAGTATTAGCATAATGTGAAGAAGAATCATCCACCAATTTGTACTCACATTAAAAATTCTATGTACTATATGTCCTTGCATATTAAATTATCTGACCATAGAATAATTTATAATAATATCACTACTGAAAATAATGTTTCTCATTATAGTAGAGAACTACTATGAACTTTTCATTGTGATAAATACTCCAGGATATTATCAAATTTGTATTATGAAGAAGAAAAATTAATATGTCATAATTTATTTAAATTATAATTATCATTGTTGAATATATATGTAATATAATTTGAAACTTTATTTTGTTCTAGGAAACCAACTCAAAAAATACCAATTTCACAAGATCCAAATGTTAATGACTCGTTATTTATCACATGTGGAAATATTATTCCACTATGTATGGCTATGGATCTGTTTTGAAAAAGATACCTATCTCTGTGTAAAATATTTTTTCTACAACATTAATATCCTAAAAAAACCCTCATTTAGTGATATAACATAGTATCCACCCATTATTCCCAAGTGAATGTCTTGAAATACATTAAAATTCCATAGTTCATGTTTTTTTGATAACAAAAAAACACATCATTTTTGTATAAAATAAAATCAAAATTGACATTGCTAAATCCATCCATAAACTACATTAGAAGATGGAACATACTCATATATTACAGATATGTCTATCACGTCAATTAATATGTTTTTCTTTCATATTATCTTATAATTTTCTTTTATAATAAATCAAATTAAACTAAATGGATAATTGTGTTCTATTAACTTAAGAACTAGTACTCCCAATTCTCCAGAAAATAATAACTTAACCATTTATAATTTCTTTGTACTTTCAGAGAGTTCTTAATACAAGTTAATACAATTATATAGGATCTGTTTTACATTCATATTATATCCCTAATGCATTAATAATATAAATCTATAGTACATATAAAGGAACATGAGATAAATTCCTTCAACATATTCTTCTAAAATTATATGAATCTCAATTATCAATTCCAATGCATGTGCATGTTCTACAATATGGGTTACACCCCAACAACAATTTGATCATGAATTTTTAAAACATGTACTTTTCAAATCATTGTTAATATATGTACTATGACTAAATTGTGAAATGTCATATACCAACCCTATAGACAATGATCCCAAGAACATAGTTTCTACTTAAAATAATACATGGAGAAATTTCATTCCATAATCATAACAAAATAGTAAGACAAAATATTTCATTTCTATATGTTATAAACATATCTATCTTGAAATCTTATATTTCTCCCACTAACTATATAGAAACACATGTCTCTCATTTGTTTTCAAATGAATATTCTATGGTCATTATAAATGATTTATTAATAAATGGATTTATGTAATCTTCATATCATATTAGCATTTAATTATTTCAATAACCCTTTTAGGTTATGCCTAGTAGGCATATATCATAAGGTATCTTTATGTAAACATCATATAAATATAACCAATAAGGTTATATCAATGTTATGAGGACTTGAAAATCAATAGCCTAATATGATTATAATAGAAACATGCTTTCACAATATAGAATTAAGGAATTATTTTATTCAAGATGATTTTCATATGATTTTATTTAATATACTAGACCATTAAAAAATAAATCATGTTTTTTAGTACCATATTGTACCATCCATGTTTATTTTTTCTTGAATTCTCACCAGTAGTATGATGGCTTATAAACATTCAAAATACAATGTCCCTGAATCATGATAAATGTGGTCGATTAATTGAATATATATAAATACATGTCTTCCATATAATATTATCATTTACTACTACATTTTATGATTTTTTATTCAAAATTAATAATACATATATCACCCACCATGGAGAAAATAAGACACCACGTTTTTTGTAAATTCTAATGTAGTATGGGTCTCTAGAATTACTCATCTCACTACACTTTGTGGAGTAGATTATTCCTATGAAAAATAATGTACATATAAATAATTAACAAAAATAAGTTTATTATTCTCCAACTATCTTCAAAGAGACAGGATTCCATTATATAAATCAAGTAGATATTGTCCAGATGTTAATATCCTATGTGGCCATAAGACCATTATATTAGATTCCCCTTACTGTTTTGATTTCTGTTTGTAGATAAAGTTAGATTTTAACAAATATTTTTCAACAAAATCTTGTTTTACTGTCTTGATAGATTCTAATAATATCTTAATTGATATGATATCCATTATAGAATTTAGTTCGCATATGTGTTATTTGTTTTACTTAAATTGGAAAAATATTTCATGAAATTAATTATGAAATATTTACAATATATAGGTTCGTAATTGGTATCCTCTTACTAAAAACATGATAATGATGCATATATGTAAATTTGAATTTGGAATTACCTTTAATCAATATATATTGTAAATGAATACTTCAATAATGTATCCTCGATAAAAAAATCATAGAAGTTCATTATTAATAACCATATTCACTCATTTATATTACTGATCACATTCAAAATTTCATAAATAAATCTCATGAAGTAAATGATGTTACATGTAGAATTTTAATATCTCATGAAATTATGGTGATCTAACTGATAATTTATTGTAATGTATATTTAATTCTAATGGTTTATTTTTCTTAATCATGATAATTATTTTGTTTTCCCTTCCAGTATCTTAGACCCATTGAGAGTAAACCATATTTATGGGTATAAATAAGCCAAAAAATTTCAGTATTATTTTTAAAATAATTTAATTTCCTCAATATTTCAAGTGTATTATATTCTATATTCATCATTCACTACAATGAATATCTGATATTCAAGAGATACTAAATTTATAATTTAGTATTAAAGTTCCATAACAACATTTATTTCAAATGTGAAATAGTTTCACATTATTTATATATATAAACTAAGATAAATGTTTTTGTAGAACACATTATAAACATGAATGCTTCCATATTTTCAATGAAAATTAGTGAGATCCCCTTGGATGACATAGTAATCCCCATTTCTCAGCTCCTTTTCAGTATAGTTCTGAACATTTTTATTGTTGTTTGTTTTATATATTCAAATACATGTATTATGTAATCTAAATAAATTTTGTGAACAAGTAGAAAATATAAACATGATGAATATATCTCATTTTTATGAAATTTATTACTTATTCAATTCATTGAAATTTATCTTCTAGTGTCCAAGCATTCCATATAAGAAGCATGTAGAGTTATTTTTATTCTTATTCCATTAAATATTTTTCCATTTGAAAGAATCCATAAATTATATTTTGGATATATATTTTACATGGGATATTCGGCCTTATATTTCAAAAAAATTACTATATGTGGTGGAGAAATAGGTTTCAACAAGTCCTTAGTTTCATGGTGATATGTGGATAACCATTCCCTTTTCGGGTTACCTATTTTTATGATATAGACTTGGAAGAATATGGATATCCATTGAAGCAAGGATAATTAAATAAAATTAATGGATTATTTCTTATCCATGTTGAATCCCAATTGATCTATCCAATCAATATACCCAGATCATTTTCAAAGCATGTTTCATAGATACATTTCTTCATTATAATTTAGACTAATATATTATATTGAAAATCCTAATTATTTTTAGTTGTTCCTTCTCATTATAAAGTGAATTGATATGTGATGTTGTGGATTATGTATCCATTTCTCCATGTGTTATAAAAGACTCTATGGATAGAGTTTAAAATATAGCTCTATATACATAGAAATCATCCTTAACAAATCTCTAGTATGCATACTATTCATCTTTTCTCACGTATTTTGGTAGATGAATTGGAATAACGAATTTGAAAACATAATAAAAATGTTCTAATAATAAGGCATCACATAATATATATTAACGTATAAGAAATTTTCTATTAATAACTAAATTTCCTATAGTAATGAATAGTCACAATTGTTTAGAGGTATTACATTCCAATTTCTCTACAAATTAGAATAGATGAGTACTACTTTCATTGTCTAAAGTGTTATATAATAAATAATAATTTATTTTATTAAATCTCTTGATAATTTCCCAGGTCACAATTTTCATCCAAGATAATTTCTAACAGAAATTTCAAGAGGTTTCGAATTGAGTTCGAGAAATTTTATTCCATTTAGAACCACCCTCTTCAACGTATGTGGGTTACAGCATTTTCAATAAAAGAAACAATAGGTGGAAATACAAATAAAAATGGAAATTTATTTAATACAAAAAAATTATAGTGGTTTGTGGAAAATAAATACCATAGTCTACTCCACCAACACTCCACTCTATGATTTTGGTTATTTTTATAGTAATATACATTTTTTATATTGGATCCCTACTATGTGAAAACAACTATTAATTTTAAAAAGGCCCATGATATTTTAACTAGGTTCTCCCTTCAAAATTTATATCTATGATCTTAACATGATCATGTAATATTACTATATATTATATATATTATGAGACATACAGTTGAACGTTAAAATAACTAGTAGAAGAAGTTACATTCAGAGAAGATGATGATCTTAACAACACAACATTGGATATTCATCGATTTCAATAGATAGAATTGTAAGCAGAGTATGAAATGGCATATTGAAGAATAAGTGTGATTTATTCAATTAAAATGAAATTTTTCTTCATGTTAGTAGTATGTTAATATGTACATGTGTATTTATATCCTTTCATAAAGTAGATAACATTCTTACTTATATATCCTCTTTGATTTTAAAGTTAAGAATATGAAATAATCATAATGGCAGAGTGAATAATCCATTAAGAAGACAATGAGATAGTCTCGTGATAGAGTGTGTCCTTTTATTCCAAATATGTAAAAACATATACAGTGGTGATGATAGATGTAATCTTATTTGCGTTATTCCATTCATAAAAAACAACTCCTTATGAAAATAAATTTTTCCATAATTAAACAACTTATTTTTTGATATTTTTAAAAAATTGAATTGACTTACCAATATATTATTATAACATTATGAATATAAACATGATTTTATTCTAATTAGGTTGTTCTTTAGAATATAACCATTTGATATGAATGTTATTATAGGAATAATTAATTACAAGATTGATAATATAAAACATGTATTCTACTTCTATGGTGTTTAAGATACTATAAATTCAATTTTTTGTAGAATAAATATTCTATAGAAAGGGATTCTTGAAATTAAATGTTATACATAACATTCAAAAAAACCATTAATGATTGTAAGATAATATTTTCTTGAATATTATTTATGTAATATAAATACATTTCATAATTACTTTTTTAATTAAATATGAAACATTGAACAATAAGTAGCTAATTTAAATATTTTTTAAGTTTAAATCACAGCATGAAAAAAAATAATTCAACACCAAGTCTCTTGAATTTTAGAAAATGGAAGATAAAAAAAATTACTATATATCTTTTAGATAAAACATTTTCTACAGATTAAACACATTACTCTGTGTAAGATAATCACTTATGTTAAGGGTAAACAAATTAATTTGAAATTTAAATATCACCACATATAATATAATAAAAAACACATAAGATATCCACATTAGATTAAAAATATTTTTTTTGAGTGAACAAGACAAAAAACTATGATATTCTAGAGAAACACTATTCAATCAAACAATCTCTCACTTTTGGATGATCACAGAACCCAATAAAAGATAGTTTTTTTATAAAAAATGTTTTAAAATATATTTTAATTTTTTTTATTCTCATTTCACTACTATGATTTTTTTGATAACAAAAAGTTGTTAGATAAGGAAAGGATAATAATTAATGTTGAACAAGAAAACATGTCAAAGATTTATATAAGGCATATTGAGTACAAACCGAATTTGGTATGAAACATTATTGACAGAAGTATCGAAAAGATATGTAAAATTGTATAATGATTAATTAATTAAATATAGAAAATAAATTAAGAGATAAGAGACATAAAATGATAATAATATATAAAATATAATAATAATAAACATCAAAAACATTAAAAATATAAGATAAAAAACAAATATAAATCATAATAAGAATGAAAAAAATGAAAAAATGAAATAAATTAAAAACATATAACAAAATGATGAATCTAGTGAAATGTTTTTGAAACCAATGTTCAAATTTATGGGAGGCACAATTCAATTAAACAAAAAAATTAAGAAAATATATTAGTTCTGAGGTGAGGATGATTTTTTAGAGTGTGTCTCTTAAATGGTTGTGGCTAGTTTGTGGGAATGGAGGATGTAGGAATAATAAATTAAGCCCCTTTTCAATCAATACCATCCAAGTCTAGTAAAGATACTCCAATTATAGATTTATCATCTTAAGCGATCTATACTATGGTAGAATGATTATCAAGTGCAATTTTATTTTCTATTTCCATATCAACATTATATGAAAGGATATATGATATAAAAGAAGAGGGTTTACGTGTAGGTAATGAAACATCTTTTGAAATCCTATGATTCTACCTTGAATATATTTTAGTTTGGTAAAATATATCTTTTAATCTCTAATATATAGTAGAATTATAGTCACTAATAGGAGGTCCAATCAAATGTCCTCATTGATGTTTTTTTTAAAGCCCCTTCACTTGTGTTAATTTTATTCACTATGCCATTAATAAAATAGAAAAGGAGATTCATATAACTATTCCACACTATTTGAGAGAAAGTTTTTTTAAAAATGTAAATCTACTTTTCTAGAAAACCTCACAACTATCATCATTACTGTTTTAAATAGATTTTCGGATTGTATAATCAGATTATTTGAATGAGTAGAGTAAGAAATAATAAGTCATATATTATTTTATTTCAGGGGTACATGAAACTTCTGAGGTTCACCAAGTGAGTCATCCATCTCCACTTCTTCTTCATTAAAATAGTATATCCTTAAGTTATTTATAAAAAGAAAATGTAAATTACCAAAATTATGCTATATGAAATTTTAATTAATTTCCAACAATCAATCCATTTTTTACAACCGTTCAATAATAAATATAGAATCATTTATTACCCAAAATAAAACATCCTATATTTCTGCAACATTTTCCTCCTATAAGTAATTTATTTTATTCAGATAGTAATAAGGTGTCACGAGTGAGTTTTTGGAAATTAATCCTTATAATTTTAGTATCCATGCCTCTTTGATGGCCTAGTAACATTTATATAGAAAGGAGAGAACATTTTATAGATGAAACGGTGGAATTAAACATATATATTGTCATAGACAATAGTTTTAATTTTGATTCTATATCCACTTTATTTGAAGCTCCTCTAAAATACTCTTTAAAATCCTTCTCCAAATGTGATGGAATGAACCACTTTTTTTCCAAAACATCTTCTTCTGAAACAACTTGCTCATAGAGAATCCTGATATCAACTCTAGACTCAAATAACTATTTTTTCAATGAATATAATCCATATATTATCTGTAAAAGGATATATTTAGCTCTTCCATCAATAAATTCCAATTCTTCTGTAGGAATTTCTAATCATGTATGCACTGCAGGTATGTGTGAGAACATGTCATAATGATCATCTGCTCTCCAATCATTAACAATCTATTGATTTTAACCAAAATAGTGAACTTACACTATTTGATATGTTTATTTCTAATCATATATTTATCTTATTATTTCAAAAAGTTATATTATATATTCATCTTAATCTTTTTTTCCATCACCAATGTAATTTAGATAAGAATAGCTACTAGATTATGTTCAGATTTCTCGTGTTGTCACCCCAAATGGATATCATTGGATTTGAGGGATAAAACCTGAAAATATTGAGTTTTTATATTCTATTATAACACTAACAAATATAGTAATAGGCATGGAATTTTGTTTTCTAATATATGAAACTATAAATACATATTTCTAAATGGTTGTAAGAGTAAGGGGTGAACTAGCTTCGAGAATTGTTCATTCAATGGGTTGAATTTCGTCTAAATGAAAAACTCTATCTATTCATTACCTTTCACTAAGACTTTCATTGTCTATAATATCTCATACATCAATACCATGCACTAGTTCTGCCATAAATATAGGAAAACATATATGATCTCGAGTAACAACTTCCATGGATACTACCCAGCAATATTACTCCACCTAAGTAGTAGAAGGATCTAGGTAAGCTTCTTCTACTATAAAAATTGAAATTGCTTATTCAAAGACAATATGCATTAATAAAATGTTATTAAAAAAATTCAATCAATGTTGTTAGTCCTTTATAATGTGATGCATTGGTTTCATCTAAACAAACACTATCTTAATAAAAATCATAATCCAAGAGTCTTGTTAAAGTTAAAAATGTAGTTATTTGTTATGAATATGAAAAATATACCTCATTATAAATTATTCTAAAATCACTAGTTTCTCTATCATAAATGGATATAACAATGTACCATCATTAGAAAACCTTTTTCAAACTAACTATTACATTTAAAAATTATATAATGAATTAACAATAAAAGAACATCTCTCTCATGTTCTAAATAATTCACCATATTCTTCTCCATGTCTTGATTTCCAAAGAGAAACGTCATTATTTAATATGGAAATACATAAAATATTGTTGTTATTGATGTTTATAAGATTGAATTTCATTCATGAGGGAATCTAATGACTTCATACATTGATTATGGTTTACTTTTTCTTTAACTAGTTCCTCATTATAACCTAAATGAAACATAATCCTTTAACTGAATTCCAAGACTTCTTTTCCACAAAATAACCTCTTTTCATTTTTCTTCAAAAATGAATTCCTAGCCATTGTGATTTTTAACCATTTTATGTAACATTTCAGTATCAACCATCCAATAAAAATCGATGTCACTTCCAATGATAACATTTTTTATGGTTCTTGGACGTCTGGCACTACTAGAGATAGCACCATCCCATCTTTTAGATTACACCATTTTAAAGGGGGTCAAAATATTTAGAAGGTTATGATAGAAATTTTTAGATTGATACAAGATAATTATTTATTTCGGATATAAAGTATTCTATCAGATAACTTGTTTACCTTCATCATCTTTATAATAATTTAAGGTTCATACATTGTGAAACGTAGAATAATAACACAAAAAATAGGTCATATATCCTATTTTTATTTGACTAATAATTAAAATAGTGATTAAAAATCTATAATTATGTAATGAAAACATAATATTAACATAAATAAAAATTAATGCTACAAAATAAATAAAATAAGAATAAATTTTACCAATGAAAAATAATCCTTGTTTATATTTTCTAAAATAATATATTTTAGTGGGAAGTATCTTATTAAAAATTCATGCTAATTGATTTTTTTGGAAAAAACATTCTATAAAGATATCATTAATTTTTTCACGATCTCTTTAGAAATTATTCCTCAAATCATTGTTCTTTGTTATAGAATGGTTTCTTAGATTTTTTTTATTTTTGATAGCACTTGTTGTGTTAACATTTGATTGTAAATTGATTAAAATATAATTCAACAGCCTTCAAGGTATCCTTCATCCACAAAAATTATGCACAACAAATTCTAGATGCAATATACTATGATTTATAAATTGATAGTTCCACAAATATTTTCTTCTTTATTCGAACATAAGACTAACTATTCACATAGAGATTGATTTTTTGATGTGTTTTTCCAATTTATCATAAATTCACAAAATTCATAATATTAATATAATTAAAAAATAATAGTATTTTTAAAAAATTAGAGCTAGAGATATAATTCCTTTTAAATATATCAAAGTTATTTTTTCAACTTTCAAATGAGATTCTTTTATATTGGATTAACATCTATTTCCAAGTAATTATAAAATCATAATCTATGATCTACCTATAGTCAGATAAGTTAGACTTCTAATGATTCCAAAATATAAATTGTTTTTAATTGTTTTTCTCTCTTCATCAATGAAATGATTAATATTGGATCACATAGTCATGGAATATGTCTTATTATTTTCAAGTAAAAGATTTTTATGGAAATAAAGAATGTATTTTAATTGATTTAAATCATTTCCAATACCATTTTGACAAATTTTAAATCATATAATGTTTTTATCTCCCCTATCATTCACATTTCAAATATTTTTTCATGTGTTTCGAACAATGATTACCAATTTTTTGATTTTTTGATCCAAAAATGACACCCTTAACTTATATTTTAACTAGAAATGTACATTTTTATTATGTTTTACTAAAACTTTATGTGGTTTCCCACCCCATATTAAAACTATTTGATAAAATAAAATAATTTCATCTTTTGCACCTTGATCACGGTGCCTATTGTTTTTTCTATAGATAGATTAGGGTGGATTTGAATAGCATTTTGAAAAGAAGTGTCTTAAAAATAATAAGGCTATTAAAAATATTGTTCTTCCATTATAAATCCATTTAGAAATTCATATTTAACATCAATATTATAAAATATATAATTCATATTATATTTATATGATAGAATAATTCTAATTTCATTTGATTAGTCCACATGGGAGAAGGCATCCTTGTAATCCATTCCTTCTTATTGATTATATCCTTTTGAAAATAGTATATCTTTATTTCTTTTGGTCACACCATGATCATCCGGTCTATTCATAAATTCCGATTTTGGCCAAATAACATGATATTCAAATGTTATATGAACTATTTCATATAAATTTTTCCTCTTGAACTATTTTAACTATTTTTAATACATAAATCTTAAATTTAATCAGCTATTTATTATTTTATGGATCTAAATTCTAGCAGTGATAAAAATAAAAAAAAATTATATTAGATTTTCATTATTCATTTTGTTCCCAACTCCTTCCTCCAAACTTCCTATAACTAGTTCTTCACGATGATCCTTACGGTTTTTAGGTTTTTTTTGTAACACATATTATAGTTATTTAGTAACCACACGTTCATTATTTGATTCAAAAATAATAAATTAAAAATTATCATCCTTTTCTATGATCAAAAAATGTCTAGGTGACATATTCTTAAGATAATCCCTAAAATCATCCACTTGAATCAATATTTGATAAAAAAATATCACTCTCATCAAACATTACATGATTTGATTCTACAACAATCATTAAAATTTTTTATAAAAATCTATAATCATTATAAATAGTGAAATAATATGTAGATATACATTTATCATACTTTGGATTAAAATTGATATGATTTTCCTTGGTGTTAAAAAAATTAACCTTATATTCAACGACTTTAAAATACCCTACCTTCGATTTTCTATTATTACTTAACTCATTGGTTGATTTCATAAAAATGGGAATTGATTGATATATATTAATGACATGACAAGTTTTGTTATTAGATTCAACAAAAAAAAATAAGTTGGTTTGTTTTATTCACATAACAGTTTTCTAATAATTTCATGAAATGTATTATTCTTCCATCAAATAATAGAATTCTGCCAAGGAGTCCAGAAAAAAGAGTATTTTTAATAACTTGTTTCTAGAAATATGAATTAAATTAATATTTCTCAAATTATCCCCCATGATCACATATCAAATACACAATTTGGTAATGTTTTTTATTTTGATAATTTTTATTGAAACTAATAAAAAAATTAAAGGATTCACTATTAATTCTCAAAAAGTAAACCCAATAAAATATCTAGAAATTTTCATCCCAAACAATAAAAAATAATTTTCCAACAAATCTTGTTATACTTGTAGATTTTAACAAATCCATGTGAATTTATTCTATGGGTACATACATCATATTTTATTTGTATAAAATATGACTTGTGTTTCTTTACCATTTAACACAAATCTCATTGTATCTTTTTATCCGAATCTATGATTTGCAAAAATAAAATAAAATTTCATTAAGAAAAATTTTCAATGAATGGGCATTATAATATACATGGATTATATTAAAAATACAAGATTCATAAATCTCTTAGGTTCTAAAATTTATATTTTTTTCTACACAAAGAACTAAGATCTAATGTATAGATATTTTTTTACTTGTTCTTAAACCCATGTAGATTTCCAATTGGAAATTGATGATGAACTTTATAAAAAATCAACTGATTACCATTATGAAAAATATAATATATTCTTATAATTTTATGATTTACGACATAAATATAATGTTAATTTATCATGAGTATAGATTATTGATTTTAAATAAATCTAATTACAATTATATTAACTTTTCATTATCAAAAATGATTACATAGCCTCAATAAATATAAGATAATGAGTAGAATTTAGAGAAATATCACCTCATGTTTCATTGGTAGAAACTTTTCATTTACCTTTTTCCATTTTTCTCATATAGAAAAATCCCTACCATGAAAAATAAAACAAAAATTTTATTTGGTACCTAAGAACTCTTGGATCTAGAAATGTTAGATAAAAATTACATGGGGACCGAAATAAATTTTTGTTTCTCATAAAATATCGCATGAAATTTTGAATTTTTTTTGTAAGAAAATAATTATTTATTTCATAAAAAGTGAGTATTTATTGAATTGTAGTTATTTTCATAATTTCCAATACCTCTATAGTGAAAACAAGTAACTTTGGAGTGGATTTGGCTTGTAGAACTAGAAAAAAAATAGTTTTTATAAAATTTGGGCCTTTCACCATGACTTCTTATTCAACATTTTTTTCTTTTATGACTATTTTGACCATGAATTTTTTTAGGTAATCCTCTAGTTAGTAAAAATAATGGTGGAATATTTTAATTTTTGAACCTCCTTCGATAGGTCCCGAAATTCCCAATTGTGTTCTATACATGATGCAGTAGACTTTTCCAAGTTATTTTTTAAATATATAATTTTTTAACCATCCTCTTAATTAATGATTTTTTATATGAATTATTAATAGATTTGTTTTTTCTGATCTGTCATATATAGTCTCAAACTTGGAATAGTATTAATTAAATTCTTCAAATCATATATTCTCATTCTTCGATTGAAAATAATGATCAGAATAATAATAACATTGTACCTCATTTGAGTGTTACATAAAATACATGTTGTCCTTCTGATTAAATACCTCATATTATAATTATAATGATATATATTTGTTATAACCTTCAGAATAAATTCTTATCGATTTCATAGAATCATTTTTTTTCTTCTTATATATTTTCCTATAGAGGGAATTTTTTTAGTAATTTTTTTCTTTTTATTTTGGTAAATATAGCTTGATATGTACTAAATTTTATCACTCATGAAATATCACTTATTTAAAATTTTCAACAAGATTCATGTACATATTGATGGGTATACTCAAACCACTTCCATTGTTATATTACATTTTTAACATGTTGAAAAATTATGTGTGTTCATTATTGGTTCCATATTTAATTATGGAATCCTCTTCATTGTATTTTTTGTTGATTTATAGATCATTTATTTTTTTCATATTTATAAGTAGAACCCTTTTGTAGAAACAATTTATTTCATAATTATATTATATTATCTAGATATAGATAGAATTTATAATTTATACATGACGTGGGATCCAATCAGAACATTTATTTTTAAATTATTTACGACTATATATTTCCTAATTTTGGTTGAGATTCATCTCCACTTAGGTGTTAAGAATCTTAAAACATTCAGTGCCTTCCCCTATTCAGGAATTGGTGTATCTAGATTATCAATAATATTTACAATTTCAAGGATCCTTCCATTCAACTATGTAATTCCTTCTAATTTGGTTATTTTTAAGGAATCAAACTTAATTTTGGTAGTATCATATCAGAGATCATTCAAGATATATATTCATTTATAATCATATTTTGTAGCAGTGTAAATTTCATATTCTACATGATATTGAGAAACAATATTAAATTCATATAAACCTCTTATATATATTATATAATTTACAACATTATAATGTATATTATATATTTAATATATATTAGTATCCTGACATTATTTTTGAGTTGATATAATTGAATTAGGATTTAAATATTTTGGGTAAATCATTTGTCCATAGTTATTTGATAACATTTTCTTTCGAGCCTTTCACGAATCATAATTTTCTACATTAAAATAATGATATATATAAATTGACATATATTCTCTGTTATCATCAATAAAATCCATTTTAAAGAATAATTTTGACTCAAACAATAAACATCTAAGAGCTAAGGAATCAAAAGCTCAGATATTAATTGTTATCTAGGAGAGTGACTAATTTAAAACTCATGAGGAGGTGAATGGATTTATTAAAATATTCCATACATAAAAAACCCCTCTTAATGGTATGTATGTTCGAATATTTTCCTTAGTAGGAATAAGAATAAAATAAAAAAACAATGTAAAAGGATTGAACACCTGATATTTATAGAGGTTTAGGGAATATAAATACCTTATCCCACTTTACCAACACTCTACTATACGAGTTCAGGGATTTTCACTATGATATCCCTTTTATGGGGTTCCCAACTGAGTGCAAGAAATAGCTACTTGGTATAAGGATCATTGATATTTTAACTATCCCCCTCACAAGGCCTATCCATAGTCATAAAATAGTAAATATCAAAATTTGTAGGTGAAATAGAGTTATGGAAAATTTGATGAAAAATGTAGCACATAGTTACATGTTTAAACTGACAGTAGATGATGTTACATCCATAAAAGATGATTATAATAAAAACACATCCTAAGATTTTCCTCAATAACAAAGAATATAATTGTATGCATAATATTAAAGTGTAGAGTGATGGAGAAGTTTGATTTCTTATATATATATATGTGTGTGTGTGTTTTCATTTTTTTAATAGTGTTTTCATATGTATATGCATATTCCAATATTTATCTGAGGTAACATAGATTCCTATTTATATAACCTATATGAATTTTAACCATACCATATGAGATAATCAAAACAGACGAGTTAATAATATATTTAATTGTTGATGGGATAGTTTCTTAATGGAATTTTTCTATTTCTTGAAAATATTGAATAATTTTATACTATGATGATGTATGAAATTTTATTCTTCGAATATGTCCATCCTTGTAAAAATGAAACCTTATAAAAATTTATCATTACTTAATTGGAAAACAACTTTATTAATATAGTCAAAATCATGAAAGGAATTATTTGGATATTTCGATTACATTATGAAAGTAATCACGATTACCTATAAAATAACTTATTCTTCTTAAGATAACCAGCAGATAGAGCTGTTATCATAATTTATATTTTTTTAGTAGCATCATAAGACAAAATAGAAATTTTACATTAATTATGCCTATGATATATAAAACCTACAGTTGTGTAGAATAATTCTCCTACTTTTCAAAAAATTATGTCACTGAAATGTAATAATTAAATTTCAAAACATTCATTGGTGATTATTGGATAATCTTTTTGAGAATATCCTTTACGCAAGATAAATACATTCCATTATTTCTTTTTGATAGAAATAACTATCATGGAACATGTAGTATCTTATTTTATTTCTTCATAATATAATAGCATATATAGTAAGATAATGTTTCAACAATGAGTTTTCTAAATTTGAACAAACTGAGGATAAATATTCAAAAATATAATTACATAATATAAAAAACTTAATTATTGATTGTTAACATTACTCAATGTATGATAATAACTTATGTTATGAGACTAATAATTCTTTTTAAAATAAATACCTCTCCACTTATAATATAATAAAAATGATACCACATAATATAAAATAATTAGATAAAAATAGGGTTTTTTTGAATCATCAAAACACATAAAAAATGAGTTATGTTCGAACTACATAATTATATACAACACCAATATCTCATGCCATTTAACATGGAATGTGTAGTATTAAAGAAAATTTAGGTGTAAAGGATTCATATTCCCCTTCAAATAACCCCAATGATGGTTTTCCAAGATACATTAAGGTATTTAAGTTTGAATATATTTTGAAAAAATGTCCATGCATCTCCATGATCCCCTGAATTGGCACCCAAATCCTAAAATCATGACTAGTAAATTCTCAACACATTCCTCTAAGATACATCAAATGTATAAATGGATAATTCACATGAGGTAAGATGGTTAAGTCAACCAATAACCATGTTATGAACTCCATGATAAATGTATGTGTCTCATTGAATGACAGTAAGACACTTAGTTCTAAAGAATTAATTCACAATCATGTAATGTAAGGTCAAGTCTGACCAAATATATATTTTAGGGATTTTAGTTTATTATAAATATATTTTATCTTGATTTATCTTTTAAATTTTTTTTAATATTGAGTGGATTTTATTAAATTAATTAACGATATTGGAAATATAGATTATTCCTAATCGATTTATTAAAATTCTATCATCACAAATTGTTTCATTTATTAATTTGATAGTGTCCTCGCATTTATAAAATAAAAAATTCATTATGTATAAATAAATAATTTACTAATTACTAGATCATGATATTTACTAATGGTTGATTTATTGAGAGGAAAATAAATCACCCTTTGACCTATGAAAAATTACTCATTCTAATATATGAATGAGTTAAATCAACCTACATGTAAACCTATGTATCACATAATTTGGAATCATTATGTTTCCCTCTCTTACTACCTCTACATACCTTGGTATACACAATTAGTTATAAGTATTTATAACTCAAACATAGGTAATGGGAACCAAAGTATTTTTAATGGGGATTATATAAATAACCATGAACATGAAGGTCCAATATAATAATGGAGTGAGGGATGAAAATAAAGCCATAAAATATTAATTACTATTAATTAATTACAAACCTGGGAAATAAATTAATTTAAAACATCTATCAGATACAAAAGTTTTGTTCAAACTCATGAATGGTAAAACATGCGACACATATGAAAAACATAAACAAATTAACATTGATTTCTATTCATTATTTATTATTAAGAAAACATGCTTTAATTAATTAAATAATTTATTTATTGATTAATTTAATTTCAAATTAATGAACATCCATCCATCCAACAATAGATTTTTTATTATTTTAAATAATAGATAACAAAAATTGATCAGCAACCAAAGCACCTCAGCTAAGGATGCCAGAAAATTAAAGGCCAAGGGCATACCCTCTGACCAAATCCACCCCCTCAGGTTTCAATGATTTCACATTGAGGATGCAAATATTGTCAGAGATGAGGAAATTAAGACACACACGATAATCCGAAACATGATTCCCCTCCCAGAAGGTGTGAAACGCTTTGGTTTTGTTATTGAGGGTGCCTCTGCACTTTAGAATGAAGTAGCTAATCGACCAAGGGGGTTGCAAAGGCTGTTCATTGCATCATAAAGTATATTTGAGTTCGTTTCTACTTCCACATGTGCAATGATCTTCTGAAGTCACAACGATAAACCCAGAAGCATGGCCTTCACATCGGCCTATAGAGACGAACCATGTCCAAGACAAGAGGAAAATTCCAAAATAATAGAACCGTGTAATTCAAAAATAGTCCCACCTCCCAGGATCACCCTCATACTGCACGACCCATCCATGTTAATATGAGACCCCTTCATGTGAGGATTCCATCTTACAGAGTGGCTGTTGGAGTTGCTAGCAATAGTCTGGAATGTGGGGGAGCTCCCTTGAAGGCAACAGGGGGGGGGGGGCTTATCTCCAGTTGTTGATGAGCCCAGCCATGTCAAGAAGATGATTTATATCCTTGGTAGTAATTAATTTACTAAAGTAGAGGAACCCATAATGATTTGCCTTGTTTCTGGCTTACCAGATACACCAGCACCCTAAATGTAAAATCATGGTATGTGCCAACTTCTCAGGGCCCATGTCACCTGCACCATGATACCACATGTCCAGAAATTATAGGGTAGCCATGTTTGGGTCACAGATAGAAGTAAAGACACCAAAGGCTCTCTATACATTATCATCCCAATCACCCCTGAAAAATTTATGATCTGCACACTCCTCTTTATGATTTTTATAGTAGGAGCAAAGAAACACCAACAAAATTCCACATTGATTAACGTTTTCATCCATCAGGACAACTCTATTTCTAATTCTCCATGATAGGAAGTTGTATTTCAAAGGGTTGACTTTGGACCACAGGGTTTCATTCTAATTATTAGCACCCTCCTATTGGACCTGGGTGGGAAGGAAGTCCCTAGAGGTGAAAGCACCTGGGGACGAAGGAATATAAACACATTTATCAGGATATGGGTACAGTTCAAAGTAGTTGAAGGAGGCCTACTGTTATTCATCCAAAACTTCATTACTGAACACTTGGTAGAGGTCGGCTTCCTGAAAAGAAATGGCAGCAGTGGGAAATCCAGGAAATCCAATAACCTCTACAACCCAATTATAACCCCAGAATGATATATCACCCCTCTTGACGATCTAGCGCATGTACGGTTGATGATCGGAGATCAGAGGAGCAATGTTAGACTGAAATAGTGAGTTAGTCCCATCCATCACGTTCAAATTCCCATGTGGAGGCCTATGCCTAGTTTTTACCCAAAGGTTATGCTGCTCAATGACATCCCATGCCAACTTGGCATGTATGCAGATATGGGTGTCTTCCAGGCTTCGGACGTTGATACATCCCTCCCTTGATGGAATGACCATTCTTAATAGGATACCCATCACATCGATTCCCTGCTTCTTCTATTCCCATGCATTCATTTTTTAGGAGAATTTCATCCAAATACTCCTTCCTGGTAGATAACTTCTTAATAGACTGAACATCCCACTCCACTTTTGACCTCTTCTCAGATCGATCAACCTCTTTCATGGCACGTTCAATGTCGTTATCCATGATTGGTAAAGCTTTCCCCCACTTATATAGTTGAGACTTGAGACGCCAGAGTATATTGTGTATCACAACCCACGTGTTCCCTTAAGGGTGTTTTTTCCATATCACACATACCAAGTCAATATAACCTATTATTTGTCACCACTGCTGTAGTATCAGAATCTTCCATGTAGAACATATTCAAAAGATAAAGAGAGAAGGAGTGGAGAATGGTCTGATAAACCCTAGACAAAGTGACACACCATAGCATTGGAGAACATAGTAGTTGCCTACATGTTGGCCAGACACCTATCCAAGTGACTCCATGTGTGGTGGGTCCACCTTTGGTTGTTGCACCATGTAATATTATCAAGTATAATGCCATGGACAATGAGACATTTCCAAACAATGAACTGAGAAAAATCCATACTTTCATTCCTCTAAAAGGGACCCATGAATTTCCATTCATCTAGGTTAGCAATAACATTAAAATTCCAACTAACCACCCATGGTCGGTTACCAGAGTCAAAACCATTGAGGTCATTTCATAATGTATCCTTATATAGGGAGTCACAACACCCATAAATAATGGTCATGAAGATTGATATGTCACCCTTTTCACCTTGGTGGTGATAAATTTGATTCCTGCTTGACCCATGATGACATAGTATCTCATGGGCTAGAAAACCCATATGTACCAGTTAGAAGGAACATCATGCATATAGGCTTGAATTTTGATCTTACAATAAAATTCACCAATCTTGGACGTGTTCTTCTTGTGCTCAAGGATGAAAACAACACTGAGTTTATGTTTTTTTACTTCTAAGGTGAGTAAATATGTCTTTACCCGAGCATCGTTGCCTCGGGAATTCCATATGAGGTTATGTATCATTGATGCGATAGGTTTCTGAAACTGGATCTAGAACATGTAACCATCTTGAGATGGGAGGATGATCACTCCTTTAGGGACCTGTATTTTGAATGGTTATAGACTCCACCATTGCTGGGCAGCAGCATAGAAGATTGAGGGGAGGAAACCAGGGATTGGTCTCGGACATTGGGAGGGGATGTTGAAGAACACTCATTGGGCTTAGCACTGAGGAGATATCCACACTCCCTTTCTTTTGAGTGTGACTCAGGGGAAGGAAAAGGAGAACACATTTCAGAGGGGACACCTTGTGATAGTATAGAATCATCAATGGCATGTCTGAGGATATTGGAATGTATGCAGGACAAGGTAGAGGTCGGGGCAGCATGGCATGGCATCCAGACTCACCAGGCACAAGGTGGAGCATAAACATCTCCAGTCATAGACCAAGTGAAAATACTGAAAAGATAAAGGGAGGAACTTCAAAGATAGACTGGGTTCAAGGGGCCCCTTGGGAATAATGGGACCAAGTCCTTGCTAACCACCGAGTCACCCTCTAAAGAGGATTTAAATGCTGATGTATGATCAGGTAAAGCTGTCAGAAATAGTGCAGAGCCACCATCAGATGAGGGGTGTTCCCCCTATGAATCTTTAAGAGAAGGAACACTAGATGTCAGAGACCCTCTACCACTAAATCAATTTCCCTTGGGTGGCACCATCCATCTTACCACTTATTCCTAAAAACATGGATGGAGTGACCCTATAGGAAATAATGAGAGAACAATCTGGGAAAAACTAGGTAAACGATCTCCTGGCTCCAGTAGAAGTCGTCCTGTATTGGATTCAAAAGACATCCCATCAAGGATAGGGAGATATAAATCTCCACGGAGATTTGTGCAACCAAATAATCATCATCGAAGTTGGTCCTGACATCAGCACAGAAAAAGCCATCAAGGGTTTCTCAGGCTGACTTAAGAAAGCCACTATTCTGAAAGGGGAGTGGTAGTCCAGGGAGATGAATCCAGACCGCAGCCACAGAGCTCTCCCTACCCCTGTGAATACCTAGGTACCATCAGGATAAGCTGAACTTCTAGTGGATAAAGGAGTGGGGATCACTACACCACGTAATAGTGAAGTATTCTTCTGAGGCCAAGATAAGTCAGACTGATTTTCTATGCACATAAGAGATATGAGGAAGAGATCAGAGACCCCAGAAATGAACAAATTTCCAAAATACAGAAAGGGGGGTTTTCGTTCAAAAAGCGAGCAACCAGGGTCCACCTCAGGCATGCCTCTTCCTCCGCAAGGGCTGATGTTGGAAACTCGTGGGAGATTCATGAGCCATCACACGAAGCTTATGGATTCGAGATACATATCATGTACAATGATTTTCATGTACCCGCGTTACACACATGAGGCTTTGGTCGTGTACCTCGGATTGAGTACATGGCATCTACATTGTAGCTTCATGATGTTTATCAATTTTTCTATGTTTCCACACAACCTTCTTAAAAATTGGGTGTGTTCTTTGGTCATGTCTACAAGAATTTTAAAGACAAGAAAAATAGCATTAATCAATCATTTTATGTGTCATCATAACTCAATAAATGTTTCCAAATTTTTTTGGACAATAGAAATGATGAACTACGTGGATTGTACATCACCTACATGTCATATATGACGTTAATGCTCTATCCTCTAGGTATCATTCAATTTTAACTTGCATAATGGCCACATGGATTTTTTGATTTATTTTCACTAACCCATTTAGACTACACGACATGTACGCCAGGTACACGTCATGTAATCAAAAAAAAATTATTCAAGTTTAGTCTACTTCACATTAAATTTGAATTAAATGTACCATGTGTAATTACATATCATTTCATTGTGTATCTTGCAACATGACCATCTGTACTACACATTGGAACACGAAATGTACTCTGGATACATGTCCTGTAATTTCAAATTATCTATCCAGATTCTTTGATACTTCTCAATGGAATATCTGATCATTTATCATCTATACAAGAACATATTAAATTTTCAGTCTATAATTATGTAATAAAAAATTATAAAAATTGTTCTTTTAAATTTGATTAATGAATGAATAATATGTAATGATAAATTTAAATGCAATTTTGAATAATGATAATTTATAAAATAACTATATATAGATTTAAAATCCAATCACTCTGATACTACTTGAAGGATTTTGGACCATATAAAGTTCCACTAGTGGGTATTAAATTAATATTTCATTTTATTTATAGTTCCCACAAATCCTGAGATATGAAATTTTCATTAAAATTATTATTAAGTTATTTTGATCTACAATAAATGATTACTCATAATTATATCCTTTCTTCAATTACATTTTTGATCATCTAAAAATAATTTTAGATTACATTTTTTAGTTTTTTAGGATTCAAGTTTAGAATCCCTCTACTAGAGATCCACATTTTACCTTTTGATATCTAAGCAATGGCTATTTATTTTTGAGAACTAGCTTAGTGAATAAAATTTCTTACATTCAATGTCTTCATTACTGTTAGTAACATCAGGACTGGGGGATTTATTCTCATTATCATGAGGAAGATTGGAGGAATATTATAGAGAGAGATAGAGAAGGAGAGAAAAGTTCATTTTTTAAAATGATTCTCTATCCTCAATTTTCTATCACCCCTATATAATATATGTAACCATATGTTAATATATTTTGGGATTTGGATGAAATATTATCTAATTTTTTTAGGTGACAAAAGTAATATTATAATCATTATTAAACACCACATCATTTAAAAATAATAATATTATTATTATTTTATGATGTGTGCACGAACATTCTAAAAAATATTATTTTACTGGCATGTAAATTAATATTTATCACTAGAAGCATTCATGGACCCTTTGAAATCCTCATCATTTATTGAAAACAAAACTAATATTTTAAATCAATAATATATAACATTATATAAAAAAATTAAAATAAATAATTATTATATATTATTTAAAATAAATAAATATATTCTATCCAAAATACATGGAATAAATATTTATTTTACTCATACTATCAATAAAATGTGAAAAAAATATTTTTTGGTTGTGATAATTAAATCTATTCCATTAATATTGTCTAAATATAATTTAAATGAAATAAATAGTAAAATATATTGATTGACCCTCTAGGATTCATTCTCATTTTAATTAGGTAGGTATGACTAAATTCCAGGATTACTATATAGTAATGGGTCAAGACACCTCAGAAAATGAACATAATACCGCAACATCGACAACCACATATAAACACCTTATTTGTAAAATAATCCATTTTTCTCAATATCACATCAATAAGGTTTCACATCCATGTCATTAAACTATATTCATGATGTTCCATTCATTTTCTATTTGAAATAAGTATCATTCCACCATCTCCATTAAATTTATAGAAAATTTATATTTCAATAAAATGCCATAGATATAATATCAATCAATATTAAAGGGAAAAATCCTTCCATGATTCATTAATTGTTAACATGTAATTCATGATCAACCCAACATATCCAATTTACATCTAACATATGGAAGGAATTTTTTTCAGTATATATATGTGTGTGTGACCCTTGAAATGAATTAATTAAAATATTAATGAATATGGGAAATTACACAGGCTCATTGATATGAATATAGAATGACACCAAAAATTTTTGAATTCATAAAAGATAGTCTATTGTCATAATCACTTATCTTGGACATTACCATGTATGAACTTCATGGGATGAATCCCCATCCACTGAGAAGTAATATATCATTACATTCTATGTAAAATATTCCCTGGTATTGTTTTTTATAAAAAAAGAAAAATAGTTTTATGAATAGAAATATAATATATCATGGTAATCATCCTAGAGGAAAACTATCATTACATAATTAATGAGATAGGTACACTATGATTATCAAATGAACGTTATATAGAATAATAATCAATAAGTGAGAATATTTTTAAATTAATACCCACATAATTTAATATACATGTAATATTAAATCTATAATTAGTTGGTTTAAGGGAACTAACTCTTACACATGCATCATTGTGTATTATAGTTTCTTGAGTTCTTTTAGAAAGGGTTTTTTTAGAGAGATGGATTGAGACATGTGATGTTACGAAAGAGTGGACACTAGTTAAGAATTCAGAGCTGGGTACCTTAATTTAATATTATATTTAATTTATATTATTACTTGTATATGGTACTTGGTATGAGATCTATGGTGAGGGTAGAAACATAACATGACTATTTTGGTAATGAATTAGCATCATTAATATGATCACTAGCCTTTATTATTAATAAAGTATATTCTATATGAGAATATTTAAGGAGGATCCTATATTTTATACCTTTGTTTCTCCCCATATGTAAATATATATAATTTATATTGGACCATAGGATATAATTATCGATTGAGTTGGAAATTTAAAAATCAAGTACTTGTTAAAGAGATATTTCAAATTTAAGGACACTTAAGAGTATTTATTAATTTGTACATACAATTGGTTTTTTTATTTGTTATGTTTTATGACATTACATGAATATATTGGGACCTGATTAATTTTTTATGGGAATGAGTAATTTGGTGGTCAATTTTACCACTTATTACTCAATATCTTTATAGAGGGAAACACATCCAATTTTTTTGTATGATATACTATCAGTGATTGTCCCCAGCTTATATCTTAATAAGAAGTATGCATAACGCATCATTATATTATTTATTTCACTATTGTCCATAGAGGGGTACCTTTGGATAAAGTGGATCATGGAATATTAGTATCAAATGCTATATGTTAAGTAATATGATGATTCTTTGAGGTAGTCACTTTTGAGTATGGTTATGTCTGATAGGATAATGGTGTCATCTAAGATTGGAATGTGATAAAAATAAGATATAATGACTAGTATATGGGTATTTAGGCCACTATTTGATCTGATGCAGGTAAATTTAAGATTTTATTGACTGGTAAGTGAAGTGATGTTAGTTGCAGGTCAATGAAAAAGGAAAAGATCATGCATCATTAGTATTTAATCATTTGCTTGAAATCGTTTGGAATAAGGAATATTAAAAACCATAATTAAATAATTAATTTTAAATATTATATATTATGGGTTAAGGTTTCCATAATATTTTCTTCTCTTACTTTTATAGCTCTGGGTAGACATCCTCATCAGGTGTGCATCGATGAATCCTAGTTGGATGTGCCAGTAGATCACCATATAGGTAAGGTCAAAGATAAACACAAATAGATGAAAATCCAAGAGATTCTGTGATTGAATTTTTAGAAGTATGACCGATTAATTTTTGATTAAATGATAGAATACATATTTTTGGAGGTGGTGATATCCATTTTTTTGATTCATGTTCATATAGAGCACTATGTTTTGTTAGAGGTGGTGACTTTCAATGGGTAAGCTATGAACTTATGGTTCTTTTTCTATAGAGGTCATGGGGAGTGACCAATTTCATGGGAAAGGTTTCTAGAACTGTTTATATCTAAGTTTATTTAATTTTCCATGAAACTATCCATTTCATAGAAACTTAATACATTTCTAATGGTGATTTCCAGTGTGTGGGAGTTTGGGGTCCATTTCAAGACCACTGTATGATAAACATTCAACAGGTTTCTTGTTGAGGATGATAGAACAATGAATTTCCAGGAGACATTATGTCAATAGTTTTATAGTTAGGCTATAATATTTATGCTTCCATTTATTATCAATGTGATAGAATAATTTTTTTCTTTAAAGAGGATTATATATATGATTCAATATTCAAGATATGAGAGTCATTTGGATTTTCCATTTAGCATAGTTGTGGTATGTGGTTACTATTTATCAACCATTCCTTTTATAAAACATTAATAAATGATTTAATTACATAAAATTACACATAGTAACACCTAAAATATCAATAAATATAGTGTATTTTGGAATTAAGTACATTTCATGACAACTTTAATTATGAAATAAATCATCATTATTGAAAACTTCTTTAACCTGATTGAGCTTAAAACTATATTGGACAACATGGGGAAAATAAACAAGAATGGTGTGAGACATAAAGCCCAGTAAGGGATTAAAAATGGAATAACATGATAATAATAATAAATTTTATAAAAGTATTATCAATGAGGCATAAAGGAACATGAATAATAATTCATTATATAGAATGAAAATCATCAAATGGAAAATGTGGAAACAACTTAAAACATTGCGTCATAAACATATGATAAGGACTAACCACCAAGAATTCAAGGTGGAAAAAGTCCCATAAATAATAAGGTACACCCATATCAAAAAATTATATATCATGATACTAAAAAATACCAAATTCATTGTAATGCCATATAATTCCGGTCGCACCCGTCACTTTCATTTCATTCACATGCTTAAGTGTGCCACATAGAATAAAAAACATGGATTTGTTTATCATCATAATTTATTACATGATCAAGGAGTGTTGAATAAATACATTTTTGTACATAAAGAAAAGTTATATGTTTCTATAAGTTAACACCCATGATTTGAAATGGGTATGGTATACACTACACAATTGGTTTGGCATGGAAAATTACAGAGAAAATTCGACAGCATGATAACGTCATGTAAAAATTCATAAAATAGTTTGATGAGAGAGAAATGGGTCTCCAATAATTTTTATATTAAGTGGATAGTAATAGGTAAATTTATGGTCATTTTCCACACATATAGAATTAGAGAAGTAATGAATATGATAATAAATAAGCTTTAATAAAAATAGAAAGTAAAGGATTCTTGTGAAATTCCATCATGGAAATGAGTGTACATGGGAGGGATTAATTGGAGATAAAAGGGTATCTAATAATTTAGAAATATTATGGGTAGTATGAGGGAGGTTTGAAATAATACCACATCATTACTAACTGATAAAAAAGGCATAACAAGATAAAGAATATTTTATAAAGATTAGAAAGGAAATTACCCTTCTAAAATTTCAGCATGGTAACAGGTGTTCTTAATAGGGTTAATGATTGAGAAATGGGTATATAAAAGTTTATAAATCAGTAGGGAATTATAGGGGAGGATCAAAAACATACCCCATCATTATGAATTAAAAATAATATGTCATAACAAATAGGATATTATTAAATAAATGTGAGAAAGAGAGGACCCCTTACCTTAAGAGTATCACACCAAAATCTTGAAAGGGGCTTCTTGAGAGCATTGGGGCACAATGGGAGGACTATAGAAATAGGTTTTAATAGTAAGGTCGTTTTAAAAGTATTTTTAGTGAAGATAAGTGGGATATTGGTTTGTTTTATATGAAAAAAAATATGGATTTCGTTATTATTTTGGTTTTGGACTCTTACAAAATAAAATAATTCAAACCACAAACCTTGCCATGGATTTTTCACATGGTTTTTGAAAATGTGGAGAGGTTTTAATTATTTTATTTGTAAAAGGGAAGAAACTATGAAAATAATTCCATTTCTTATGTAGTGGTGAGCCACACATTAAAATTAATTAATATAAATCTCTTAAATATATTAAAGGATTTCAATTATTCATAAAGGATTAATAAAACTAATTATGTAAACTTAAAATCGCATTATTTTTAGTGGAAAATATATTTCTCCTAGGATACCCATTAAATAATTTATTAAATCATTTTTGGGCCATTATAATTTCATAAAACACACCATATATTTATATAGTATTTTATTTTACCCGAAAACTTGACTGTCTCAAAAAATTATGAAAAATTCACCATTGGATAATTTAAAGATTATAATTCCAAAAAATATATTATTCATTTATCTAAATAATTTTTAAAATATGTTAATTTTCACATTTAAAATAATATTTGAGGTTTCCTGTAAAATGATGGGTTTTTTACAATAAAATTATTTGAACCCTTATAAAATATGTATTTAACTTCATAAAAACTATATGAATGATTATAAGGAATAAAACATACATAATAATAATATTTTTTTAAAATAATTTTTATTTCTAAAATCCATTAATTCCTCTTTATATGTCCCTTAAATAAATTTTAATATTACTGAATTTCAATATTACACAAAAATAGAATTTGAGTTTAACTAAATCAAAATCAAAATAATTTATAATGTAACAATAAAAAGGAAAAAAAATTCATTATTATATAAAATAACCAAATTAATATTATTATGATCTTGGTATGTACACCATTATTACAATGGTGTGTTCCCTAAGAGCAAATTTATTAACAGTGATACTATCATGGGGTTGTTCAAGAAACATGGTTTGGTTTGTGATTTTGATGAGTATGAACTTATCCCATAAATGGTTCAGTTAATTCTTATGTTATAAGATATCATCTTGGGATTGGTAAAGGGAAAATCCCAAAAATGATAACTCCCTTGGAAGCCATGAAAAATGGTCTTAATAGGACATGATTCTATTTGTGGATGTCATCACTTTTTTTTTCTTATTAATTGAATTTGTTAAATTCCCTATATATTAAATAATAATGTGATCATTGTTCAACCACTATATTAACAATGTAAATATTCCTCAAGATCTCTTGAATAAAAAATATATATCCAATTAAGTACATGTGTTTTCTATAACCATATGACATAACAATAGATTCAATTAAATGACAAATGTAAACAACATTTATAATAGTTTGGATCATTACAAACTAGTTATCGATATATAAGTGTTTTCGAATAGTAGGTGGTTTGTCCTATCCCTCATCATCTCGTTTCACTCTGGTGAATTATTTTTTTCCCTAATCACATTTCAGATCATTATTTATTATGGGGGTAATGTTCATCAGTGGTGATATATATTAACCATTATAGGTCGTATGTGTGTGGATAGTGTTTGAATTTAACTTCTACTAGTATTGTTTTTTCAACCGATGGTAAAATAAAATACTGCTCCAACTATTGATTAATAGATGTAAAACCTTGAAATCAAAGGATATCATCATAATCCTACTTATACTTAGAGATTAGGTCATCAATATATTGGTGGATAACATATATTCTAGAGTGTTCATAGAGTTTTTTATGGTTAGGAATATGCTTTAGTGTTTCGAATTTTATGAAAGCTGGATTTTGTTTTAATACCAATGTATTATTATATACTTATGTGCATTTTTATTTTATTTCAAGAGCTATGCACTTCTTCAAGTCACATCTCTTGCCCTATATTTGGGACATGAGTTAGAGGGACTTTTAGGGCCACTAGAATTGACTATTCTTGTTAGATATGAATCATATCTATATGATGTATGTGGAGATTGTGATGTATTTCTAGGTAACAACCACGCTTGGGGAGACTTCCCATGATTATGGGTATAGCTAAATAACCCCATTATCAGTATAGACTTTTTGTATTCGGTAGAGCTTATCATTGATTAATTTAGGAGGTAGGTTGTTTTTTATGATGTTGATAGAGATTCTACCATGTTTTTTTGGTTAGAAACAAATTTGGATGGGTTTAATTTATATTATTCTCCTATCTCTATTGATGGTCAAGTAGATGTTGACTTCATCATGTGTTCAGATGATATTTGTTTCTAGGTTTTTGGTTGAGTACCTTGATGCCTTTCGTAAAAAGGTTGTGGTATTACTTCCTCAATGAGATATCGTTTTTTGGATAGAGTTATTTTTATTTGATTCTCAGATCTCTATATATCCTTTTTAAATGGAGCCTTCTAGTTTTTATGAGATACAGACACAAATCAATGATGTTTTTAGTGATGTTTGGTTCAATTATGAATGTCCCCATGGGGTGCACTGGTTAGATCCAAAAAAAGTTGATGGATGTTTATATATATATATATATATATATTAATTCACTTGAAATAGGTGATAGTGAAGTACCACTACCCTCTTATATAGATTTTTTATTTATTTTATTAATTTAAGGGGGGAATTTTATTCACGAATATTGATCAGTTTTCATGATAATATTAGATATGGTTAAATTAAGAGGATATACTGAAAACTACCATTAATATCATTTTGGGAATTATCAGTTATTTGTATTGTCATTCAGTAGGATGAACACTATAGTAATGGTCACAGGATATATGAATATATTATTTCATGTTTTATTGGACCAACTCATGGTGGTTTTCATTGATGGAATCCTTATATACTCTACATCTAAGGAACATCACACAATATATCTATGGGAAAGTTTTGTAGATTTTCAACATCAATAGTTGTTTTGGGGTTTTAATTGTTGGTTTATAGTAACATTAATGCTCTTTCATGGGTAACTTCATTTCCCATTTTAGTTTATACATTCATTCTTTGGTGATTAAGTTGCATGTTTCATAGGATGGCACTAAAAATGGTACATAGGTTCATAGATTCTTCACACATTTAAGATATTATATTAGGTTTGTACCAAAATTCACTCGGATTGAGATTCTTCTAACACCTTTGACCAGAATAGGTCATCCATTTTTGTGGAATAATTAGTAAATGGTATCTTTCAAGTACCAAAAAGAGATGTTAGTAAACACTTTATTACATCACCTTTCAGATGAATGAGTTATGATTGAGGTTTTATATGATATTTCGAATATTATCTTGGCTAGTGTTTTGATGTAGAAAAGATGGGTTTCCAATTGTGGGTGTTTTTAGTACTGTCCCTTTGAATATAAATATTTCTCTCATGATCTTATGTTGGTATGTGTTGTATTTCCCTTGACGTTATGATGAGATTACCTCATCAGTGAGTATTTTGTGACATTCAAAAATCAAGGGTCTTTGAGTTATGTCTAATTCATCAGGAACTGAACATGTAATTTAATTTTTATGATAACATGTTCAATGTTTTTGACATATTGATTTATTATATGTTTAGAAGGGGTAATATTATAGTTTATGGTTTAGAAAAAAAATGTTATATTGATACAATGATCGAATAAAGTAGTTTTCAGGGAGTGATAAGATATCTCACTATAATGAATCATGTTATGGGATTGGTTGGTTGGAGTGTATTACTTGTTAAAATTAGGGTGTGCCATATATAGTAAATATGGTGGTGGAATACCAGCTAGGACATTTTTATGTGGAATTTTGGAAGGATAATGCTATTTTTTGAAAGGAACTAATGGTTGGATTAAGGATGGTCGTCACTGTGTGTTGTTTAAAGGGATGTTTCTAGTCACTTGGTGATGATTTTGGTTGTTCTCAATAAGTTACATGATTGAACCATAGAAGTACATCCCAGAATGAAAATGATATAATTTTTTTGAAAATACTAATTTTGGTGGCCAGGGTAGAAATGTTCTATTACTGAGTGTTTTCTAAATGTTTATTCTAACTGATGGTGATGGTTGGACACCATGTCCCTGTGTTTTTAATCCATTCATTAGATATCCCACATTAAAAATGTTCTGTTTTTTATGGAAATAATTACTGGTTTATCTCGATCTTTGTGAGTCTTTGTTGATAAATAGGTTATAGTATTCTTCTTAATGAAATTAGATCACTTCTCATCTATCAAGAATTAATTATTAGTAGAGGATTTGTTGAGAAATATTATGGATTTATTAGTGGGGAACTATGAATTAATGTTTATGATCATCATTGATCATGGCCTTTATTAAACCACAAAGGTATAGAGAGGTCTACAATATGATTTTTTCTCTAAATAGAGCCTTATACCTTCAATTCTTCCAAAAATGGACAACCATACAAGTCAGACCAATATTTCCATTGAATACATGTTTCTTCTTGTGTTATTGATTTTATTTGTTAATGGGTGATGAAAATACCATTGGTAATGTTTTTATATAGACATAGTTTTCACATTACCATTATTATTGCATTGTATGAATCTTTGTTTGGTCGGCCTATCTATTATCCATTATAAAGGTGTAAGAGATGAGAGTCACCGATTTTCCTTCCAGAACAAGTGAAATGAATTAAATATATAGTTTAGGTGAATCATGAGATGATGTTTCTAAAAATAATCAATTGTTCTATGTCAGCTATAGAATGAGGCCTTTGGAGTTCATTATTAGAGAACACATATTCTTGAGTTGAATCCTCCACATATGAAGTGAATGATTGGTCATGTGAACAATATTTATCAATAATTTGGTAGAAATTTGATGGTGTTATCTCATTATGGATCAATTTGATCTTGAAGAAAAATAAATGAGAAAATTATTTGGATTCAGGGTTTCTTTCTGGTGTCACTGGTTTTCTATAATTATGATGACACTATTGTCATAGATTGGAGAGAGAGAAACATTCATGTTCGTGTGTCCATCTAAGAACATTTTATAAAGATATGATACCACCAAGAGAGAGTTTTATGTTGGATTTCTAATCCATTATATTATTTCATAAAACAACATGGTGTCATGGTGGGTATAAACTCAAAATATGATTCATATATATTCACCCAATATCATGTTTTTTTTGATTCATAGTCTCTATTTTATATTTATATTAATTTTTATTGAACTTTATCTTGTATATGATACATTTTTCACTTATTTACTCCATATTTATATAATTACTATAGTTTTTAAAGTATATATACATAGATATTTATTAGCAAGTATATTTTCATGAAACATGGTTTTGATCCGTGTTCCCCTTTGTGAGGTGGTTATGCTCCTATAATGGAAAGATTCTTGAGAGATATATCATATAGTGGATCTTTTGATGACCCATTTTCTCACATTATCTTTATGTTTGGTTTTTATCCGGACAATGGTAATTTACTAATAAGTATATAATTTATTGTTATAGACCCTCCAAGACTTTCATTTTGGGGATTCATTAGGATCAGATGTTGCAATAGTGCGTTTATAGATGTTTTGATGGCTTGAGAAATTTTTTGGTCTTTCAATGTGGAAGTACACAATTTTGGTGGTCATGGTGGATTATTTATATGGATGATAATGTAATATTCATTCACCATAGAAAGAAACATATCTTGTGTATATGTTTTAGTGATTGTTTTGGTCTTGGTTTTTTTCTCCTTCCAAAATATCCAACTCAAAATTCCTATGAAGGATGTGGAACTGGGTGTGGTGCCTTAGAGGGTATTCTATCTAAATTTTTGAGGGTTCAAAATAATTTTTTACCCATTTTGGAATTTTATGTGATGGAAAATGAATGGAAATAATAACCATGAATAATTAGAAACCATTTTTGTCTGTACTTTTCAATAACATCATGGCCATGTCATTGCCTTGGTGGAAGACATTGTGGCAGTCAGGCATGATTTGAAGCAATGAAAATCAAAAACATTCTTCATGAATATAATTTATTTTTATGGGATAATTTTTGTGATGTTATTGAGGTTTTAAATCCATTTTTAATTATTTATCTTCCCCTCTTAACCAATCTTATTTCCCCCTGGTGTTCATTTAAATTCCATATATTCTGATGAAGCCAGTTTATGGTTTGTTGTTATATCTATTTTTCACTAAATGGAAAAAATAACTATGTATGTTCTGATTCTATATCCCTTGGTGACTAGTGATCAAATAGATAACTTTTTAACTCATGCTTCATTAATAATCAAATTATTTTTTAGGTACACATTTCTTCCTTCTTTTCCTCCATCGTCTATTCCTATTTTTCTACTGATATTTGTTTTAATCATCACTATTTTTAGTATATATGTGATCATATATTTAAAGATGCTTTAGTATCTATAGATCCAACTAACCTTCCATCACATTGGTAGTGTTTAGTTTGGTGGTGGTTGATCCAGGATCATTCGTTCAAGCGTGAAGAATGTAGAACATCAAAATTGTTTTACGAGATTCTTTTATTCACTTATTATATTTGAAATCATAATGTTTCCATGATTTATCTGTTTAGGTAATTGTAAAATTATTCTGAATTATGATTGAATAAGATTAATAAAAATAAATGGGTTTAGTTGTAGTGGTCACATGTGTTGACACCGTGAAAATGTGTTCCCTTTTTATTCTCTAGATAGTGTTATATCTATGAATATGATATTTTTTAATGATTATTATACTCATATGTTGGATAAATAATTTAAATAATTTAAATTCTTATAGGATAAATATTAATGAGGAATGATAAATTTCTTATATTTCTTTCCAATAATTTTATATAAATTAGAGTATCGATATATGCATGTGTTAATTTCATGCGTTCTTTTCTAAAGTTTGATAAAATGTAATATATTCTTTAATGAATGTGTACAAATAATATAGATGCTGACAGGTAATCCCTTAGGCTACCTATGGTTTTAACCTATGATAAATTAATTATATAATGAAATATTTTATTGAATTGATTGATTGATAAATAAAATTTTTTAGGGAAGAGTGTGCTCATTTTACTGTTACGGCTGGATGACATGGTTTTAGATTCTATATTCCCTATTAAAATTTTTTATTTTTCGATTCCTTCTGCAGTTGATATAGATTATGATATTCTCTAGGAGACGTGATGTGACCTTGGGATACATGATGGTTCGATGAAAATTGGAAATGAGGGCTATTTTTTTGGATTCATCTTGTGCCTAAAATGATATGATATATGGATATATTCATGGTGGTGTTGGGGATAATATCAAGGCTCATATAAGGGGATGAAGCTACCCATTCCCTTTATTTATATACTGATTTATGGGATTCTTTCATGATAATTAATATTATTTAAAGGGATTTTACGGTTGAGTTTATTATTTCATATTTCCTTCCCCACTCCATGACGTAGCCAGTTCAGTTTAGTTTATTCATATTTTTGGTTTTTTAGGAAACGTCCAAAATTAAATGAAAATAAGTAATGGTAATGAATGATAAATAATTTAACCAATGGGTTTGGTGATTCATTTCACTGAAAAATGATAAAAAAATTTATGGAGCAATAAGATCTATTCAAATTTTCATAGATAGGATAGATTTTGGTTTGTTATTAATGAAATGTGGAAATTAAATAATGTTATTTTTTTATAAAAAATTAATCATTTTTATTTTTAATTTTTATTTTAGTGAATTATGTGAAACGATTTAAATGATTATATTCATATAGGATATCTAGTCTATAACCGTGATTATCGGGTGTCCAATAGTTGACAATAACAATTGATTCTTAGGGTAGGTTGATTCTTAATGTGTTTTTGTAATGTATATGTATATATAAATTTTTTATGTAATTTGATTTTAATTCCCTACACCACCCATGTTTATAGGGTGATATTTATTAGTTGACATTGTAGGTTGTTTTACCGATCTTCCGAGATTGAAAGGAATTGATGGATGATTACCTCCTTATTTCATGTCTTCATCTCTGGGGGGGTATTATGTGTGAGTATAAATAGTGTTCTTATTCTAATATATATGGTTTAATAGGGATATAATGAATTATGGTAATTTCACACAAATGAATCTATAAATAAAATATGTTATTTTCCAAACATGGTCCACTCTTGAGTAACCGATCTTGGTCAACCAGATGGCCTCAAGGATGCCTCTGTGTATGTCTAAGGTTGTTGACTAGTAGCAAGGACCTCAGGTGTGATAGTGGGGTTAATATAACATCTGGTAAGTTTGTATCATAGTGTATATATTATATTAATAAATAAAAAATGAATAATAATAAATATAGAAATGGAAACGTTCATAAACATCAATGAAATAGATATCTACTCATTAGATGTAAACAATACAATTTAAAAAATGATAATGTCATGTATATAAAAAATTAAAAGATGGAATAAATGGTAGAAGAAATAAAATTCAATAAATTATATACAAAAAAAATAAGAAAAACTGTCCCATTATATGGATAATTGGCTGGGAAACCTTCTACCCAACATCCATCCTAAAGAAAGAAAGAATGTCGGGTGTCCAAAATGGGAAGATTCCCCTTGTTCATAACAATATAATCTAAAAAACATGTTTGTGTATCAAATTGATATAGTGAGAAAAAGAACACATACCTCCATTAGCCTTAGCTGGTATCCAAATATGTTAGCATTTAATTAACTTATTTAATATAAGTTTATAATAATGTGATTATCATTAAATGGTATCAGTGTTACAATAACAAGATGTAATTATAACAGAGGATCCAAGGAGTGACCAAGGCATCCTTGACCTCAGGGGTCGAGCTAGCTCATAGTGGTAATTAATACAGTCTGGATATGGGGTCTAAGCTTAATCCAAGGGGAATTCCTATAGAATTCCACTATATATGATTCAAACCGAGTCCATGCAGATAATCCATAATAATCATTGGCTTAGATGGTCTTGGATCGATGTGGTGAATCCATGGAGTAACATGTCTCAAGTCATGAAGTTAAATCCAATGAGTGTATCTAATGAATTCTAATTCCAGGAAAGAAATCCATGTGAATCATCAATACAATTCCAAGTCATTCACAAAATAATGCAAAGATCATATTCGATGATTGATATCTCCCATGGAAATCTTCTTAATTAATCTCTCTTAGTCCTCAAGGTACTTCCTTAGGAATCAAATGATGGGTCAAGTCTAAACACTTCAATAAATAATAAAAAGAACAAAATTAAAAGGAATCCAATATGAATTCCATTTATATCATATATAGTCATTATTCATGTAATAATCAGTCAATATAATCAATTAATTGGATCATTCCATTATAATTCATTAAACATGGCTAGGTGTATCTATTTCGTACACTTTCATTAGGGTGTGCAATGTTGTGTTTCGATGTGCTGGCTATTTCCCCATATTCCAACACTCCAAAGTCCAGAGGCATCTATGACTTCTTTAGAAATATTTTCTCCTTCATCGAAATTGGATGATGGGATGTCGGTTTCTCCTTCAGTGTATTCCTCCTCAAAACTCATCGCCTAGTTTGGGTCTCCCTTAATGATTTGGATGTTGTTCACAAAACTTTTACTAGTGCCATATATTTTTGGATGTTGGTTAATTACACTTCTTCTCTCTGGAAATTCCCTGGGGTCAATTCAGGGCAGAAAACATTATTTTGAGCGGATGGTATTATCAGGTATGTCAGCTAATATCTGGATGTGTAAACGTTGGTCCCATGTATTCTTCCTCATAGGGGGGGTTTTCAAGGGTGAAAAACATGAGTCATCCCACATCGATTTTGGGGTATATTATACTAGAGTCATGTCTCTATGGTTTTCCATAGCTTCCCATGTTTAATATGGGTTATTCAATGAGATTAATGTATTGTTAAAATGTTTATTTAATAGTCATCGTTTCTGCGGTTTTCTTCAAACAACCCATATTCAAGACGGGGTAGGCCGTGATTATAATATCATTTGGAGACAAAATGAGAGTGGTAGGAATGCCCTAGGTAGGCAGATCAGATTGGTACATCCCTACGAGGGTTAACCTAGATTGTTTACATTGTGGATGGATTAGAACTCTCAATATGAGTGGACCCAGGTTGGTCTGTCCGTTAAATGGAAGATATCATACTGTGAAGTCTGATATGGAAACCACTGATGGATGATCAGGGAGAGTTTAACCCAGAATGGTGGACACTGGTTGGATGGATTAGAATGCTCTATGAGGGGAAAACCAGGGTGGTGTGTCCCAAAAAGTGATGATACTACACTACGCAGTGTGATCTAGACACCAATGAGGGTGGATTAGGGAATGTGAAACCCAGAAAGGGAAACTCCAAGGTCAACCATTGGATGGGATTGAACCTCATCAAGAATTCCAATGTACCGTAGATAGAGGATAGTAATCAAAACCCACATAGTATTAATGGGTGAATCATGGTATTGGGATGTTCATGATGGACAAAAAACCGAGGTCATGATGTGTATTACACATGGTTTGAATCCCATGTGCTGTTTAGAGTAGTGAAGAAGTAGATGATATGATCTTACTAGGTTGTGGAAGCCTTGGTAAAACCAGGATGGATGGTGGATGGTTTGCTATCATGGATGAGCTGAATGGGAAGGAACTGACGTGAATTTTATGGTGTTGTTGGGATTGAGCCTTAGGTATGCTTCTTATGTATACATGTTCTAGAGAATCAAAGTCCACGTAGTTCAGAATGGGGTATAGTATCACGGTGTATATAAAGTACAACATCCTAGAGACATTATTGGGTTTATGCATGGTTAGTAACCCATTATAATAGGTACACTCTTGGTTGGAGGAGTATGGAATGAGGGTGAGGCCTATGCATGGTTAGCTACCCAAGATTTGGTCTGAAACCACTATGGGGTGGACTGATGATATGGGTCCTAAAAAAGGGGATGCTAAAGTTTACCATTTTTGGGGGTTGAAACTCAAAGAGGATTTATACATACCCTATCTAAGAGTCAAGAATCAAAACCCACATACTTCTAAAGAGTAGAGTTTACAGTCTTTCAGGATGAAAAGGGCATACAGTTTAGCATTACGTGGGTTTAGGGAAAACCAACGTGAAGTGGTCAAGACTGATGAGTGATGGGATAGAACATCAATGAGGCTTCTTATGTACCGTGCATTAAAATGGAAAAAATTCAAATTCTATATACTTAAGAATGAGTGGCTTGGGGATTGCATGCTAAGGTGGACCAAAGAGGATGTAATGGTCACTGTTTTACTCGAAACTCACATGATATAGGCTAGGTGTGAGAATGAAGAGGAAACAACTGACCTGCTGATCATTTCACAAATGTGCTGCCACGAATGGTGTTGAATGGGGCTTATGCATAGAGGTCGCATGAGTGTTGATAAAGAACAGAAATGTGGAAAGGGGATCATGCATGGACATCGATCGTGTGGCGATATAGATAAGTGGTGGTCAATGTGGATTATGCATTGAAGCTTCCCATATTATACTAAGGAGTGGAAATTGTGATTGGGGCTTACACATGGAAGATGCATGAATGCCGCTAAGGAGAGGCATTGGTGAACAGTGCTTACACATGGAATCTTCTTGTATGCTTATAAGGAGAGTCAATGTTGAATGTGTTTTATGGATGGAAGTTTCATGTATACCTCTAAGTGGTGGAAATGGTGTAAGGGTCATACATATGGACATTTCTCAGGAGTAGCTAAGGAGGTGAAATTTGAATAGGGTTTATGGATGGATGTTGTCGGTAATGTCTTCATCATGTCTGTCCATGATATATTCTCGAATAAATTTTGGTGTGAGGCATATAACTGAGGACCACACCTTTGCGCTAGTGCACAATCGGGGTAATTCCAAGGCTGTTGGAATCATTATAAAAAACGGAGATGAATATTGTGAATTACATGCCCAAAATACCGAACACAATGGGGGACATGTTGAAGGGGTATATTTGGTGACTATATTCAAATCACAAACATCCAACTTGTGTTAGCATAATACGGAAACAAAAAAATAAGGTTCAACCAGTGACCTTATTCAAAACATGGGGCCAAACTCGATGTGTATTCTAGATTTTTCCTTGGAATTAGCCCATAATGGTAGGTGATACGAAGTGTCATGAGACCATGCCATTAGGGGGTCCCATTAGACATGAAAGGTGTTGAAGATCCAAATTATGGATAGACAATGTTTGAGGTGGAGTGATGGAATGTTTGAACGGATTCCAAAACTCTTTAAATTACACCCTTGTAATAATTTCATGATGCATGTTATACTTGTCACATAAGGAATATCATATTTGGAACAAGAGGAATCATGTTATTGATTGATAGGTCATGCTATAGTTTAGAGTCAGGTAGTGAGGATAATTGACATATTATGATTATCGGATAAGGCATATCTTATTTGTAGCAAGAGGCATTCTATATTTTTCACATTGGGTACACTATAGTTTGATGTCATGTAGATATGACTATTGGCATCTTATTCTCAGAACATGAGGTATCTCTTACGTGGAGAAAGAGGCATTATATATTTGTCATATAGGGTATACTATAGTTTGTAGTCATGTAGAGAGGACTACTGACATCATATACTACACGTATAAGGAATATCTTATTCAGAACAAGAGGCATCCATTATTTGTTATATATGTTGTATTACTATTTATTGTCATGTAGAGAGGACTACTGGCCTCGTATTCATGGATCATATGGAATCCCTTATTCAGAATAGAAGGCATCCTATATTTTTCATATAGGGTATACCATAGTTTATAGTCTTGTAGAGTGGACTACTAACATCTTATGCTTGGCGTATAAGGCATACTATATTATTCACTCATGGAATACTAAATTTTATAGTAATGTAGAGAGAAATATAAGAATCTTATTCTTGTAATATAAGGCATATCTTATTAGGAAAACGTGGAATCAAATATTTATCATATAGTGTATACTGCATTTTATAGTCATGTAGAGATGACTATTAGACATAAGGTTCCTAGAAATGGATGTTGGTGGAACATACTCAAGAGCATCCTTATGCCCAATTTATCCTGGAATAGGAGTCATGTGGTTGGGTTTGGATGAATTGATTGGGGAATGGTTTGACTCAAGGTACACAGCAAATTGAAGATGATAATCACCACTTACGACATGTGGATGGGACCAAGAGAAATATGTCAAATCAAGGAATTTCATGGAGTGTGGAGAAGTATCTCGAATCATGTTATTACATAGGTGTAAGGTGGATGAATATAAGGGGTCAATGAAAAATTTCAACATACCCTCCTGAAAATTTCACGGTGCACCTCTTCATTTATAATGGGGGGTCAGTGACAGTACGGAAGGGACCAACATGGAGGGTTGGGACCAGTTCAAGACACAGATCCTAAGCGAGGGTGTGGGGGGTAACCCGCATGGAATGGAGTGGTGGGTGTGAAGGTATGAGATTCGTGTAGGATAGAGATTCACAAATGAGAGGGTTTCACTATGTATATGGTCTCTTGAAGAATAGAGCTTCGCAGAGCACACGATCTCATAGAGGATAGAGATTTGTGGAGCATAGGGCCTCACAGAGCATGATGATTCCCAAAACTCATGTTCTCATGGGGTATGGGGCTTGGCAGAGCTCAGGGTCTCACAGAGCATGGGGATTCAGGGAGCTCAAGTTCTTATGAAGCATGGGGCTTCGTGGAGGGAATGGTATTTCAAAGCAGCTTCACAAAAGGAATGGTGTTCACGGAGATTACCCTTACCATAGAATATAGTTTGTTATTAGGGGAGTACTCCAAAAATTCATAATTCTTCAGGGAGACCCATGAAACTTGAATGGGGATCCCTCCTTCACAAAGGGTGTAGGCCTTCAGAAAGGGAATCACCTCAAGCTACTCCAGAGCACCATGAGATGTGAGGTCTATCGCAGAAGGGGTGGAATAATTGTGGATCTGAAGGGGGTGAGCTGGCTATTTATAGGTGATGGGGGTCAGCAGAGGTCTATGTGGAGAACAAATGTGTGCCATGAAGAGAAAATGATACCACCAAGGAAATCTTGCTATAAAATCGGAGGCAGTTCCCTCAAGTTTCTCAAAGTCTTAGAGGCTACCGTCAAGGCCTTTGAATAATTTACAAAGGATCCAGTTAAGTTCCTCGGGCTAATAGAGGCATCCATCACAGCCTTTGCAGTTCTTATAGAGGCTCTGGAAATGTTCCTCTACTCTTTGATCATGGAGGAACATTGATAATGGGTTCCATGAACCAATTTTCCATCCCAATATCTATCTTGCATAACTCCTCATCTGTAACTCGGTTCGGGCCCTACGACCAGTCAAATCAAAGCTTCTGAAAGTGTATACAATATTGGATCATGTTTGTTAGCATTTTAAATATCTTGTGGATGTGTTTTATAGTTAAAACATTATCAAGTACATGCAACCAATATAAATTCAATTTATAGTTAAATAGAGAAAGTGATCTCTATATATACAATCATCTCAAATAAAATTAATATTCATTTCAAGGTTTATTAATTATTTCGATTCACATGTCTTAATGAATTTCATGGTAGACGCTCCTTAATGGTGTGAAAATAAACCCAACATGGGTTACCAAAGGAATAATAAAAAATGCACCCTACATGGCAAGGTTAATGTTCAGTTATAAAATTCCAATGATTTCATGTGATATTCGTAGGTCCGTGTAATACAATATACTCTCTTAAAATTTAAGATTATGAATTTAATGTGAAACTCCCCGTGAAACAATTATTATAACAATATAAATTATTTATATATGGTGATGCATTAATGGATGAGTACTAGACCACAAACCTTATGCATGTAGTAGATCTATCATCTAGTATAAGCCCTTAGTTAGGCATTGATTAGATTATAAAAAATTTATATGTATTATATATTTTAATCATTTTTAATATTAAAATAATTTCATACTTATTGATATATTATTATCCTTTGACCATTTTATGAAAATGATTTTTTTATCAGTATATTCATTATTTGTAAACATTTTAAAATTTTATTTATAAAAAAATTAAAATATATTATTTCAAAAAAACTTATTTTTCTTGAAATTAAATACCCTTTTACATTCCTCCCATTAAATTTTTTTATGTTATATTATATTAAATTATACTTTTTTATAATCCATTACTATGGTGAAATTATTCCTTTAATAATTATGAAAATTTCTATTTCACATTGTTTTTGTAATGAAATCCATATAAGTTGACCAGTTTATCACATCCATTTTCTATAATTATCATAATATGTGGCTAAAAATAACACTTATTCCAGAAGCATTCCATCATTAATACCCAATGAATATTTGTTAAAATTTAATAGTCTTCATCTAGTTATTCATACCACTATATTAAATTCGGAAAACTATTGATATGAATTTATATCCTCTTATTCAATATATAAAACCCAACAATCTAATCAATGATTATTAGTCAGGGTATTAATATATAAAATTATATTGATGGTATTCCCCATTTTCATCCTATTAAGAGTTTTTTTAACAAATTAATGTTTTTAAATATTCTATTTTACCTTTTTAGGTTAATTGGGATTCAAATTTTAATGTATTTATCATTGTTTTCATATTCATGTGGTTCACATATTCATAGATATTTTGATATGTAATAGGTGAACTATGATTTATTTATCAGTGAAAATTATTGGGAAATTATTTATATATGACGGTATGATTATTTTCCTGAATGTTAACATAAGTTCATTATATCAAGAATTATAAAACACTCTAATGTATTGAGCCATGATTTTTCCATGTGAGAATATATTATATGTAACATTTTTAGTTGGCCTCAACCATTATTAAATGATGGTTTTAGATTTAATCCATGAAAAATGAATATGATATCCAATTATTATTTATGTTGTTCATTTTAATTTCATCTCATTGTGGTATACTATTATGATTTTATGATTTTACTACCTTATTCCATTAATCATATTAATTTTATCATGTATATGTCTCGAAAAAATTCATGAGATAATAGTTAATAAAAATATATAAAATTTGTATTATTTTTCCATTACTAAATACTTGACCTGATATCTGTTTTATATTCCCTTATTTACATTGGATTTATAATGTAGTTATATAACTACTATGGCATCATGGATGGAGATGTCTTATGAAATAAATGAAAGGCTTATTATATATTTAGATATTTTTTAATATAATGTTAAATGATTTTAATCCTTTGGATTATGGGATTTTTTTATCATGAGTGATTTTTTATCATCATATATAATATTTTAAAATATCTAGTAGTACACCATTTTTAATAGCGTTTGATTTTATTATATTATTCTATATCACCAAATTTCTGTGGGATGTTCTAGGATTTCTTTAGTTACAATCATGGCATGGATTATAATGTTTTTTAGATATGGTTATGAATAATGAGAGAATAAATTATAATTAAAACATGGTTTATCCCATTGTATGACATGTACGGATTCCATATGATTAACATTTGAAATTCATATAATTCATTTAGGTTTTTTTATCATTATTCACAATAACCAATTTACCATTAATCAGTGGATAGAACACATTTGAACTAAAATAATGCAAATTAAATCTGTTATAATATGAGGGTCCCAATGAATAACCAAATAGGTTGAATGTTGGTTTGAGAAAAAACATAGTTATATGTACCAACATATCACAGTTTTTAAATTTTAACTTGAGTCATATCTTACCAAAAAATTAATTGAGTTATATAAAACTCATTATTGAATCTCTCATAAAATGATGATCGTTATCATTATTGGATCTTATGATCCATTTTGTGACATCCATATCCCAGTTCACTGATAAGTAACCATTCAAGTGGTCCATAAGGCCTCATCCACACCCCCACATTAGTTAGAGTCCATCAATGTTCAATGAGGATGCATAGTTGTATAGTGAGGATAATACAAAATTTTTATTAGTGTGATATACAGTAGAAATAATGGCTAAATAGTCCACCTAGATAATAGATAAAATAGACATAATAAAGTAAAGCAGTACTATATGTAGATGATGTAGTGGCGGTGAAGAATATAAATCATAAATTTCATGGATGAAGTCGAAAATTTAGTATATGTTTAAAAAATAAAAAATTGACCAATAAATTTTGATCGGGAATGATTATCCTTTGTTTTAGATCATTTCAATTCTCCCATGTTCACAACCAAAAAATGATATCAGCCATCCACAATAGGGCTCATTCCTTTTGTCATTTCACGTATCCATGAAATATTACTATAATTATATGGAATCATCAACTGGGTGTGAGTACATATTATTTTTCCACCAACAATGGATTCTAATGAAAATATATTTTATCAATATTATATTAAACATTTTTTAAGTATAATAATTTAAATTAGTAAAATAATTCTTGTCAATATTGAGCACCTAATAGGACACCCAGACATACCAACATAATTTGGACTATTCATCAGTTCTCTAATCATGTTACCTCATAATTGGTTACAGGACTTGAGGAATTTATACAACACTTCCATGAATAAAAAACGAAAATAATCTATGAATATATTATATAAATTCCCACACAACACACCCATTTTAAATCATTTTGACACCAATAAATTTATTACATTTATTTTTTCAAGCCACCTTGCAAAGATCAATCTGTGATGTTAATAACATTATATTTTAGTGTAATTAAAGGGATATTCTATTGGAATTATACTCATATGGTTTTCTAATTGATCCATGTAATTTTATCCTTTCATTTTTTTTGTCTCTATTGGAATAAAAAGGGCCTACCCCAAGCATGAACTTCCAAAATAGAGTATATAGAACCCAAGAGATCATACTGATTATTAATGTCTTCCCAGTGTTTAGATAAATCGATAGAGACTATCCATGTAATTCCTAAGAGTATGACACTAAAAAAATATTTTTTGGTTTTACCACATTTCATTCACATTAGTGAGTCAAGTATCAACCGATTTTTTTTCTCAAAGAATCACAATGGGGAAATCCAATTTCTATGTAATGAATGATACAACATTGATGGTTTAAGTGAGATTATAAATATATAATCATGTCATTGATGGAATTAATTCATAAGAATAATTTAAAAAATACATTTCATGGTATTTATAACAATTAAACAACAACCTTGGAGGGTCTCCCAAGGTTTTTCGTAATGTAACCCTAATATTTCCAAGTTAATTAGCTCATTCATTTTTTTTATTATATAACACAAAAGTTTTTTGTCCTAGATAATTTAACTATGATACCTAAAATAGGTTTATTGTGTATAATGATACCATATGAATACACAAAGTCCCATATTATAAATTCATAAATATTGGTGATATTCTAATGAAAACATATTGGTGGTGGTTTGGTTACAGAAAAGTTAATTTGATGTTTTTATAAATGTAAAACAAGATATCCCTTATAGAGTGTTTCTGTTTGATAATTATTCGGTTAACTGTGTGTAGAAAAATAAACCTAAAGGTGTGGTTTGGGGAACGGATTTTGAAGAATAATAGTATATGGGAGGTACCTAATATATATAGTATAGATATTATTTGGAAAAAGGAGGGGAATATATTTTCAAAGATCAGTCTAATGTATGGAAAATGAAAAACTTTATAAATGAAATATATAATATTGAAAAAAAAAATTTCTTCCTAAATGTGGCTCATCAAATACTACTCATCCAATATTTTCCTTAGATTTGAGGAATAATGAGGAAAAATAATTAACCAAACAAAATACCTAGAAATATCATATATTATCTTATATGGATGAAACACTAATGATTGTGAAGAAATTATAGAAAATATATAATATGATTAAGAGAGTTGCCTCAATATTTCAATCATGATGGATATAAGCACTAACACCCATTATTTGAGGGAGAACACCCAAGAGGAGATAAAGAAGATGACAAAACTCCACTAAGCTACTATGTGGATGAAAAGATGAGTAAAAATGACATAATTGATTAAAATAATGGTTAGATGGGTGATGGTAAAAAATGAACTCGTTAGAAAAATCCATTTATATCCCACTTATTATCTTATGGGTCTCACTAACTACCCGATGGGACTTCTAGTGGATTTACAATCTTACGTGAGTCCTACTGGCTAGCTGGTGTCACTTGCGTCCTCGTACTGCATTCCCATGCCTCATCTCATTATTATCAACACCTGTATTGCCTCCCAAACCCCACTTTATAAAATATTTAAGGACTTGAAACTAGATTAAGAATAATTTAAAAGGGTATGCACATTTCAGAACTACTATGATCTTAAAACCTGAACTCATTAATACATGTCACCCTTGATCTATAATTCTTTCTATAGTTCATATTCCCATGATTATTGGTTTGGACACTAAGCCAGTATATCTGATTCTTGGTCCGATTTCTCCCCTTGGATATGGTCATGTTTTTATAACACCTATACTAATGGAACTGTTCTACCATAAGGATTCATTAAAAAACAATTGCTGATACAAACTGGATACACCAAAAAAACATTTTTCTAAAATTTATCTTCATTAGGATAAAGGAAATGAGGCAAATAATAATAATAACATCAGATTAGATATATATGTAACACATAATTCATTACCCAAAATACACTAATGAATATTTTAGCATTTATGCTTCTAGCCCAAACCTGTCTAGAACCATGAATGTCATATGCAATATAGTTTCCAACATTCCTTTCCTTTTAAACCATATAAGAACTAATCTAGGTGAAATTCAAAACAATTCAAGATATCCCACCACATAATGATAGATTTAATAATTTGCGATTTGTATTTTACAAGTTTTCATCACATATGATAAAGATATAGTTATTGGATGATGTATATTGTTTATCCTTCTCCATCCATACATGACATATAATGATGTACTGAGAAATTTAAGAGTGCATCGGGTTGGAATACATAATTAAAAAATTAGTGAGAATATATAAATGTAATAAATATTTTATCCTATTAATATATAGTTCTAAAATCAAATGGATTACGTAATCATTACCCATACAAACATGGAAATGGGTGATAAACACAATAGAAATTTTAATTGGACTTCCAAAACAACTAATAGAAGTAATTACACATGCTTTGGAGTGGATGAGTTCACAAAAAATGAACACTTTATCAATAAGTGGTCTGATTTCATACTCAAACAATGTTCCATGATACATGGAAAGGTAGTTTTGAGTCTATATGGGGATCACATTTGATTATATATGATCAATATACACTATTCAAATATTTGATCTATATAATTCTAATAAATTCCATAAATACTAATTTGAACTATGTTATAACATATAAATAAAAGATTTAAAATCATTATGAATAGTCCTTTCAAAAATTTAATGACTCGTGATATATTTCTCAATATAATTAAAATGAGGTTTCGATTGACATTTTCCCTTAATCAAGTACTCCGATAGCAATAGTTTACACTAAAGTATCCAGATGTCCCCACATAAAGAAATATAAAGGAAGTGATTTAGAACAAAAATATTCAACAATGAAGATAAAAAATATAATAACTAGGTACCTAAACATGTTCAGTAGATGAAATATATTGTGAAGTCAGTCAGTACATGATGTAAAGCCTGGAAAATATAAAAAAAATTGTATGTAGAAAACCCTCAAAGGGACATGTAATTTAATGTTCGAGGGAAATTATATATTTCTATATCACCCTAGAAGATAGTTATGTTGTTTTCAAAGATGGAAATCCATATCTTTTTGTACGGTGGCCCCTTTTTGACCCTTGATCAGATAATATTTGTTGTCTATTTATTTGAAATTCCTCAAAACCTCACTCAAGTAGATGGTTTTTACTATGTATCTCTCATGGAGAAGCATATAACTCCACCCATATATGTAGATAATTAATAGATAGTATAACTAGAATATGTACTCTCATATAAGGAATAAATGTTGATGAAATTGGACCATAGAGACACAGTTCTACTAAAAATGAAAACTTTCCATGTCCATGTTATTGGGAGGAACAATAAATATGAAGAGGAAATATTTTAGACTATGAATGATAAGAAAAATAAGTAACCTCGTTAATTTAAAAATGTGGAAATGAGTTGAAATGCTAAGCATTAAATTTTTGAATCTGAGAATAATTTAAAAATATAAACATTTATAAATTGTATATTCCTTCTGAATTTTCATATTTACCAAAAACTAAATACCAATAATACTTTATTTCATCAATAAGGAATATAAATTGAGAATAAATATACACCAAAAAATTCAATGAGGAATAATTCCGTAAAAAATTCAAAAAATTACTATAACTATATTATGAAAGTATTCATCATTTGGTCTCATAGAACTATCTCTATTGCCAATAATTCTATAAAATAAAGAAATACATAGTTTTTAAAATTATTGGAAACATATAAAAGATTTTGAAAATTTACATTGAAAACTATTTATATGAATAATGATGTTCGTATGAAGAATTAATATAAAGTAAAAAATATGATTATTATAATAGTATCCTTATCAATCATAAGACTAACTTTATTAGTTGAAAATACTGACCTAACTATCATAAAAGTATCTTAAATAATAGAATATAAATAATTATATGAAAATAATATTTAATATAAATAATTTATGAAAATTTTAATTTCATAAAGACATTAAAATGAGAAAAATAAAATATATTGTATTTGTATATTTTTAGTAAAGTGTATTTTAAATTTTTTTGTTAAAAATATTGATTTTTTAGTAATTATATATTAAAATTTCATAAGATAAAGAAATTGAATTCAAAAAATAAATAATTTTATATATTTTTCTAATTATTAGTTTTCCAAGGATGATTTTTTTGACTTCACAAAATCATGACTGTATTACTCAATCTTTTCCAACATATGTCCCTCTATGAGATTTATGTTGGACTTACGTGGTTAAGTCTTGTTTGGATAACGAGATGCATTTTTAGAAAAAAATGGCCTAATGTACATGTATTATTTTTAATTAATTGATAATGGGTATAAATGTGTGCAACAAGATTATTAGGGTTTTTCAAGTGTTTGGAAGGCCTCATAGGTGGTTTGAGAACTTTTATAGAAGCTAGGATGAAAAATTTTCATTGGAAAATTACAAACAGTGTATATATTACACAACATGTAACTACATCCAGAGACATGTTATGAACTAGTGCATGATCAGATGTTTTTATATGTGATGAACCGAAAACATGTCATTTAAATTTTGATTAGGATACCTATGACCCCAATGAGACGTTTTTTCATGTGTATCTCATTAATTGAGATATTCATGATGTCAAAAAGTTACACATCATATAATTAATGGCCAAAACCATTTATGTCGATTTTTCATTTGATTATCCCATTGTTTTGGTGAATCATTTCCTCTTCCCGACCCTAGGATGATTTCCTTCCAATTTTAGAGACTCTTCTCCTATTTTGGTTATCCTGATTACTTATATTATTCCAAATGATTGTTTATGTTTAGGTTTCACATCACTTCTATCATTCCTTTTTTGTTAATTTTGTATCCTTTTCAACAAAATTTTATTTTGGGGTTTCTATATTGACAAAGGTTGATATAAGATCTTCTTGTGATCTTCTACTCCAACTTCATTGTCGTTTTTTATTATTGGAAGCACTGTGTTGATCTCCAGGTAATGGAGGGAGTTTATACATAACCTTGTGGTCTATTTATTTTTCAAGTCTATGAAATATTTTCCTTGTGCCAACAAAACATGTGACAAAATTAATTTATTCACTAAATAATGCTAAATTATGGATTGGAATATTATTTAGTTCCCTTGTATTCAATGGTTGATGTGACCTGGATTTTGAATACCTATTGGGTGAGAAATACTTTGAGTAATGAGAAAATGTCTAACCAAATAAGGTGTTGTTAATATGTCATGAGACCTTAGGTGATTTCATGAAAAATATTCCCTAGTAATTAGATCAATACTTATTGATAAGAATTTTGATCATATGATATTTAAATGAAAGTTTAACTAAAAGAAATTTTTTTATTTTCATAATAAACTATTGAGTCTTTTTATGTGATATAATGATATACTAATTGTTATAACTTGTGAACATTATTATAAAACTATTATACAGTGAGTTATTACCAGTGATAAATGTTGAATCCTTATATATATGGATTTTCCTTGTGGATGAAATGATTATATAGCAGTTGTGACCTCATGATACATGTTGAAATTCTTATATAGTGTGTTGTTCCCAACGATTCAAGATGATATTCTTATATATAGAGATCTACCCAGTGTTACATGCTAAAATGATAATATATACCACTATGCTCAGTGGACGAATGATTATACATAAGGATCTACTTGGATGTATAATTATACCATTGTATGTAGTTTACGGTTATGGTTGTAATGTTTTTTCTACGTGCTCAATGACATTTTAGTATGGTGCCAACAAAGGATGATTGATTCATTATATTAATTTATTAATTAATACTCTTATTTATTTCTTTATATCATAACTTATTATCATAATGGTTAATTTTTTACATGGATATGTCTACCTACTATGTTTTACTCACACCCTATTAAATCCATTGTTTGGTACCTGAAGAGATTATATGGATGAAGGTTTGGATAAGGGATAGTGACCTAGTGGATGATTGTTGATTTCATTGATTTCATGCAGTTTGAAGATGTGAACAATAATGGGTTTAGGACTAAGGTGTTTGTGGTATATTTTTCAACTAGTTATTTTATTTTTGTTGTTTTCAGTTTGACATTTCGATACATCTCATATGGTCATTACATTCTTCTTCATTATTAGATAATTGGTTTCTCCCTTACATTCTAGTTATATTATATTTTGTTTTTGTTTTTTCTATTACAATGATACTTATTATTATGGATTATTTCCTTATATTGTACTACATACATGGGGGTATATTCTCCCCACTAAACATATAACACCATAGTTACTAGTTTGCAGCCTCTGGAATATAGGGAGGTGCACTTATCCTCTAATAACCAACATGTTTTCACCACGAGAGAGAGTGTTAGAAAAGGGTAGGTAAAAATTAGTATCAAAGGAGTGGATTTATCTTTTCAATTACATTATTGTTTTTCAAAGGGAGAAAGGAGACTAGGTCATTTCAGGACATGGTATTTAGTATTTTCAAAAGAGTATCTTACCCAACTATGGTGGAAAATATGAGTGTCAACAGATTAGATATATTTTTATTTTGTTTTATATGTACAATTGATGTTATTTTACCATTGGTGATTCATATATTGTGTGACATTATTGTTTTTTTATTTTATCTGTTCTTTTGATATATAAATTTTTACATGTATGGTGCAAAATGATTATTCATGCATCATGATTGGAACATAGATATATAACATGATATGAATTTTAAATTATAGGGACATATTTATTTATCATGATATATATTTTACTGTTTAATAGTGGTATGATATACATGTAATATCTAATACATAAGATTAAATGAATGTGTTTGTAATAGTAAAATACAAATAAACCATGTTTAGGGAGTCCATGAGAAGTTACTATCAGTTTCTGTCACCTATTAATGTTGACCCTGTTATTTTTGTAGTGTTCCATGGAATGTGTTTAAATTTGAGGGAAAAACCCTCACCACCATCTTCGAGATGAGAATCAGGAGAGTAGAAATCAGTACACTTCTTTCGTAGTTGACCTAGTGTATCCTGTAGATTGTTAGGATTATATTTTATTTAATAATCAGGATATCTTATTTAGGTTCATATTATCCATTGAATGGGAGAATGTTTACACAGTTCAATAATGTTCTTAGCTAATGAGATAATTTCACCTGCAACATCTGCCTACGTTAAATGTCTATGGATAATATGAAGAAGTCATGTTCCAGATAAATTCAGTCCATATTATCTTCAATCATCTTTATACACCCACATATAAGAGGGTGATACGTGGTTTTTATATGTTCCATTGACTATACAAGCATTGTTGGGACATTTTAGAGTATGTTGGATAATTGGAGGAGTTATCCTAGATAGACATCTAAATGATTTTCATAATCCACTTCTATCCAGAATTTTTTTGTATTTGATGTCTCTTGATGTAATTAATCTGGAATATGATGGAATTTCACTAATGAACTATGTTGAAAAATTCACAATCCTTCAGTGGATTTCATTGTATTTAGATATTTATGAGATCTCCAAGGTGGAATATTTTTAGGAAGAAATGCTCTATGAGATCAGGTCACAGGTGATTGTTTTTTATCTATGTTTTTTTATATGTGATGAATCAGGCACCCATCTTGGAAGGTAATCTGAGAGTGGCCACAAGCATTGATTTGGCTATTTCACATCGTGAACTGGGATTTCATCATCTGGATTAAAGAACCACCACTATGATAATTTCAACCAATATAGTAGTGGGAAGAGCTATCAAGGTAGTGGGGATCCATCCCTGGAACCCATTCCATTTGAGTTTTATCATAGTTGAATATTGGGGCACAAGAATCCTTAGTGTATGTATCCCACATTGGAAGATGATTCTTGTCGTACAATGGTCCATCTGCATATGGTTTGAAGGAACTTCTCACAATATATCAGTTTTAGGAAACCAAGAATGTTACCACTATCAATGAAGGACTCAGCTACTCCTCATAAAATACGAAGTTGGATTTCCATAGGATATTATAGTCTAAGAAGGGGATATGAAACCCTAGTACAGGAACACCAGTACCATGTAGAATGAATAGCTTAGATGATTACTGATCGGGCCTAGGGAGGAGTGATTGGTCAGGTACACAGTATGAAAACTGCTACAACTATTTTGGAATCACGACCTTCTACCATCATGGGTATGATTATTTTATCATTTATTGTTTCTTTCATTTTTTTCATACAATACCATCACATTACTTTTTATATACTCTAATTTCAAATAGTTTGGGTTTGGTTGTGGAAGGAATCGATGGTTCTTTTACCATCAACACATCATTTATAGTTCATTCAGAGAATATAAAACATATTCAAGTGTGTTTTATATAGAACATTGGTGATGATTTATAGTGATATCTATTTTTACTAGAGAAGGAAGGTTTCAACTTTAATATTATTTTAGATTTCTTAGTCCTATAACTTGATCATATTATCTATTATTTTTGGTGAGTTACCTATATATCTATAGAAGGGATAATTATTCACTATACGGTGAGTGGGATCATTTGTATGGTCATGCTGGACAAATTTAGTGCATATTAAAATTTCTGTTGGGTCAGATATAGAACCTATCTTTGGATGATGGTTGAATGTAGCCAGATTCTTTTCCCCAACTAGTAGACCATATTCAGAATTTATTTCCTAATGAATTATATGGCTTACCTCCCATTATTAATATCGAGTTCATGATAGATTTGGTTCTGGGAGAAGATCCACTTTTTATACCACCATATAGGATGGCCTCATATGAGATTTGGGATTTCAAAATTCTGATGGATGATCAAGAAATTAATGTTTTTATACAGCCTAGTACATGTCTATGGGTTTCACTAGTTCTTTTTTCTAAGAAGGTTGTTGGTACTATGAGATTATGTGTGAATTATTATAGATTTAACCTGCTAACGTTCAATAATAGGTATAACCTTCCATGCATCTATAACCTGTTGTATCAATTTAGATGTTCTAATATCATCTCCATGAGTAATTTGAGATATAGATATAATTATTTAAGATCTATACCATTAGATATAACTCAAACTTATTTTAGGAGAAGATATAGCTTGAATGAGATTGTATTGATGTTGTTTGGTTTAACCACTACTCTAGTGGTATTCATGGACTTGGTGAATCAGATCTTTTATCCTTTTACTGATTATTTTGTGGTTGTTTTTGTTGTTGATATCTTCGTGTACTATGGATTTGTAGATGTTCATGCCAAACATCTTAACAATGTTTTAAGCACATTGAGAGAGTGTATTATTTTTGTCAATCTAACTAAATTTAGTTTTAGGATTTAAAAAATGATCATATTAGGTCATTTCATCTTAAAAGATAGTGTTTTAATGGGCCCAAAGATGTTTTAATCTGAGTATCTTCTGATTATCCGATGAATATCTTCTATATTTATATTTTTTGGGGTTTATATAGTTATTGCCAGTATTTTATCTAGGACTTATCCCATCTAGAAGCCTCAATGTATGGGACCCCCAAGAATGGAGTGATGTTTCTTTGGGAATATGATGATGAGAGTGATTTCCAAGAGGTTGAAGGATGGATGAACTCAACACAAATCCTTACATTACCTATTATGGTTAAATCTTATATTATATACTTTTATGCCACTAATGTTGGACTCAGTGAATTTTTCTTACAAGGGGACTGGGTGGTTTTTTATGGATCCAGATAGGAGATAACCCACAAGATTAATTACCCAACTCATAATCTCTAGAATGCTGAATTGGTACATTCCATGAAACATCATAGAAATTGTCTTATGGGTGAGAAGATTGTGGTATACCTAGAACATAAGAGCCTTAGGTAAATATTTAATCATTGATACCTAAACCATAATAAAAGGAGTTTGGTTGAGTATTTTTAGTATTTTTACATCATATTAGATTATAAACTAAGATACATCAATGTTGTTGATGATTATTTGAGTCAGAAAACATAGATATAGGAAGTGAGTGAATCTTTTGATGAGTCAGGGATGATGATACTCTTTCCATACAAGCATCTTAATGTTCCAGAGTCCCATGGATGAGTTTCTCTAACATCAACTAATATTATACACATGATTTTCGACTAGATTAAGAGAGATGGGTAATATTATTTAGAGGGAATAGTTATAGATACATCATATATGGTGAGGAACATCATTAGGATAGATATTGGTAGTGGAAAATACCTTCTTTTTTGTTGTTGAGTATGGGTTCCTATATGCTTGTTCTAGGAGATGATGAGAGAGGATCATACTTATAGATGAGAGGCACATCCTGGATTGAAAAACATGTATTGTGATCTCTGAATATTGTACTAGTGGCTAAGAATGGAAGAAGGTGGTAGTGGTCAGTGATGTGATATGTTTCATCTTTTTGAAGTTGAATGTCAATAATCATAGGCCAGTTAGGCTTTTATAGAATCTAACCATTATTGTATAGAAATGGGTTGCTATCAATATGTACATTGTGATAGTATTACCTAGGATAAAATGTAAGTGTAATGTGGAATGGGTGATCATGGATCAACTGATGATTTTATCCCACATCATACCTAAGAGGGAGACCTTCACTGTTGATGATATGTATTGTCTGTATGTTCATGTGGTAGTTTGTTCTCCTGATTTTACAAGGGGTGTATTTTATACTAGGGATCCTCATTTCACATAACACATCTGACTGTGTCTTTATATGTCTCTAAGATACCAAGTTCTTTTAAGCATAACCTATCATCCTCAGACATAAAATCACTCTGAGTTGACTATTCTTTTTCTGGATGATATGTTATGATCATTGGTTTGGGATATAGGTTTTTCATGGGACCATTTTATTTATATCATGGAGTTTTTATATAATATCATCTTCCATGAATTGAACTAGATAAAATCATTAGTTGTTTTTATTGCAGTCCATGTTGTTCACCTCATTATTTGTTGGAGGCAAGTGATTTAGCACTTTTTAGAACTATTCCCATGAAAATACATTTAAGCGGGTTCGAAAGATTAGGAGTCGGTTGGTGACCATGAAAAGATGGAAAAAGTCATACGCTGACATTCAGATATGACATATGATGATTGAGGATGGTTGTCATGTTATTCATCAGGTGTCACCTAGGTTGGGGAAACACTATATCATGAAACATGTAAAGGTAGCACCTATGATTTTTGAGCTATTTGAGATAGTGGATAGGGAGGTCAATGGGAATAATAATTAGACCTTCCATAGTAATATTCTTCCATTCAAATCATGATTAAAGTACCTTTTCATTGTAGGTATTATCCTCACCCATTTCAAGCGGTAGACATCATGTTTTCCGATCTATGTGTGGATACATCATTTGAGGAACATCTATTATATATTTTGGACCATACTAACAAGTGTCTACGGGGTAGGGATATACCTATGGTTCGAGTGTAGTGGAAACATGGGAATTTTAAGGAGGTGAAATGGGAGAGGGAGTATTATATGTGATCTCAACGGTTTTAATTATTCCCAAGGACCCCACATTGATACTTAGATTAGAACACAAATGAGATATTATATGGGTGGTAAGTTGTAAAATCCTAAGTTTTTAGGTATTTATTCCTTTGATTTTTATGTTTTTAATTGTTAGATGATCCTTGTTTGGATAAGGATATCATTTTCTAGGAAACTGACCTAATTTTTAAGGATGTATGTTTATTTTTATAAATGGAGTCTTGGTATAAGAATGTTAAATTGGATTATAAGGGTTTACCATGAGTTTATATGGATTCAGAGGTGGTTTGGGAACATTTATAGTGGATGGTCGGAAAACAATTTACATGAAAATTAGATGTCATGTATATGTTACATGACATGTAACTACCTACAAACACAAGTTGTGAACTATTTCATGATTTTAAGTGGTTACAAAATGTGAACCTAGTTCTCATTTTGTAAATATAAATTAGGTTAAATATTAACCTGAGGTGACCATTTTTTTCTATATATCATTAATTGAAAAATACAAAACATCAAATGGTTAAATGAAATATAATTCTTGTCCCATTTTATTTTATGTATATTGTGTATATTATTTTTCCATTGGTATAGTGAATCATTTCCTCCTCTCAGACCTATGTTGATTTATAAGAAATTTTATTGTCTCATATATCATTCTAAATGTTCTGATTATATATCAAATCAATGGTGAGTGTTTCATGTTAGGTTAACATTTTCTTCTGTCATTCCTTATTAAGAATGTAGAATATTGTTACTGAATGTTTGTTTTGGGGATTTTATCCTAAATTTTGTTAATCTAAGATCTTATTTTGATATTTTTTACCTTCTTCCATATTTGTGTTTTCTGTTTTAAGTGTTATTTTGATGACCTTATAAAGGTGGGGAATCTAAATCTTACCATGTGGTCTATTTAATTGTCTTTTATATGAAATTTTGTGATTGTTCCAATATAACATGTTCTCTAATTAATTTATTCACTTATTTATGGTAAATTATGGATTAGAATTTTTTTTTGTTCCTTTGGATTGAATGGTTAATGAAACCTCGCTTATGTATACTCATTGGATGAGAGACCCATTTAATAAAAAGAACATGGATCATGGATTAATATGTGTCTATCGTGACATGAAACCTTATGTTATTTATTATTATAGAGTCCCTATGTAATCTATTATTTATTATTGAAATGACTTTTGATCATACGAAATATAAATGAAAGTGTTATTGAATGAAAATTATTAATTTTCATAATTAACCATTGAGTCTTATGATATTATATTTTGATATCCTTGTTGTTTTGACTTATGGAGTTTAGGATTAAATAATTATATAGCTGGCTATTCCTAGGGATAGATACCAAAATTCCTATATATATGTATTTTACCTAAGTCTAAAATGATTATATAGTGGTAGTGGCTCTGTGATACATGATGAAATTATTATATAATGTTTCAAACCAAGTGATACATGATGATATGCATATATAGTGGTCTATGACAACTATTATATGTTGAAATTATTATATATAACGCTATTCCCATAGGCTGAAATTCATATATATATGATCTTCTAGGTTTACTAATTATACCATGGTTTATGGTTTATGGTTTATTGTATATGGTTATGGTTTGAATTGTTACACTACAAACTCAGAGGCATTATTGGATAGTGTCGATATATGTCAATTAATGTATTTTATTTATTGATGAATTAATAATATTTTTTTATTTTTTTATTGCATACAATTATAATCGTGATGGTTTTGTTTTCAACTGGTGGTGTTAACCTACTCATTTTTACTCACACCCTACTCAGACCACCACTTGGTACCTGAGTAGATTACTTGGATGTAGGTTCGGAAAACTCTAAGGGATATTGGTGCTAAATTTTGATTTCCTAGATGGGCAGGAGTTTAGATACAGGACCAACCTAGGGTTAAGGACTATGGACATTGAGTTATTTTGTGTCAGTTGGTTCATTTTTTGAGTTTTACATATAGATATGTCTCATTTAGTCACTATATTATTCTTAATTATTGGTTTATTGATTTTATCCTTACTTTTCTATTATATTATTTTCCCACTATTTTTTCCATTAATATGATAATTACTATTAATGATTATTCCACTGTATTGTACTCAGCCCAAGGGGGTATAGTATCTCCACTATATTAACAGTACACCCACATCTAATCAAAATCATACAAAGTACTGGGAGGCATTCTTGAGTTCTCAAAACCAATAGTTTTGGCTATATGAGAGAGTTCCCAAAAATGGGACATTAAAACGAATTTTTATGGGGATATTAAAAATATTTTTTTAGAAGATCATTTATTACAAAATAACAATGATTTCATAATATCCTAAAAATTAATAATTTTTTATATAAATAAAAATTTGATTTAATAAAATAATTTAACTATTGAAATATTCTAAGATAAATTTATAGGAATAATTTTTTCCCCAAACTATAAAAAATAATTTATGTGATTAAACCAAATTTCATTTTTTTCCTTTTTTTCTAGATACATTTAAATTCGGTATTTAAATAGATATAATTTCATAAAAACATTGATTTATGTCAAATATAATTCATAATTTAATGAATAACAATTTTTGATGTTTACTTTGGGAATAATATTTTATTAAATATTTTCACCTATAAATACCCATCCCCTCTAGTAAATATTACCCCTCACTCTCCCATTATATAATTAATTAAAAATAAAAACTCTAAACTCTATGTATATCCATTTAATTCTACCAAGGGACATAGGATCAAATAGAAATCTTAGTTTATTCCAAATCCAATTTGTCAAGGCATTGGTTCTATTGATATATTATTCAACAGAAAATGTAAAAATTATATCCATGTCATTTAACACTACTTAATCTAGTATTTAATTCATCCACTCCTCCAGTAAAAATAGTAAATCCAAAAATAATTAATTATTATATAAATATTATCTAATTGTTATTATTTAATTTTATTCTTAGTATACATGTTATTAATATGTATATTATCCCCACTTCTATTTAGTAATGTAATATTAACGATTAGTTTGTTCACTATGTGGATAGTGTTTTTTCATTACCAAAATACCAAAAAGATGATTAATGTAGATTATAAATTGTAAATTATTATTATTCTATAATATAATTATTTTGAACCATTTATAATTTATATATATCTATAGGGATTATCATTCCTAGTTTTGGATTATGAAGTTAATGGATAGTTAACTATATATGAGGATATTAAAATTTCATTAACTATCACCACCATAATGGATGGTTAGTATATAAAAATTTAATTTAAATATATTTATTTTTATTTATTTTTATACTTATAGGGTAAATTTTAATAACGATTAAATAAAAACAAATCATACATAAAATGTAAATAATAAATGCAATAATTCAAAGTAACATAATATCCAACTATTTTATCATTAACTAAATATTAAAAAATAAAAAAATTGTTACATATGTTTGATATCAACATTAGAAAATGTAGTATACATTTTTATTCTTGTTTTAATGAATAAAAGATTCTTATATAGAAATTGTAAATGCGATAACACTTAACATGAACTATGTCTAGGGAATATAAAACAAAAATCATTCTTTTTTGTTAATGACCTCTTAATGTCTCTCACAAACATGATTCGTTCAAATTAATTTTAATTATCATTAATATTTATTTACCATTATTCTTATGTGTATATAAATGTTTCTACTTCTTTCTGAAAAACATAAAAGAATGTTATGTTTTTTATTAATTAAATTTTCTCAAAACTATATTTTATAATTTTTTTTATTCTACCTATAACTATAAAATATGAAATTTTCTTTCTCAATGTTGTCCTTAAACGTACATAATTATTTCATCCCATATTCCTTTAAGAAACCACTATGTTTTATTAATTGGTATTCTTCTTATGAAATGATTGTGAACCCCACTCTTTTATCATGAGTTCATTTGATTCTTTTGATTAACAAATGATTCCTTCCTATGAATAATGTATGATAATTAAAATTTTATGATATAAATGGAGTGCATAGAGTTATATATTCCTCCAATATATTGGGAAATGTAATATATCTTAAGAGATTTTTTATTTTTTTTCACGAACATGACATTATATTTTATCATAATCTATTAAGATATATTTTAACACATATGATATTCTAAAATAGGATTACATAATTTTTCTAATTATTTAGGTGGGAATGGTCCACAATGTTTATGAAATTTAATTATTACTATTAATTTACATTACATTTTAAAATTAAAAATTTCATCTATTCATATGGTTATAATCCTATGATTATTATATATTGATGATCGTTATGATCACCCAGATATTGTGTTCATTAATGTCTCATTTCCCTTCTAAACTATCCCCCAATTATGAAAATTTTCCCAACCATTCCTTGGTAAACCTATTATACTGATCACATATACTAAAAAAAGTATTGATTAATTTTTAGGACAACGAACATGTAATTTTATAATGTTTAATATTTCATAGGTAATCTTGTTGTATAAACCAGATTTAAAAATATACTAAACCATTTGGTTCTTGAATGTGTTATTGTTATTTTTTTATCATAGTAATAATTTCATAATCATTTTTGAAAGATGAAATATAGTATAAAGATAATCCTACGTAGTCCAAAAATTATAATGAATCAAAACAGATTGGGTACTCGTAATTTTTTTTCTTATTAAATGAATCAATGTTCAAATATCTCAAATGTAAAATTAATATCACTTTCTCTTTTAGAATATATTTTCAGAGAAAAACATCTATTTACAATTAAATTAGTAATTATTTCACAATGTAACTTACTCATAATGTCACTCGTATTATTTGTATGATAAAAAATGATAATTTATTTCAAAAGATTCAAAAAATAAATCATTTTTTAATTCACTAATCCTATCTTGATTAGTTAATCAGAAAATTCAGTCTCCTATTATAGCATCACATTCCCACTAACTCCTCTATATAATAATTTCCCTATTATTTTCAATTATTTAATTTAATTATATTAAAATACATGCTCTAATATGTTCATTTTAAACATTTTAACCTTTTAGGTTATGTTTAATATCAATATTTTTGGATTTTCTAATATCCAAATAAAAATATGTAATTTATATTCCTCCCGAAAATATATTTATTAGAATTTATATCACAAAATCATAACATTCCATGAAAAAATACCAAATAAATTATATAAATTTAAATCATAAAATTTAATTTAATTTTTACTTGAACATATCATCAAGAACTGAATTATTTTTATAATGCGATATCTTTATGGTTAAAAATATAATAAAAAAATAAATAATCACACTGGAATACATTTCACTATTGTTTTGTATGATATTTACTCCCAATATCTATTTTTTCATTACAGTAATTGACTATTAATCTGGTTTGTTTCCCTTTCAATATAATCAACTGTGTGAATTAATTAAGGACCTTTTATTATAATTTATTTTCTACCTATAATCTTGGTCCTCTATCCTATATTAGTGGGTTATATTATTAATAATATTTTTATCTCAGTTTAATTTTTTATTTCTTATTTACAAAAAATATTCATAATATTTATGAATTTTTTAAATATTTATTTTAATGGATTTATTTAGAACTAAAATTGTGATTAGGATAAAATTAAAATTTAAAAGATTTTATATTAATTTATATCGTAAATGTTTCATTAGAAAATTAATTTTTTATTTTATATTGTTTAGGTATTTAAAATCTAGGCGAATCCTAATGAGGTAAAAATCCAAAAAAATATGATTAATAATAAATCCTTTCTTGGAGATGAAAAATTCATGTAATTATAGGAAACAATATTATGTATATGAGAATCATATTAACCTTAATGAATTAAAAAATATATGTTAACCTGTAATTAGTCTCGAATCTAAATAAGTTGATATGGGTGGCAATTTGTGATTCCAGCATTTATTAATTAGTATATTTTGTATGACATAATGATTTAATTGACCATGTTGTATGCAGAAAAAATATATTGTTAATATCACAAATTATAATTGATCGTATCAACGAAGATTATAATATCATTACTAAAGAAATTTAAATCTCCAATAATATCCATATGTCACTATTTTGGTTAACAGTTCTGTGATAGGTTATCAATTCTTGTTACCTGAATGTTGTTAAGATATCATGACATATCAAAAACAAAAATGAATATTGATATTGATGTTTTCATTTATTATTGATGATATTAATTGAGGTGACTCTATTTAGAGTTATTATTTTCAATTTTCACCCATTGTGAAATTAAAAAACTCATAAATCATTTTATGATATCCACAAATTGGCAATTATAATAGACTAATAAGAATCACTAGGACCATATAACCATTAAAATATCCTGTTAAAAACACTATGAATTCATTCGTAAAATACATCAAGAATTTTATAAAAGAAAATTTGGATTCTCCAATTAATTATTGAATACTCACAAATATCATAAAAGTTGATTGGAAATTAGAGATATTTCTAACCATTAATGAAACCAAAAATATCCCAAGTTTAATTGGCTATATTATTTAACTAATATAATTATTTAATTATTAATAATTTATAGAAATTTTTATAATAATAAATCAGATGAGGATAATAATATTTTAAAATTAATTTTAATGAAATAAATATATTATATAATATTAATAGAGATAAAAATTAAAAATTATAAGATAAATTTAATTTCACTATAATGCTAGCGTAAATTAAATATAACCTCACCATACATAATATAGGGTAAAATAATAAATTAGCTTCATATCATCATCTGAAATAACGACAATGATTATTTCTTACATGAAACCATCCATGTAATGATAGTTCAATGAGGTTAAAGACATACTAAAATCCCGTTTCACACCTCTAATAGGTCCTGGCCGGCGACAATCATTGAGGGTATAATAAAAATTTATTTGCAGGCATTATCCTCTATGAAAATCATTAGGATGAGAGAGATAACATGGATAAACAAACAAACACATGCCCAAACACACACACACACACACACATATATATACCCAGCATATGTATATTTTCAATGTCATATAATACTATAACAACATATAAGAAAACATTAAGTACCAAAAATTTAAATACATTAGTGAACAGAAAGAGTAAACAACTCCTTCAAATATATAAGCTTGTAATATCCAACCTGATATCCAACATTATCTATTTATCCTAAAAAATAGTTTATATATCCATTGGGGGAGAATAAAATTATATCATCAAGATGTTCCATGGAGCCTCTTATAAAAAACATAAAGAAACCACGATATTGCATAGTGAATAATTGTGAAACAAAGTTGTCCCCTACTGAGTTCCCAATCTCAACATTGATATCTCTCATTATGTATGACATACAAGAGAGAATATAGAGTAATAATGAAACATCATGGGTACCCCTCTCTCATTTCCCCGGTAGTTTGTCACTCTACCCAAATGTCGCAAATTCGGACCTATATGTCTGCAAAATAGTCAATACCAAAGACAAATGGGAAAGGAATCACAACATGCACCTCATGGATCACATCATCCCATAATCTCATATCACATATATATATATATTTACTTTTTAGTTTCTAGGATCCACCATATAATGTATTACAGTAATGAATGATCATGTATTATACCTCTAGCCACCACATCCCATACACCATGTATGTACCTCAATCCATCAAATTCAATACCCACCATACCTATAATAATCCTCGGAATACAATATCTAGTAATACATGTGTGTTAAAATACCTCAATCCATAACATAACTCTATAAACATATATAGGAAAACTAACCAGCGTACTTACAAACACAAGTAAGTACCACGATAATATAGTCATGGTATGGGGGTAGTCATCCATTAATCCTCCAATCAGAATGTTGGGTAAAACACCCTCTTATAGTCCATTGGATTTCAGTTTCCCTAACCTATAATGGTGGTTTAACATATGAAATAAAATAATAAACATGATATAATATATCTTAAAACCACACGATTGGAAAATCCTATTCATAGGCTCAACTCCATCTAATGTCTCTCAGGCTCCCGACTACTAAGGCTAAGACTTTACATCCTATAAGAACACAATTATTTAAATGTATACATAAATTGATTCCTTCCTTTTATTATCTCCTCTAATTAAATAATATCTTAGACATTAATAAACCATTAACATTATTCCACATTACATTACATTAATCACCAGAGTAAATTCCAGCCCTCTAAAAAACCTAATCGAGTCCACAGTTTCTCAAGATGATCATCTTTTTAGCATTATCAATCCATCAATTACAACCTCGTAGTATAGGAATTATTTAATTAATTATTATCCTCATTCTATAATTATAGATACTCTGAAAAAACACTCTGCTATTTCTAAGAGGAATCATGAAACCAAGCCCATCCAACTGTCTCAAGAAATGAAAACTAAAATGTAGATAAAAGAAAAAACCTAGACATCAGGAATATAATAGTTTTTTAACAGAGTATCCCATATTTATATAACACATGAATGGGTAATACCATCTTAATGACGTTTCATCAGCATTATTCCATTCCCTATCACCAACATGAATACCCTGATGCATCTTTCCATAACAGGCATCAACTATGACTACATCATCTAGGCCTCCTCACCCCCATTTAATCACCCATCCCAGTATCATATAACGTCTAAGACTCCCCACCCCATATCACATCACATATATAGGATCTCCTCTAGAGAACATCATAGAACTGTAGGGACAAAAAAAATAATACCCAATAGGTAAATATAGTCCATAAAACCTGGAATCCATCTTTCACACAATAATGATCTCTCACTGATCCAAACACAAGGCACTCTTTCCTCTTTGGAAAATAAGAAACTCAATGCCTAGAAATTATCTTTATCATAAAAATAGTTATTATCCCATATTGAATTAACATATTCATTATTAACATGATCTAGTTAGAGGAAACATGAGGTATCAAGCATTAATAAGAACCGAAATTAAATAAAAAATTAATTTAAACATGCTTCCAAGAATCCAAATAATTTCATAAAATTGTGATAAACACCATCCTCATTAAACAAAAATTTTATTTTTTATCAATAATAGTAAACATAAATCAAATTATTTATCAATTAAAATAATAACATGGAATATCATTTATAATTAATCATTCACATTTCATCAATTTGATCATTATCAAATTACATCAACCATGTTATTATAAATAAGTATATTATTTAACTAAAAATAATCCAATTAATTATCAATTAAATCTAGAATTATGTTCATTACCAATTTCAACATGGGACTCCAAGAATAAGAACATTCTAATAATGCATTTCATAGATATCATATTCTCTATAAAATAAAGAGGAAGAGTATATTAATGGAATAAATAATAAAATTCAACATGTGATACCTAACAAATTTCATGAATCCAATTCATCATTTTTTCAGAAAATTACATTACCATAAAAAGGGATAAAGTATTTATATTTTAAAATTGCATGAATTTAAATGAGAATAAATTAATACCAGAATTCAATGGATACAATAATATTTCCACGAGATAGGACCAACATTTTAGATCTCTAATAACCTCTCCATTGAGTAATCTTTGATCTCCAAAAGATGTTTTCCAATAAACACACCAACAAAAAAAGGAACAACATTATAACTTATGGATATTGATCACCTTTTCATGGATAGAAGAAACATTAGGAAATCAGGTTGATCAAGGAAAACCATCTAGGAAATGGAGAATGAAGTCAACTTGGATCACTATAGATCAAATAAGGAATTCTGGGAATCAATACCATATTCAGAAATCCCAAGATTATATTTGTAGGGATATTGGATATCCAAAAATTGTGCGTTTTCAAAGGGTTTGAGGAAAAACCCAAGATACTACACCTTTAATAAATGTTGTTTACTATGTATTTAAATATTGTGTAACCCTTATATGCTATGTAAATATCAATATTCATGTTTCAATGGAAAACATTAAACATGGAGGAATTTAATCGAAAATATTTACACACATTGAAGAACCCAGTGAATCATCCTTTACAATCTGATAATTGTGAATACACAACATGAAAAACAATTACATTCCAATTATTCCCCCTAAATCTATCTTTTAGCAGATGATACCCTCCAAATACACACTAGGTCTCTTTCAAGCACCTCATGAATCAAAAAATCACAAAGGGTTTGTCTACATAGATTTGGAACCTCAAATTAGATGCCACTCAAAAAAATTATCATACATGATAATTTAAACCAAACCTATAGACAAAATAAAATGGGGTATTACAAACATCCACCCATTGAGATAACTTTAAATGATATTACCATATCATAATATCAAACAACTAATCAGAGGAGAAAATAAATAATCCATGCCACAAAAATAACCATCACATTAACACTATCATAAGAGTTATATCTCTCGAACAAGAGTAATAAAACAATAATAAATAAGAATAAACTATTTAAAAAACTATAAGGGTCAACATCTATAAAAGAATATTGTTACAAGAAAAGAGATAAAGTTCAAAAATCTCATGTTACTATGTGTGAATTTGTGACTCAACATCCTAGGTACTCTCCTCCATGCCATCTTGCATCCACATGTCATGAAATATGGGAATAGAACTCATTAGAAAACACCTTATCTTGGTTGTCTTGGAAAACTATAGGCCACTCCTCAAAGATCCCATTATTCTAAACATCAATATAACACCAATAGATGATCTAAGATTCATTATGAAGATAATTAAAAATATGTTTTACATGAATAGAATCATGTACCTTGCTCATATAAAATAATTTTTCTGCCCAATATCCCACCGCTCTATCATGATCCAACACCTTGAAAGGCCCGTGTATATGTGGGAATATAATACACACAAGACCAAAACATCATTGGTTATTAATAGGAGTCACCTTAAAGAACACGTGATCTTGAACATCAAACAGTAGTGGAATCCTCATATGATTAACAAGGTATTTTTTATTATCATAACCTTCATTCATCCTATGGAGAATTAAATGTAAAATATCTATCATATTATGTACCAGTAATTTCTTAAGAATCACTACATCTCCGACCCCAGTTTCGCACAACGTAGAATAGAATGGTTAGACATAGAAATAATTAAACTGTTCCATACCAATGGTTTAGTGGAAGCTATTATTGAATGAAAATGTGATCAAGGTATTGTGGCTTATCCAAAAACCTTAATATTCCTTGAAATAAGAGTGCAACATGACATCAAGAATCTGGATGTTATTTTTAGACTAACTATCTATCTATTGATGAAAATTTGATCTATGGAATTACTGATATGTAATCACATGATAGAGACCCGTAAAAAATATTGTGGTAAAATAATGATCTTTATCAAGGATCATCATCCTCGTTAATCTATGTATTCACACCACCTCCTCCAGATATTTCCTCGAAAAAACCTTCAATGATATCAACTCCCAAATCACCATAATGTAAAATTATTTTATCATGAAATCCATTATCATTCCTTATAGAATCAAATCCTCCTTGGTCTCAAGGTAAATAGGTAAACAAATCCATCTATATCTCCCACACTTATACTAGGTGACATTTAATGTTTAGAAAAATCCTCTTGGAATATGGTTATTGTCCTTCACATTCTAGAAGATAAAACACAATGAAAAAATCACTACACTTTATGCTTCATCCCAAGCCACCACAACTGACCTGTCAAAGCTCAATACAACTTTCTTACAGATAGATGTACCACCAAACCCAATATATGGATATCATGGTTAACCATGTCATGCATTGTCAATGGAAAAAAATACTTCCCATGAGAAATACTCAGTGTTGTCCATCCATAGACCAACCATCAAGGGCATCACCAAAAACATCATCGTTCCCCCATGAACCTACCTTTAGAATCCCCCTAACTAGGATTCCTCCACATACTGTAACAATGACTCCTTCACTATTAACTAGAAAACACAACCACTTTCCCAATCCTATCCCAAATTTATATGTGTCACTTTGAGTTCTTCCATCACTCTCTTGGAATCTCTCGATTCATGCACAACATCACTACATGACTTCCTTCATTGGGAATTAGACACAAAACTTCCATTTACTGACATATAAGAAATCTTGAAGTCATAATCCTGAATGAATTCTATCCCCTAGTTATGATGAAAGTTAAAATCACACAAACATAATACATACCTCATGCTCTAATAATCATTGAAAACCACATAGTGATCACTGATTAGGTAAAGTGACAAAAACATTAATGAAAACACAACTACCAATATCTCAAGGTCATGGGTAGAATAGTTACTATCATGTGTATATAACTATCAAGACCCAAAATAATATACTGATCTCTGATATATTAGAACACATCATAACCAAATATTGGAAGTTCCAAAGAAAACCTCTAACTAAACTCCTTATTCAGAAATATATATTGGAGCACAGACCAACTTATCCTTTAAGTACTCAAAACATGACTAACACTAGCTAGTCCACAATAATGCCTAATAATTCATGGTAAATCCAATCAATAGAGATGAAACTCATGATAAGTCAGATATGAACCTATTATAATTTCATGTAAGACGAATAAAACATTGTATCTCATACACTATCTTGAGGTATTCCCAATAAAAAACTACCCCAATCTTTGATAGGTCCATAATTGATCCCTATGGGGATAAAACAATCCAAATGAAAAGGGCATCATGATCATGTAACTCACAGTTGGAAAAATCCATGAGATTATTTTCATAGAGAATAAATCCCAAAGAGGGATAGAGATTCTCTTTATGATACTCCACAAACATGGATTACATAAGGATATCGTCAATGAAAACCCCCATGATCATATCCATGAACTCTATAAACATTGTTCTTTATCAACCCATTGAACATAGCTAAAAAATTAATTATGTTGAATGGTTGAATGACATAACAATGAAATAATAATTCCATTGACAATAATGGAAACTATAATAATGAATATCGGCATCCTTTATCGTCATCTAATGACATACAAACCACATAAAAATCTTGAATAACCATCATTAACCCTTCATCTGATCAAATAAAACATGAAACTATGGAAGAGGATAGTGGTTATTTACTACAACATGGATCAAGTGATGATAATATATGGATTGAAAAATACTTCTATCAGCCTTTTTCATGAACAAAACTAGTGCGCCCAAAGATGAACCACACCAGCTACAATAGATCAACAAGATGTACTCTTAGCTCTCGCAACATAGAAGGTACCACCCAATATACATACATCAAGGCAGAAGAAATTCTTAGATATAGATAGATCACAAAATAGATCTCATGTAATGGTGGTAATTAAATTGCTTACTCTGGAAGGAGATCATGGTACACATCTACAACCATGGAAAACACTAACTGTTGAACAAATGATAATCTTAGCATCAAATCATCCATTAAAAAAATGTAAGGACAGAATAGGCCTCTATCCCATACAAGGGTAAATATCACTAATAAACACTATTTTCTCTACATAAACATCATAAAACATAACCTTATAACTCAATAAAAAAATGATATCATGCATCAAATACATCTTGTTTTTTCCAAGGATGATTTCATATAGTTTTATTCATAATCATAATGAATCTATCTAGGAGTTGTGCTTCCCTGGCACTAGATCTTAGTTTATACATAATTCATACAAGTCATCTCAACCTCCAACATGCATAGTAAATTTCAAGGGAACTGGAATCCTCTCTACCTTAGGTAATCAATAATGAAATATGATATGTTTTATAAATTATTTCATCACTCTTGAATAAAAAAAGAATGCACACATGTGGAAAAAAATAAATGCGTCCCTAGAATGATGTATGTCTCACCTAGAAATATAAATTATAATATATGAATCAAACCATGACCTAATTTACAACATTGATGACCCTAATGAAGAGCACCTCGATAGTCACTATATAATATATGAAGTAAAATACTTTCTTAGGGTTTTACTCTACCATCCCTATCTCCTCTCTGCTGATCCCAAAATAGACAACCCTACTATAGTTTTCTCTACTAAAAATAACTCAATAGAGGAACATAAAGAAGAACACCTATAATGTACAAACTACTTAGAAAGTTTGTTAAATATCAAAACATTGAGACCTCATCCTCCACAATAATATCATGCATCCAATCCATTTTATTATGTTTTAGAGCCACCTCCCTATGAAAAATGAGATGATGAGAAATGGGATCTACCCTCACCTAACTAAAATCTCATTTATCATAAAACTTGTGAACCCAAATCCATAACATTGTTTTGTGAAAAATATCGATGACACACCTCTCAATATGAAATAGTTTTGGAAATCATCCTCTCAAAAACCAAACTTCTTTCCTAAACCTCTAGATACATCTTCATAATAGATTGTGAAAAAAAACACTGGATATATATATATATATAAAGCCTCCAAAAAATGCCTTTCTTAGACCTACTCATTTAGAAATAGGTCTGAATCATATCAATGAAGGTTCCTAAAATGGATCTACAATTCTTACACTGTGAAAATCCCCGGTCGATTTGTAAGAAGCTCTTATAATTCACTCACCTTCACAGTCAAAGGATGAAAATTTCCATATATTTTATCTCATAAATTCTCCCATGATACTTTTTACTCATCCTAATCTTTCAGGAATAAGAAAAAAAAATTTCTCACTTATCCACACAGCATCTTCAGAGTCAATGAATCATAATGCTTCATTATATCATGGATAAAACCAAAAGATAATTCAACTTCCTCAAAAAACTCTTCTATTTCTAAATCTGAAACAATTCCCTCATAATTCTTCAAACTCTAGCACTGAAACTGTCAGAGTGTCATCCTTCGTGTGTCATCATCATTTTCATCTATTATGAGAAAATCTACTGGAAACTCTTGATAAACATCATCAATGCAAACCTGAAGAGGATGTCGACCCGAATCCATTACTACAAAAAAATTGTTAGATATTCTACACATGAAATTTGGAATTCATACTATTAATTAATTAATTAATTAATGATCATATTAATATTTTAACCTATCCTAAGGAATATCCATTTTAAACATAGGCTTAGATAATAATATTTTGTTATGATTTCCTAAGACTCTACCATACTACCAATATAAATTAATTTAGTTGTCTCAATGGACATAATGGTTCGTGCATTAGATCCCATTGGTTTTTAATTCCTTATGTATTAGTTGGTCTCCCATGTTTACATATCTCAATAAATATTGTTGACACTATTTCCCTAATAATATAAGAATCCTCACATGTTCCCAACTCTACAATCCATCGTATCCTCCAACCCAAACCTTTCATACCACTCTCTCATGACCCCTCTCCATAAAGATATTGTAATGAGTATAGAGAGGTAGTAACTGCCAGAGTCCTGCCTTCAGTAGCCTGCAAGTTGGTGACAATCACTGAGGGTAATATATACATGCACATTAGAGGCATTAACCTATATGAAAAACATGAAAAAGAAATAGATACTAAGGATACATCAAACAAAACATTTTCATATTTATATATATATCACATGTGCATATATGAAATTTTATACAATACTTTAACAACGTTAATGAAAACTAAAAAAACCAAAAAAATTAATGTCAAAAGAAACCATGAAGCCCAAAGAGCTCCTTTAAAACCACAAGCCTGTAATATCCATCCTGATCTAGACCCTTCTCTAACTGAATTGAAAAATGTTTTATATATAAATGTGTTGAGAATATAATTATAATCATCAAGGTCCTCGTTGGATCCTCTAATAATAACGAAAAACAAGGGAATCTAGATACCATCAAACAATAGTTAAACAAACTGGTCACCTAAACATCTGTACAATTTTTTCATCCATATCAGGGATAACTATCACCATGTATTGAAAACTAGAGGTCGTATAATATAACAAAAAAAACATTAAGGTAACCCTAATCCCACATCCCAACTAGTTTTCCACTCTTCCCCATCATCACGTGTTTGGAGGCATCTCTCTCCCAAATAGGATAGCGGAGGACACATGAACAAGGAATCAGAACATGCATCACATGTATCACATCATCAAATCAACCCATATCACATCACCATATTGTATGTAAATATTATTAGGTTTCCAACTAATCTTCTATGATGTCTATGAAACATTAACAGTTATACCAAAACCCATCACGTCCAATACACCGAGTATGTACCTAAATCTATCATAGCCTATACTCATAATACTTGTAGTAATCATTTGGAATCTATATTTGGTAATGAATATGTGTGAAATAACCATAAGCCATCACAACCGTCTACAAAATTATATAGGAAAAATAACTATATTTCGTAGTACCACAAGTAACTACCAATGGAATATAATGCGTCCAAAATGGTAGTAATCCATTTATCGTCCAACTGGGATGTTAGGGAAAATACCCTACCAACATCCATGGGGTTTTAGATTCCCTAACAGACATCTGTGGGGAATTTCATTGAATCACATAATATAAATGATAAAATATATCTCACAAAAACAAATTGGTCATAACCTAGTCATATGGTAAACAATATCTAATGTCTCTCGAACACCAAGCTTCCACTGTTAAAACTAGATATCCAATAATAACACAAGATTTTGAAGAGGTACATTGATTACATTTATCGTTTTATTATTTTCTTTCATTATTTAATCCATTAACCATTAATTAACCATTAACATTTTTACATATTACATTACAATAATATTTAGAGTAATGTCTATGACCTCCACCAATAATATATATTGAGTTCATGGTTTCTCAAGATTATTATCTTTTTGCATTTTATTCCCATCAACTCCAACCCCATGGTATAATAATTATTTAATTAAATATTAGACTCATTCAATAATTAAATGTACAATTAAAAATCAATCATAAGCTACCACATAGAGGAATCAAGAAACCAAGAACATCCTACTCCCACATGTAGTGGAAAAATGAATATAAATATAACAAAAAAACCTAACCATAATCTATTAAACAGTTTCATAAGAGATCATCCCAACTCTTAGAAACACATCAATGGATAATCCTAGCATCAACCTATTCTATCACCTTTGATGCCATACCCAACACCAACATACATATCTAGATCCATCTCAACATCATAGGCATCAAATTATATGACATCATCTGGGTCTCCCTACCCACATCACATCAGTAATCTGTGGCTCATCCATTCCATGTTCATATCACATCTGGGCCTCCCCACACCATATCACATCTCATATTGAAGGTTACATTAAAAATGCATCATAAAAACAACATGAAACAAACAATAAAATCCAATATTGAAATCTAGTCCCTAAAATAAGGCAGCTATCCTTCACATATAAATGAGTGCTCACTGATCTAAACACAAGTCACTCAATCTTCACATGAAAACGAGACAGTCACACCCTAGAAATTATCTTTATCAAATAACTATTTCTTATTAGAAATTGAATGAACTGAATTATTATTCATATATTCAAATGCTTGGAAGCCTTAGGAATCAATCTATTCTAAGATACCAAATTAATTAAAAAATTATTTTTAACTTTTATTAAAGAATAAAACTAGTTTCAACTAACTATAAATAACACCATTCTCATCTAACATAATATTAATTTATTGTCAAAAACCATAAAAATGAATCACATTATTTTTCAATTCCAATAATAACATGGAAAATAATTTCCATTTAGACATGTTCATTACATCTATCTGATCATTAACAAATTACATCAACCATCAGATTACACACCCCTTAGATTTAATTAAACTTAACCCAGTTTATTATCAATTACTTATGGATTTATTTCATCAAAAATTTCAACATGATACTCGAAGAAAAAGAACATTCTAAAAGTTATATAAGAGTTATAACACTATATTTCAAATCTATAGGCAACCCGTTATAATGACATAAATGTTCTACATCAACATGTGTTCGCTATCCAATTTCTATAATCCAGTTAAATATTCATTAGATTAATTTGATTACCTTAAAAAGGGATAATGAACGATCATTTTATGATTTCATGTAAATAATATTAAGCTAATGAATCCCATACATCAAAGGTAACAATTTTTCTCTCATGAATACACACCAACACTATAGATCTCTGAACACATCTCCCATAAATAAACTACGATCTCCCGTATAATTCAAGTGAAAAACACACCAACAACATTAAATGAACAATATTAGAACCAGTAAGGATCAAATACAATGGTACTGTGTGATAAAATGATAGGAAAAAGGGACATATAATGGGGAATATGACAGGAACCGTAGAAAGAAGGCACCTTTGAACAAATAAAATTGAAGAAAAAAGTCTTCAAATCAACCCATGATGGAAGAATCTGAAAGTCCTATAGGGAGGATTGTTTGATCTGCTAGAGTCATGTGATGCCACAGGGTTTGATGAACAAATCAAGGCATTTCTCATTTTATAAACACAATGTATATGGGATTTAAATGGCATGTAACCCTTAGATGTTTTGTAAATATAGTGATTCATGCTTCACAAAAAATGAATCACGTAAATGAATTTAATCCCAAATATTTAAAAGCATTAGAGTACCCCATGAACCATCCATAATAATCCATGAACTGCAAATAAACAAATTCAAAAACACTTAAAAACATTTATTCCCCCAACTTCAACCTTTCTATAGCTGAACCCACCCAGACACACAATATGATTCCTCTGAATAATCGTTCCTTAGAAACTCCCAAAGAGTATGACTCCATGGATCTTCCCCATTCAATTATTTTTTGTTTGTGGAAAATTAATAACCATACACATATAATAATAATGGAACATAAATATTATCCATAGAGTTAAAAATGTAAAATTAATCTTCATATGAAAATAAAATATATTGAATTTTAAAACTAGTATAAATAACTAAATTCATGGGTTTTATACGAGTCATGATTTAGTTTAAATATTTTTTGTGATTTTATATATTTATATTATAATTATATTTTATTACATATATTTTTATAGCATGTACATATATAATATATTTTTAAAATAATGTAGGATATGGGTAAATAATTATTTATAATACATTTATTATTTATGAAATAATTAAATATAATCACTCATAGAATATAAAAAATATTTAACTATTGAAGATTTATTATTTTTCAAATATATTAATAAAATGATCTTAAAAAATATATTTATATAATTCAACAAATTATTCTAGTTAAATGGATTAATTAAATTTAATGGATGATTATTAAATAAATAATATTTCATTGAATTATTAAAAATTAATTATATAAATTTTTAAATTAATGATTCATATTCATTGAAATAATTTTTACTATAATAGAATTGTTTTATTTTAAATTATATTTTTTCATTCAAAAATTTATTTTCTCATATGTTGAATATTAAATTTAATGAAAATAATTATTTATCAAATTAAAAGTGTTTATAATATTTAGTATATTTATCTCAAATTGGTTATAAATGAAGATAACATTATTTAACTAAAAAAATGATACTTTTCAATGATTTTTATTTTTTATTTTTTATATAATTTTAATTAGACAATATAAACTAGTTAATTTTAAATTATGAAGTTAATTAAAACATTTCACATTATTTTCACTCTTTTTACTTGGTTATTATTATGAAAAAATTCATGTTATTACCATAAATAAATTTTTAAAAAATTGTTATGCTATGAATACTTATATTAAAATTAATTTCTATCAATTTTAGAAATTTATTCATGTAAAAATAGGTTTCATATATAAAATTAGATTTTATGAATTATTTAATATGGTAAATATATATTTATATCTTGAAAATATGTTTCAATGTTAAACATTAAATAACCTAGAAAAGGTTAAAATAAGGTAAAAATGTTTAAAGAAATAGGTAATGTCTCAAAATTTCACAAACCCCCTTATAAAAATGTTCCTATGAAGGATTTAAAAAACCTACTATATATTTACTTCACAAATTGTCAATTTTTATCGACTTTCATCATTTATGACATCACTTATTATATTCAAAAATTGATATTTGCAAAAATACCACCACTCTGGCTTGTAAAGTACCCATTCCACCCCACTTATCTTCACAAACTAGATCCTCTAATCTCAAAAAATATTATAAAAAAATAACCCTAAACCTCTTTTATCATACTATATGTTATGAATTCACAATGAACCTAACTATGTAGGATTAAGTAGAGGTCTATATGAGGCTATCTATGGAAGAGGTATTTGTTTTAGTCTCGTTATTTCAAATTTATTTCTTATTCCAACTCCTACAAATATATTCTAATCATCCAAATATAATTTAATTAATATCATTTTTATACTTAAAAGATATAATGATCATGGAATAACAATTATCCATTATGATCTAACCCACAAAGGCTCATCTAGCTAGAAATACATCGAATGTGACTCTTGAAACTAACCTCCAAAATCCCTGAGGATGGTGATGAGCACCTAGTAAGTATATCACACACATGGAAGGTCTTATCCTAATGTACCTATATACATGAAAAAATCTCAATACACTAGATTAATAAGGATATAATAATATACTAATAAAAAAAATGAATTAATACAACTAATCCCACATCAATGTAAAATAAAAATTATGAAAAATAAATGTTCAATATATAATCCCATCATAACTGTATTATAATCCAATAAGATAAAAAATGGTATAATTATATTGAAACTATTGGAACATTGTGTAGTGTTCCTTGGGTAACTATGTTCCACCTTCTCCTAGACCTATGAGGACTCTATGAAAAGGATCATCATCAGGATAAGAAAAAATAAATATGGGAATATCCCATGTCTTATTGAGTATAAGAAAACTGAGTATAACACCTAGAAATACATGAACACATCATCAAATATGGTTAGCTAAAAACCAAAAAAAATTTGATTCATTCAGAAAGAATGAAAATAACTACATATATATACTCATAAAAACCATGTATCAAAGTAAGACCACATCCTCACTACAATACTTGGATTCTCCTTAAGGCTTATAGGTTATTATCAACAAAGGAAACTCACTTCATGCGTCCCATTAACACTAATATAACTTATCTGATTTGTCACACTAGTTACAATTATTGGGTCATTTAATGTTGGTGTACACAATGGAAATCATAATATTCTGATACACTGGTAGGGGATGAGGCCCTATTTATATGGGGGGATACTTAACCCTATACAAAATATCCCATTGGTAATGGGATGTCATTATTTATATGTCATAAATAGGATATTTAACTCATCCTTGGGAATAATGATAAAGAATCACACCTTGGTCAACAAAGGGTAAAACATGAATCTATCTAGAACATACATGCAAAGAGTATTTATTATCCTATGAATTTAGTGGGATTCTACACAACACCATCTAAGGTAATATCCATGGAAACACACATATATTAATACTGAAGCTAAATGATGGGATTAGGGGAGCTATAATTCACTGAAAGGGGGCACATTGTGTTTTTAAGGGATACATGGCTTGTCATGCTAGGCCAAAACCTACATATGTTCATGTCCATGTACTTCTTTCCATGTTTGTATACTATGGATGTCTCCATGAACTATAGTCGTGTTTGTATCTCTGTACTTGGGATTTAATTTTTGTTAACCAGATTAATAGTCATATTTTGTGCCATAAGGTCACATGGAATGAGATTTACATAATTACCCGTAAACCCTATCCACTATTTAAGGGGGTGCACACAACTTGGGTTTGTCTAAACTACATGCCATTTAAATCATGTTTTTCAAGAAATACATATCTCTAACATGTCTTTGACCACACCATGGTTTCAATAAATTCTATATCTATTTTCACCATCAAACATGCATCTACACTGACCATCTTACAACATCATAAGTATCCAGATACTGGTCACTCATTGACCAAATATCACCCACCATCATGAATTTGAATAACTCACATGATCCATCTCATGACATCTCTCTCAACTGAACTATCATTTGATAATTGTCTTCATTATCAAACCTATATCATGTCAATAATACCAAGTTTAATATTTCATTAATGAACTATTCCACTGAATATCGATTGATAAACAATTTTTTCCAGATATAGTCAAACCATTTATTAAAAAAATATCAGTAATAAAATTCTATAGAGAAGATGTAGAATGTATGAACCATAAAATATGACAAATGAATATTTTCAATTGTTCGGGTTGAGCTTAGTCTATTGATGGGGAAAACATCTAACAGACTGGAAAATCAATAATCAATGAGTTCCTAACATGATCATTTAAAAGGAATCAATTATAACCCAAAAATATTGTTCCTAGATATAATTCCAAACTGAATTAATTCACATCTAACATTGTGGAAATAAGATTGGGGGTTTAACTAAGGAAAAACCATCTAAATTCTATATCAGTTCATCTAGTGAGTATGGTAAATTCCTAACATTTCTCATCGAAAATATCTAATAACTTTTCTAATTATGACATTCTCACAGTAGAGACTATTCCTTATGGTCATCGTCGTCTCCACAATCTCTCCAATTAGAACTAAAATTTCTCCTTTTCATAATCCCATTCAAATATATTAGGGTTATTCACATAACAAAAGAGGTTATCATAAAAGGGATATAAATAGAGTGATATTATGGGGTATCCTTCAATTATATAATAAATTAATAAATTAATATAATTAATTTATATTGAACAATTATTTCTTATAAATGTGCTCTACTTAAACAACTAATGAAAATGAAACTATCATTTCTCATTGTATAAATCCCATATTTTGGTAATAATGGATGACATTATTTTAATATCCAAGACACCATTGAAGATATATCAAATTATTTCTAAAAAAATACATTCATGTGATATGATATATATATATATATAATATAACCATAGAGTCTCCATGGGGCTTGAAATTACACACCGAATCCACATATAACTATGAAAATATTACTTAAAATATTCATATGTACCAAATGGAAAAAAATTATTATATTATTTCCACCTTTGTTATTTTTTTCACAAAAATGAAAAATCATACTAGAAAATATGGTAGTATAAATCCTTGTATCTGGTTCTCCCATTACAAAGATCTCTCTAGACGATTCATGTGATACCAATGAACACACACCAAACAATTACTCATCCATGAAGTCTATTTCATTGGAAATCCACAGCGAACATTGGGAACTTTGAGACGGTAGTCTCATAATCATTTTCCATATCAACATAGTAAATATCATGTGACATGTTATGCAAATATCTCTTCACCATTGACATGTCAATGACATCACATACCTGGTATAGATGTGGTAGTATGGTTTAGTGGTATTACGACTAGTAAACCATAAATAATATTTATAAAATTCCATTTAATCCTTGATATATACTATTGTGATGCATAAATATTTGAATTCCTTATTTTTGCAAGATCTTTATAAGAACATTCTCTTCAACATAAAACTCCAAAGCCCCTCATTATTGGTCAAAAAAGGACCTATAATAGCTTTATCTAGTCCATATTGTTGAGTAAATAAGGTTTTCCTTATGACTTTTCCATTCCTTCTTATTTTGGAAATCACAAACACCTTATCTTTAGGAAAATTGTTTTTATAAGAATAATTACTTTTATAAGGAAAATCGCTTTTATATGAAAAATTATCCTTATCATATTTTCATCCAGATTTTTCTTAAGTATGAGATTCAGATTCATTTCTTAAGTATGAGATTCGGATTCATTTATATTTTCTCGGAATTGTTTTAAACTTTGATAAGAAGTATTCTGTTTTAGGATCTGATTTCTGGATAAGAACTGTAATAATGTTTCACTCTGAAATCCAGATGAGAATTGTAATAAAGTCTCATTTCGAACTCCGGATACAAACTATAATTAAATTCTACACCAGATTCAGGATACGAATCCTTATGAAGTTCGACAACGAATTCTCATTACGAATTCTAATGAGGAAATCTCATTATGAATTCTGATAACGAATTCTCATTATGAATTCTGATTCCGAATTCTGATTCCAAATTCAACTATTAAATAGAATCTGATCATCTTTATTTTAATCTGTCTACTCTTTATTATTTTCCTAAAACTCCGAACCTTCACTCCGAATTTTTCATTCTGAACTTTTGAGTTAGATTTCAAACGGTGTTGTACTTTCTGTTACACTTGTTTTTTTATAAAATGATGCCGTCTATTCTGTTATAAACTAACTGTTGGCTAGGTTACACGTGTATAGGTCCCTCCGAATTTCATTGAAAATATGACCGTTGGAAGAGGGAGTTGACAATTGGAAATTTGCCTATAAATAGGAGCTCATTTGAAAGATCCAAAGATGGATGAACAACATGTTTTGACATTGTGCATACATGTTGTTGAAGTGATTTCTAGAGAGATAGGCTTTTATTAACTCTCAAATCTTTGTGCGACTCCGAATGTTAGTGATTACAATCGAGGACTTCCGGGGATAGGAAGACAGAGGTGCCGACTACCATGAAGTTGAGGCCTTCCTTACTGAGGAAGATATAGGTTGCCAACTACCTTGAAGTTGAGGGCTTGCGGGGATAGCAAGACAGAGACTCTGATCTTCGTATCGAGGGTTTACCCTGGTGTTGGTAAGATAGGCTTGAATGAAAGTATAAATCAAGGGACCTTTATCCAGGGTTGTTGGATACCCTTCTCTTTGGGTTAAAATACTTATATATTGTTACTTGTAGTTTTACTACTTGTTTATTTTCGCTGCATTTTGTATTATAAGGAAAGTATAACTTTCTTATACTTCCTTACTTGTACTCTATTTCATTTAGATTCTATACGCTTTAAGGTAGAATCTCATATTGTATTCTTTTGTTAAGTTTCAATTTCCGGAACCATATTTCCGGAACCTACATTCGGAATCTCTTTCCAGTCTTAAGAATGTTCATATGACTTGATGTTTATAACTTCAATCCTTTTACATGTTTTCAATCGGTGTTAGAGGTGTTGTGAATTTGGTTAGTTTAACATTGTAAAACATAGCTCTTTCCTTTGCATAAGGAAACCATAGTTATTCATAACTAACTTTAAAGGTTCCAAAGGAATTTTTAAAATATACAATTCACCCCCCCTCTTGTATATTGAGCATCTACATCATTATTTCAATCCTACAATTTGTATCAAAGGAGGTCTCTGAAATACTTATACTCACGAATAAGTTTTTCTTGCTCATTTTATCATTCCGAACTTTCTCATTGTGAACTTTTCCATTCCGAACATTGTTATTACGAAAAAAATTTCTAACAATATTGTGTGCCGGAGGTTATTTTAAGTATGGCCGAAATTAATGTTGGATCTATTGATAATCTAAATCCTACAAGACCACCAATCTTTGATGGCAATGACTATGAATATTGGAGAGATCAAATGATGACGTTCTTTATTAGTACTGGAGTGGACAACTTTGTTATGCTTACTGGTGATTATAAAATTCTTGATAAGGAAGATAGAACTTTTACTAATCAGGAAAAGCAAGAGTATCAACTCAATTATAAGGTACGCAATACTCTACTTTGTTCAATGACTTGAAATATGTATAGTCAAATTTCTTCTTGTGAAGCAGCTAATTGTATCTGGAAGAAGTTAGAGGTTACACACTTTGAAACTTCTAAAGTGATTGAGACTAGGAGAGATATGCTTAGAGATGAATATCATGGCTTCAACTTTCCTTATGGTGAACTGATTTGTAATGTTCAACAACGATTTATGACTATTGTCAACAGTTTATAGTCTATGGGAGAGAAAGGTTTAGATTATGAATCTCTTGTGGTTAAGATAATTGATATCATGCCTAACGAGTGCGAATCTAAAAGAATAGCTATAGATGAGAACAGGAAGGTCACTCAAATTTCTATTGATGAGCTATTTGGAACTCTTCTTCAACATGAGACCAGATTGAAGATAGATGCTGACAACATCAAGAAGAATAATGGAAATGGTACCGTTGCTTTTAAAACAACATCAAATCAGATGAAAGCTAAGACTCTTGAGAGAGTAACCAGATCCATGTCCAAGAAAGTTATTTTCCAATCCGAATCTAGTGAAGTAAAGTCTCTGAAAATGAATTAGCAAATCTTGCTCGAAGGGTGAACAAGATAGATGGCCAAAGAAATTTCCAATCTAAGTATAAGAAAATGGAATGGAAAGATAAGAAATATGGAGAAGATACTTATTATGAATGAAAGAGAGATGGACATATTAGACCAGATTTCCCTATGCTCAAAAAGAATGAAAGGAAAGAAAGGCATTCAGATAGGAATAAAATGAAATATTATAAAGCCAAAGCTAAGAAAGTTCTGATAGCTAATGACACCCGGGGTTCTAGTGGTGGTGACTCTTCAGATGAATCTTCTGATTATGAATCATCAGGACAAAAGAATCTTGGTCTTATAGCCAGATTACCTATTGATAATCATTGTTTTATGGCTAAGGTACGAAATACTGAATCATTGACCAATGTTTCCTTAAATTCTAATGATAGTAAATATTATAACTCTTCTGATGAACAATCCTCTTCTGATGAAGAAAATACTTTATCTACTTAGGAATAAGTCTCTAGCTTTGCTGAACTTCTTGAGATTGAGAATTCTAAACTCAATAAAAAACATGATAAGGAAAACTCTAGGAATTATATTATTACGAATGAAATATCAGATCTTTCTAAAGATCTTGATATGAAAAATTCTGATTTTGAATGTTTTTCAAAGAATCTCGAGGAAGTATGTTCTGAGAAGAACAAAATTTCTAAAGAATTAGAAAAATTAATTTCTAAGAAAAATGTTTTCGAGCCTAGCTGTAGTTATAAAACTAATGATTTTGAGAATAAAAACTTGGTTGTAAAACTCAAGTCTGAAATTTTTTCCTTAATGAAGTCTTTATCAAACATTACCCATGGTAAAGAAAATTTTGATAAAATTTATTCCCAAATACGACCTTTAAGAAATAAATCTGGATTTTATTATACCCATGCAAAACCAACATTTAGGAACAATTATTTTGTTCCTCTTGTGCCCCATTTTGTACCAAGTGTCAATGTGTTGGTCACTGGGAAAATAATTGTTCCTTAAACAAAACCCAATCTCTAGGATTTCACAAAGCTTACTTTTCTAAGAAGATGTGGGTAACTAATATTTTATTAACTGGGAATCTCGGATCCAAACAAGTTTGGATTCCGAAAGTCTAATTTTCTTCTTGATTTCATGAAAATACAGAGAGTACAAGCAACATTACATGGTACATGGATAGTGGATTTTCCTGGCATATGACTGGTAACAAAAGCTATTTTGAAAAGATTATCAAAACGAAAGGAGGAAAGGTAACTTTCGAAGATAATGCTAAGGGAGAGATTGTTGGTATTGGTAATATTATTCTTCTTGGTAAAACATTGATTTCAAATGTTATTTTTGTAAAGGAGATATTATTCTTCAATTTATTGGAACTCAAGATCAACTTGCTAATATTTTCACAAAATCATTACCTTCTGATAGATTTGATTATATTAAACAGAAGTTAGGAATGATAACCGTAAGGTAATCCTTCTTAATTAACTTTCTTTTGAAAAAGTCTCCTTACAGCAATAAATTCCTTTTCATTAGGGGAGTACATCTGATTGTTATAATAACAAATTTTTACAAAATTGATTTTCAAACTTTTCGGAACTAAAATTCCGGAATGGAATTTCCGGAACTAAAATTTTCCAGAATGGATATTTTCATATAGAAATCATCTAAAATAGAAATTATTGTATTAAAAACTTTCGGAATAGAAAATTTCGTACTGGTATTTTCATAACGGGATATTCATACCGGATCATTCATAAAGAGTTTTTCTTTTTCAAATTTTATAATTAAATTTTTTTTCGTACCAAGTTTTCCGTACTGAGTTTGTTTTTCGTAGTGAGTTTTGTGAACTATTTCTTTTCATAATAAAGATTTTTCGTAGTCATTTTTATATTATCCATTACGAATAATCCTCCAAAGCCAATCCGAAGGTATGATTTCATTACTCATGTTTTCGTAGTCATACATTACTTGCTGGAATTTTCTTATATTTTGTTTTCAGTTTATAATTTTCTTAATTCATTGTTTTAATAAAAACCTCAAAAGATCGGATTAAAGTTTTCTTGAGAATTCATTTTCGACCGTCAGATCTGATCTCATCTTGTCTCAACCGTTCAATCAACCGTGGAAGTTGAACCGTTTATTTTTGTTGCCTATATAAAGGGGATACCAAACGATTGTCCCATATCGGTTTTCAAGCTCCAGCGTAGCAAAGCTCTGCCTATCTGTTTTAAGACCGTTCCGAACCTCAGATTTTTCCATTACAAACTTCTCAGAGGACTTCAGATCCGAATGTATATGGAAGTAGCATCTCAAGACATGTCTTCCTCTAAGCCGATTTCAATGTGGTTAGTATATAGAGAGAGGCCGGTTCATCCGGATTTCTTCAACAAGTATGATTCTCTTATTTCTAAGAATATAAAGATTAATGGTTGGGAAGATATTGCGGTGTCAAAACCCAAGAATCAAGATGATGTTTATTCATATTTGCTTATAGAGTTCTATGAGACAGTCTTTTTTCTTAAGGAAGATGGAAGGGAGAAGCTTTCTATTAAGTCTTATGGTAAGACTTATAAGATTTCATATGCCAAGGCAGCCAGCTTGGTAGGGCTGAATATTGATGGTGAAGCTGAATTCATATCTCATGGGTTTCCAGATTCTAAAGGTAGCTTCGACAAGCAAAAACCTTTAGAAACTCTCGGACTGGCAGACGACAAGGCTCCGAAGATCGCTAGTTTATCTACAAATTTATGGATTCTAGAGTTATGGGTACAAGGTCTTATCATACCGTGGAAGGGTAACAAAGATAGCTTAAATAATAGTGAGATCTATATCCTAGATTTTCTGATAAATCTGAGGATGTTTAATTTGATGAAGCACATTCTTATCACTCTTGAGAATTATAAGAAAGGAAATCTGAGAGCTCAGATTATACTGTATCCAGCAATCCTCTCAAAGTTGATAGTTCGGTGCCTTGAGTCTTTCAAGGAAGATTTCAAGTCTATTCCAAGAGATTGAAAAATTATGCTGGTGATTTATGGTACTCTTAAAAGAATGTATGTTGCTTTTGACAAGAAGTCTGGTCAGTTTGATGATTCACCTGCTCAAGATGAATCAGTTCCGAACGTTTCTGATCCAGAATCCTCTAAGCTGTTAAGGAAGAGAAAGTTGAAAGAAGTACAAGTAGAAGTAGAGAATCCCAAGTCAAACAAAGTTCTTTCCACACCTACAAAACCCAATAAGATGAAAGCATACCCAGATTAAGTAGTTTCTAAATGGAAGGAGATAAAGGAGAAGTGAGTGCAAGGGGAGCCTAAGTTTGGCTTGGACCCTGCGGAGGATAAGGCCTTAAAGGAAAGAACTGCGAATGAGCTAGAAAACAAATGAATGAAAAGAAGATCAAGAAGAAGATGTCTGAGGCTGAGGTAGCACAGGATTTGTTGAAGTTCAATGAGATGGCCTCAGCAAATATCCCTGTTTCGAGATCTTTTTCTTTGGAATCTCTACCTGAGACTCCAGGAAGAGACATTGTTGCTCCGGAAGAGGAAATAGCTAAGCCTGTTGAGGAAATAGAGCACATTGAGAAATTGGAAGAAGAAGAAGATGTTGCTGAAGGAAGTGATGAAACTGGAGATGTGTTGAAGCAAGTAGATGATTATAAGGGGACAACATCGGAACACTTATCGCTCCGAACATCAGAAGCTGAATCTTCAAAGCTAGTCACTCCATCAATGGAAGAAGAGAGAGGAGAAGAAGAAGTAGCTTATCATGAATAGGAAGAACAACTTCTACATGATATTTCTCAGATGGAAAATGTATAAGTTGATGCTCAGAAAGTTGGTGATGTGGAAGACAATGTTGTCCAAGTTTCTGATTGTGAAAAGAGAACTCTGGAACACGTTTCTATTCCGAAAAGAGACAAGGGAATGAAAATTCTTGCTGATACTCTGATCTCAGTAGTGGTGAAGAGAAAGGATGTTGGTAGTTCTTCTAAGAGAAAGCTTGACCTAGTTGAAGAAGAAAATTCTCCAAGAAGAGTCTCGAATTCAGAGTCATCTTCTTTGGGGCATGATTTTGTTTTTCAGTCTTTAAGGTAGTTAGTGGGTTCTATTTCGATCATCTCGACTATAGATTCAAGATGCCAAATGATCCAACATGCTCTGAGTCAGAAATCAGATTCCATGTCCATGGTTATGGATAAGTGTGTCGAGATAGAATTTGATTTAAAATCTTTTCTTGTTGGCTATGAATCCCACAAAAGATCTTGCAAGAGGATGACGAGCTGGTCGACGAAAACTGTAGAAGAGATGAGTCTCTTCGATGAATTTCAAGATAATGTTAAGGATTCTTTTGAGACTGAGGACCGAAAGATAAATGAGCTAACTTCTTTCTTTGAAGAGAAGCTTATAGATGAAAAGAACTTCCGAATTCAAGAAGTCGGATATTTGAATGGGAAGCTAAATTCCATTTCTCAAAACTGGAAGTTTGAATGGGATCATCGGATTGAGTTTCAAGAGAAATTGAACGCTCAGGAAGAAAAGATCAAAGCTCAAGAAGGAAAGCTTCAAGCCCAGGAAGAAAAAATTGAAGCTCAATGTGAAAGAATAGTGGTCTTAGAGAAGCAAGCTGAAGAAGACCATAAAGACTTGAAGAAGATAAAGACTATTCTAAAAGGTCTCATGGTGAAGGAGAAAGATCCCAAATAGATAGATCCGATCATTTGTTGTACCTTAACTCTTTTTTTGTTGAGATTTAAAACATAATGAATATTGTACATGTTGTTTCTTTTGTTACTACTAATTTTTCAGGTACTTTGTTATATTTTCCATTCCCTCGAATTATTTTTGAAAATCACAAAGGGGTAGAAGGAAAAGAACTCTAATAAAATGGAAAAAGAATCATAACAAAGGGTGAGAAAGAAAACCAACTCTAATAAGTGTTTATCTAAGGGGGAGTTTTTCATAAAAGAAGAATTTCTTATTCGTAATGAAATGTCACTCCGGAAATCTACAATACGATCCTTAGAGTTTCGAAGCCTAAGGGGGAGTTAGTCATATTCATCAATATCCTTAAAGAAAAGGGAGATAAGCCTTAATGTTTTTTTCTATCTTCTTAGAATTTATTTTTAGAAATGATGTTTGTGCTTTCCAAAAAGGGGGAGATTGTTGAGTCAATAAGGTTTTCCTTATGACTTTTCCATTCCTTATTGTTTTGAAAATCACAAACACCTTATCTTTACGAAAATTGCTTTTATAAGAAAAATTGCTTTTATAAGGAAAATCGCTTTTATAAGAAAAATTATCATTATCATATTTTCATCCTGATTTTTCTTAAGTATGAGATTCAGATTCATTTCTTACGTATGAGATTCAGATTCATTTCTATTTTCTCGGAATTGTTTTAAACATTGGTATGAAGTATTCTGTTTTGGGATCCGAATTCTGGATAAGAACTGTAATAAAGTATCACTTCGAAATCCTGATGAGAATTGTAAAAAAGTCACATTACGAACTATGGAAAGGAACTCTAATTAAATTCTACACCAGATTTAGGAAACGAATCTTTATGAAGTTCGACAACAAATTCTCATTACGAATTCTAATGAGGAATTCTCATTACGAATTCTGATAACGAATTCTCATTACGAGTTCTGATTCTATATTCTCATTTTGAATTCAACTATTAAATAGAATTTGATCATCTTTTTTTAATATGTTTACTATTTATTATTTTCCTAACACTCCGAACCTTCACTCCGAATTTTTCATTCCGAACCTTTGAGTTAGATTTCAGACTGTGTCGTACTTTCTATTACACTTGTTTTTTATAAAACGATGTCGTCTATTCTGTTATAAACAAACCATTAGATAAGATACACGTGTACAAGTCCCTCCGAATTTCATGGAAAATATGACCGTTGTAAGAGGGTGTTGACCATTGGACATTTTCCTATAAATAGGAGCTCATTTGAATGATCCAAAGATGGATGAATAACATGTTTTAACATTGTGGATACATGCTGTTGAAGTGATTTCTAGAGAGAGAGGCTCTTATTAACTCTCAAAGATTTTTGCAACTCTGAATGTTAGTTATTACATTCAAGGACTTCCAAGGATAGGAAGATAGAGGTGCCGACTACCTTAAAGTTGAGGGCTTCCTTACTGAGGAAGACAGAGTTTGTCAACTACCTTGAAGTTGAGGGCTTGCTGGGATAGCAAGACAGAGACTCTGATCTTAGTATTGAGGTCTTACCCCGGTGTGGGTAAGACAGACTTTCTTGAAAGTATAAATCAAGGGACCTTTATCCAAGGTTGTTGGATACCCTTCTCTTTGGTTTCAAAGACTTATATCTTGTTACTTGTAGTTTTACTACTTGTTTATTTCCTTTGAAGTTTGTATTATAAGGAAAGTATAACTTTCTTATACTTTCTTACATGTACTCTGTTTCATTTAGATTCTATACGCTTTAAGGTAGAATCTCATATTGTATTCTTTTGTTATGTTTCAATTTCCGGAACCATATTTCCGGAACCTACATTCGGAATCTCTTTCCAGTCTTACGAAATTTCACAGGACTTGAAGTTTATAACTTAAATCCTTTTACAAGTTTTCAATCGGTGTTAGAGGTGTTGTGAATTTTCTTATATTAACATTGTTAAACATAACTCTTTCTTTTGCTTAAGGAAACCATAGTTTTTCATAAATAACATTAATGGTTCCAATGGAATTTTTAAAATATACAATTCACCCCCCCCCCCCCCCTCTTGTATATTGAGCATCTACCTCATTATTTAGATCCTACAAATATCGCAAATTTAATGTTCCTTTACTTCATTATCATCACTCACACTTAAATTGGGACCATAAATGTTGTATCCCCTAGCATTATCTTTTATAGTGGTATTTGGAAGGGTGTCCCTTACAATTCCATTAATGGTGGAATACTGATGGTGGAATGGAAATTGATACTATATTCATAAACCACATAGGGTATGTATTCCTCCCAACTCTGGACAAAATCCATCACACATGCCCAAATCATGTCTTATAGAACATGAATAGTCTACTCCATTTGGTTTTCTATCTATTAGAAGAACATCAGGGTATAGTGATGGTGGGTCCCAAAATCCTTTGTAATCTTCTACAAAATCATGAAATAAAGCAATAACCATAGTATGAAATAATCATTAAGGGAATTACATGAGGCTGAACTATCACCTTCATGTGAAGGCATCTTAAACTCTCTATAGAACCCGATTATCAGATGGATATGAAGTGGGATTTCATGGTGAGTTGTAAAATTATTACCAAGTTAGTTTCATGACCTCTAGTTGATTGTGGGATTCCCATCATTATACATATACAGATAACATCCCACATAATCTATGTCTCCTCCAGGTGTTGGTGTAAACCTGCTATAATGTAGTTTTTGAGATTTTTATTCTATAAATTGATGAATTATGAGATAAACATAGCAACACATCATTCATCCCTAGCACCTAAAACTATCATTGAATTTCCTATTACATCTTTTTCACTCATGGATTTTTCATTAAAAATATATAAGAAACTCTCTCAATACATGCTCTAACAATGTCAATGGAACCGCCACATGTACTTGGAAAAGGACGATTGGTTCCCCACCTTCATAAAATCTATCATAATCTTGTTCTCTGGTTATATAGACCTGAAACACCACATAATAGATAACCCTATGATGCTCCTTCTAAATAGGTTTATGAATCATATTGATAATAACCATTGAGTAGAGATATGTTTCACTATCTTCATATACTAAGTAAATTTAAATTATTACAAATTCTTTGATTCTTTGATCAACATCAATGAATAGGAATTATTATAAAGAGAAATTTACACCACATTCCCCTTCCTCAGGGAATAAAAAATATCAAATTCTCAATCTGGTAAGAACTAAAACCATCAACTCTATAAAAAGTTAAGAAAATTAATTGAAAATTCATACTTATGTTTCTTTCGATAATAAAAGATGATGAGTTGTTCTCTCATAATATATAATTTCAAATAATATAGGGTGACAACCACTACAACTGGCACCATGTCATGGTTTCCATAGCTCTTCTAATGTGGTCTCAACTACCCATACCCATAAGAAATAAATTCTATACTATACCTTAGAATTCATATAATCATATCACCAGGAAAATTTTATAACAACATTCCCTTAACACCCTCATAGGGACGTCACAATATGGGGGTTCTCACCAACCACTCTCGTAGCCCCTAAAAATCCCACTGACACTTCTCCACCCACACAAATGGATTCCCATTGTTAGTCAACGTTGTGAGATGTTTCACTATTCTTGAGATATCCTTCATGAATATCTAATAATATACTACTACTATAATGAATCTCCACACCTTATAAATGATCTTGGGTGAATCCTAATCTAGCCCTATATTTATCAGGGTTGGGTCCACTACAACCCCCTCTTCTGGTTTGACATGTCATTGGAAGTGGACCTATCAAATCCAAAACGGGCATTTTAAGAGCTTTATATTAAGATGGATACTAAAGAGAATACAAATAAAAACCCCAAAATGTCTAGGATCCTCCTCAATCAGTGATCACATGATGATTTCATTAATAAATACTACATTGAATCAACCCATGAAGTGATGAAATATGACAACCCTTGTTTTTATTACACATGAATTCATGATTTATTAAATAAGAATAAATATAATACAACACATAAGATCAAGAAGTATATTGTGTTTTGGAATTAGTACATTACATAATAACATAAAATATTGGGTGTATCACTATTACTAACAACATCATTAACATGATCTTATAATTCCATCATACTTAAAAATACATGGGATAACTTGGGTTTAAATATAAAAATGGGACAGCTATAAAGACCATTAAGGGAAAATCAATTTATAACATGAGTAAATTAACACATGTTTTAGAATAGGAATTGCAATGGGACATAAAAAAGGGGTTAGAATATTAAACATTATCAAAGAGGCATGAAATATCATGATAACGTAATTGAAATATGGGATGGTGAAGACAACTTCAAACATTTCATCCTAAACATTGGTCAAAGATAATGACCAAGACATCATAACATGGTGTAAAAATAATTTTTATTTATTAGGATACTCCCTAATCTCTTTTAGGTCATATTATGACTCTAAATAATTACCCAATATATTTTATTGCTAAATAATTTATTGTGCACCCATTGCTTTCATATCATCTTCTTTCATAAGTGTTCCATAGAGAACATTCAATATAGGATCATATTTCATCATATTGATTTACTCGATAATGGAGTGTAGAATACATACATGTAAGTCCAAAATAAAATCAGTATAGGTATTTATCTGTGAATTACATTATGAAGAAACAAATATAGTTTTCAAAATAAAATGTGTTGGAAAAGAAAATAGTACTGTGAAATTTTGGTAGCATTATTATTGTACCCGACGATTAAATAATAGATTAATGAGAGTGAAATGTGTCTCTAATAATTTTTAAATCAAATTTATTATAATAGGGACATGTAAAAACAAATAAAATCCTTAGGAATTGGAAATAAAACTCATAAAATGAATTAGATTCTTGAATAAAGGGATAATGATATGATCTCTTACGTTGGGTGGGTGATTCCAAAATATTGGAAGTAGCATCTTAGGAGATTGATTGAACCATTGGAGCACTCTATAGAGGGAGGTAAGAGAAAGGAAATGTTCCATGTTTTATTAGTGAAGAGTAATTTGAGTATAGGTTGTTTTATATTGTATTGGTTTTCATTATTTTATAATTAATAGGTCTGGAATCAATAAAATACTATCCTTGGTGATGGGGAAGTGAGTCGTGTTCTTATTGATATAATTTTAAAACCATATATTATAATATTGGTTTTAGTAGAGTCAAAAGGTCTTTGTGAAATTAATAAAATAGCCTTAAAATCACATTATTCTAAAGAGAAAAAGTATTTTTTTCTTGGATACACATTATTACCTTTATTAAATCATTTTGGTTCATTATCATGACAAAATACATACTATATATTTATATTTTATTTTACTTTTACAAGAAAATTTTATCATCTTCGAAACCTATAAAAAAATTACATTACGTATTTTCAACATTATGATTCCAAAAATAATTTTTATTATATTAAAATTATTTTCAAAATATGTGAATGTTTCCTTTAAAATATGAATCGGTATTTATTGAGAAATGATATGTTTTTTAACAATAACATGTCACGAACCAAAATAAATATTATCATTGAATTAAAAAAATACATTATCATATGTATCTAATTAAAAAATATTTCACAATAATATTTTATTAACATATGGTTTATTTAAAAAATCTAGTAATTTAACAAATGTAGTGTCTTAATTAAATTCACATATTACCCAAAAAATCAATTTGTGTTTTATCGTATCAAAATAAAAAAATTATTTATAATTTAATAATGATATGAAATATAAATATAACCACTTTTATATTAAATATAAAATAGAAATATACATATTATTACATTATTCATACATATCCCATTATGAGCATAGAGAAATCCATAAGTTTAAGGCATGTGACGGTGATATTTTCATTGGTGTTTCTATGTACATGGTTTGGGAGGTGAACATGATGAGCTTCAACCTCTCATATAAAAGGTTTATATTATGATTTAGATATTTCATATCATTTTAGGATAGTTCAATGAAAAGGGTCAGTGTTTCTATATATATCAGAAGCTCTGATATATGTGATTCTTAAGGTAAGATACTCTTGGTCGAGGCAATCACTTCAATTTCTTTGTCAATTAAATTTTTTAAAACCCTATATCTATAAAAATCATATTATCATTGTTAGACACATGTATTATCAAAGGATATGATTCCTAATAGTCTTCTAACTCTTATATCATATAATGAATCCTAATAAATTAATTTTTTTTCTATAACAATAATACATAATGTGAAATTTAATTCAACTCCAAAGGGACATTTATTTATAAAATTTAATGTCATTTAAATCTTCCCCCCTTATGATATTTCGCCCTTGAAAGATTAATTTAACACACTAAGAAAGATGGGCGTAATTTCTATTCATTGCGTCATTATGTTCCCATACTGGTTCTTCAAACATGTGGTTTCTCCACATCACTTCGACTAGGTTCATTGTCAAATTTTTTGGAGATTTATATCTATGATCAAAGATCATCCCCATTTACTCATTCTTTAAAATATAATTCTCTAATAGTACCACCCCTAGATTTAGAAAATATATGATTTCTGGTATGTTCTTTCTTAGGAGTGATACATGGAACATGCAATGTACATGAGATAGGCTTGGTGGGAGTTCTAGTTGGTAGACCATTATTCTATTATGATAATGTATCTAAAAGGGACTAATGTATCTGGAAATAAGATTTCCCTTATTCCAAATCCTCTGCAATTTATTTCATGGACAAATGTGAAGAAATACCATATCTATAACCTAAAAATCAAGGACACAAAAACTATTTTCATCATAGTTATTCTATATAATATGAGAAACCTTTACATTATGTTTAATGGTATTGAAATTTTCCACCATTTCAGTACCTATTAGTCTTAATTCCACAACATCATCCCATCATGCAAGTGTTCTGCACCTCTTCACTTAATTCTCTTCATAAGAGGCATTTTGATACTTGAGTACAAGCAATAATTGTAATAGAACTCAACTACAGAAAGATGTTGATCGCATACTCCTTTGAAGTCAATTGATATTTCTCTCAACATGTCCTAGAGTTTCTGAATTTTCCAGATAGATTGGCCATCAGTTTTAGGTTCATAAGCTATGATGATGTTGAGTTCAGTTATTTGAGTGTGTAACATTCTCTTCTAGAACATTGTGGTAAATCTTGGATCTTGATCAGATAAAATTGATAGTGTTTCTTGATGAAAAATAACATCCTTTATAATGAATATCCATGCATATTTATCGAGTGAAAATTCCTATCGAATTCCAATGAAGTGAGTATTATTTGGAATATGATCGAACATAACCCATATATAATTATTTCTTCATGATGTATTCAAAATACTAGGAAAATATTACATTTTTATCATTTCCTTGTTCCATATAGGTATGGGTAATGGTTTCTTAATAACATTATATTTTTTTATTTTATCCTTATCTTACTAATATATATGACACCTTGATTTGTATTCTGCAATCTTATTCTCCATATTTTCTCTCCTATAATTCTATCGAAGATCTCGATACATATTTTTTCACCTTGGATGGTTGGAGAAGGTCAAAATATATGTATATTATAATAGTTACTTCTTTATCATAGAATTTAATGGTATAAATAGTCATGAACAAAATACTACGACTCCTTATAAATTAATTTTGAATGATGAGGATTTCTATTTTCTTATATAATCAACCTTCTACTGAATTTAAACAGCATTTCATTGACCATCCTTTATCTTTACCAATGGTATGGTTGGTAATTCATTTGTGAATGTATTGATGATTTAAATTCCCTTATGATTCCCAAGTCGATCATTTTCATTTCTAATAAGATTGAATCCTTTAAAATCTGCATCAATGATAAAATTTATAGATCCTTTCTACTTATATCATCTTTAACATCATTTTCTCACCCAAGATAGTATTGGATTGACAATTCATAATCCATATTAATCATTACCCATATTATCTAGAATATTTCATCTCCTTCTTTGGGAATATATAATTGATTCACTTATTTTCTGAATATATTTTAGTCACCTCACCATATATATAATGACATCAATGTTTTGATATTAAAATTACATAATCCAACTCTAGATCTTGTGTTGGGTAGTTTTGTTTATGAAATTTCAATTCCCTTGAGGCATAGGATATCACTTTTTCCTCCTTCATTAGTACAAAACCTATGCTCTTCTTCAAATCATAACTCTATACCCTGAAAACATTCTCACTTGTAGGTAGAATAATTAAAATTGCAGTGATAAGTCTATTTTTCAACTCCTTTAAACACCCATCACATTAATGATTCCCAAAAACCAGGATTCCCTTTCTAGTTATTTTTGTTAAATGGATTGAACATTACGATAAATTACTCAAAAATCGATGATATTACCATTTTGAACCTAGGAAACTATGGATTTCATTAACATATATTTTCTTCATCTATCATTCAATTACCTATATTATTGAAGGGCCTATGGATATCTCATTACTTGTGATAATATTCCTTAATAATAAGGGTCAATTCAACTAGATCTCGCATTTTATATACTTTTCATAAAGATTCTCCTTTCTTTTCATTTTAAGTATAGTGTTAATTTTCTCTTAATGTTCCTAATTTCATTGTTACTATATTATAATATCATCTATATAGAATACCAAAAAAACTGAGGTAATCTTTAATGACTCTATCCTTGACACCGATGAAGTTGGAATTTCATTACTATAAAATCTTAGTACTCCTACATCTTATCGAAAAAATCATTGGGATATCCTAATTCATACTTACTTCATAATACCTCGACCGAAGATCCTCTATAGAGAAGTATTTTGATTCACATAGTTGACTCAACAATTCATCATCACATGGTAGATTATACATATTATTTATCATAATATTGTTAAAATCTTGATAATTAATGCCCATGAACATTGGCCCATCCTCCATCATAATTAATAGGACTGGAACACACTAGGGCGAATCACTTGGGTATATAGATCCTTTATCCATATTATCCTAAAATTTTTTCTTCACCACCCAATATTCTTTCACAAATTTTCTGTATAGATTTTTGGATAAAAGAGAATCCCCTTGTATTATCTTGATTAAAATTTACACCTTGTAGCTATACGGAAGATTAGGTAGTTCATAGGAAAACACATCATTATATTACATCACAATGGTCATAAAATTAGGGATAATATTTTACATAGACTCAATCATTTGATCGAGATACACTAGCTCATATAGAAATAACATCCACGCATTTATATAGAATCAGAGGAATAATTTTGATATGGAGAGTGATTTCCTTCTTGAGGAAATTTTTGTTGTGAATATATAAGTAAATAGAATCCATTCATAGATTTTGATTAAATTCCACTAATGGAAGAATCACATGGTTTCATGGAATGTTCAACAAACAAATTTTGATAGGGGGAGTTATGTTATTGTGATTTAATAATTTCCCAATTTTTCATTTTCACCAACATTTATACATCCATTAATTGTGGTGGTTTTTGAATAGTTCTAATACACATTCATGATATGAAGGAACGTGTAGAACTTGAATCCAACAATTTTTTCTCTATTCATTAATTAACAACTACCATACCTATCAACACACCTTTTCAGGATCCACATTAGTTGTTGTGATGACATAATATCTCCCTTTCTACTTTATAGGTTGTTGGCATTAATATTCTCTAAAAACCCTTGACATAGTTCAATGGTTTTCAAGTTACCTTTCTTATTTGTAGATGAAACATTATAAAAAATGTTTTAGGGTTTAATGGATAAATCCTACCATCCATTTCATTAGTGGGTTTCACCCATAGACAATCGCTACATTCATTCCATTCCTTCCAGTACCTAAATCATTTCACCATCCCCATCAAGAAAATTTTAGGGTTCTTCTTTTCACCCTTTTTATAAGTTTGATACTAATCTTTATTAACAATATTATATTTCTCCTTCCCAATTAATGAAATAAACTCTATTTCTTTCCTTTTATCCCCATGTGGCACTTGAGATTCCCTAATCTCTATTTCAACATTGAGGGAATATCGTAAAAGTTTTTCACAGAAATCAATGTCTTGGATAATCAAGGCTATTCATATGCTCAGTTTTATCACACTAATGAATTGGTCATCATAGAATTCAAGGGGATGGAAAATGTCGTGTGTTAGTGATCATATCTTAGAATTTTGTCTCCTACACCCTGATAGATTTACCATGTTTTTTATTAAGGTAATGAAAAACCCATTCCTTTTTTACTCAGACAGCGAGAAGGAAATATTTGTTGAAAATATTTTTCTATAATTCCTTACACCCAAAAAATTGAATCTATTACCCATGCTTAATATTCTTGATCAATTAAAACCACTGATCATCATCTATCTCTATATGATAAATAGCCAGTATAACCTTCTATTTCTCATAACATTGAATTATGGAGAAGAACATCTCAATTGAGATGATCCATTATTCATTGATTAAGAGATCAGATGATCTATTAAATATTACAGGCATTTTATATATAAATGTCCCAATTTCTATGTGCTATGTCTTAGGGTGATTTTGCAATTCCTCCTGATTCGGGTTACTATTTATTTTCTAAGTCAACTAAGAGAGTATAATCACATTTTTTGGGATTCCTTTTCCATGTTAGGTTGGTCAACTCCTTTTGGAAGTCATAACATTACACTTCACATTGTTTGTTTAATATATTACTCCTATTTATGGATATTGAATAGAATATATGTAATATTAGAGAAGAGTTCATTTAAAATGTTATTCACCTAATTATAAATCCAACTACATTAAAGGGATAATTTATATGTTGCATTTATTTCATAAAATTATGAATTTGTTTCTTTAATCTATGTTATAAAAGATCTATTTCCTAATATATATTCAAATTTAAAAATTTTACCCCATAATAATGGATTGTAATGAGCATGTAAATTGACCTAATAATATCTCCTATGAGTGTCAAACTAGGTGTGTAGAAATATATTTTATCATGCACTAGTTCTTGATTGTGCCCAGATAAATACTATGTTTTTTTGTCTTTAACCAAATGTATATATATTCTAGAGCCACATCCACTTGTTGTATCTAAATATGGATTTATTTTTCGGATAAAAATTACTCTATAATTCAATATGTTTTTTTGATTTTTGTATATTATTAGTCTTATACATTGTTATTTTATATATATTTCTTATACTAATCCCAAAAATAATTAAACATTCCTTTGATATGAACGAAAAAATTCTAGTTTTCTTACACAAAAATTCATTATCTATTACATAGTAATACACATTATACAAACCCATATGATTATGAATTCTACTGTATTTTATAATTAAGTACATTAAATAACAACATAAAATAGAGGATACATCATTATTATTGATAACATCCTTAACATGATCATTATATTCTATCATACTTCAAACCGTATGAGATGTCCTTGGGACATACAAAAAATATGGGTGAGATATAAATCCTAATAAGGGAATAAAAATTGTATAAATGAATAAATTATTACATGTCAGAAAATAGTCATTTCAATGGGATATAAAAAGTGGTGATAATAATAAACATTAACAGAGTGTAATAATATATCTTGATAACATAAAAGTAACATGGGAAGGTGGAAACAACTTTAAACATGACATCATAAAAATCGGTCCAGAATTCATTCCAAGACTTCATAAAATGGTCGAAAAAGTCTTAGGATTGATTATTTTCACTATAAAGTACTATTAATTTCATCTCATGTGTCTAAAATATTACCCAAAACATTTTACCACTATATCATTTTGATCCCACCCATTGATTACATATAATGTACATGCATAAGTGTGTTGTATAGAACATTCAACATAGGATCATATTTATCCATATTTAATTAAACTATCATGGGGTGTGGAATAATTAAATTTATTTCCCCAATTAATGGAATGTAGGTATTTCAAGCTGAATACCCTTGGGTTTAAATTGTTATGTTATTAACAATAAAAATGATTGTCTTGGAAAAACCACAATGCAATTTTAGAAGCATAACAACGATACTTAAAGATTGATAAAATTGTTTAATAAGAAAAAAATATGTCTCTAATAATTTTTAAAATAAATTTTCATTAATATGGACATGTAAAAACATATCCCATCATTATAAATTAGAATTAAAATGTATAAAATGAAGAAAATACTTGATGAAAGGGTGAATGTTATGATCTCATGCCTGTGGAGGGTTATTCCAGAAGCTTAGGAGGAGATTCCTAAGGGCTTGGGGGATCACTGATAGGAATTTATAGAGAATATGAAAGATTTATCATGTGATAATGTGATATAATGTTTTTTAGTGAATATTAATGGGACATTATGTGGGATTATATAGGAATATGTAGTGGGGCTCTATATTATTTCCCAAACATGGGTTTTGGACTCTATAAGATAAATTACTCAAAACCACAAAAAATACAATGTGTTTTACCATTGTTTCATTTAAATATAATTGTTTTTAATTATATTATAATTAAAATATCATAACTCATTAAAATATTACCCTTGGTATAGTGGAAGTGAGTCATGTTCTTCAAGGAATGAATTTAAAACAATAAAAAATAATATGGGTTTTGGATAATTCAAAAAGGATTTATAAAATTAATAAAATAACCTCAAAATATATATATTTTAATGTGTAATAATTTATATGGTATTTAATAATATTTATAATATTTTTTTATATTTTTTTGGTTATTATGATGTCATAATACACAATATATATTTATATAATATTTAATTTTTACCTGAAAATTCTTTCGTCTCAAAAAATTATGAAAGATTCAATATTGGATAATTAAAACATTTTTATTGAAAAAATCATATTTATTTCATAAAAATAATATTCTAGATATGTAAATTTTATATTTGAAAATAACAATCGACATTTATTAAAAAAATTGTTTTTTTGAAAAAAATAGTTTTTGAACCCTTATAAACATTTAATTTTGCATCATGAGAGTTATATTATAGTATATATTTGTTGATAAATATGGAAATTATAATTTTATTTAAAATAAAATTTATTTAAAGAATAAATAAATTAATAAAATGTAATGTTATAATTAAAAATTTATATGACCCAAAAATTCTATTTATGTTTTACCACATTAAATTCAAAATCATCGATAATGTTATAATGATGTGAAGTAAATATAACATTAATTATATTTAAAATATAGTATACACATTCATATAATTATATTTATGATACATAGACCTTTATTACACTAGAAACACCATCAGGGTTAGGTTTTTGATGTTGAGACTTTCATGGGGTGGTTCGATATACATGTTTTGGGAAGTGATCTTGAGGAGCATTAAATTGTCCTTTAAAATGATTCACTTGTGCTTTAGTAGTTAGATCATGACATGGGTTTGGTAATGGGAAATTAAAAGTGGTGTCACCTACCTCATAAATTATGATTATTGGGTTCATAGGTTATTATCCTACATGTTGAGTTCTTCACTTCATTTGTCTATTTCAGTTGGATTTTTCAAAACCCTCTATTTATAAAAATCATGCGATCACCATTCAAATTCTATATAAAGAATTGTTTTGCTGATTAATAGTCTACTAATTCATATAGGATATAATTAATCCAATGAATTTCATGTGTTTTCTATAATCATAATACATAATTGGTAATTTAATTCAACCACAAAAGGAAATTTATATTTAAAAGTTTGTGTCGTTACCCGAAAGATCTAGTTCACGAGTACCCAGACCATTGTTGTGATTTTCATCACCACAAATCACTTATAAAATGACTAATAGTTAACAAATAATCACCATAATTACATCTTTTATATATGAACCTGTCAAACTCAGTGTTTTTAATAAGATGGTATGGGTTCAATCTAGAAGAAGCACCTCACCCCATTCAGTAGTTCAAATAGGTTATCTATTCCCAAAACTGGATATTTATTGTCGATAGTCACTAGATTCAGGTGATGATAATCCACCCAAAATCTCAATCTCCAATCATTATTCATAATTACTAACCTCATTTAATCCATGGGAAAACAATGGGTTTAACAAATCCCTTTCACTAAAAATCCCCCAAGTGAACCTTCAGCTTGTGAACATCCATGAGGACCATCTAATATGCAAGTCTAGATATCATGGCCATACCAAGGTATAAATCTAAAATGAATTCTTAATCATGTTCTAGATTTAATACCATCACATACTCAAGAAATACATCATCATAATTAATGATATATATTCCAAACTAAAAGAATGCATTTTCTTATAACTCCAAGGAACATACTAGGCAACTGATGAAAAATCAGAAATATTATTCTATTAATAAGATCATCTGACTATAATAAGTATTACATCACACCAATGAACTAATTTATCATCCTGTCAACACAGATTAATCATTTCCTCTATATAAAATATTCAATCTATGCATGAAACACAAAGAGAGATTCTATGCTTATAATAACATCGAAAGGCCTCATCACACCTATAAAAAGATAAAATATTATGTAATATCCTCCAAGAGTCTTTGGAAATTATCAATATAAGGATGTAATAAATTATTTATCTTGTGTAGATGTATCTTATTGGAATATTTAGGATAATGTATATATGGGAATCTTGGTATCTCATAAAAAATATGTTTCTATGAAAGAGTGGTGCATGCCTTGGTATATAAAAATTGATGTTAAATTAATGATGATATAGATCATAGATTGGATCATACACAAATCCAATGGGAAAAACCCCCCACCTTGAATAGTTTTTTATGATCCTAAACACCAGTTATTTATTCCCGATGGGGATAACCTTGATGTTGTAGCTGTAGTAGCAGATCATAACACCATCCAGCACCATCTGCCCTCTTAACTTCTCTACCACATCCTCCACCATATGAACCTATCTTCTCAATCCATTTCCTCCTATTATGAGATCAATCCACTGAATCCATATATATTTAAGGTATCTTTTAGAAGTCTTATATGATATATCAACACCCATCATGGGTGAAACACCTCATTTCACTCAAATGACTAAAACCTTCTAGAGTGAACTAAACAACTAAATTGCAATAAAAAATACTCCTAAAAGACACTTGATTTACCTAGATTATATATTAAAGAATCAAATACTAGATACTAATGTCTCAGATCTGGGTTATCACTACTATAATAAATTATTTCAATCCTTCCATCTAGGAATATCTCCAAATCCAAATCATTCTCTAGTAGCCCTGATGTTGGAAGGGTTATAAATAGAAATTATTCCATTCAAAATTTCATGATGAAGGCCAGAGTTATTGTAAAATTCTAAACATTTACCATAAAAACAATATTCATTTAGTTCCTAAAGATTTTATTTAACATTTAATAATACTCTTCAACTTACATGATGCCCAGAAAGGGAACCTAAATCGCTTATATACTTACTTTTCGAAACATCACTAAAAAACTCAACTATAAGGATGTTATGAAATTCTATCTAAGTGATATTCACCTCATCGTGTGTCTATTCCACCATGAACCACCAGCAACATACATATCTATTGAGATAGATCATCATTAGAGCGGTATTGTATTGGGAGGGTCCAAAATGAAGAAAACTCACCCAACTATATCAACCTACTGATGTACTTTTTAAGGATCTGTGTGACCCCTAAAACTGAGTGTAAATTCTAATTGGATATATTGATGTGAAATTGGCATATGAATATCATCTTATCATACATTTATAAAATATTCTTCTCAATGGGGGGTAATAATATAAAATCAATTAGAGGAACCATCTTGTGGATAAATTTTTTTATATAAACATCACTATTAAATGGATCATTAATTCACTATGGGGATAACAAAATTTAAAAACTAGTAAAACTATTCAAACTAATATTAATTAATTAAAAATTAGTATCTATTGAGTCATGGTCAGCCCCTTGATAAGGGTAAATTATATTAAATTATTTTAAAATAAATGAATTAAAATTAGTAGAATAAAGCATTCCACTTCGGTGGTGGTGCGGTGGGGAGGGTGAGTTGCCAAAACATGTTGTTCTTTGGGAGGATAAGGGTTCGATTACTAGGAGTCCGATTTCGGGATGAACCTCTCCCATGAGATCCACCCACTTTACAGGTTCTCCCAGACTCATCTGGGCGGGTAAAACAAGGCGCGACTCAAATTGCTGATGGATCACTGTGATGAACCATCACTGCTGGGACGTTACCCCCCGGGAAGCTCTCCCATCTCGGCTGGCAATGGCTCCTTCCCTAGTTGGGGAGCTACCTTTGGGTACTACCCATTCATGGGGGAGGGGGGTTTCTCTATGTGTAGGGTTAGAAAAGGCCACAATAGGAAATTTACTTCCTTAAAGTAATATGAGTAGAAGAAAGCAAAAAAGAAAGAATGTTTTATTGATTTGATAGCAAGAGAGTTAATGAAATAGACTATGTTTTGAAACTTAATTGGAAAAAATCAAGATGAGGGTTTATAGATTTTATAGTTTAGGTGAAATTTTATATAGAAATTTATTTGATCAATTCAAAGTTGTTTTTAGAGTAAGTATGTGGGAAATTGAAAGGTAATTGTATCCCCTCCTTAATACAAAAATAAAATTTTTCCCATGGTCCAATAATTTAGGATTTTAAATTACTATGTCTATCCTAATACAATTTTAAAATTGACTAACATAAATGTAAAAATTCTCATGCCTGATTTTGGGTAATCAGCTATGGAGATAAAATGGTTCTTTTTATATTGAATCATCAACAGTTAAGATAAATGAAAAAATATATAAATTCTAAATTTATTTATGAATAAAATAAACCTAAACCAATAATATAATAAAGATAAAAATCCAAAAATCCTTCTCTAATTTTCTCCAATTCAATAAAATAAGGAAATAATTAACCTATCATTCAAGTAATTATGTTTTATATCTAATGTAAAAAAATAATGAAGACATGAAATAATGTATAAATATTAATAGGGAAGATAATTTAGTTGCACGACTTCTCATAAAAGAGATTGGGTTCCAAATATATCCCTAGAAGTAGTGTAATATATCTATATTAATTGGCCTTCAAGGATCATGGGTTGAGTTTAATTTTACATTAATGTAGTCTTTAATGATTTTCAATTCAATATTCGGTCCAGAACAATTTTCCATGTCAGCTGTGATATGTTCAATGTCAAAACAGTGATAATTCCCTAGAGGTTGTAAAATAAAGAATATTTAATTTTGGGGTTTGATATGGATTTATATAATAAATTATGGTTTTGTGACATGAGTATATCATCTCTAGATTGTAAAATACTACTCCTTAAAAACATATATTTTATGAAATAGTTTTTATGTTAGTGGTTCTTGTCCACTCCTCTGGATTAACTCATAATGTAAATGGAAGGTTTACAATATTAATCCTTCTTCCCTAAACAATTTACATAGTAAATTGGATACATGTTTTAAATTAAATATTTTTATCATTTTAAAAATTCTTCACATATTCAAAATATCTTTAACCTTGATTCCATATTCTAGTGTCATGAAATAGAACTTTATTTCATTCCATGAAGGGTCTTGGCTTACAATACTGATCTCTTTTTTCTTAGTATCCCCTAAATTTATTTATGGTGTATCCTTCAACAAAATAAAGAAATATATTACACATACAGGCATGATTAATCAATTAATTACACATATTATTGAATTTTATAGTCAAGAAAATATTCATGAAATTTGAATTTCAAATCCCCCACACATGAATTCATACATTTCCTCAATGTTAGAATCATTCCATACAATAAGGGACAATCACCCTAAGATTCAATAAAATAAAATGTAATAAAAAAGATTGAATAGATGGGTATTTTAATGTTCAATAATGAAATATTAAAATTTTATCAATGCCTCAAATTTAAAAAAAAACAAATAATTTTAGCCTTTTAAATTTGAAACGAGCTCATATTTTAATTAAACCATTTATTAAAATTAATTTCTAATTTTATTTCCATTTTAAATTTATCACACATTGAATTTTTATATTCATCATCAAATTAAAACATTTATGGGAAATTAATCTCATACCATAAAAAAATGTCACATATAATAGTATTTTACGTTATATGCAATCTACAATACATAAATATTGGATTCACAGTTAATCAGGAGGACTTCATTATTCAATTCAAATTACTCTAAGCATTACGCTAGGTATGCAAATGATGTAAAATAATTAAATATCATATTATAGGATTGGACCCCATGTGAATTAAATAATAATCAAAAAATTCTAAATTTAAAATTAACCCTCTAAAAATCGTTCCCAAATTCAAAAAATACAAAGTAGGCTTATAAATTAATATTTCATAACGAATTATGATAACCTATTTTATTTTTACATTATATTTTTTTTTAATTTTTCAAAAAAATTTCTTGGGAAAAATATTTCCTACACCATCCAACCCCAAATGATCTTCCCAATGGACTATTTATAATATTTACATCAATACCACCAGTAATGTAATGATGATTTTTAATTTTTCCATAAAATGATCTATTTTTTATTTTTTTTTCTTTTATTAATGAGGGTGGGAAATGAGTACACTAAACTATAGCCTTCATAAAATATCTTAGAACCCCCCCCATAAAATTAATATTATAAAAAATTTTCACCCCTTCAACTAGTCACCATATACCCAACACATGTTTTTGGAAATAATTTATAATATTTAGAGGAAGTTAAGAATATGGAAAATAGGATTATTTAATGGATCATTTTCTAGAAAAGTTATTCATGGATTATATTGGATTCTAAAATGATTAATGTAATTTGGGTCTAAGGATAATGTGTTTATCAAAATAATTCATTAATAATATTAAAATAGATTATTTTAATTCATATAATTTATAACTTTTCATGTATATTCAAGAAGAGAATATGCTGGAGTCTCTGATGAAATTTAATATGGAAGGATATGGGAAATTTTCAAATGAAAAATTTCATAAGAATGATATCAAGGGATGGGAAGATTATTCATGGAAATGCATATATATAATAAAATCAATTACATTTAATATATTAAATTCAAATCATGGTCAAATAATAGAGTAAAATTCATTTAAATAACCCAAAACGTCTCCTTAAATAAATATTTTTTCAAATACGAAACCATATCTTTATCTCTAAAAATTGATTTTCCATTTTTTGATAATTGTTTTTTATTGGTTGGAATTGTAAGACTCATATGTAGTTAATATCTCATAGTTTATATTATTATATAAGAATCAATATATGGCATTAAATTGTATGTTATAACTATACAAGGATGTTAAAAATATATTATATTGTATAAATTACATAAATTAAATTATTAATCCACTTTTATTGATGGTTTGACTCTAGGTTTTATTGGTTTGAACTACTCCAAGTTGATGATGTGAGTTTTACCCATATCCCCTTGTAATATTGTTAACAATTTCATGACAGTTCTAAAAATTTAAATTACACAAGTGAATATGATGTCCATTTTAACTAAAATATTAAAAACTCTAGATAGAGTGAATAATCTTAAAAATAGTGAAATAAAAATTACTAAAAACACATGTTGTCTCTCATAGGTGATTTTTATTACAACATTTATTGACCAGGCCTATTTTAGCTTCATCTCAAGTGATGGATTGTTGAAATAATTTTATCCGGTAAAGGTACATGATTGGTCACAACTCTTACCTGTCTGCATTGTTTGGCCATTTTCCTTCATCAAAACATATCTTGAATATTCCTTCTATTGGTAGTTTCTAAATATCCATTATAATACCCATCTTTTCTTCTCAATCCATACGAATTTAATTTATATTCATTTACCAATATTACTTTATTTCCTTTTCTAAAAATGTTTGGTTCAACCCCTCCATTAGTGTTAGTTATTTGATCCATTAGCTTACCTTTCAATATTTTAGTTATGATAATTTGAATTTTTTATGTTACAAAAAAAACTACATATTTTAATTATTCAATCTCAGCAACATCGTCATTATTGAGAATTTTTTCTTCTTCCACCTTGTCATAATCCTATATATCATATCTCATTTTCACCTGAAGAAACATTAAACATACATGTACAATTCAAACTATCATACAGATATAAACACAAGTTATATCAATAATTTATCTCCCATTTTCCAAGAACTTTCTTTCGAAAATGAGAGGAGTTCTCACTTATTTCATATCTAAAACCACTAAATCCAAGGGGAAGTATAATCTGCCAAATTTGATAAAAAATTCATTAAAATTTAAAGGAAAAAAAATTATCAATGATTATTATAATTCATGTCTGGATCAGGTGGGATTGTTTTCATATAATTACATGATTCTAAAGGTGGTTTATGAAGTAATATAATATCATACACCTAAATCACATATATATTTTCTAAATTTGATAAAACCAATGTAAATAGGGTTTTCAAAACTACCTCGATAATTATTCTTTCTCAATGGGTCTTTTGATACCATAGTAGAGAATTCCCTTATTTGTGGAATGGGGAAAATTTCTTAAATATTTATTTTATTGGTAAATAGTTCAATCATAGATTTTCCCTATGTAATTATGTTGGTGGGAGCCTCTCCGAATGTTATATTAATGTATAATTTTTTGAAATGTTCAATAAATATTCCAATATATAAATCAACATTACCTTGTGATAACTATTCATGACAATGTAATCTCAGTATGTAATGAAGTGGTTCATCCCTTTGTTCTCGGAATTTTAAACATTCCCTTTCATCAGCACTTTATTCCACTTCCATTTCATATTGATTATCTAGTTGACACTTATTTGGTTTTGGGTGGTCTTAAATTACTTTTCCACTTCTATAGGAGATAATTTCATACTATTCATATAATTTCTCTTTGTAGAATCTATGTAGTACTCCTCATTTCTTATCCTTGAATTGATTATAGATATTTTCAACTTAAAATTTATAGTTATGAAGTGCATTATTCTGATACCTTTATTTATACATCATCTGCTTTATTGATGCGCTAAAAATGTTGATTAGTCCATCAGTTAATTGATGGAAACTAAAGTGGTAGTCATGAAGGTAGAAAAATTATCCTATAGTGTATGTAGTTATCATTACTTAGATGGTCCTTGGTGTGCTTAAAAATATGGTTCTCTCTCTCTCTCTCGATATCCTTAATCTTGTTTTACATTCATCCAAAAACATATAAATGTTTTTTGAAAATTATATTTTTCATAATGTACTTCTTATAAACACATACATGGTGTGTTAGGGTTTATCTCCCATCGTCATGAAAATTTTTTGGTTGTGTATTTTATTTGAAACAACATCATTAGATTGCATCGTTCCTGTGCATGCCTTTTGGTGGTATAACTAGAGTTTTCTATTGGAATATTTTTCTCAACATTTCTTTTAGTACACTATAAATTTTATCTTGTTATTTTTTCATCAATGATACTCTTGATACCACATCCCTAAGTGGAATACTTCCATATATAAGACAATTATAAAATATTTTTTATAGTATCCAAGTCTATATTTCATGCCATGTTTATTTAGTAATTAAAAAATCCTATTATACCCATGAATTGTAAAAATAACCACCATCGAAATTATTATATATTATGATGTTTAATTGAATCTCCATTTAAAAGTATGGTGGGAATAAGTGGATGAGAAATATTCTTTCCATATCAACCCTTATAGTGAAAGAATGCACTGGAAAATTCTTCATGTATTCTCATTCTTGATCTCATAAATATAATCTACATATTTGAAGACTTACCACAACGGCATACATGATAGAAAATTTTAAAGTGTTTTGGATCTAGATAAAATTATAAAGGTGAATTTTTGGATCTTCATGATGGATGCTAAAAAAGTGTACTACATTTTATATAATCTAAATGATCACAAGTTTGATATTATTGTGTATAGTGGAATATGGGGGTTTTTGTATTCTTGGTGATATGCCAATGTTTGATGGTCTACCTTGTGTTTCCTTAGAATTTGTTCATCCTTAAGAACAATCCTAAGGACATTTTCCCTTTTTTTCCTGGTATGGTACTCATGCATAAATGATTTTGAATCTGAAATTACATCTGGAAAAAACCAGATGTAAAATAGGTAAATTCAAAATTCAAACAACAATATTTGAACAATATATAAAATTAAATTAAAATAGAAAAAATTTAAATCCCAATAAATAAATTAAAACTATCTCTATCAACATAACCAACAAATATTCACCTACAATGCATCATTAATTTCCAATAGGGCTATAAAAATTTAAAAATTTATAAAACATAGATAAGTGTGATAAATTAAATTAAAAATTAGATATGGTGAGTATAGGTCAAACACAAATGATAGTGGAATTATATTTTCAGTTTTTAAAAGAAAATGATTAAATTTATTTGAGGAAAGGGGAAATAAATGAGGTCTAATTGATTTGAAATCGAGAGAGAGAGAAAAACAGATTTTTCTTTAAAAACCAAATAAAAAATGAGTGTTAGGATTTAATAGATTTTATTATTTTTGAGTAACAGGATTTATAAATTAATTAAATTAAATAATTATTGGTTTAGAATAAATTTTTGGACAATTAAATAGTCATGGTATCTTCTTCATAATACAGAAATACCTTACTTCTGATTATCAGGTAATTTTAGGTTTAAACTTATTATTTTTATCCAAATATAGTTCTAAAAAGTAATTATCCTAAATGAGAATATGGACAAGGATAATTTAGGGTAATCATATGTACAATGAAAATGGTTCATTTCATATTAAGTCATCAATTGTCATGATAAATGAAAAAAGGGGTGCTAAATTTATATAGGAATCATGACAACCTAATGCAAGAATTAAATAGAGATATTAATCAAACACACCTTCCCCCATAATATATATTACCATTTTATAGTGATTTAATTACACACTTGTTCTAGTAATTATGGAGTGTGGGGAAGGAAAAAACAGAAAGAAGATATGAAATAAAATAGAGATATGAATAGTGGGGACCCTGAAGTGGTGGATATTATTACCTAAAACATTCACCTCCAGATCGATCCATGGTAGTAGCACATTAAATATATATTTACATACCTTAAAGTTTCTTGATATGAGTTTAATTTGCAAGAAATGTTTTTATTATTGAGTTTTGGTTCAATCAATGAGCATGAAGAGTGGTCAAGGTCAACTCCTAGAAGTACATGGTCAAATCAGTGAGAAATCCCATATGTTTTTGAAAGATAAAATCGTCAATTTTAATTTTAACTGTAGATTTAAGTCATAAATTGTTGTTTTGTAATGTAAATATTTTATCTCTAAATTCAAAAATTGTATTTCTTGGAATTATATATCACAAGATACTTTAATATGTTGTCTATGGTTTTTCTATGCTCCACCAGAGGAACTAATATTGAAAATTAATATTCATCCATGTAAATCCTTCTATGATACAATATTTTCATCATAATTTGTATACACAATGAAAATTAATTATTTTAATTATTTTATAGATTCATCACTTATACACCACACCTCCAACCCACCAGCAATCTTCTGGTGTCGTACTTTCGACATTATTTTCATGCCATGAAGTGTTGCGGCTCCTGATATTCATCTGTTTTTTGTTTGTTTTCCTTTGAACTGAATTCAAATTTATTGTAACATCAAATGGAAAAAATAATTAACCATTTCGGTAATATTAATCAATTAATTACATAAATCAATGTATTTTATATGAAAATTTTATTTATGGTATTTATTTATGAATCATCAATATAATCTAACTTTAGAATCCCAACTAAATTTCATCAAGGTAGAACATTATAATAGTCATAATAAGACACAAATAAAGATAATATAAAGGGATATGACTCATGAACGACATGGGAATCAAAAAATATTCCTATGTGATAAATTCACTGATTTTTCCCTATGTCTAGTGATTATATGTAATAATTCAATAAGGAAGTTATCGAAGTCCTGGTTATTTGATGCATCATTTGTTGTACCATCACTAGATTCCATATCCTAAGAGCCAAACTAGATATTTTTTAACATTGATTACCTAGTTCCCAAACCAATATTCCCAACTAGAAAATCTCAAAACTCATGTCCTAATATATCCTAAAATGATACCACTCGTCCTCAACCAAACCCACTATTGGATGGAATCTAGAGTCAATTAGTTATATCATAAACATGTTAACCCATACACTAATGTACAAATAGGAACAAACACTCTCATATACATATACAAGTATAATGTGAAGAGGATAAACAAATAATACCAAAAATTAATTCATAAAACTAATCCTAGGTTAATGTATGAAAATGATTATATAAAATCAATTTTCCAAAATATAATCCCACCAAAATTGTAAAAGAATCTGACCTTCTAATATAAAGGTCTCTAATATTATGATGAAACCTATAAAACATTATATTTTATATATATTTAAACTAATACCCAATATCTCTTTGTCCTTTTTATAACTCCATCAAAATGACTATCATGATCATAAGACATGGAATGTATGGGAAGATCCCATGTAGGGGTTACCATAAATGTACCTAGTAGGATACCAAGAAATCAGCAAATATATATTCATAGCGAGTAAAATAAAAACAACAATTGATGATTCAAACAAATGAAACTATAATATAAATCAAGATATTCTTGTATACAATAAGTCTAAATGTTACATTACTTACTCACTTATGCCCTTGGATTATACATGAGGAACATATCGATTATCATCTGAGGGACTCACATATCAAGTCTCAATAACACTAATTTCACTCGTCTAAGAGGTCAACTTTATCAAGTCTTAAAATTTTTATGTATATACTATAACTCACATGGTTTTGATAAACTATTAGGGGATAATACATCGATCTTATGGATGATACCTAACACTATCCAGAATAACACACTAATATGGTGATCACATAGCCATGATGTGGAGAAATTGATACACTGGAAATCCTAGGGAATAATTATATAGGATCACAAACCAAGTCACTAAGAGGGATACCTAAATCTATTTAAAACAAACCCATAGAGGTAATCTCTCATCTTATACATAGGATTATATTCTAAATTTTTGAATTTAGGGATGGACTATGAAAATCCACCCATGATAATATTGAAGGAAAATAGAGTTGAATGAGATCCCAAACTAACCCTACAAGGGGGTACAAAACATGTATATGGGATACTTGGGGCATCATAATAATCCAAGACCTTCCCATGTATATGTTTGTGTACTCTAGACCATATTAATGTACTATAGTTTTTCACTTATACTATGGTCATACCCATTTAATTTGGCCACATAAATGTCCATGTATCCAAGGGTATAGGCCAAGTCATCTTATTATGGGTCACAAAGACTATGAAAAAGTTATAGGGAATTATATATTTATCTTTACATGTAAACCCTAGACACTAAGAAAGGTGTTACAGATTTCTTATTATCCCCCAAACTACACACTGTGTAAATTGGGGTTTTCCAAAAATCCACATCTCTCACGCTTCATCACCAACACCACTACCATTGTCAATTACACATAGATGTTCACCATAGAACTCAAATCCGGTTTTAAAAAGCATGCAACATCTTCATTTTTTATATTCTGACAACTCTTTTATCATCTATCACCCATCATCATGAACCCAAAGCACCTACATCTTTTTTATTATGAAATATCTATCACCAACACCATTTTCTGACCTCCATCATCATCATTATCAGACACTTATCATATCTTAAAACCTAAATCAAAGCTCGTGGTAGTGATACATTATTTCACAAATCACTTCTGTAGTTATCGATGCACATGTATAGTTTAACCATCAGTCAAATAAAATACCAATGATGAATTTCCAATGATTGGGGATATATAAAATGAAATAAAAATGTGAGAATGTAATGATCTCCATTGGTCATGTTTGATATATTATATTAACAGATTAATAATCAAACAATGAGGATAATCAAGAATCAAACAATTACAAATTATAAGAATTGAAATTAAACAATGATATAATGAAAAAAATGATATATGAACTAATTTCTAAAGTAACTAACTCATGTTTGACATAAAGAAAACGTGAATGGTGGATAACCAATGAAAACAAACATAATACATTTATTTCAGATTGATAACTAAGAAGGAATGATTTTTCATCATTCTAATTGGTGAGATCCAAGAAAAATGCTGATAAAGGCATTCACTAGGAGACAATTCATGAATTCATAATTCTTTTCATCATCTCAACCGTTCTCCACAATCATACATGAAGGGTCAACCTATAGTAGTCCTCCACCAATCTATTAGGGTTCGGACAAAAACCAAAAATATTATCATAATATGGATATAAATAGTGTTTTATTATAGGTTACACATAAACAAGTTCATAAATATATATTTTTAAAATTTTAATTAATTTATTTTCCTATTTTCCACCATAAACAACTCAATAACGGAACACCCAACACTGACCAAAAAGATTTTGTGCCATGGGTATAACTTACATTAAATAATTAAATTTTCTCTCATTTTATCATCTGATACACCATTTAAGAGATATTCTATTTTTTAAAACAATTGTGTGCATGATATAATAATTTAAATAAATTTTATATATCAAAATAATGTCTCTATAGGGCTTGGAATTATGTTCCAATTCCACACCTAACCTTGAATAGTTTATACAAAATATTCCAAAATGTTTCAGGGAAAAAAATCATCAGATTGTCTTCCTTCCTCCCATACATTGGAAAATGAAAATTTCACCCCATGTTATGATCGGTTCACTACCTCTATGAACAACAGAATCAATTTTTCATCACATCCACACATGGATGGTTTCTAAAATGGATCTAATGGGTAAATATGATATTAATGACAAGATTAAGAGTCTGTAAATATAAAATATGCATTATATTAGTATTATGTCTAGTAAACATCCATTTTTACATATAACTGTAAAATATTGTTACCTTGATTGGGAAATTAATCCTTTTTATAAGTTCTTTTTTTGTTAAAAAATCATGGAATGCACTTTATATATTTTTTGTACGTTATACAGTAGGTACAACCCATGTACTGGAAGTATATGTTGTGTACTGGTTGTTGGATTCAAGTAATGATTAAGGAGATCATGTTGTGAGAAATCACATGCCATGTGCCTGATGTACACATCGTGCAGGGGTTAAATAGAATGTTTTTAACTAAGGTGATGGGTTTTTTAGCATATCTTATCCAGCATGGACTACACACCATGTGATTTTCTAAGGTGCATCACTTTCCTAATCAATCTGACCGGCTTTGGATCTTAGTTACGTATACAGTTCATCTCTCCTGTAAGATTTATTTTCGATTCTTTAATATGGTTAATCACGATTGAACCCAAGCATTGAGATCACATATCCTATGATCTAAGTTTGATAATTCTCATTGCCTTCCTCTAGATTCATAATGAGATCTTGTTCCCAATGCCATTATATGGCTAGTTATGGTGTGTCAGACTTCCTTTCATGAGGAATGTGGATTTTCTTATTTCCACTGACCCTTGGTTTTCTGAATTAAATAAATAAAGATGTAGATTTGATTATAGGGCCTTTGTTGGTAGTGTTTGGTTTTATTTCCCTTTTATTCCATTACAGGTTTGTGTGAGCTGAAATTTTTGGAATGTGGTTCTGTCTCTTAGCATATGATAATGAGACTGATTGTTATTTATTTGTAAATTGATTTGTGAAATTGGCATGATTTTTTGGGTGTTTTGGAATAATGTTTTAAAAGAGAAATGGGTTTCTTCTGTTTTTGATAAATTGATTGAGAAATGGTTTTGAATGGTTTTCAAATCATTGAAATTGGTTTTTCAAATTGAGCACAAGGGTTACATTGGTTACTTAGGTGGAATGATTACCATGAGGACATCATCTATTTTTTGTTATTATCAAGGGGGTTTGTCTTGGGGAATTATTGTATTTCCTTGGCATGTTGTTCTAGGGGACTGATATTGAAATTTTGGGGGGTTTACTCATGGGGTATTCCATTTCGTTCTAGACATGTGTTCTAGGAACACTTTTTTCACTTGATTATTTTGGTACGAGTATTCTACTACCTATACATGTTGTATTCCTTCATGTTGTGATACTCGTTCTTTTGTTTTTTACTAATTGGATTTATGAGTTACCCTTTATATGATTGTTTATGCTTTTGGAACGTTATATGGAAAATATGTTATGAAATTATTATATATATTTTTATTATAAACAGTGGAAAATGGAAATTTTTACCACGTTTTCTACAAAACATCTTTACTTATTACCATGACATGTATTATTATAAAATCATCATACATAATTTATTATACAAAGACATGTTATAGAATACCTGGTTGGTATCCTACTGAGTCTATTATCTCACACCATACGCACCACATCGGTGATGCCTAGACCATTTTTTTACTTCTGATGTTGGGAATGGTAAGGATCTCTAGGGAGGAAGTGAGGTTCATGTCAGCTGGTTGGGTAACTAGTAGTGAGATGATGGGATTTTATACAAACCATTTATTTGAATGTCTTTTAATTGTGTCCTTTGTAGACAATTATCCTTATCTTTTAGTGTTTATATACAATTGATGTTATTAAATTTACGCTTTTAGTTACAGTTATGGAATAAATATTTGTTAGTCTTATAATTTTTCTTTCTCGATAAACATATATACGTGGGTGTGTGCCATGGGGTTGTTGAGGTTCGGTGAAATCATTCCCTCTGTTTACTTTTGTGATGCTCGGGTGCTTGTTGTGAGTCACTAGGGATTGGAATTCCCTTTCGGGTATGTGATAGATCAAGTCGGGTGTCGGGTTTGAGGGAAACATGGGTCGGTTCATTATAGTTTTGTATCAGAGGCGGTCTTTCCTCAAGAGTCCTTTTCTTTGGATATCTATTAGACAATATATATTATTTTCAGGACATTACAGGTATGTTGTGATATGTTTTTGGCAAGTTATTATTGTAACAATAGACAAGTTACCAATGGGATGTTGGTTATGTGTCTCTAGTATTGGTTTTTTCTTTTAAAATATCATTTTTTGTCTATCATTTTTCTTATTTTGAATAGATATTAGTTATGTTTCTGATCATTCATAGGTTTTGGCTTGCAGTAGTATGCCTTTGAGACATCTTCCACATTTTCTTCATGAAGGTATAGTTGATGATCATCGTAGAAATACACTAATGGATCATAATATCATCCAAACTATCGTACGAGAAGTATGTGTTGTCGATCAGGATGTTCCATCAGTTTAGAACGTTGTTGGTGTAGTACATCCAAGAGATGGAGTAAATAGAGATCGATCATGGGAGTTCATCTATGATAAATCATTTTACATTAATGTAATGATTGAACCTCAAGAGGCAGTGGATTGGAAAAATTGTATAGATCAAATCTTCGACTTCCTGGAGACACGTGAGAATATCGGGGTGAATAGTGTAGTGTTCAGGCTTGATGGATTCAGAAAGTGTTGGTAGGAAACTATGGTCTAGGTAGATAGACATGAGGGCTTGGATTGTAAGGGGTTCTAAAACTGTTCTTTTTTCAGTTCTATCCAGGATCAATGATGCTAGAAATGAATATGGAGTTCTTACCTTTACGACAGAGAGAGTGTTCAGTGTCAGCATACAGTAGTCAGCTTTCTAGGCATGTCTGTTTTCCTCTAGATGTGGTAAAGAATGACTAGATGATGGAGATGAAGTACCTGTAGGATTTGAGATTGGATTTCAGATCGTAGTTTTTTATGATGAAACATTCTACCTATGTGGAGATGGTAGAAAAAGCTATGATGGAAGAGATTAATATTATAGGAAAGGTCAGTGTTAACAAATCTTATCTTCCAACTAGTGACATATTTAGTGGCATGTATGAGATGAAGAGGAATTTGCAGGACCATCGCAGAAGTGTTGGAGGTGGGTATCAGTAGAGAGCCTCCTCTAAACAGACTGTTATAGCTCTTAGTGTGCCTCTGACTTTCTATTATTGTTGAAAGGGAGTACACACTAGAAATTCTTGTCATATTCCAACAATGATGTGAAAAAACTGTGTATGTGTTGGTCGTCTAAAACGTTTATTTCATACTATTTCTACACATTATTATGGTCATGTTTTTTGAGGTCCCACGGCTATTGAGTTGTAGTCAAAAGCTTCAATGACTATAGGGATCTAGCCACATGCCTCACAAGTGAATCATGTACATGTATTAAATTATTGTCCAATGGAATATGATATAGGTCTGGAAATATTGAGAGGTACAATTCTTATTGCATATTTAGTAGAAGTTTCATAGATTGATACTAGAGCCTCCCAGTCATTTATATCTACATGAATTCTTGATGTCGTAAAATTTTAATAGAGCTTATACCCTTAATAATGGATTTATAGAAACACCATGGAATGAGGAAAGAGAGGTGGTTTCACTATCATTCGTGTTCATTTATGATAGACGATATGGTGTAGGATTGGGATTTTCGCATTCTAGATCTATATTTGTTTGATTTCATCATTGGTATGGACTGTCTTGTTTGTCATCGAGGTGAATTTCATTGTTATCATCGGCGTATTTCGTTTCTTTTTTCTAAGGAGAGCTCTCATGTGCTTCATGGAGAGTGGGACCCAAGGTCAATTCATGTGGGACATTACCGCCCAGAGTCCAGGAGATTGCTGTTTGGGGTTTTGTTTGATCCCAATGACGTTTCTTGTACTAATGATATTACGATTATTGTTATATACTTTTCTGATGTTTTAGTAGTTGATTATTCCAGTATTCATCCAGATAGAGAGGTATATTTTATGATTGACCTTGTGATGGATACCCAGCTGATATTGATGCCTTCTTATTTCATGGCACCAGTGGAGTTGAAAGTACTCAAGATTCTGTTGGACGACCTATTAGAGAATGGGTTTTTTACTCTAGTGTTTGACCTTGGGTAGCCCCTATGCTCTTTTCCAAGAAATTTGATGGTTCATTTCAATTTTTTGTAGAATATGAAAAGCCAAACTGAGTAATGGTTAAGAAAAAATATTCATTGCCTTCTTTGGATGATTTGTTTGATTAGTTGAAGAGGGGAAAATGGATCTCAGAGATTTATCTTTAGTCAGGTTATCATCATCTCAACGTTTGAGAGTCTAATATACCGAAGATGGAATTCAAGATAATGTATGTGTACTGTGAATATCTCATGATTTTTATTGGTCTAACTAATTCTGTTGTAGTTATCATGGTATTGATGAATCAGATATTCCACCAACATCATGACACCTTTATATTTTTTTCATGTATGATTTTTTGGTTTACTCAATGATCTATATTGAGCATGAGACCCATCTATGTTTTTTCATAGAAATTATGAGAAATCACCATCAATATGAAAATATTTCAAAATGTAGTTTCTATATTCAAGAAGTGAAATTCTTGGGGCATAGAATTTATGAGTGTGGATTATTAGTTGATCCCGAGGAGTAGAATACAGTTATGTCATGGAATGACCCAGAATTTTTTATATATAAGAAGATAATTTAGTCTTACTAGATACTAATGATAGTTCATCAAGAATTTCTCTATGTTGGCATCACCTTTGACATCAATAACCCGAAAAGTGGTAAAATTATAATGGGATGAATCATGTCATCCATCCTTGTATGAACTGAAACGACTTATGAAATAAACTCCAATTTTGATCTTACCTGATCCCAATAAAGTGTAAATAATGTTTTGTGATGAATTTACTGGTATTTTGGGATACTTGCTGATACATGATCATAATGTCGTAGCTTAAGTATCTTTTCATCTCCGAACGCATGAGAAGAACATCAGCACTAATAATTTAGATCTCAATCATTCATGCATGAGAATAAATGTTGGAGGCACTATCTTTTTGGGGATAAGTTTATGGTCTTCAATAATAATAAGAGTTTGAGCTATATATTTTCTCATTAATAATTGAATCTCTAATAGATATGATTGATATAATATCTTCAGCTATTTTAATTCAACATCAACTACGCCATGGGGAAATGGAATGTAGATTTAGATGCTCTAAGTAGGAAGGTACCATCACAAGATATTTTGGAATTAAAAGATTAGTGGAATATTATGGGTTATTTTTCTCATTTCCATTGGATTCTAAGGAGGATTATTCAGTTATGGTTCATACCAGTGCTCAATTATCATCATCTCTCCTGGAGTCTTTTTTTAAATATTCAGTAATAGGATGATGTGTTTCAAAATACATGTTAAATCTTTAATGCTGGGGAGACCATTTCAGGATGGTCTCTTCCATCAAATGGAATACTTCGCTTCAAGAAGCGATTTTTCATCCCCGCACATGTGAGAAGTTCAGTCTTTTCCAATTGCCCTATCTATTCATGGCCCATTCATCCATGTTCTATGAAGATAAATTATCGCATGAGAATATGAATCTGGTTTCCTGAAATTATGTGTGACATTACAGATTATGTGTCATGATTTTATGCCTTCCAATGGATAAAGGAGGAGCATTTGAAACCATCTAGTTTTCTTCATCCTCTTTTGATGCGAGTTTTTAAATGAGATGATGTATCCATTGATTTTGTTATCAGGTTTACATAGAAATCCTGAGGGAAAAATTCTATCTGGTTGGTTGTGAATCAGTTGAGGAAGTTTACTCATTTCATTCCGATCAAATACATCACTAAAGTCAAATATCTATTAATGAAATAGGTGGAGGAGATCATGAGGTTACATGGGATTCTTTCTGCCATTGTTTAAAATAGAGATCCTAGGTTTATCTCGAGGTTATGTATGATACTTTAAGATCAAATGGGAACTCAAATCATGTTGATCATGACCTACCATCCATAGACAAATGGTCAGACATATGGTGTATTTCAGATCCTGGAGGATATACTTTGTGTCTGTGTCCGGGATTTCTGTGGATTGTGGGATAGACATCTAGGAATTGTCAAGTTTGTTTACAACAATAGATATCACTCATCATTTAGAATTTATCCTTTCCATGAATTGTATGGTCTCCCATGCAGATCATGTATTTGTTGGGAAAGGGTGGGTGAACTAGCATTGGTTGGACCATGATTGGTATAGGATATGTCTGCGCAGGATCAAGATGTATGAAAATGTTTGGTTACATCCCAAAGTCTATAGAAACCATATTCATACCAATGATGTCGTCCTTTAGAGTTTTCTATTGGTTGATGGGTTTTCTTGAATGTATCTCCCCAATTGGGTCACTATCACCATGGGAAACAGATAAATGTTTCTACCATATGTGTTGGACCATTGGAGATCACAAAATTGATTGGGTAGGTTGCTTATCGGTTAACATTATAAATTTAGTTGATGGGAATTTGTGGGGTTTTACACATATCTCATCTCAAGAATTATCACCCCAATACCACTCCCATTCTGAGTTGGGAAGAAATTCAGTTAGAGCCAAATGCTTCTATTTTCAAGAAAAAAGTTGATATTGTTAACTCTCTATTAAAGTATTTAGTGGGAAGTCAATTCAATTGGTTAGAGTTTGATGTCAACGAGGATTAGATTCTCATGAGAATTGAGAACATGAGTCATTGATGAAGGATTAGTGTCCTCATCATTTTCCAGGAGTTAAATCTTTCACATGACGTCTTGGGGAAAAAAATTATTTATGGTGGGGATTTTATAAAATCTGCTTACCTTGATCAGGCATGTTTTTCCTTTTTGTATGTTCTGTTTTCAATAAATGTCCATAGAATTATTTTTTGGATTTTTTGTAGGATGGAGAGCAAGTACACCCCATGTACTAGAGTTATATGATGTGTACTAGTTGTTGTATTTAATTCATCAATGAGGAGATCCCAAAGTGAGAAGGTACACGTTGTATACCTATGTAACATGTTGTGTGTAAGTAAAATATAATATTTTTAACTGAGGTGATGGGGTTTTCAGTATAACATATCCAGAATGGCCTACACACTATGACCAAGGAGTACACATCATGACATGGCCCACGCCCAGCTTAAAGTCATGTGTTTGGCTATTTCTCTTGGGTTTCTCTTCCCAAACATCATTTTTCTTAATCGTAGGATTATCTTAGATTATTTTCAGAGGAATCATACCTTACAGATCAACCAGATCGACTTTTGATCTTTATTGCGTCTATAGTGCATTTATCAATGTAAGTATTCTCTCCAGTTCTTAAATGTGGTTGATCATGATACTTCCCTATCATTATGATACTAGATACATTGATCTAGGTTGTGTGATTATTGTTTATTTCCTCTAGATAGGTCATGAGATATTATTCTGAAGGCCGTTATATGGCTAGTTGTGGTGTGTCAGACATATGTTATTGACGTATGTGGGTTTTCTTAAAACCATTTACCCATTGTCATCTAAATTGAATCAATCATTACTTAGATTTGATTCTAGGTCCTTCGTTGGTGGTGTTGGGTTTTTCCTTTCATTGATTCTGTTGCGGGTGTGTGTGACCCGAACATTGAGGTAGGTGGTTCCATATATGGCCTATGATAATGAGACTTGATGTTATTGCTCTGTAAATTGATTTATGAAATTTTCATGGTAGTTTGTGTCATTTGAATATGGTTTTTAAAATATAAATGGTTTTACCATGGTTTTTGGTAAATGTATTTTGAAATGGGTTTGAATTGTTTTCAAATCATACAAATTGGTTTGTGAAATTTATCACATGGGATACCTTGGTTAAATCGGATGAAGGTTTAGCTTAAGGTAATCATCCATTATTTTGTGATTATAAGGGGGTTTTTCTTCGTTATTTTCTCTTTTCCATTGTCTGTATTTCTAGGGGAATGATATTGACATTTTCAAGGGATTACTCATGGGGAATTCCTCTTCTCCCTAGGCCTCTATTCTAGGATTACTTTTTGTTTACTGGATTATTGTGGTGTGAGTAGTGTACTAAATAGGTCTACAGTGTTCCATTGTTTTGTGGTACCTGTTCTACTATTTTTCACTACATGTCTTTTTATGTTATCCTTGATATGCATGTTTATGCTTGTGGAAAGTGATAGGGAAAATTTTATGGGAAACTATTATAACAACTTTTATTTAGAACTATGGAAAATAGAAATGTTTAAAATGTCTTCTATAAAACTTATTTAATTCTTATCATTCCATGTTTTATTTTAAGATCAGAATACATGATTTATTATACATAGACATTTAATGGAACACATAGGTGGGTTCCTACTAATCCTGTTGGATCACACCCTACACACCTTTTCGGTGGTGTGTTGGCCTTTTTTGTATTCAGATGTACGGAAAGCCATGACACTATAGTGAGGAGGTGAGGTTTTTTTCAGTTGGATGGGTAGCTGGTGATGAGATTTTGGGTGTCTTTTCACATCATTTCTTATAGTATGTTCTTGTTTATTCGTTTGTAGGAAGTTGGACATGTCTTTTTATGTTTAAGCTACATTTGTAGTTCTTATTTGTTTTCTTTTTTCATTAAATTATTGCATATATATTTGTCAGTCTTATGATGTTTCTTTCTCATTATATATATAGATAGATATATTGGTGTGTGTGTGTGTGTGCATCATGTGGGTGTTTAGTATGGGTTAAATTGTTCCCTCTGTTGTATTTTTTGATGCCTGGTTGCTTGTCGATAGCCCATGGGGATCGGAAATTCCATTTGATTATGTGATGGATCATGTCGGGTGTTGAATTTCAGGAAAACCCAGGTTAGTTTGTTACAATAAACACCTAAAAAAATAATATTCATGCACTTTATTTAATTTTAATATATTTTTTAACATAAAACAATCTTCTAAAAAATCTATGTTTGTAAAATGATAATTAAAATATATCTATACCAATTATTGATATTGTTAATCTACTCTATAACTCCATTGGTCAAGGTTATTCGTTACAATTAGTCATTATCAGAATTAACTAAACCACACCATGTGGTCATGGAGAGAAGAAACTATAAAATTAACGAATTACATAGGGTAGTAAATGGAACTTAAAAAATAATAGTTACCTGAAAAATTCAGGGATCTATTATTTAATATTCATAATTTAGATAGATCAATAAAATTATTTGGTTATTCATGAGGCTAGAGGTTGGAACTAAATGTCTTAGGACATAATGTGAGGGTTATTGGACATAATTTCATAAAGATGTGTTTCGTATTATGAAACGTGTTTACTTAAATATGGGGTTATTTTGATTCACTACCAAATAAATGTATCATGCCATAATTTTTTTTAAAATTATGGGGATTTAAATTAGTATGTCAGGTTCTCTAATACAATGTAATTTTACATAAGGGTCAATAAAGTGGTATGGATTTATCATTTCAAATTTCCTTATTTGATACATGATTCAAAATCTGTATCTATTTCCATTTATATGGTATATACACTACCTCAATGAAATATTATTTAATTATCCCCTATTAATTCATAATATTTAGAGGTCCATTTCATGTCAACTCTTTTAGTAGGTTATGGGTCTAATGTTTTAAAAAACATATTGTTTTTCATCTCAAATTCACTTCTTTGAGATATGTATTTGTTTATACACCTATTGTTTCTTTAATAATGTATAAAATACCTAGTTTTAATTTTATATCATGATTCCCTATATATTAATTACATTTAATATTACATTTCTTTTTTAATCTCTCAAGTTTTTTTATTTCAAATAATATTTTTAAGGGATTTATCCCCTCAATTTCAATTTTCATCATATAAAAAATTTAGTTCCTTAATTATACACTAACAGGATATTTTTATTCTACAATTTAGATACTCTATATTTTATATTCTCTTTAATTTTTATAAAATTATATATTTACATAAAAATATTATTCTTTAAATAGAATTTTTGTCTATAAATATATGATGTATTTAAGGAAAATTTGCATCATTTAAATTTTCTATTTTCATTCATGTCCATAATCATTCCTATAAAAAATTTCTTTTTTTTCATATTATCAAATACATCATTGTATTATATTTTAATTTTCTTATATGTCAATTTACCTATTTTTATAAAGATGTTTTTGAACTATTTCATTGATATGGGTTTTTCTTTAAATATTCTCAAAAAGTAAAATGACCTTTCTTTTCATGCTCATATGTTTTAACATTCAACTAAAATTTATTTACCTAAGCATAATTTCATTTCAATTTTCCATTCTTATTAATTATTTTATTATGATGTTTCAGAAATGATTCCATTGAAATCCATGAAATTAAAATTTTAATGTAATCGGTAACATTAAATTTAATTGAAATAATAAAAATTATTTCATTGCACCGTTATTCATTTATTTGCATAAATATTCTTCAATATCATGATCCATCCCATGATTCAGCCTAAACCTACACTTTTACACAATCCATCATTATCCTAAACAGAATTCTTGATCACCCTGGGAAACTAATAAGTCTCTGGGAATCTAAACACCCTTTGTTATAAATGATTTCACACAAATGAAACAAATTAAATAATAAAAAAATACACATCAGAAAATATTCATAATCTATCTATAATCTACAGACCCATACTAAAATAAATTATAAGAAAAGAAGAAATATATATTTTTTAGTGAATTTAAATCAATGAAATCTCACTAGTTTTCCCCAATAAGTCTCCTAATCCACAACCCCTATTATACAATATCCATACTAACACATATATAATTCATAATAAATTTAATAATGGTGAAGAAAATGGGATGGAAATTTTTTTGATGCAGTAAGGAAACTAAATAAAATAAAACAATAAACTATCCTTTATAGTCCCAATGGTCAGTAATTAACCCAATTCCATTCAGTCCAAATTATTTATCATTATTTGAATCGAAAACCAAAATAAAAAATAATTGATAATATTTGTGACAAATGAAATATTACTAGGTCACCCCAAACAATCCATATTTATAACCATGAAGTAAAAAAACCACTTCAATCATCTTCTATATACAGTAAAAAAATATGCTTTACATATTTTAACACATAAGAATCATTCAATAAATAATCAAAATTATATAATCATATCCTTTATTTTTCATCATAATTTAAAAAAAATTACTTAATAATATTTCATTATATTTCTCATACATATTGTAAAATAATTCATTTTTCATTGGAAATGTACATTTAAAAATATTTTTCTAAAAAATCCCAAAAAACAACCTGTATGAATAGAAATATCAATCATCATGCCCATAATTATCAAATGAAATTAATAAAATATATTTAACAAATCCCACTCACTTTATCACATAGGTAAATAATTCATGGGATTTATTAATAAGTAAATGAAATCCCCTATATCAAACATCAAAAAAGGAACATGTTTTATGTGATCTACTATATGGTTAATAAGTATAGTCCACCACATTATTATCAGTCCCAAATTTGTATTTTAACCTCTGTTATTGAAATATATCTTGTGTCATGTAACTATATATTTGGTCTTCCAATTCAACATAACTAGTATGGGTAGTGGTGAGGGAATCTCATGCCGACTATGTTTACCTACTCTAACAATAGGGTAGCCGTCACTAAAATAAATTGATAAAGAGAAATAAATAAATCTTCTCAATCATTCTAATGATGATGATAAATCTAATGCTTTCCTCTAACAATAACTCTAGAAATAAAAATTGAGATCCATTTCCCTATCTCTAAATACATCAAAAAATAATAATAATGAGGAAAAATAAATAATTGTAAATTGGGTCTCAAAAACTGCACTATTTTCATGCCATTTAACGTGAATAAGTATCCTTTCACAAAAGGGGACCAAAATTTCAATTTAAATCCTTTCAGTGGTTTTAAATATAATTTCAAAACATTATTTAAAATTAAATTCATTAAAATTCACACATAATTATTTTCTTATTCATTTTTAAGGAATCTCACTTAAAACCAATTGAAATTTAAATTAAATAATCAATACACATTAATTAAAATCCACCAATATTCCAAAACTCTACCATTCAATTTTTTAATTATCCAAATAGTTTTATGTAATATTAACCCTCAAATTTTATTTAATAAAAATTGGAACCTTTCAAATATAGATTACATTTGTAATATCCCATGAAAAAACAAGTTAAAAATTTTAAAAAAAAAATTAAAATGCTATTTTTTTTAAAAAAAATTCAAAATTGTTTTGAAATTAATTTCAGGAATATTACAAGTAGTTTTTGTGAACAGTTATGTAAAACTAGATTAGAACTATCATTTAATGTAGGGATACTTTTATATTTCTATTGAATAAAAAAATTAAAAAAATTCTTCAATAATTTAATTAAAAACATTTGATACATAGTTTATAAATTTTAAACATTAATTTAGATCCCAGGAAAGCAATAATTTAAAAGTTATATTTTTTTTAATGAAGAAACCCTGCCTATAATTATAGAAGAATTTTATTGAAAATAAAATATGGTAGGAATATAGGTCATAGAAGACATAAAATTTCCTTGAAACAATGAAATCAAAAGCAATTAGATAAATATGATACCCTAGGTTTTGTACGATTAGGGGTTTAGTGATTATAGAAGTAGAAAAAAGGGAAGAGTAATAAAGAAGTGGGATGGAGGTCTTACCTGGGTGTTTTAGAATTTAATCAATAATAATAATCCTTGAATAATCATTTCTTATGAGAAATGGGAATAGGGAGGAACGACTAAGGGAGGGATATGGATGGGGGATTCCTGTTAGTCCTGGTGGAGGAATAACATAATTTATGGATTTTAATTCGGGGAGGTGTTGAATAGTAAATATTTTTTAATTAAAAAGTAGTTCACCAACATGATATTATTATGCTATTAAATAAACCATGTTATTACAATGGATAGGGTACTGCAACCACTAAATCACTCCACACTTTGTTCATTGAATGCACCACACAATTGTCTTGGCATGCACCACATGGTTAAGAAAACAGTGTCGATGCCATTCAAAACTGAATTATCATGTTTCACACTTAAACACACAGTTTCATGATGGTTAATCTTACCATGGGGAAAACACATGTGTAATAAAAAAGTGTCAAAATTAAAAATTACCTGGCCAAAATTTACAGAAACATAATGACTCAATAGAGAAAAAAAAATTATTTAAATTCAAAGACTACAGTCACAAGTTGGTTTGAGAATTCTACCCACCAGTACACATTCTTCTTCTAGAATGCCATAGATAAATGTATAATGTAATGGAACAGTAAATTAAATTAAAATTAAATTCATTTGGTTGGTGGGATAGCGGTAACAGAAAGCAGATGCCAAACTAAAGAGAAACACTCAACATAAAAATTTATCTAAACAATCCAAGAAAAATACGCAAAATAAAAAACTAATCTCCAAAAATCACAAGACCACTCCATGCACAACATGACCTATAAAACTATATTGTAGTCCAATGAGAAGGGTGACCAATCATGTGTCATGAAAATATTTACAGTTCATTTAAATTTTGTGATAAAAAAAATACCAATATAAAAGAACTAACTATTGGAAAAACCCCACATGTATTTATCCACCCAAAAAAATAATGAGAGGAAGAAACCAAAGGAACAAATCTACACCCGCACATAAAATTCTACCAAAAAACCAAGATATTATCCACAACTATATAATGGTTTATTTTTTAATATTGAATCACTAATCCGAAGAGTGATCTTGGGTCCCAATAATAGTACACTGTCTAATCGATAACACAAAAGTACGAAACAAAAACCATACAGTATGTAGACTAAACATGTTATACTCACACATTGTCCACCTAAGAACACAATAATTGTTCTTCCAATGTCCCTCTAGTGATATCCAAAACTCAACCTATTTATAGCACATAAATGGATCTCATGAAACGAATCTCCCAAACCAATCTCAAACAACACTATAAGGAATCCAACATCCCATAATGATCATTAAAAGATATCGCAAAGGAATAACAATCAAGAAATTACATAAAAGTATTAATTGAATTCAACTCCATAAAATAAATCTGTAAACATATATCACATGTTTGATACATCTTCTAGTAGAGCAACTCGGTATAAAAAATTGGCTCACAACTGTGCTGACCCCAAAAGCTCTAGGAGTGCAATAAAAATTTAGGATTTCCCCAAATCGTACAAATCACCCCACTTACAAGATGAACATTGATCCCAAAAAAAATAAAGAGGTTATAGGTACATGATTTCCAATGAATAATTATGAGTTCAAAAACATTTTTATTGCACCACTCTATTCAATGTCAAGGTTAAGAATGAAATGGAATAATTCTCCTCAAAAAGATTAACTCGTTGAGAGGAAAATCCTAATGTAGTAATAATTTTCTATTTTTAATAAACAAATTTTGTGGAATATGAAAAAAATGAAATAATTTAACACATTCCATCCATTCCCTAAAATTCATACCGAGTCCCATCATAAAGGGATACTTCCAAAAAAATAATTTTTTTGAAAACAAATTGCATCACTCATGCACCATAAATCCTCATCCTTTCCTTAATCATCCACCATTCAATATTGAATTTTGATACACAATATTAATTTTTAAATAAAAATAAAATTATATTTTTAATTATATTTCTATATTAAATACTTCATTTTTGAAATTAAACTCATTCCATTTTAAGTATTTTAATAAAAATCAATATTATATCAAAAACAATTTTTCAAAAACATATCATGAAATTGATCCCAATATAAAAAATTATTATAGAAAAATATAACTCTTTAAAATAACCAATTAAATTCAATTTTAAAAATAATAGGTTTTTATAAAATATGAGAAAATAAATTTCCAACATAAACAGAAATTTAAATTTTTTTAATCAAAATAATTTCATAACCAAAGAATAACATGTTATTCACTATAATAACATCAAAGAAAATAAAAACCATATTTACATCCCCCTCAGCAAATGATAATTAATTTTGGGAGTAATTTAGGCATTAAAATATGTCAAAAGTTATGAATATTGAATATTATCATGTCTAGCTGGTTTGGGGGAATCAATATAACTAACCCATATTGCTCCACAATGATTTCTAAAAAATTTAGGTATGACATATAGATTTCGATATTCATTCAATATCACCCTAAGATCAAGATAACCCTCAAATATCAAAAACCTAATTGGGAATTCAAGCATCATTTATATAAAAATTTCATAAAAACCGATTGAAAAATAAATAAAATTCTGAAAATCGACCATGGACTTCCCCTGGAAAATCAAGGTTCCTAATGGAAAATAATTAAGTAGACTATCCCCCCCCCAAAAAAAAATTCATGTAGAGTTTTGAATATTGTATCTACACACTACTATTACATACCCAAAAAAATGAACTTCTAATCCATGTTTATATTAAAAACCAATTCCTTGATTTGAATTTTTCATGAACCATGCTAGGATTCCCACTGATTAAGAAAATGTCCTGGTCTTCTCCTAGTCTAAAGGAAATTTACAATACCCATGTGTTTTAAACTAGTGTATTTGAATCAATTAACTCATTTATGGTAATTATTTATCCCTAACGAGCTTAATTATATAAGTAGTGTATCAATTCACGAAATTTTTCTAAGACCTTCATATAATTCAACGATACATTCCAAAACAATTAAGTATTGAGGAATTAATATAAAAAATTTAAATCAATGCAATCCTAGATCTCATACCCAACTACTACTCAAAAAATATCTCATATTATTCAACATTAATAACTTCAAATATATAATAAACCACCAATTGGATAATGTAAATGAATCAGTGATATTTGTTTTTATTAATAAAATAAAAAATAAGAAAAAAAAGTAAACAATAATCTTTTATATCCGTAAAACTCACCAACTATCCATGATACCACACACAACCCCTGGGTGGTGAATTTATATATCAAAAATAAAAAATTAAGAAAATATAATAAAATATGTGATCTTTAAATCTCACTAGGGAAATATATTTTGTTAAAAAACCATATCCATTAATTAAAACCCAATTTCATGGGAGTTTATAATAAAAAATTAAGATTTTTCATTTAATTATACATAATTACAAACCACTACCACGTTCTAGAATATTTAATAAAAATAAAATTACAGTATTTTATAAACTGAACATAATAAATAAAAAATTATTCATTAAAATTTTCATAGGTTGTGTAATATAAACCATCTATAATTTCAAATGATTCATTTTAAACTGTTCCTAAATGAACTCAGAAAACTAATACACAACATATGAATAGAAAGACAAATCAAATAGAAAAAAATTATCAAATGAAATTAATTTATAAAATAAAATAAATCAACCATGGTTACACAAAAAATACAATCAATATGGTAATGTATAATGATGTTAATGAAATACCTTAAATCAAACCACTGACACTAAATAGGCATCATCAACTATTCCATACTATTAAAAAGGATGGGTCACCTATAGATAATACATAACAAACAAGAGTTTTATCCACATATTGTGCAATGTGTCTCACATTAAATTTTTTTCTAGTTTGGTGCACTAATTAAACTTTACTGGAATAGTTTGTTGTTTGGTAATATCAAATCACCTATTTTAACTTTCCATTGAAACAGGGATTCCATGAACTTAAAAACGTGATAGTGAAAAATTAACGAATTTTTACAACAAACCTAAATTGTAACAACAATGTCACCCCTACCTATAAATCCCTCTTATTAATATTCCCTTGATATACATTACTCTTCCTCCACATACATCACCTGACAAACTTAAAAAGAAAATAATATTTGGGGAATAAAGTGGTTCTCTTGTACCTTATCAATTTGGAAATTGTTTAAAGTGATAAATGTTTGATTTACATAGAAGGTCTAGAAGAGAAAATTATGCAAATTTAATGGATTGAAATTAAATTTCAATCCATTCCTTCTAAAACCATTAAATTTATTATTTAACAACATTTCAAAACAATTTTATAATTAAATAATTTTAAAAAATTTGTATAGTAGATTAAAGAATCCAAAAGAAATCATTTAAAACAAAAATGTGTCCAAAACACCACTCTATAATTATTTCATGGACTAAATGGAACAATGTACTTGTGAAGTTCAATTTTAATTTAAAATATATCTTGAAACCTATTTATAATATTTATAATTTCAACTACGATTTTAAAAACAATGCAATACATTTTTTAAATTAATTTTAAACCCCAAATACCACTATAAATATTAAATGTTATTTTTAATGTCATTTAATAAAGATTACAAGTAGTTGGTATTCATATTTATGTAAATAAATATTTTAATTATCCATTAAAATAGAAAAACCATTCAATTTCTATTGAAAACAAGATAGAATGAAATTTTTTTTCTTGAAATTGATTAAAAATATCTTATTGTACGATTAGAAATGTTATAAATGAACATTGAACCCAATGAATAAATAAATATAATATTAAATGTTTTAATAAAGGTAAATTATACTCTGAATTGAAGGTGAATAGTTCAGATCATAAACTACATTACGAATAGATTTTGAATAATATATTGAAATTCCTAGAAGAAAGGAAAATTAAAATAATGGTCAAACTGACAATGTATGGTTTATCCTAGTGGAGGTCCAGTAATTAGAGAATAAAAAAGTAAGAGAAGATGAAGAAAATAGAGGAGGAGATGTCATGTCTTGGTATTCAAAAATGACATCTCAAAATAACTCCATGGATCACCAGAGAGTAAGGAAAATACAAATTGTTTGGAGAAACTTAGAGGGGGATGAACATGGGGGTGTCACATGTTTTGTTGGGGGGAAATAAGTGGATTTATGGATCTTAAAATAGGGTAGTGTGAAAGAAAAATTTAAAAATAAAATAAAAATGTGGTAACCTGCAATTTTTAGTGGAAAAGTTTAGTAAACTATTTTCCTACTATATATAGGTTATTTAACCCTCCAAAACATTCTCCTTGTCTTCATAAAGTGCACCACAATATTAAACAAACATTGTATTTATGGTGGAAAACTGAATTTTCATGGTACATACCCAAAAACATGGATGTTTCATGGTTACTTATACTAGTTGTGTTAACCATGTGCCCCAAAAAATGGTTAAAAACATACAAAAATTTATGAAAACCTAAAAATTCACATTATAAAATGATATAATATAAGATAAAGGACCATAGTCACGCTTGGTTTTGAAAATATATATCTCCACAAGTTATATCATTTATAGAGTAGTCTTTATGATCATTCTATAAATACATTAATTTGTTTTAAGATTTAATTAAGGGTATCAACTTAACTTATCATTATTTCATATGATAATATATTTTCTATTGAGGATATGAATCAAATTTTATGAACATGGTTTTTTTTCAAATATGATGAATGATTGATTTCATGTCGCACACATATATAAGGTATGTAATTATGTGATGGGTGGGGTCTTATATTTCTCTATAATGCTTTATCTAAACATTACATCATAATTGAAAATTATTTTATGAATGTTTAATTTTCTTAACTTCAAAACATTATTTATGGAGATTTTTATTATGGCAAAAATTTGATGTCTGGTCATTATTTCCATTTTCTCAATTTTCGTTTTTTTCAAACCCTTTACAATAACGTTATGATTCCCCTATAATATAATAATTTATAATTTTCAATGGAACATTTCGATGATATCCCATTATTAATCCATTGTTAATGGTATTTAATTCTCAATTATAGAATATCATTTTCAAAAAATTTATATTCTAATAAACATTTTAAGGGTTTTTTTGATCAATTTCCATTCCCTAGGGTCATAAATATTCTACCCTAACTATGCTCTTCAATGTTTATTTTATTTAATGATTTACATATTTTATAATATATTTTTTATTTAGATATAGCTATGTGACATATTTATATTAAAATAGTTTTTATGCATTTCACCCTCTATACAAATATGTTGTTATTAAGGAAAAATTTCAATTTTTTGTACTATTTATCCCCAATATATATTTTTTATTTATAAATATGCCTTATTTTATTATTATAAAGTACATATATTTATTATCTTTTCTATAACTCATTTTTCCCTTTATCTATTTTCAAAAATCAATTTCCAAAGAAAATTGATGTTGGAATTTCATTAAATCTATATAAAACTTAAAAATGAATGTCATCTCATGCATATAAATTTGTAACATAGACTCTAATTTGATTTAAGATACATAATTTTTTTTCAATTATAGTTTAATAGAGATTGACATTAAGTGAGTTTTTAAAAAAATTTCTATTCACATACATACAAAATAATTCTGATGTTGAATCATGATTTTTTATATTTATAGAAATGATAAAAATGATTTATAAATGATTTGTTTTTCTACTTCACGTACAATTTACCCTATATATCTAATATTATTAAAACCTATAGAAAAACATTCATGATAAATATCCAAATATTGTTATACCACTTTTGGATATTGAATTGTGTGTATCAATGTATCTACTATTCATTTCTTGTTATATAATACCATTTAAAAATGATTATAACCCCATTTCATTTCTATAGATTATTCATAATACCATTAATGATTGATTTCATATGACACTCAATGTATAGTGTATTATTTTCTTTGGGACATGATCATACATATAGTTCTTTTTAATTTTTTAAGGATTTATGTTTGATGAGATAATAATCTTATATGTGGACACATTTGATATGTTCTCAACATTATGAGTTTCCATTTTTTCTTTTTTGATAACACAATAATTAGAAATTATTTTTTTTATAATTTTTATGATAACCTAGTTTTTGTTAGATTTTACTATGATGTTATTAATTCATATGATTATTCTAGTGCCACAATTAATATTCCTTATTTTGATGTTACTAGAAATTTTGATGTTATGTATATATGATTCCTAATTATTTTCATATGTTTTCAATTTAGGGGATATGTATTATGCTTAAAATATGATTATTTTTTCCCATGATATCATGTAATAATATTTGATGTTCTATGCATTCAAAAAAAATTATTCGGATTATATTTTCCTTTTAATAATATACTTATCAAATGTTCATTCACATTATCAAATACTTTGTGAATCAATAAGATGTTGCCCCTTATAGAGTGTTTGAGATCAATCAATTTGTCCACATACCTCATAAACTATATATATGACTATGTGAAGAAGGTCTTTTTTTATAGATTAGTATGTGTTATATTATAATAATATAGTGTGTAATATGTTATTTTAGTAAATAATTTATCAATAAACTAAACCCTTGTGAATGGTGGATCCAGGGTAATTTGATAGTTGAAATGTTTTAATTGTAAAAATGTTGTAAGATATGGGGATGATTAGCATGATTCATCCTATTTTGTATCAATTAGCAATTTAGGGAAATTAGGATAAGATAACCAAATTTAATGTTACCTTGGTTGAAAAAAAATCTATATCGATTAAACCAAAGGTATTCTATAAGAAATTACGATTCTATATACTACTAAATTTAAGAGGAGGACTATTAAAATTTATATATTTTTTCATATTGATGTAAATTATTATTACTCATATTCTCATATATTTTCTTTAGTAAATTTTTAGAAATATGAGGAACTGAGTTAAAGATGGGTGAAATAGAGATCTAGAGTGAAAAATAATTTTGTTATTCCTTACGAGATAACTCATGTTATGATTAAAAATTATAACCTTAAATATTTTCTACACTCACTAAAAAAGAGAAAATTTTAGTTTAATATAATTATTTTTGATGAATACCATGAATTAAATAAGTTTCAAAATTCGGTATGAAAATAATGTTTGATTAAGTACAAAAATAAAACTATTAATGTGACCGGAAAAAAAATTATATGTGAAAAAGGATAGAATATAGAAAAAATAAAATAATTAAAATTAAATATTTTAGCTAAATTGATGATGGGAAATACCATTTTTTATACGGTACCACTAATAATTCAAGGCTATAAATATGAGGCATTGGGAATTATGAAAATAAGTACCTCATTCCAGGGGAGAACATGGATATTAAGAATCAGAAACCACTAAGAGATAGTGAAAAAGTTAGTTATTATGAATTAACCACTATTAAAGTAAACCATTATAATGATGTGGTTAGTGGTACAATTATAATCAACTATCTATCAATGAATATATTATTTTATTTTTGTACATATTATTCTATCAGGTGATGAATTATTCCATTTATATTGATTACAAATATAAAAAAAATGATAAATTATTGATTATAACCAATGGTTGTGCCGTTATTTCCTAAATGGTATTCAATAATTTAATACTCAATGTTTTTGGGATGATACATCCAACTGATCTAGTAAATCATCCCATAATATAATTCAATAAAATATTTTCCCTGGATTGGATGAATATACATAAACAACATATCAAATTAAAAGATAAGGAAATAAACTTTAATATCACTAATAATGACATTATGAAATAAAAATGTATTTATGATTATAAAATATAATTTCAAATAATACCTTAATATAATTCATGATACGAAATAATGTGGGATACAATACTGAAATTGTATTCATATAACTTTACCATGATACGAATTCAATTGTCACAATTGATATGGATCAATAAGATTATTTTTCACTAATTTTATTGGAGATTATTTTATTATTTTTTGTTATAGTATTTTGTTGGGTGCGAGATCATGAAAAATAATATCACAAATGTATGTCTTGAGAATCTCCAAAATATTATAAGAAAATATGGAAACATATTTTCATAAATGGTTTCAATATATTTTCATGTTAATGGAAAATATTTGTTCCCATGTCTTTCTAAGGTTTGTGAGGTTGTTATGTCAATATAAATTATATCGCCGGTCTTGAATATACTATGTATACCCTCATCTATTTCCATTAGTTATAAATAGAAAAAATTGTGAGTATATGATTTATTTAAGGGGGAGAATATAGCATCCCCAAATTAAGTATTCACATTCTTTCCCTAATTTACTTCATTTAATGATTATTATTTATAGGAATTTAGGGCGGAACCAAAGTGGTAAACCCTGTGATCCTATATCAAAATGACCAGATTTTGTATCTTAGAAATCCCATTGGGGGTTGTACATCGTAGGTAGTGATACAGGCATGAATAAAGCCTGGTGATGCAGGCATGATGATATAGGCATGACGCTTTACTTGGCCTTTAGGCCATATTAAAGGGACAGTTCATCCTAGGACTTCATGATATCTAATGGGTCTCTCTATACCAAGATAGAAACATGTATTTTATTTCATAATGATTATTTTGTATAGAAACATCACTAAAAAATCATACAATAATACTTTTATTTTACATATAATTTTAAATTAATGAAATTTATTATACATGATTAATAAAAAAATTAAGAATATTATATGATAAATATGATTTCATAATTGTGTTAATGTGAATTAAATATGCACAAAAAATACATCAACCCATGAATGATAAGAAATTATTATCATGTTCCATAATTAATATGATTATTATTATATTAATAAAGTAAATTATTAGAAATATAAAAATAATCCACAAAGAAGATAAATAATATCCATTGAAAGAAAATAGAAAATGAATTATTTGATGAAAATCAAACCTATAAAATTTATAAAATATTATAGATCACAAAAGAAAATGGTTGTATCATAATTGTGAATTAGTTATCAATTTATTTGTGATTTTATACATATTAACTATAAAATATTTTAATTAGTTATATTTTTACATGAAATATATTTTTAAAATGTGTATAATTTGTGAAAATAATTATTTCTCATTATATTCGCAGATAATGAGTAATGACATGTAATAACTCATAGAAAAGAAAAAATGGTTTCTTTTTTAGGGTATAATATTTTCAAATATATATAATTACTGATTTTAAATAAATATAATTATAAAATTAAAATAATTATTTCAAAATTTGACTGATTATATTATATAACTTATTCTTAATACAAGTAAATACCATCAACAATATATAAATAGAATTATAACGAATATGAATTTAATTATTAATATTAAATTATATAGTTTTTTGTTTAAAACCTTTTCTTATTATCCATTTTTTTCATATAAAAAATATATTTCTCATATTTTTATTGTTTAAATTAATGAAATTGATTTTTCACAAATAGAAAAAAGTGATTAATTATTAATTTATTGATTAATAATTGGTTTGAAATTAAAATACAATCATAATATGGTAATATAAGATATTAGTAAAGAAATTTGTTTTCTATATAATTATATTATTTTTCATAATAAAATTATTTAATTTCTATTAAATGAAATATTTAATGAAATATATTAATAATATATATAACCAAGAATGTTCATGTAAAGACCTGACCCCAGATTCCCAGAGTAGGTGCTTTATCATATTACATTGGTATATAAACTATGAATATGAATCCGGAAGGACCATGTAGTTTAGTATCTTTTTTAAACAATATACATAAATAAGTTTAACCATACATAATGAAGCGAAAATACAACACTAATTTATTCCACTAGAAACATCCATGTATCCTAGATTTTTCTTTCAATTCATTCAAAATTTACTTCTTCATGTCCCAAGAAAATGAAACATAAGAATGGTATGGGATAAAATGCACAGTAAGAGTAAGAAATAGATATGGAGGAAACAAGAACATTAGACATGGGGAATAACTGGAAACAGAAGCCTTTAAAAATAAATTTGAACATAAATTGGCACGAATATGAGGTGAGTAAATATTACCATAATATAACATAATATTGGGTATTCTAATAGTCGAATAACCACATGAACATTCAACTACAAGCTTCATAATGTTGGAAGTGCATTTGCCAGATATTCTGAAACATTTTTTCAAGGCTTCATCCAAGACGTCTAAAAATTATTAAGGCCACGGCCAAAACCATATATCGCATTGGGAAAGGCCACAACCAATTCCACGTCAATTTGTCTCATGAGAACTACCAATGCATCGAGGGACTATAGCAGACCCCATCCATCACATAATAAGTCCAATTAATTTTTCATATGAGTGGTTATAAACAAAAAAAACATATATATTCATATTGAAAATATCATATGAAATGTAACTAACATTCCTCAATCATTAAACGTAAAACACTAACCATTATGAGTAATATTGTGAGAGGTTTTAGGATAGTTCATAATAGAGTAAGTTTTAAATCTTTAAATAAAATATTATAGATTAATTCATGTATTATTAAACCCAATAATATATAATAATCAACAAGAGTGTTGAATCAGTTGAAAATACTCTTATAAAGTTGTAATGAAATTCTTGAGATAAATACTCTTTTATTTTGAAAAGAAGAGTTCTTTTAGAATGTTCATTATATAGAACTATAAGTGAAGTCAGTTAATTTTTCATAATAAATTGATTGATTTTATTTAGATAGTGTTTTCCAAAAATAGAATATAGAGTTCCCTTCAAACTAGGTAAGAATGTGTGAAAATCCGTTGAATCGGGCTGGTATTTTGGAATCAATTTTCAAAGTTTCTTTTTAAAACATGAAACTATCCATAAAAAAGGTATGGTTATAGTTTTTAATCATATATTGAAAAATAAAACAGATTTTATGATCGTTACATAATAATATACAATATTTTCATTTAGTCAATTAGATAATAAAAGTAACCCAAATGAAAATCGATGTTTGGGTGGAAAAACCTTACCTAAAATCAGAACATGTTCCGCTATATAACATAAGATCCTGGAATATGAAATTATACTTATTAATAACCTATTTCAGAACCTATTATACATGTTTTTAGTTTAGAATAATTATGTTTTGTTTATTTATGTCCTTATTGATAAGTTATAATATTGAATTCCGTTGTTTTGTTGTGTCCATTTTCTTGATTTTTAGAATCGGTTCACTTGTCTTAAGTAAAAGAGTTCATGTGGAATGGATGTAAATATCCCGAATTTAATTTTAATATTATTTATGATCATACATATATTTTATTAGTCATTTATATAACTTGGTTACATGGCATGAGGATGAATTATTATATAGAACTTTAATGATAATTATTTCGGATAATTTATTGGGTTTGATTACAACGACCTAATTTTTATTTATAACGTAATAACATTTGTACAAAGGGATTACAGATCCTTTCATAGGTTATATTACATATATATAAATCTTGTTCAACCATAACTAGAATGGATTAATGAATAGAATTGATAATGATAATAGAAATTGAAATTCAATCGTCCTTGAATATGGTAAATTGACACATCTTATATGGTGTTCTTGTTAATAGTATCAAAGATGGTAAAAAGAAGATATGGTGATAAAGTATTCCACAATCATCAAAAAATTCCAGTACATTAATGCTACTAGATTCATCAAAACATTTGGATTTGGAGAGGTAATAAACGAAAAAGAAAAAAATGAACTTGCAATGAAAGACAGATAATAGAAAAGTGGGATTTACCCCTTGAACCAATCTTCTTTGAGAGCCTCATTATGTGAAATTTTTTTTCTTTTTATGAGACCACGGATTTCGGGATACGGGAGAGGAGGTTGAGAGTAAAATTGGATAGAATTTATAGATGGCACAAGGCTTTAGAGGAGTGACAGGAAGAGAGAGTGAGGGGGTTTTATAGTGGAGGAGAGAAGATTTTTCATAATTTTTAAATCATTAGTTTATTAATTTCACTCAAGACTTGCAATAGTGATGATTCCATGACCAAGAATAGTAATGAATTCATGTGATTTTGAACCAATTGGTCTTATATCACTTGTAAAGTCATAAATAGTGTATTTAATTGATAATTTGTAGATATGGTATTTTACCGTATTTCAGTGTTCATCAAAATTCATGTTTTTCAGAAAAATACCAAAAAATCAACGAAACCATTTTTCAATGTTTAGAATCGAAAAATGAAGTCCATTTTTCAAAAATTATTTTTTAAATATGATTATTTTAATATTTAAATAAAATCTTAATTTATTCTAAAAACTACAATTTTAAAACATTTATTTACTTATTTCAAAGCATTAGTATATGATACATCCAATTGAATATTATTTATATAGTATTATAGGTAAGGTTGATATTCATTTGGGTATTTCACTATTCATAATGGTATGTTACTATTCATAGGGTAGTTACTATTCAACAGAAGTTATGTTTTTGTTTCATATTTCAAATAACATACTGATTGAAACCGTGTATGTCAGATTTTCAAAATTCACATCACATAAGTGAAAAAATTGTGTCTAAGGGTCACATAGCACTTAGTACTTTTTTTTGAGATTTCATATTTATATGAAATGAATTTCTATTCAAGAAATATTGTGTTGTTACATTATCCATGCTTACAAAAAATACATCCTCGATATTCACAAAATTATAACCTATAAATATTCGGGTATGTCTTCATCATAAGCTCCTCGGGCTCCCATGTTGATTCCTCCATCTTATGGTTCATCCAATGAACATTTATCGGATGAGTCGTCCGATATCTCAATTCTTCTTCCCAGGTATCATGAATATTGACAGGCTCTTCACAAAAATACAAATCTGGCTCAAGTTCTATTTCTTCATTGGTGAGTACATGTGTTGGGTCTGACATGTAATTCCTTAACATTGATACATGGAACACATTGCGAACTTTAGAGATACTTGGAAGCATTTCAAAATGTTAAGATACGGTTGCAATTTGATCTATAATTTCAAAAGCCCTGATGTACCTGGGACATTATTTTCCCTTTTTACTGAATCATATAATACCTTTCCCTGCAGATACATTTTAGAACACATTATATCTTTCTTCAAATTCCAATTCCTTACTTCAGTTATCATTATAGCTCGTTTTCTTACATTGAGCGGTTTTGATATGGGTTTGGAAAATCTTCACCTTTTCCATTGTTTCCACAATATGTTCTGGGTCTAAGAGCTTTCATTCACCAACATCATCCCAGAAAGTTGGTGTATGAAATCTTTGGAATGGAAGATATTATTATAGTAAAATTCTATGAGAGGTAAATACTGATCCCACATACCATGAAAGTCAAGTGAACATGACCTCAACATGAATTCCAAATTTTGAATAGTTTGTTCCGATTGTCCATCAGTTTGTGGGTGGTAGGTTGTGCTCAAATGAAGATTGGTATCTAGGGACTTCTGAAGAAATTTCTTGAATTGTGATGCAATGTGGGATCATGATCATAATGAATTTATAAGGGTACACCATGAATTCTTACAAATTCATTAATTTATATTCTTGTTAAAGGTTCAAGTGGTAAATTTTCTCTTATATCAAGAAAATGAGATGATTTGTAAGATGATAAACAATGACCCATATCAAATCATTATTTCCTATATTCTTTGGTATCCCCATGACAAAGTACATTGTAATATCATCCAATTTCCACATAAAAATAGTAATGGGTTACATGACTCCTCCAAGATGTTGTCTTCCAGCCTTCACCTATTGAACAACCAAATATATCGACACGTAATCAGCAATCTATCTCTTCATGGTTTCCCACCAAAAATGTTTCTTTAAATCTCTATACATCTTTTTTCTACCGAGGTGTATACTGAAATTATAGTTATGATCATCATCCAATAGTTCACTATTTAGCTACGGAATAACGATAACACAAAACCTCTTTCTGAATTTCAAAATTCCACACTTTTGTAAAAATTGAATCAAATTACCATCATTTACAACATTAATATTCTTTTGAAACTCCTCATCATCAGCCAAAGAACTTATTGTCTTTTCCCAAAAAAAAAGTTTTAGCAAAAAATTGATAAAGCAGTGATTTATTACCTTCCGTGATAATTCCCATATCCATCTTTACCTGGTTAATGAACATATGATCCCTTTCAACTATTATAATGTTCAAAATTATGTGGTACTTTATACTCAAATCATCTACCACCTTACTTTCCTTCCTCGGTTTGTGGTGTATTTTCCAATCAAAATATTTGAGTAGCTCAATCCATCTATTTTACTTATGTTTAGTTCATTCTCTTAGAAGATATATTTCATACTCTTATGATCTGTATATATCTCACATTTTTATCCATATAGATAATGTCACCAATTGTTTAGAGAAATTATTGTTGCTGCTAACTCAAGATCATGAGTTGGAATGTTTTTTTCACGAACTTTTACCTGCCTAGATGCATTGGAAATCACTAGGTCATTTTTCATAATGACATAGCCAATTCCCTTCTTTGATGAATCGCTATAGATAAGAAACCCATAATTTCTTGATGGAAGGGTTAGGATTGGAGGATTTACTTAAATTCTATTGAATTCATCAAAACATTCTTCAAATTATTTTTGATATACGAACTTAACCCCTTTTTGTGTGAGCTTTGTCACTGGGTTGGCTAAATGGTCAAATTTCGGAACGAAATTCCGATAATAACATACTAAGCTAATAAAACTATGTACCTCAGTTACATTCATTGTTTTAGGCCATTCATACACTGCCTTTTTCTTCGTATAATATAAATATTCCATCCTTAGAGACAATGTGGCCCAGAATGAAAACTGATTAGAGCAAAAAATCACACTTTCTAAACATACCATATAATTCATTTCTTCTTAGAGTCTTTAGAATACTGCTCATGTGATTTTCATGATCCTTAATTCTTTTAGAGTATACCAAAATATAATCAATAAACACCACCACAAAGTAATTAAGATACTCTTTTAATACACTATTCATTAGATCCCTGAAAACATATGGTGTATTAGTTAGTCCAAAGGGCATTACTGTAAACTCATAATGGTTGTACCAGGTTCAGAATACTATTTTGGGACTGTCTTCCTTCTTCAAAAGCAACTAATGATATCCAGATCAAAGATAAAACTTCAAAAAATATTGGTCTCTATGAAGTAGATCAAATATATTATCAATGTGTGTTAGAGGACACATGTTTTTTATCTTTATAGAATTGATCTCTGTCTTGTCAATGCACAACCTCATAGACCCATCTTTCTTCTTAACGAAAAGAAAATATGCTCCCCATGGAGAAATACTAGGGCAAATAAATCCTTCATCACTCAATTCCTGTAGTTTTTTCATTATTTTAAATAACTCCACAGTGACGATTCTATAAGGGGTCTTCGATATGGGTCTAAAACTAGGAATTAAGTAAATGGAGTACTTCATTTATCATTCTATTTGATGTCTAGTTAAATACTCTACAAACACATTATCATATTCTTGAACAATATATGCATCCTCCATTTGTACATTTATTGCCTCACCAATAGTTATTTCATTCTCATCCTCCCAAATAATTTAATTCAATAGAGCTATAGGGGGTGGATCTAGATGAGAACTATATGGTGATGTTTCTGCTCTAATGATATGAAATTCCTTATCATCATCAAAAATTGAAGCCTCCTAATTCATACAATAAATTTTTTGAATCATGATCTGAAATCCAATCCATATCGACGATTACATCAATTTAAATCATGGGTATGTCAATAAAATAGGTAGATAAAGCACCTTTATATTCCATATTGGTAGCTAATTCACAATAAATTGTTGCAAGGATACTTCTCGTATAGGTTTTGACTGACAACTCCCTTAATAAGTCAAAATGGAAATAACTAATTTTCATTGATAACTGGGAAAATATGAATGAATGTGATGATCCATAATAAAATGAAGAATTGGAATATTTTGAGGAAACAATTAAATTACCTGCCACCACTTCATTAGGTACTTCAATATTTGCGGTTTTGATCGCTTAAGAATTACCCTACTCCCTTGGCCTTTTATATTTCTTGTTTTCTTGATGCTTCGGAAAATCATTATCGTAGTTTCCCAACACCCGAAAATTGAATCATTGAACCTTAATATCTTCTTTATTAACCATGAAATTTCCAGAAACATAGTCGTTCTTCCATGTTTTTTGCCTACTCACTTTACCTTTAAGCATCCTCCATGGTGTTTCCTGCCACAATTATCACAGGGTGGAAATTCAACTCTTCCCTTCTTCCATGTTTCCATGTTCCTTTTCCTAGATCTTTCAACATCCCTATTTTTATATTTCTTTCCCATAAAGTAATAAGACTTAGAGGACTCTTTTTATGTCTTGATAGCACATGAATCTATATCCTCATATGATGAAAAACTTTTGGACACCAGTGACCACCAGAGGAATAACATTAGGAAATCAAAGAATCGATCAATTTTTATCCTCATATATCTTATGATGTCTAAAAAATTCCTTTCTAGCCTTGTGAAGTTAGATTCATACTTTTCAACATTATGATCTTCCTTTTTCATCAAATTCAGAAACATCTTTTCCCTATTCTCTTGTTTCTCATGAGGAACATATTTCTCTAGGATGATTTACTTAATGTAACTCCATTCAATCTCTTTTATTTCTTCCTCCTCCTTTTTGTTTTGGATTTACAACTACCTCTGATCCACATATCCTAATAGATGATAAAATTCCATGAAAAATTTATCTCTTTCGTTACTTCCCAAAGTGAGAAATAACTTCTCTGGGGAACTCATCCACTACTCAGCTACAAAATGGGTTTTTAGTCCCATTGAATGATGGTGGTTTTTGTTGCATAAAGCATTCTAACATAGCTCCTCAATGTGGAGGATCTGGATGCTCTATATGGTAAGGTTATTTTTCATAACATGAGTATATTGTCCTATTATAGTTACAAGCTTCTCTTCACCAGTCGCAGCAATAAAGACAACATCATTATCATGTGTCGGAGGGAAATCCCTATATGCGATACGCATGTTCATGAGGTTTTCATTTCATCCACTAGGCTCCATTTGTAGATAATGGAATACAATATATTAGGTTATGAATTATATGAATAATCTTAAATTGAAAAAAATACGTTGCATAAATTGAGATCCTACGCATGTTTAATCCCATAATCTAATAAATGGTATCTTTGAGGAAAAATTTACATTTAGTTCCTTCATAATGGCTTGAAAATGAATGAGAATTATTCCAAGCATATCCCTCAGTAGTTTCATACCCAAGAGTGTGGAAAGGCCCATTTTCGTGTACCAAGATACCAAAGGTCATTCCCAAAACTCCTTGTCAGATATTTCACACAATGGTACAATTGTGCCAGAGCCACCTCTACGTGTTCGTATCCAAACATGGATGTATTGATTGAATGATCGACATAATTTAATCCCTAAAAAATAAAAGGAATTTCTTGTATGTTTATCCTCAAATATTATATTAGGTAATCTTCTCTGATATACTTTTTCTAAATCTAGTTTACATGTTTTCAACTAAGCTTCCTCTAATACCAATTATAAAGAGACGAACCAAATTTCCCAGATCTGGTGCATTATTTTATTACGTTGACATATATACAAGGAATATGAATCACAAAGTACTGAGTAGTTTCTTTTCTTTTGGAAACATGATACATAAACAAGTTTAACATTACATCATGATGGGAAATACAAAACGAAAATATTCCACTAGAAACATCCATGTCTCCTAGATTATTCTACCAAGTCATTCATAATTTACTTCTTCATGTCCTTAAAAAAAGAAACATATGAAAAGGTTGAGCTCAAACTCCCAGAAAGAGTAAGAAATACAGGGGAAGATAACATAAACATTAGACATGGTGAATAATTGGAAACATATACCTTTGAATATAAATTTGAACATTAATTAGCAGGAATATGAGATGTGTAAATATTTCCATAATACAACATAATCATGGGTATTATACTAGTCTAAAAACCACATCTACATTCAATTAGTACCTTCATAATTTGTGAAGTGCATATGCCAGTAATTCAGAAATATTTTGTTATGCCCTAGGCCAAGATGTCTAAAAATGATTAAGTCCTCGGACAAAACCATATATCACATTGGGAAAGGCTTCATCCAATTCCACATCTATTTGTCACATTAGACCGACCGATGAATCAAGGGGCTATAGAAGGCCACACCCATCACATAATAAGTACAATTCATTACTAATATTATTGGGGATAATCATAAACAAGATATAAATTCATATTGAATCTATAATATCAAATGTAAATAACATTCCCAAATCATTAAACATTAAACACTAACAATTATGAGTAATATGGTGAATGGTTTTTGCATAGTTCATACACAATAGAGTTTTTCATTAACCATTACATCAAATATGGTAGATTAATTCATAAATTATTAAACCCAATAATACATAATAATCAAAAACGGTGTTGAATCAGATGAAAATACTCTTATAAAATCATTATGCAATTCTTGAGATAAATACTCTTCTATTTTGAAAAAAAATAGTTCTTTTGGATAAATCATTGTATAAAACCAAACGTCAAGTAAGAGATTATTTTAGTAATAAAATGAGTGATTTTATAAATATAATGATTTCCAAAAATATTATAGGGTGCCCTAGAAAATAGGTATGAATTTGAGAAATTCCCTTGAATTGGGTTTGTATTTTTGAAAAATATTTGATTGTTCATTTTTAAAACGTGTCACTATCCATAAAATAGTGTAGGGTTATGGTTGGTAAACATATATAGAACACTCAAACTTATATTATTATGGTTACAAAATAATATACAAGAATTTCATTGAGGCAATTAGGCAATAAATGTAATTCGAATGAAAATGGAAGTTTGGGTGGAAAACCCCATATCGTAAATCTGAATGTGTTCCGATCATAAACATAAGCTAATGGAATATGAAATTATACATATTAATAACCTATTTAAGAACCTATTAGAAATTTATTTTTTGATCACAATTATATTTAGTTTATTTTTTTTATTGATAATTTATAATATCGAATTTTGTCATTTCAGAGTCTTCGTTTTCTTGATTTTCATAAAATATTCTCTTGTTATTAGGTAATGGATTTCATGTGTAATTGATGCAAATCATCAGAATTTAATAATAATATTCTTTATGATCATCCATATGTGTTATTGGTCATTTATATAACTTCGTTACATCGTATGAGGATGAATTATTATATAGAACATTAATGATAACAATTTTTGTTAATATATGGGTTTTGATTACAACGAACTCATTTTTATTTATAACTTAATAACATTTGTAAAAAAGGATTACAGAACCTTTAAAAGTGTATATAAAATATATAAAAAACTAGTTCAACCATAACATTAATTGATTCCTGACCATAATTGATAATGATAACAGAAATCAAAATCTCATCGTCCTTAAATGTGGTAAATTGACACATCTCGGATGTTGTTCTTGTTACTAGTTTCAAATAAGGTAAAAAGAATAGATGATTATAACATAGACCACTATCATGAAAAAATTACAGAACATGTATGGTAATTAAATCATCATAACAATTGGATATGGATAGGTAATAAAAGTAAAATAAAACAAATTAACGTGAATGGAAAGACAAAGAATTGAAAAGAGGAATTTACCTCTTTAACAAATCATCCTTGAGAGCCTCATTAAGGGAGAGGTTTTTGACTTTTTATGATACCAAGGATTTTTTGAAGTGATATAGGAGGATGGGAGGATATTTGGATAGAATTTGGAGAACGAATAGGGTTTTAGAGGATTTATGGGAAGAGGGAGTGATGGGGGTTTTTAAAGGTGATGAGAGGATATTTTTCATAATTGTTTAATCATTAGTCTATTAATATCCATAAATACTAGATATAGTGATGATTCCATGAAAAAGAATAGTAACAAATTCATGTGAGTTCAAACCATGTGGGATTACATCACTTGTGATGTCATTTATTATGTATTTAACTGATAATTTGTATATACATTATTTTACCATATTTTATTAGTCATCAAATATTAGATTTTTTCAAAAAAATAAAAAAAACTCCCCAAACCATTTTTTGACAGGTAGAATCCTAAAATGACGTCCATTTTCAAAAATAATTATATAAATAGGAATAATTTAATATTTAATTAAAATCATAATATATTCTAAAAAACAGTTTTGAAACATTTATATACTTATTCCAAAGAATAGATATATCATACTTCCACTTGAATATTACTTTTATACTATAATAGTTACGGTTATTATTCATTAGGTTCTATCACTATTAATAAGGGTATGTTACTATTCATAATTGTATGTTATTATTCACTATAAATTATGTTTTTCTTATCGGACTCCAAATAACATACTGATAGCAACCTTTTCTGTCATATTTTCAAAACTCACATCACAAAATTGAAAAAAAATAGGTTTAAATGGAAGATATAAAATAGTAGTTCATTATGTTGTGATTTCATATTTATAAGAAAGGGATTTCCAATGAATAAATATTGGTTCGTTATAGTTCAAAAAAATTAGTTATTTTTACATATTGTAGAATAATAGTAAATTTATTTTATTCTTCAAAAAACACCATTCATAAAAAAATTCCTAGTTTTGTTATGCGTAATTATATTAAAATTAATTTCTCACACTTTTAGAAAAAAAATCAATTAAAATGAATTTAACATTTATATTAATGATTTTCAATTTAATTAATCAAATAATATTCATTTTTTCATTAAAATAAGTTACCTATATGAAAAATATTCACAACTATAAATGTTAAAAACTGGTAAAAATAGTAAATCAATATGTAATGTCATCGAATATCACAAATAATCATCTCTAAATGGTTATAAAAGGTAATACATGAACATAATCGATATTTTAGTCTATGGTTAATATTTTTTGGACCCAAATTCCTTAATAATGATATCTCATTCAATAATATGAAATAATTATCTACAAAAATTACACTCTTCAATATAATAAAAGGCCCTCCTTCAGAACCCCAATTATATTCTCACATAATGGATCATAGTTTCAATAATACATTATAAATAACTAAACAACACTATTCCCAATTTCGTAGAGGTCCTAGTCTCAACATAAAACCATTAAATGCATTCATTAGGATTTCTTTAAAAGAACATATCCACCTAAGAGGTAACTTTTTTAACAGAATTATTTAAATATTGTTTCACCTTCAAACTCATCTAAAACTATTATAATCATTCTAATATAACATCATATATATCATTATTATAATAAAAGTTTCTTATATTAATGTAATAAAAATTATCTACCTTTCTCGAATCAATTAGAAAATGTATACCTCTCTTGATTAATGGTCGGTTCATTGCTGCCATGAACAAAAGAATTTTTTTTTCATCACCACCTTCATAGATAGTTTATAAATGTCTGTAATTATTAAATATGATTATAAAAAATAATTTTTATATTTTAAATAATAAATCTATATTAAATTAATATTATTAACAATAAATATTCCATTAAAATTTAACCAACTAAAATGATCATACTGTGAATCACTTCTTATCTTGAATATATTTTAGTAACTATTGAAAACAGTATATATTAGGTGTTATTAGTATGGTAATGATCATATATATATATATATATATATTTAATTAAACTACTATATAAATCCTATGACTATAGTTAATTTTTTAAATTTCATTAATATTAATTTAATGAATAATCCCATGTGATCGAGGAGAGAAAAAACATTACTATAAATGAATGTTATAATAGAATAAAAAGGAATAATCCTTGAATCATAGTGTCTCTGCTGTAGCAGCCAAAAAGAGTAGAGATGAAATCGTATCTTCTTTAAGGGAGAGTTCGGTATGGTAGTGTGGCAGTGCTTTGGCATCTTTATAGTGGTCTCCTTTAATGATATTTGAGGGTCTTCATTCATTGAGAATTTGTTATCGGGAATACGAGAAAAGGTCTATAGAGGATAGGGAAATCCATGGTCCTAAATGTTGGGTGTTGGTGCCTCTAGTAGGCCCGAAACAAGGAAATATTCTAAGGGATTAAATCCACTCGGAGGTCCATCATTGTGAGAATAAAATTCCTATATCTTGATATGGTCTACCTACTCAAGAACTGGTGGGAAGCCCCCTCCTGTGAATATTTCAAGCTTTCCACAACCTTTCTCTTCCAATTGATAGAATGCAAGGGCAGTGGGTAAGATGGAGTCCTCCAATAAATGGTTTTAAGATAAACACATATGGATATTGCATATCAGGTACCATATGAGGAGGAAGAGTGGTTCATATTTCCAGAGAGAGTTTGATCCTTGCATTAATGGCACACTTTGGTAATGGAACTGGTCATCAGGTGGAGTCCAAAGCTCTTCTCACTAGGCTCAATCTGTGTAATCAGAACAATATTGAAATTTCCCATGCGGATATTGACTCAAGGATCATCCATGACTCCCTACTAAAAAATAGCTCCACAGCATGGTCAGTTATGTACACCATAAAGATAGGTAAAGAGTTAGTGAGGAGAAACATTCAGGATACACATACATGAAGTGAGGGGAATAAATTCATGGACTACCTTGCTTCACTGGTTATCCTTGGTTCTTATGTCACCTACATTCACAATGTGTCCTCCTTGAGGCCTAATGGTGTGAACCTAATTCATGGGGATGCCCTTGATGTTCACTATTTAAGACCCCCCTAGTCCTCATATTTCTTGGTTCCCAAGATCTTTGGTCTCTTGTTTTGTCTCCATTGAATAAATATTTAATAACTATGAGGATGATGATGAGTTAAGGGTTATTGGATTAAAATCGAACTCTTTGATACATATTTAATATCATGAACCATGCTTCCATTTAGATGATTTTATTTTGATTCAATAAAAAATGAATGGCTTGTACAATATTTTTTTATAATTTAATGGATTTAAAACATCCAAATAGTATACTTTCTTGCAATGGATACTTATTCAAGTGTTATAAAATTCATAAGGCTTTCTGATATGAAATTTCTTCTATTGATACATGTATCAATTTATGTTCATATTTTCATCGATAGGATGTATATAATTCCTATTTGAAGTATTATATCATAGTCATAAATTTATTCATTGTAATTATTTTATGTGCTCCCTTACGAGATGTTTCGAATTAATTTTCATAAAATTATATAGTGTTTTCATCCCAAATTATGTTATTTGATAAATTTATTATTTTATGCTAATATTTTCTTCTATATGGTGTATATAATTCTTAATGTGCCACAATTTATCGTAATTTTTTATTTTATTTTATGTAATAAGGAATTATTTTAATGGAATATATTCCATTATGTGTTTCAAAAACATGATTCTAGTATATTTTTCTAACATTCATGTTTTCTTAGTTAAATTCCGTCATAATAATGTTTTTCGAACCAAATAGAATCCTAAACCGTGTTTAATTTGTAAACATATTCCATGATATTTTGAATGATTTATAAGACAACCATCCAAATTAGAAACCCATGTTCACTATAATGAATAATGAATCATGTTTTTTTATTAAAAATCCCATTTATTCTCATTTGAGAAACACTGGGTTGGGAGTTTTCTACTAAACTCCATGTATATCTATTTGTCACACTGGGTACTTCAACCAATAAAAAACTAAAATGTGGAAAATATACAGAAAAAGGAATAAAATAACCTCCCAATAGCGAAACCAAAATATCATTTTATCAGTCAATTTATTTCTATAATTTTCTATACACAATATAATTTATTTCCATAAAACATTGTCTTGGAATTTTAATTTATGGTTGATGAAACAGGGAGTGAAGTTTTTCTTTTTACTGGATCCACCCTTTCCCCTTGGTGATTCATTTTTTCCCTCCCAAAACCCACATATCATTAAATTCATATTATAACCATATGTAGGTTTTAGATTCTATGAAACACATTCAAAATTCTCGTGTTCATTATTGGGAAGAGGTCTCATATTGTTGTTGTAATTAGGTTATGACGTATTCTTTTGTGTTTCTCTTTTTGTACCTTTTATTTTATTGACTATTTAATGATTTGAATTCAAATTCACTAGCCATTTTATTTTACATAAATAATAAAAAATTTAAATAAAATAAATGATGTTATATTTTTTGAACCCAAAACTATTGGTCGAGCATATTTCCATTGTTTTTTGGGTGTTATTAAGAACAATTGTTTAACAAAATTAATCACCAAGTTATTGTATTAACACAAATATAACATATAAACTTGTTATAACACTAAAAATAGTAGATAAAATTAAATCCTCATGTAAAATTTATATAATAATTAATTTTATATGTAAAATAATTCATTTTTTACAGTAAACCTTAATTAAAATTATAACTTTAAAATTGTATTTCTTGTGATTTCCATACCTATGTTCTCTAGGTTTTTATTTATTTTTCTCTAGATGATTTGGAAAGTGTTTGTGTGTGTTAAATTTTATTTTCCATTACCATTATATGGTCACATGAATAATCAGCTGTTAGATGCGGACTTGCAACTGTGTCACTCTGTTCACTATGGGATCAACCTCGATACTCCCCTTCTACAGTACATGGAGTTAATCAATATAGATAACATTGTGATAGGTGAATTACAATATATAATTTTTATATAATTTTTTAATATACTCTTTATTAATTTTATTTAATGTTCCATATCATAATTATTTATTCCAGATGATTTTATTTATATATTACTTATAAGTGTTTTTTCATCTAAATTTTCTGTTATTTGGGACATAAACTATATTCCTTTGCTTTAGAAATCTAACATTTTTTTATGAAAAAAATTATATATTAAAAATATATTCTTTATTTTCTCTTTAAAAAAACTACATATATATTTAGAACTACTCTTCTCTAATGAATCTAGTTAACAATAAAAATACGATGTAGTTACAGAAAATTTGCATCATTTTTAATGACACATGTTCCACTATGTCCATATTATAAATTTCATAAAATGAATTAATTTCATATAATGAAATATTTTTTTTATTATCTACTATATTAATAATATTTTTATTTTTCCCTTATCAAATATAAAAGTTACAACTTTTTCATCATTTCTCATTTTTCTATAAAACATCAAAAAACCTAAAAATTATGTACTTTTCATGGTCATGAAATTTTATCTTATGATCCATATTTTTTTACAAAAGATTTTTTCCCATTAAATATCCCTCTATTTTAGAATTTTTTACTATGATGTTCTATAATATTTTCTATTCACTTCGATGAAATTTAATGGTGAAGGAGACACACAACATTGATATTTATGTAAATAATAAAAATGATTCTTAAAAACATATTTCCATGACTTTGATTCTATCATCATATTTTTATAAAAATTTTATATTTATTGTCAGGTAATTTTCAGGATTATAATAAAAGTTATTTTATATCTATTTTTTTATATTTAATTCTATGTATCAAGTGATCTACTATTGATTTTATGTTATGGCATAACATTTAGAAATGATGTGAAACCCATTTTCATTGCATTGGTTTTACATAGTATGATGAATTGTTGATTATATGTAGACCTCATATATAACATATATTTTATGTGATAAAAAGGGTCCTATATAACCATATTATTCAATGGTTAATGTTAAAATACTCATGACATAATAATGTTATGTGTGGATAATTTTGTTGTGTACAAAACATATTCTATGGGAATTTATGACAACTTCAAATATTGATATGAAAATTTTATTTTTATATTGATATATTTATATGTGAACATAATGAAATTTTATTTTTTAAAAAATGTTATGAATTTTGAGAAACACTCATCTAAAGAGACATATATCACAACTCTTCCCCAATTTAGATTATTTCTTCAAAATATAATAGAGGCTCTTAATTATCCAATGTGTTTCATCAAGAAATTGACTCGCCTTGATTCAACCCTCCTTGCACAATATTTATTCATCAAAAGATGGATTTATCTTATTTAAAAAATCTAATAAATTATTAACATCAAATTAAGTGTTTGGGAAGTATCCCTTTTCTAGTATGTAGTTTAACTGAAAACTCTAGCCTCTCAAACCATAAAAGGTTAATATTGTTTTCATGAAAATCCCTATAAATAGAAGATGTGTGTTCTGCCTTCAACATATTCAATGAATTGCAATATTCTCATGGTTGAGTATTCTCAGTTTTATCATATAGTGATTCTAGGATTCACCCTATTTTAATTATATGTCAAATTATGGCTCAATTTTTACAAATAAACTTCTACACATTGAGCTTCCTCAGCCTAGGTATTCACTATGTGTGTCTTGATAACACAGATCAAAATTCATATTATTCGTAAATGATGAAATACACTTTTATTATTCATTAGTTCACATATTTAATTACCAAAATCAAATTCATTATCATGGTAATCAAATTCAAGAAAACGATTCATGTGATTGATCACAAGTTTTCATGTTCATAATTCATCCTAATCAAGAATAGTTCGAATTGATTCATCCCTTTCATTGGTTCCTAAAAGTCACAAAAGAAAAAATCTATAAAATAGTAAATGAATTATTAATTTCATAATGAATTATATTGAAAATTTAGTAATGTGGGGTGATTGAAAATAGTAAAAAATAATTGGAAGATAAAATTTTTGATTTACCATCAGAGTGGTAGTAGCACCCTCGTGAAATCAAGGTGAATGGTAAAAAAATATATCTTATAAGGTGGTAGCACTATCATTGGATCTCCTCTGGTGATAGTACAACCCTATGATGATGGCACTACTATAGATAACTCAGTAGTGAAACGAGGCATTGAATGGTATTATCTGAGCTTGAGATACCAACACCTTCACAAATTACAAAATTTAAAATCCACAATAAAAAATTATAATTTATCAAAACTAAATTAAAAATAAGAATTTCCAACATCATCACATGAACCACAAAACTATAAATTCAAAATAATATAATTTTATATTTTTATAAAACAAATCTATTAAAATAATTTTTAAATTAATACATAAATTATAATTATAATTTTCATTAATTTTCTATTTAAAAAAAATCCAAAAGTGTTCCTTCTAAAGAAAATTGAAAATAATGAACATTAGAAAATAAATCTCAATATTAAAATTTTAATATAATAATAAAAGGATTTAAAACATGACCACAAATGAATGTCCTTGATGATTTTAAAATTTATTAAAAAGTATAAATTTTCATTAAAATTAAATTTCACACAACTCTTTAACTCTAGAAAAAAAATTAATATATGGAATATATAACATTTAGACACAATTATTGGATGAGAAAAAAAATATTTAAAATACAAAATAAATAACCCATAAAATAGCTCATATAATACAAGAATGGTAGAATAAATAAATCGAGGTGTTCCCAGTATTAGGATTTTATTTTTTTAATTCATATGAAATTTTATTTTATGAGATTAAATAAAAGATCGAAATGATAATATGTAATGATAAATGTATGACATTCATCAAATATTTTACCAGAATGAGTTTCATTCAAGAAGGATAAAAATTTGTAAACTTAATTGAATCCATTTGGTAGTATGAAATTAACCTCTTCAAAACTCAGTATAAAGTATTCAGAATTTAAATTAATTTAGAACCACTATAAATGATTAATTTTTTCATGAAAATTGTAACAACTGAATATTCATAGCTTTTTTAGATGGGTTGTCATTGAATTATAATTTATATCAATTAAGAGTCCCTACCCTGAAAACTAAAATTCAACAATGTGTTCATTATTGAATATCAATGTTGATAACAAATAGACATTAAGTATAATAAAGATTATCAATAAGTACATTATGAGTATGATTAAGGGATATCAAAAATTACAATAAACATATTCCATAAGTCAAAATGACTTTAAAAAAAATTTAAAATTTATACATGACATTTCATAAATGACATATCAAAATGATACTCATCAATGAATAATTAATTATTTTACGTTTAATAGTTTTTCACTTAGCTAGAATAATTCAAAAAAACTGAAATTTTCATGGTTAATTGAAATAAAAATTCATGATGTCATGAAATATTTATATTGCTTTACAAAAATTTCTAATGTAAAACTAAAAATAAATCATTTAACTCAGTTGAAATTTTAATGGAATTTCAAAAACCTAAAGGACACCAAACTTATTTAATTTTATATAGTATGAGAAAATTAATACATATAATTTTTGTATGGGAAAAGATAAAAACTCTCTATTTAATAGAATCATTACTGATTTACATTCAATCTAAAGTACTCCACATCTATTCCATGTGTGATGATTTTCGGAGAGAATGTTACAACTCTTATAGGATTAAAAGATAAACATAATATTATAAAATATAGAGTTAAAGAAATAAATTAACCAAAGAAAAATTTTGGGTATTTAAAATGTGTATTATGAAGAATGTATATCCTCCTATAATTGAACAAAGCTCATCATTTTAGCCATAATATCTCCATATATGTTCACCATTGAATGAACGACTTCATAAGGTTTCATACACTTGTGACACATGAGAATAAATGTAATAAATTCAATTATCCATAAAACCATAATAGGATAAAAACATAAGATTATAAAGACTATAATAAATTACTTTTATTGAGGTAAAACTGAAAAAAATGAACATGGGTCAAATTCTATAGAGTACTGAGTTGTATGTCTTATGCTAGACTTAGTGGGTGTTCAATATTCATGAAAATAATATGTATCCAATATAAGTATATTACACTCTAAATATTATTTATCCCTCTAACCATTAAAAATTATTGATATTTTATATTATCCAACTAACAATAATTCCCAATACATAATAAATCTATCAATAGTAAGGTTATGTTGTGCACTGTGTTGAATTTATTGTCAATAAGGTGTGAATGATTGAATGAATGACAAGGAGTGTCAATATGTGAATGAAAAATGAAGTGATGTTGATGGTGATATTGTCAATAAAATTTCAAGGATTCAATGGATATGTGAATGAAAAAGGATGTGATGGTGATGGTTATGATTGGAGGGTGGCCATGGAACTAAGAAGCATGTCACATAATATAATCACTAAGTGGCATAGGAGGTAATGGTTGAAACATTATCCATACAAATCAAATGATTTTAGATCTGATCTTAAGATCAATGAACTTGTATCAAGATGATACAATGTCACAACATTGTTAGAAGTCCATGCATTGTCTTCACAATGCACGAGGAGATAAAGAAGTGCAATCCAAAATTACTAAGTGGATGAGGAATGAAGAAGGGTTCCATCCACAATCACTAAGTTGATGAGGAGAGAAAGGAGAACCATCCACATCACTAGGTGGATGAAGTGAAGAAGTTCTGTAAATATTAACAAAGTGGATGAGGGATGAAGTGAATAAGATACATCCATCTTACTAATTGGATGATGTGAAAATGAACCATCCACAGCTACTAAGTGGATGAAGTGGTTTGAAGAAGACCATGCACTATCTCATAGTGCATGAGGATTTGATGATGATCCAACGTCATCTCTGATTGGATCATCGAAGAACAACACTTAAGAAACATTTGATGCAAGATTAAAGGTTGGTGAAGAACCTTCAGGAATTCCCTTTTAAGTAGAGAAAAAATGTTGAAGTGGAGGTGAGGAATTCTAATGAATAAGAGGAGGTGAAGAAGAGGAGAATGTCTTTAAGTAGACTTGTTCCTACTTGGTTTAAACAAGTATACAAGGTGGAGATTATGTTAAAAAAATGGGGCCTGCCCAAGAGCTAGCTACCCATGCTTCAACCCAAGGCACATGCGGGACCAGAAGGGGTAGAGCGCGCCCATGAGGAGGACTAGGCTGAGCCAGCCCGCAGGTGGTCGGGCCATGTGTAAGCCCGATCCATGTGTATGTCAAGCCCGCATAGCGTTGGTGCCAAGGGTGAGCTCGTGAAGGAGTATAGTGGGCGCTAGAGCGCGCCCGCAGGAGAACCGGTGCAGGGCAGCACCGGAGGGGGGAGGGGATAATTCTGAGCCAATGTTGGGAGGAGTTGATTGTTAAACCGTGCAAGAATCACGACTTGTTTTTATGTGGGACGAGTTTTTAAAACGCAGAGGAAATCCAGGCCGCTCATTCGATTGCGCATATGATCGCTGACGTCTATCTCATCTATAGCGTTGTGTTATAATCCCAGTCGTCCGTGATCATTAAATGCGGATCCAACGGCTTAAGAGATTTCCTAAAACCTCTCTCCGAGCCAAGGACACCCCGTGATTCCTCTTAAGAAATAGAAGAACCTGAGCAATGTAGAAGAATCTCTCGGCCATCTCTGATGGAGATAAGACCACCAGTGTGTTCCTCTCCTCCTCACAAACACATGCATGTGTTAAAAGGAACATTCATGCAATGAGATAAGGAATTAAAATTCAGACGAGGAAAACGGATTTTCCAAGGCCTCGTGGAACTGTGCGAGAGTCATGCATGAGAATTAGCCATACGTTCTTAAATCCCCACACCAAGAATGAAAGTTCTCGTGTTTGAAAAAGAAAAAGGAAAAACCTGAGATATGCGGCATATCTTGAATGCGGGTTGAATGTTTTCAAAGAACCGAATATATCAGTTATTCAAAGGAATAAATTTCCATCTAACTCTTTGCATACAAAAGGAGATGACAAAACCAAGAAGTGCTGCTGGTCGTCTGAGAGAAGAAGTCCTGCAAAGCTCCGAGCAACGCGAAGCAAAGCCCTGTGCACAACCTACGCGACAGAGCAATCCGAAGCCACCCGAGGCACTGAGAGTTCCTTTTTTGCAAACCCTATGAAAAATAAGTTTGGAGGATTCCTCCCTGTACACTCCCCTTGCTCAAAAAGGAAGAATTAGAGGCACGAACATGCGCGTCTGCTGCCCACATACTAGCGCGGTAGCAAGTGGCCGCACTTGCGCGACTTCTGTGCCCGCGAACCTGCGTGGCAGGAGGAAGCCACCGCTCCACCAGTGCGGTATAAGCCACTCCCGCACCTTGTGTGGTTGAAGGCAGATGGTGGCAGCATAACTTGCGCTCCTCCGTTGGTGAGGTGTACGGTGCTCATGTGGAAGGACACACCCACTTGGGTTTGTGTGTGTGTGCACGGGTTGCAGAAGGAAGGTCACAACGCATCATGTTTGTGTGTGTGAAAATGTATAGGAAGGCCACTCCATCTTTGAGTGTGTGTGTGCAAAGGAACAAAAAGACTGAAGCCTTAGTGTGTGCACATGTGAAGGAGGCCATACCTCTTTTGTGTGCCCAAGTGAAGAAATAAGATACATGCATTTCCATTTATGTATGTATAAGTGAACAAGTGGGTTGACACCTTGAGAAGTAAAAGAGAAGGATAAATTCACACTAATGAACAACACAAAATTTTGTGAGTGTGAGAAAGAATAAAAGAGTATGACTCCAAGAAGAAGGCATGTGTGCTAAAAGAGATTACACCATTTGAGGGTTTATTAAACCAATAAGAAAAGAGAGAGAATGCTTTCATGCATGCACATGCACACGTAAAAAATGTTTAAATCAGTGTGTGTTCATTTGAGAAATCAAAGAACTAAATTTCTTGAAGATATTTGAGATTCCATGTGAGTCATGCTTGAAAATTGAGATCCCATGCAAACATTGCAAGAACATTCAGAGAGCCATGAACTCAGTGCATGAAGTTGAATTGAAGAGTGACTGAATCCAGACTAAAGTTAAAGACATCATTTATCTTAGTTTTTCAGTATTTTAGAAGACCAATAACATTGAGTGGGAATAATCAGTGTAGGAACATAATTTTCCGATCAAGATTCTTGAAGATAGAGGTCTGGTCATCCTTAGAAGAAGGAGATAATGCCTGAGAAAATAAGAGGATTCCTAATCACCACATGTGATCAGAAGAAGTGAGAAAGGCCATTAGACATTATCCACGGCTGTTGAAGACTCTTGAAAAGATTTAAAATAAGAAGAGATACTCGTGTGACTTGAGGATCCAGGAGAAGACTCCCTATGAGACTCAGGGTGGAGAAGTCTTTGGTGGAAGATGAAGCAGGCCAGTGGGACTCTGGTAACACTGTGGGATGCAGTATAAAGAACCTCCTGTGGGACTCAGGAGAGAAACAGTTTGACTCTATATCGACCATTTTAATTACAAACCGAATTATAGTGGAAAAACCAAGTTGGGGCGTTTAACCAACATGGAAAGGACGTAGGCCTTTGGAGCCGAACCTTGTAATTCAATTTTTCATGTGCCTTTACATTTACTGCATCACTTGAGGAATGATGAGAGATACAAGAAGAGTGGATAAAGGCCTTAATAAGCCATAGAGGTTTAATTGATAAGGAATCCATTAGTAATAAGTTTAAAAGGATCACTGATTCACCCCTCCCCCTCTCAGTGATCACATAGATCCGAGCACTTCAATTGGTATCAGAGGGAGGTTACCTATAAAAGATCAATGGGAGTCATTATGAAGTGCAGATTTTATGAAATGAGTAAACAACCTCAAATGGAGATATCTGTGATGACTCAGAAAAATAGAAAGAAGAAACAGTACATGAAGATGAAGAAGAGGTTTTCACTAATAGAGGAACACCTTCTATTGAAGGTAATGTGAATGTCACAATAGATGACAATTCCATTTATCAATCTTCTAATGAATCCTTCTCTAGCTGTGACGATGATGGAACAATCAATGATATTCTAAATTCACATAAATATCTTTGGAAGACAGTCCCAATGGATGTTTCAATGAGTATTTCTACAATTATCCTTGATCATCATGAAGAAAAATTACAGCTAGAAAAAGAAGAAAATTCTATAGAAGATCAATTGGCAAGAAAAGTTGGCTTAACCAACACTTTCACAATACTGGTGAAGGATAAAGATGAAACCATTTCCCTTTGAAGTGAATGAATTTATGATGTCACTGAAGAACTACAAAGAATCATTTGTGAGAAAGAATTCTTTGAGATAGTGTTTAAAGAAGTTTTCCATGCACTGGAAAAGAGGCACATAGTTTCAATGGTTGTCAAAGATTCTCAACTAGAAGACAATGTAAAAAGGGTAAAGGAGATTGAAAATTCATTGAACGAAATGAAGAAGGTGCAAGGAGACTAGAAGAAACTACTGAAAGAGAATTGGGAAGGAAGGATATGATTTGTTGAGGATGAGAATAACTCTCTCAACATGAAATGCTTAGAACTAGAGGTGACATTGAAAATCAGAAATTACCCAATGCTGAAATCTCCCAGCCAGTTGGAAGTATAAATTTATCAACTCAAGTGTGCATTTAGAAGGATGAATCCAAAAGATGTACATCCTCTAATGAAAGGGAAAAATCTACCATGAAGAAGGTATCATCCATCCCTTCTTGTACTAATGAGTCTAAATGTGTTTCTACAAATAGTTTAGGATGGAAGAATAAATCTAAATAGGTATAGATGAATATGATGAAGAAAGAGAGATCTCTTGAAAAACACAATAATTCAAGAGAAAGACCCAAAAATCAGAAGAAGTCAAGAAGACAAGATTTGTGGGTCAATGTTTGTGTTGCAAGAGGTATAGACATTGTGAAATGGATTGTTGGTACAATACTCTAAATGAAAAAAGTCAAAGGAAGCGAATTCCATGGGGGGAAATCTAGAGAAAAAGAAGCAACATCCATAGGTCCAGAATCATCTGTTTAGTGCAAACAGATTTGGAATGTTTGATAACATCTCGGATGAATTCAAATCTGGTCACAAGAATGATACATACCAATCTCCAAATGTTTCCAATGATGAAAAGAAGAGAAGATCACGAAACCTATCTATGAATGAAGAAGTATCATTGGGAAGCCAGCAGAAGAATGTTGAATATGCTCCCAAGAAGATCTTGAAAAAGAAAGAGAATTCCTTGGATTTCAAATCCAGGAAGGGTGATTCATCGAGAATGACCACCAAGAATATATGCTTCTACTATTGAAAGACAGGTCATACCATAGATCTTTGTAAACAATCCATGGAACTAAATAGAAGAAAACTACACTCAATTGGACAATCAATCCAGAAGAAGAAGAAGGGATTGATTGAAAATAAGATTCCTAAGAAAGGTAAGTTAAAATCATCAATGGAACCATGTGGAACATCCATATCTGAAGCCTCACTTCCGAATTACATATTAATCATCGGTCCAGAATATTTGGAAAGAATGAGAAAGGAATAAAATAAAAATTCCAAAGATAGTGAAAAATAAAACAAAAAGATTTCACAAGAAGATGAAGTTCTATGTGTGGGGTGCAATAAAGCTGGTCATGTTAGTAATAAATGCATGAAACTCATTCCTTCTCAAAAAGAATTCTTCAAGAGAACGAAGATTGAACTAGGAGATTCTCGTGCTCAGATGGAACTTATAAAGAGATGAGTCAAACACAAAGAAGATAAAGAGGTGTTAATATCCACACCATCACAAACATCATTAAAGAAAAAATGTGAACGTGTAAGGAATGGAGAAATTGTAACATCTCGGTTGAGAGAATCTTTTCAAACTTGTTTTCTCAAATTAATGAAGCATGGAGGTTCCATCATATTCCCTAATCACTGTTATATACATGTACATACATTTCAAGGAATTGAAGATGATTACAACTCTCAAATTGAGAATGGTGTGGATAGAATGGTGTGTACCCCTTGAGGGGGATCCATTCAGTAGAAGATAATATTTTGGGATTCATATCATCTTGTGAAAAATAAAGGTATTCCAATCAGACTTTCATCCCTTATTTCTTAATTATATTTAACATGTCAATTAAGGGGGAGTAATTGATTAAAGACAAATGGATGAAAGGGGGAGCTGTATCTTTTCACCTAAACTTTCTAACGAGTTTGGTGAAGTATGTGCATGATTTAGCAATTCATTGATATATCTGAAAATTTTCAACCCCTTGAAGCCTAAGCTGGATCTCACATTTATAGTGAATTGTAGATAGCATTGAATTCCATTGTTACATCACACTTTTTTTCTACACTAGGATAGCCCATGTATACTTATAGTTTATTTTCTAAATGCTCTTTGCTAAAGTGAACATGTGACATCATCCCTCTCTTAGTGATTTTCAAGAAGATGCTATTCAAAGAGAGGAATAAATATTTTGATGAGAACCACACCACACCTTTGCATTTGGTTTCCAATAAGGGGGAGAAAAGCTTGGAACACATAATGACCCATTCATATGTTCTCTAGTGATATTAACAAAAATACAAAGGGGGAGATTGTTGCGCACTGTGTTTCCTTTGTTTTCAATAAGGTTTCAAGGATTGAATGAATGACAAGGAGTGTCAATATGTGAATGAAAAAGGAAGTTATGATGATGGTGATGTTTCCAATAAGATGTCAAGGATTGAATAGATATGTGAATGAAAAAGGAAGTGATGGTGATGGTGATGATTGGAGAATGACCATGGTACTAAGAAGCATGTCACATAGGATAAAAACTAAGTGTCATAGGAGGTAATGGTTGAAACATTCTCTATACAAATCAGATGATTATAGAGCTGATATAATGTTCAATGAAATTGTATCAAGAAGATACAATGTCACAACATTGTTAGAAGTCCATGCATTGTCTTCACAATGCATGAGGAGATATAGAAGTGCCGTCCACAATTACTAAGTGGATGAGGAATGAAGAAGCGTTCCATCCACAATCACTATGTTGATGAGGAGAGAAAGGAGAACAATACACATCACTATGTGGATGAAGTAAAGAAGATCCATCCATATCTACTAAGTGGATGAGGGATGAAGTGAATGAGATCCATCCATCTTACTAATTGGATGAAGTGAAAATGAACCAACCACAGCTACTAAGTGGATGAAGTGGTTTGAAGAAGACCATACACTATCTCTTAGTGTATGAGGATTTGAAAATGATCCAACCTCATCTCTGATTGGATCATCGAAGAACAACACTGAAGAAACATTTGATGCATGAGTAATGGTTAATGAAGAACCTTCAGAAATTCCCTTCTTATTAGAGAAAAAATATTTAAGAGGCGATGAAGAATTATAATGAATAAGAGGAGGTGAAGAAGAGGAGAATGGCTTGAAGTAGACTTGTTCCCACATGGTTTAACCATGTATACAAGGTGGAGATTATGTTAAAAAAAGGGTCTGCCCACGAGCTAGCTACCCAAGCTTCAACCCAAGGCACATGCGGGACCAGAAGGGTCGACCGCGCCCATGAAAAGGCCTAGGTAGAGCCATCCCATAGGAGGACCGACTGTGTGCAATCCTGAGCCATGCTGAGGTCATGCCTGCGTTGCGTGGGTGACAAGGGCGCGCCCGTGAAGGACAACAGTGGGCGCTAGAGCCGTCTCGTAGGAGAACCGGTGCGGGGCGGCACTGGAGGGGGGAGAGGAGAAATCTGAGCAAATTTTGGGAGTAGTTTTTTTTAACTGTGTAAGAACTGCGGCACGTTTCGATGTGGGACGAGTTTTTAAAACATGGAGGAAATCCTGGCCGCTCATCTGGTCATGCATCTGATCGTTGCCGTCTATCTCATCCACGACACTACGTTATAATCCCAGCCGTCCGCGATCATTTAACATGGATTCAACGGCTCAGAAGATTGTATTCAACCTCTCACCGAGCTGAGGACACCCCGTGATTCATCCTGCAAACCAGAAGCACCTGAGCGATGAAGAAGAATCTTCTGACCGTCTCTGATGAAGATAGGACCACCAGTGTGTTTGTCTCCTACTCATGAACACATGCATGCATTAAAAGTCGCATTCATGCAACAATAAAAGGAATTTGAACTCGGCCGAGGAAAATGGAGTTGCTGAGGCCACATGGAACCATGAAACATTCATGCATAAATATCATCCATACAATATTGAATCTGCACACCAAGAATGAAAGATCTCTTGGTTGAAAAAGAAAAAGGAAACACCTGAGATATGCGGCATATCTTGATTATGGGTTGAATGTTTTTAAAGAACCGAATATCTCGGTTATTCAATGGAATAAATTTCAATCGAACTCTTTTCCTACAAAAGAAGAATCCCAAACCGAGTGGTGTTACTGATCAACTAAGAAAAGAAGTCTAGTGATGCTTCGAGAAACGAGAAGCAAAGCCCTACGCACAACCTGCATGGAAGAGCTGTCTGGGGCCAATCGAGGCTCCGAGAGTTCCTTCTACGCAAACCCTGGGCAAAAGATGTTTGGAGGATGCCTCCCTGCACACTCCCTTTGCGCAACAGGGAAGATGTTGAGGCGCGAACATGGGCACCCGCTGCCCGCATACTTGTGCGGTATTAAGTGGTCTCACTTGCGCACCTTATGTTCCCGCAAACCTACATAGTAGGAGGAAGCCATCGCTCCACTAGTGCGGTAGAATCCACTCCTGCACCCTGCACGGTTGAAGGCAGGAGGTGGCTGTATAACTTGCGTGCCCTCCATTGGTGAGTTGTACGGTGCCCTAGTGGCTGGCCACACCCACTTGGGTTTGTGTGTGTGCACGGGTTACGGAATGAAGGTCACAACGTATCTTGGTTATGTGTGTGCAAAAGGAGAGTAAGGCCACACCATCTTTGAATGTGTGTGTGCAATGAAACAAGATGGCCGAAGACTTAATGTGTGCACAAGTGAAGGAGGCCATACCTCTATTGTGTTCCCAAGTGAAGGAAGAAGATACATGAATGTCCATGCATGTATGAATAAATGAACAAGTGGGTGAACACCTTGAGAAGTAAAAGAGAAGGAGAAATTCACACTAAAGAACAACACACAATTTTGTGTGTGTGAGAAATAATAAAAGAGTGTGACGCCAAGAAGATGGAGTGTGTGCTAAAAGAGATTACACCCTTTGAGGGTTTATTAAACCAAGATGAAAAGGGGATATCATGCTTGAATTCAAGCTCATGCATATGTAAACAAAGTTTAAATCAGTTTGTGTGCATTTGAGAAGTCCAAGAACAAACGCTCTTGAAGATTTTTTTGATTCCACGTGATTCAAACATGATGATTGAGATCCCATGAAAATATTGCATCAAGATTCATAGATGCCATGCACTCAGTGCATGAATTTGAATTGAAGAGAGACTAAAGCCAGACGAAAGTTAAAGACATATTTTATCTGAGTTTTTCAGTAGTAGAGAAGGCCAAGAATATAGAGTTGGCATACTCAGTGCAGGAACATAATTATCCAATCATTATTCTTGAAGATAAAGGTCGGGTCATCCTTAGAAGAAGGAGATAAATCCCAAGCAAATAAGAGAAGTCATAATCACCACAAGTGATCAGAAGAAGTGAGAAAGTCTATCAGACCTTATCCAAGGTTGTTGAAGACTCTTGAAAAGATTCAAAACAAGAAGAGCTACTTGTGTGACTCGAGGAGCCAGGAGAAGACTCCCTGTGAGACCCATGGTGGAGAAGTCTTCAGTGGAAGCTGAAGTAGGCCAGTGGGACTCTGGTAACATTGTGGGATGTAGTATAAAGAACCTCCTGTGGGACTCGGGAGAGATACAATGTGACTCTGTATCAACCATTCTAATTGCTAACCGAATTATAGTGGAGAAACCATGAGGGGGTGTTTAACCAACAAGGCAAGGACGTAGTCCATTGGAGCCGGACTTTGTAAATCCCTGTGTCTTGTGCCTTTACATTTACCGTTTCACTCGAGGAAAGGCTGAGAGATACAAGAAGAGTGGATCAAGGCCTTAACAACCATAGAGGTTTAATTGATGAGGAATTAATTAGTAAAAAGTTTTAAAGGATCACTGATTCACACCGTCCCCCTCTCAGTGATCACATTGATCCGGGAACTTCAGGTTCCATACCACCTTTTTTTCAGTTTACATAATAAAAAAATTAACCTATTGTCAAAAAGAAGAACTCTCTAAACCATTATAAAGTTCCTATTTTTAGTTATAAAATCAGGAAAAGATATTTTTCTATATTTTTAAATCTATAAATTCTCGTAATATTATATCATAATTTCTTCTAATTATCTCATATCAATTATCCTTCATTTTATAGCTATCATAAAATCCTAATTTTAAGATTTAATTATCAAAAAGAAAATAGTTATAGTTCAACATGTAGATGAAAATAATTTGGAAAAAAATATTCCTTATGGAATCAAGAATATTAAGTTTTCAAAATAAGTCTTATAAAACCTAAATTAATTATAAAAATGTGAAGAACAATATTTTCTAGAAATAGTATTAGTTTTCTATAAAATATATGTAAATTAATAGTTAGATATTTTTTGATTTTCCTCATGATGTTGGATGATATGTAGCATCATTTTTGTGAAAAAAGTAATAAATTTCCTTTAAATAAATGAGTTTGATATTTTTATATTGATTTCCATTTCTAGTGATGAATACATCGGGCACACCAATCCTTGAGAATTTGTTCATTCTGGTGAACCTAATCACACTAAAAGCCAGATAATGTATTAATTACCCTACATTAACGTACATAGAAAAATATTTAATATGCACAATGATAAATTCCATCATCATCCACGATAAAGGAAAATATCCAATAAATTCCATCTCCCAAACATCAAAAAATTAATATATTAAAAATAACTTTTTTGGGTATCTATTTCGTCCTAAAAAACACAAACAAGTCTTTGAAACCTATCAAATTCTATAATAATACCTTTAGAATCATGGAAAATTGTAGCCCAATAAAAACTATATTGTTAAAAAAATTTTGTAGTTATCTCACTTCCATGATTCCCACCCTATGAATATGATTAAACAATATAAAGAATTGGCATCATCTATTCATCAAGACTAAATCTCCCCAAAATTACAATACAATATCTCCTAAATAATAAAGGTGCATCACAAAAAAAAATTCTAAAAAATAAATGACATCCTCTGAATTTGAGTTAATACTTTTTGAAAAATTGTAGTAGCAAAACAAATTTACAAAATTAGAAAACTATGAGGGTTATAAAATCTAAAAAAAATAATTATTTCATCTAAACATGTAGAATTAATATCCCAAGGGTCCTATTTTTCAGTACCGGTTATATAATATAGGTGATCAATAATAACACTCTCATAACATTTATTATCATTGATTTTAAAGAAAAATAATTTTAATAACAGAACTGATATAATTATACTTAGCAATGAATCTATAGTTAAAAAATCATATTTGGGAAAATTTCTCATTAAAAATAAATAATTTTAACCCTATTGAATATTAAATAGTATTTTTGAAGAAAAAACTACATGAAAACATTCATTCTCAGTTATGATATAACTACTTTGATCATACTCCAACAGTCTACAGGCATAGTAAACTACAGAACACATCATATAATTCATATTCCATAAAATAGATCCATATATAATGTCAATAACATCATGAATAACCTCAAAATAAAGGATCCAGTTTTATGTAATAATTATTAGAAAATAATTTTTTTTTCTTTAATGATGTTGAAGTTTTCCAAGAGTTTCTAGTAAAAACGTAAGTGGATTATTTAATAATGTGTGAGTAAAATGGTCTAATGATATTTGAAATTTCACATTAAACATCTAGTAGATACATGAATATTCAAAAAAAAACATCCGATTCCTTTCACACAATATAAAGGGGGTAACTCTAAAATAACATCAACCATTTAATTATCCTCCTCAATACCACTCATTGACACTTTTTTCGTAACAAAATACCATTAGCGACCATAAACTAACCAATTTCCATTTATAGAACCAAATATGATTATAGACACCAATTTAACATAGTTCCATATTTTCAATACAGTTTACCAATGCTATCCCAAACTAAATATTTCATTAATATCAGAATAATCCTCTTTTTCATGTCAGAATTGATAGCCACCACATACCTTTTAATGGTGGCTGGGGAACATCACAACCCAAAATACGTAACTTATTAATATAATGTCCCAATGGGTTATGTGAATGTGGTTTCTAATGGTCTATTGGGGATAGAATAATATGGTTATAACTAAAATTACCATCCATAAAATAGAAAAACGTAATCCCATGAAGCCTCCATGTATATCATCCATGAATGGTATAGAAAAATGGTCCTTTCTTTAAGCCAAATTGTTCTTTGAATATTAAATATTGATGTTTAATTTAGTTTTATATTCTAAATTTCTTAATTATTATTATTGGTAGCAACTATTAAGCCTCATTTATTTGGAACAACATTGATTGGGCTAATCTATGATCTTTAAAAAATGGGATAAATGACCCAATCATCAGGTGGATTAATCACGTCTTCCATTAAAACCAATTTCATATTGAGATTATATTTTATTTGGTATGTAATTGTTTTTTAGGGTTAGGTTCAATAGGAAACGTTTTTTTAAAATATGATGGTCTTATTATTTGAATATCATAAATGGTGTGTCTTGTAACAGTTTCAATATTTTTCAACACATCTAACAATTTAAACTAAAGATGTATATCTATTTTTGATGAAATAATGACTGAAAGATTTTATTTTTATCCCCCCAAAAAATATTTTAGAAGAAAAATAATAGGTTTAAACTCTATAAGTGTTTATATTTTTACTAAAGTTAAGAAATTTGGGTCCAAATTTCTTTATGTCAATAATTTAATTCCTAAAAATGAATGGGAGATAAATAATTTTTGATCTACACAGTCGTCTACATTAGATAGACCCTCAAATAGAGTTTATAGATATTCTTATAAAATGATATATTTAGTAATTTCTCATGTCATTCTAAAAACTAAATCTCAAATGATTCTGTAGGCTAATCAATATTACTAGAACACATTCCCAAGAAAATTCCAGCAGGTGATGTTTCCTGAATTATCAAACCAATCATTGTTAAAAATTCACCTTATTGTTCATCATAAGGTCCCTTATACTCAATAATATTTTCATTATAGAAGTTTCTAGTGTGTTATGACCTTTTAATTATTGATAAATTATTAAAATAATCATTTTTATCACCTAAAATGAATATCGATTCACCTTTTATGTTATTAACTATATCACCTCTAATGCAAATGAACGACCCGCCTAGATTAATAGGTACTTCAATGTCACATTCAAAATCTAGGATATGAAAATAAAATGGTAAGATTACGTTCTCACCATAATAATCAAATAAAATATTTATCTAATATGGTGAATGATGGGTTTTTAGGCAATAACAAGACTATTGTGGTTGGAAATGGGTCTCCTAATTTCATCTATGTAAATACTGAGTAATAAATTTGGTTGATATTGATCCCATTGTCAAAATTTCATTTTATATATCCATTATTTCTAAAATTTCATTGAATTAATCAACTACCTAGGTCTTCTAACATAGGAGGGATCCTATTCTAAACATCAATACTATAATCCTCAGTAAAACTCTATGTATTAAATTCATAATGAGTTCACTTATTTGAATAATTTTCTTATTCACTTTAAAATATTTTTGATCCTAAACCAAATCATGATATAATGGGATATTTTTTAAAATATTTTTAAATAATAGAAGAAATTTTAGTACATCATTATCTTGGTTATTTTTCATTAATTTATGAGTAAAAGGGGTGTATGGAGCCAAATTCTTCAAAATATTGTTAATTATTTATGGTTTTATTTTACTATTTACTATTTTATTTAGTTTCATGATTTTGGCCTCTTTTTAATTTTTATTAACAGTTAGAACAATAAAATAGTTATACGATTATTTTTCTATTTAATAAATTTATTATTTGGTAATTTATATATTTATTTGTCATTTTATTCCATATTTTCAGTTTTAGTATGTTTTAGGTAAATTCTAGAATATTATATAATTTTTAATCAATTTATAGTAATAGCATTCAGAACACTCTACCATGTCTTTATTTATATTGTAATTGTATTTTTATCTCTATGAGTTAAATCTCTAACCAACTTACCAATTCAAAACTATGGATTATTTATCATCGAATTACTGTTATATTTTTTGGGGTTATAGTTAATAATATTTGGAATAAAAAATTCTCAATATTTTTTTAATTATACCCCTCAGTTCCTTTTGTGAATTATCATTCTGTTCTATAGGTTTTTACGAAAATTCTGATATTGGAGGATTTTGGAAATGAAGTGTATTATGTTTTATAATTATTCCTTATTATTTATAGGATATATTTAGATTATTTTTATTTTTAAAATGTAATTATTTGAAAGCAGATCAACAATAACATGCATACTAGGACTAGAGATGGAAAAAATAAAATTTCCATGATACTATATAATGAAAAAAATAAAGAAAGTGGTTATCGGTATGAACAAACATTCCACATTATTGACTTTCTTCTTGAATAAATTATTAAAAAATTTATTTCAAATTTTTTGACACATTATGATGAATTAATGTTCCTTAATGATTGAAGGTGGTAATTTATTTTTTGAAATTTGATTTTATATATGTACAATTTCACCATTTGTTAAACCTAATATCGAAAATATATTGATTCCCAAATCCTTGTGTTGTGAATTTAATGATAGGTTATTAAATATATGTCTCAAAACATCGTCTATTTTTTAAATTTAATTATCGCCACATGATTGATCTATCATGTTGTGTCTTTAGGATGGCATAATATTAAAATAATAAATATGAATATGAGAGAGAATTTGGTAATGGGGAAATACCAAATTGAAGGCATCTCCATCCTCTTTGATGAAATTATTAATTTTACTCAGAAAATAAACGTTCAATCTCCTTTGTTAAAACATGGAGAAATCCTTCATCAACATACTCCAATGTTTGGAATATATTCTAATAAAATGATAATATCTGGTTTCGACTCTTTCATTTTTTACAGAAATAGGTTAATAACATTTTTTTTCCTCCCCACTATGCACTTCTCGTAGAAGCTATTGGACAATGTTATAGAAATCCATAATAACACCATTAAGTATTGATTGGAAATTATAATAAATTTGTGAAATAATGTCAAATATGAATGTTTTAACTCATAATTTCTTGATATATTTATCATCTTAATGAATGATATATTTTGAGTTAGTTAAGGTAGATAATACTCTCTTATACTAGGTCTCTCAATAATTTCTTATTCATATCCTGGTTAACAATCTTGACTCGGTATTTCTAGGAACTCTCTATCTGTGCTCTTTTATTCCATTAAAATTTATTTTCCTAAGGGAAGAGAAGTATCTTTTAATTTCATGCTATAAAGGCTCCAATTATCCTCTCACATACATTATATGCATATAATATTTATAATTATTATATAAAAAATAGACATCTATTATTGTTTTGATAAAAATATTTAATATTTTTTCTAACATATTTCACAATGATTTTAAATATTATTTGTTTTTTTCAGGGTCATATGAATCCTTCCCTCATGATTTCCAAAAAAAATTACGGTAGTTCAATGGATTACAATAAATTTTAAAACCAAAAACTAAATTACTATAATTGATAAGGTCTTGAATCTTCATGGAATTTAAACATATGTATAGACAATGAAAAACTATAAAAAAAGAGAAAATTAAATCAATAAACTATCGGCTAATTATAGAATATAATGATTGAGTGGATAAAATGTTATTTCAATTTTTCAGCATGAATTATTATAAACATAGAATGAGAAAAAAATAATAGGTATAAGAGGGGAACTCACCTATCTATTTAAAATTATATAATCCAATTTCATGCATAATGATCCTTATAAAAGAACATCAAAATATATATTTATGATTAAAATCCAGAATTCATCATATAAGATATAAAGTACAATATATTCTAAGATATCGTACATAACCATTCATCATTATAATAATCTACTTTCATATAAATTTAATTATCAATGGATGAAAAAAATTCTCTCTTGATTAAAATTAAAATTATATACAAGTAAAAAAGGTATCATTTGAGAATATCCATCAATAGTTCTCAATGTTTTACATTTGAATATTTATTGTGAAAATTATAAGGACAATTTGGGATGGATTTTCAAGAATTGAATAAATATGATAACATTTAATTTTATTCTAATAAAGGAATAAATGTATGAAACATGATCAGATTCACAATTTCAAATAAATGTACTCAATAAAAATATAATGGGGAAATAAATAGAAAAAAATCTTCTCCATAAAATATAATCTCTCCTGAATTTAGTATCTCTTCCACTTCATGGTCCTTACCTTTCTTCTTTCAGTTAATAAAGTCTCTAAAAATTCACAAAATTAATATTTCCTCTTTTTTCCTAATTCCATGAATGAATATTTTATATTTTAAACTCACCACCTCCAACGTTGACTTAACATTGTTCTTTAGATATCCTTCCTCTATGTAGATGTTATGATTGTTTCATGTCACCACCATGTGAAATGAACATAACCACTTAACTGAATTATAATAGACCCACATGTGTCTATAAAAGATGAATCCAAATAAATATTTTGACTTAATTAATACCTCATAAACATCGTTAGAATGTCCAGGTGATCTAATCATCAATAAAATGTTGAGTTACTTTTTTACATAACTCTTAAATTTTTTTAGATTTTTATAACTATAAAAACAATATGTCAACTCAATGGAAATTATGATATTAATCAAAAAAACTAATATACATCCTATAAATGTTACCCAAATCGACTTGTGGATCATTATCAATTATAAAATCCTTTTATTATTTATTATGCAATATCATGGACAAGGATATGGCAATGTATCTATTAATTTTAAAAAAAATCTCAATATTGGGATTGGAACATTATTAAAGATCATGTGTGTTCTATGATTCATTAAAAATTCCCCAAAATTGAGAACTAATGTTATCACCTATTTTATTAAACCTCAAAACAAAATTTCACAGGTAAAACTCATCTGAATAGTTATCACTAACATTCTACAATATTGTGTAATTATGGAAATTTTAATAGAATCACTTCATCATCCTAATAATTTTATTGGGAAATCAGCATTGAATTGTTTAAACCTCCTTCAGTATTAGTTATATATCCATGGTTGGATTTTAATTCTTAAAAATAGTTAAGCAACATACGAAATTACATCTTCTTTCTATGTAATCCCTGGTAGTATATGAATATTAGTCTCCCATCATCATCTTCATTTGATTACAATATTATGTAGTTCATTTATGTTGAATTTAATTAGCTATAGCTTACAAGATTAATCCTTGTTTGATCGATCATTAAGGGATGGATCAATTTAAGAAAATATTATTTAATTCTTAATGATTCCTTTGCTTTAGAATTATCCATGTATGGATTGATGATTCAGTTAAATATTAATATTCTTTATCCATATTCAACTCAGGTCATCTTCTCAATTATTTTTCATATTTAATTATCTACACTAGAGTCTTGTTCACAGTTATGAGCTTTTAGCTAGGATTTTCTATGATCAATCAGAAGTTGGAGGATCGATAGGTCATCCCAATTGACATCATATCAAATGGATACATTACATTCACAGTTGAATCCAAGGAAAGGAAGAAAAAAATATTAAATTGGTAGTGGAATTGGTAATTTCCTCTAGTATGATACAAAATTTATAGTAGTATTGGGAGGAAGTTGAAAAAAAATTAACCTGAAAAAAATGATAACATAAGCATGGGAGTGGTTTTAATTCATTAACTAAATATGGGTGAACATTATGAGTAATTTTATATTATTCCTCAATATCCATGGAATTTCCTATTGTGGTGGAACATCCCTAAAATTGTATAAATTTCAAAGGCACAATAAGAGTAAATAGAACTATTAAGTGTTAGTACTCATATGGAAGTATCTTATAAATTATAAAATTGTTGAATTTAAAACCAACCCTCAAAAGAAAACATTAAAACATAAAAACTCATTTCAAAAAAATCAATCATTATCACAAATAATTTAAAACAATTAATTCCACCGCTTTTTTTAAATTTTTATTAATCCCATAAATTAACTTCATTTGGAAATTAAATCTAAAAAAAATTGAATTAAATTTATCAATTTCATCAAAATCAATAAAAACAATCCTATCAAAAATAAAAGAAAATATTATGCAAATAAAATTACAAAATATTACCAAAAAAATTACATATTCCTGTAGTAGTCCTATTAATTAAAAATTGAAAAAATCAAAATTCATATAAATTAATGATGTAAAGATGTTATTTATATAATTTATTTAATTTCCTTAAAAATGATGTTGAAATAATTTTAAAATTATATCATCATCAGTCCCACCCATCTAGGGATCCTCTATGGAAGTGATTTGGAGGGGAGTCATTTTTTCTTCTTCTTTGGAGTCCTCTCCCCCTCTAATACTTTTTCCCATACTACCTCCACCTGATCTAACTTTCTCTAATCCCCTATTGATTCCACGGTTCTCTTGCTCTAGTGGTACTTTAGTCTTTTTCTTTTGTTTTTTATCCTTATGTTCTGATTTCTTTATATGGTAGTTTATGTTTATGAAGTATTTTAGGTCCTGGTATTCTAGAGATCACATTTTTCTATCTGGTTTCTTATCCTGAATGATTCCATCAGTCTCTCTTCCTCATCTATTACCTTATTCTTCTTCTATAGAATAACACTAGTGTTAGGGTGTGCTGGTTCGTCGAGTTGGTTTGGGATGTGCTGGATGAGGCATCAATGGTACCATAGGAGGAGTGTTCCATGTTCTAACAATGTGGTTTTATTATTTTTTAAAGTGATTTGGTTCTTTATATTGTTCTTCGATACAGGTGTAATTGTAAAGGAATCCAAATTCTTATGGTGTAGTTCTGAATTTAATGGTTATCAGTCCTTGAAAATTCTATGGTTTTTTGATGAGGCATAATCCCACCTCAAACATTTCTCTATCGTTCTACTCCACCACTCTTACTCGGTCTATTCTGGTGCAGTTGTATAAATAGTGGTTTTGGAATATTTTGTTCATGCGGTCAATGGTCTACCTGGTGGCGTGACCTTAAACGACTTTCTTTAGATTTTTTATGATTTTTCCTACGTAATATTAGTATTATTTCAATTTTTTAAGTTTGAGGTGATACATAATAATTATTGAATTTGGTTCTAATTTCCATGTTCGTTATGTTTTTTATGGTTTATCCTACTATGTTCTAGTATTCATGATGGTCTGATGTTTTTTTGTGAGATATTTTATTGTTAAAGTCATTGGTTATTTGATACATGATTGTTTCTATACTCATGATTTCTTTTTATATTTTATTATGGTGGTGTATTTTTGGTACTATTGGTTCTATTGATTAAGGTTTTTCATCCAATGTTCTGGTCATATGAGAAAAACGATAATATGGATGTGGATTTTTTTCAAATTATAGTTACAGTGGTTTTAGGGACAACAATTATGACAATGCACTTTTTTGTTTGACCATGATGGAATATCATTGTTTATTTTGGTAATGTGACCTCAATTGATATTATGGAATAGGTTCGAAGATTATGGTTTTATCCATCTAATGGTTTGAAGATCAATTTTTTTTTGGGTTTTGAATTTTGAACACGGAATGTCTGTTTGTAGGAGAATTATCTTTTATTTTTGTATTCTGACTGGTTCGCAATTAACAATATTGTTAATTTTAAATTATATAAAAGATATTTATTTGAAGAAGTTCAAAATCTCTGGATATTATTTTTATATTTCAATATTTATATGTTTACATGTTCACATTTATCCTTGGATATAATGTTATGGTTTAATTTATTTACATCAGTGCAACAATTTTTACGTCGCATTTCTATGTTAATTTATAGTACAATTTTATTTCACTACCTTTTATTATAATTTTCACATGTATCTAAGCCCTAGAATAATTTTTATTCTTCCATGATGGCCATTTAATGATCCCATAATCTATTTCCATTATTTATGATGTTTAATCATTTCATAGGACACCACTTATTACTCTATAGTCTTTGTAATCAGATATTTCAACCATGTTCTTGAATATGATGTAACCAGTGATGGATTTCATATAAGTTTTCACTTACTCATAATTTTATCCCATGCATTATTTTTTTCATTTCCCAAATATATTACAAGAAATAAAATAAGTAAAATAAAGTTTTATATAAATATGTTTAATTAATATATTGATTTGATAATGTGTAATAATATATTAATGTAGATAATATCTATATACACTAAAACATTTGATTTAATTGTTGTGAGTTTATTTGTGATATGTAATTTTTAAATTATGATAATTATATAAAATATATAACTATTTATATTTCTTTATCTCAAAACCCATGATCTATATAGATCATAAGAAAGTATTCTGAAAGGAGAATAAAATACTGAAACAATTATTTATAACCAATTCAAGTATCATTACCTATCATCAAAACAAATATAACCATTAATCATAGCATAATAATAATAAATCATGGGATGCGTTTTTAAAACCAAACAACCAAAAAGAAAAAAGAATAGATGAGGTAGAAATTCTATAGAATGTGGTAAAAAATTATATACACTATAGAGTGAGTCCAAAATACCTTTCAAACCCACGTGATCCAATCCCATAATATAATAAAGAACAATAATGATATTGGGGAATTTCAATAAGAAAATAAGAACCAAATTGTAACATTTCAACCAAACTCGATATGTATTAGAATAATTTAATATTTTATATTTTGTATCCTTGTGAATCTCTCTATATCGTATAATCTATTTATATTGATGTATAAATATATATGGTTATAATTAAGGAGAAATCCAATCACATTCAGGATTTATTTTCATATTATTATGATTTATCTTTATTTTATTCATTTTACCTAAGAAACAGATTGTAATGTTGAATGAATAATGTTTTCATTGTCACATTAATACATTCATAAATAACTATATTTTCTTAATTCACTAAATGATCCTTATATCTTCCATTATAATGATTATATGTTATATGATTCAAAAATTGAATTGATATAGAGGAAGTGGTTGATGATTATGGCCATGTGATTAAGGGTATATTACATGGGTATCACTATATCATGTATATATAGATTGATTAAAATCTATTTTAAGTGATTTAATATAATGTAATATTATAAACTCTTTACATGTGTGATTTTAGGGTCTATAAATGTTTATGTATTAGGATATAATAATAAATGAACGTTCATTTATAATTTATGACTTTTTTATATTTTATTGTTTTAGATTGATTTTTTGTGTGACTGTGGCTACTTATGTAATTTACAAAACATTAATAAAATGAAAAATAATGATGGATTGAATATAAAAATTCATAGAAGAGTTAAGCTATAATTTAATCTAACCTGCTTATATTTTAAATTTAATTTTCATTTTTTCGACTATTTTGTAATAAAAAACAAGATATCAATTTCTATATTCTATAAAGATAAAATAATAGAAATATAATATGGGATAATGGGAAATATTTATTTTTTCAAATTTTTTATTAATTTGACGTATTTGGTATTCACATGTACTGTGTTCCATTATAATTTTTAATGCTATTAATGAGGATCGAATGATATGTCCTATAATCAATATGGGTTCATTATCAAGGAATCCAATACAGTACACATTATTTATTTATTTTATACTTTCTTTCTTTTTTAATTTTATTTTTTTATTTTTGATTCTTTTCAATTCAATTTTTATTTATACAACATAATCCAACAATTTTTTCATTGCACATATGAATCAAACATATTTAATATTTAGGATAATCTTAAATAATATATAGATTTAATTATATAATAATATGAAAAATAATATTATTTCAAATATTTATAATAATAATTGAGCAACATCAAATATCTTCATTAAGATTATTAACAACAAGGATAGTATGAAAGGTTCTATTTTATTATATAAATATACAAAAATATATGAATAAATTTATTAAACTCTTATATTATATAAATAAGAAGATATTATAACCATTTATACGGTATAAAATATTCATAGAAAATTTAAAGCATGTATCTTTAAAAAAGCAACAAAATATTGGGGAATTGATGGATAATATTACATCTAATAACTCAAATCATACATGGAATAGGTTAGAGAAATAATAAAATATATATAAAGATGAAAAATAATAATACAATATTCTTACACATGAAAAACCTACTGTATAGTTATATGAAAATTTGATGATATTATTCCATTAGCATACCCAATTACTTATCTACAAGAGGTAAAACATGATGATAATAAGAGGTTAGTTAAGGTATTTTAATGATAATCCACAATTATTAATAATATTTTTCCTTTAATATATTATTTTTAATTTATAACTAATCATATATTTATTAATATTAGAAGGGTGGTATAATCCTTCCCTTAAATTGAAAACATTATAAATAATTGAAGACCCCAACATTGGTTACATGATTTGAAGAGTCCAAATAATAGTATGGTGATTATGTGGTACTAACCCCTGAGATGGAATATGATGTTAGTTAAGATATAGGATTTCATAATGAACCTATTTTTGATGTAACAAATAAGATACAATTTTGTAGATCCATAATCACAGAACATAGGATATCACATTCACTGAGGCTGAAGAGAAGGAGCACTCTTTTCACCCCAGATATTATATTTTTGTGTTTATATAAGGGATATTCACATAATACATTATAAATATGTAACTATAGAAGAAATATCAATTCAGATAGAAAGAGAGAGATTACTACACATTGTGGTTTTAACTGCAGAAGAAACAATTCCCATCCATTTTAGGATCAATTTAATAATTTCAAAACATCATTGTTAAAAAATTATTTTTATTCAGAGGATAAAAAATATATATTTCATTGTATTTCATTTATATTATATATTTTTGTTAATTTTTTTCTATATTTTAACTTTTATTATATAATTCTAGATAGTTAGGATCATATCTCTACTGTAAAACTGAACATTAATATCAGGTTAAGTAGATATCTCTCACTATTATTTTATAATATCCATTTAGTTTAGAATATAAATATCTTTTTCATTTATTATAAAATAAAATCATTATAAATTTGTGGGGGATAATTTCTTGATAATATTTTTATTTTATTTTTTTCAATTGTATATTATACGAAATTTGAAAAAATAAAAATTAGTTTAAAATATACCAAACATAGATAGGGTTTCTTTAAAATATATAACTTTTTTATTTTAAAATCATGAATATAAATGATTAATGATAGGTTTTATTATTCTTCAGATAAAATATTTTGATCATTTTATAAGTTAACTAGTTATTTTTATTCATTTAATGGAATTTTAATTGAAATAATTTAAATCTATATCATAGAATATTTTTTTGAACATTGTTAACATGTTAATTCTGTTGACATATTTTTTGAATGTAATTGAAAAAATAAGATACTATACTCCTCTTGTTTTATATTAAAAACTATAAGATTTAGGACAAAAAAATTGATTGATTTTGATTTCATATAAAATCCATGTACAATCTAATTGGACCACCATTACATTTAACCATTAATTATGTCATTATAAACACCAACGATTATTATATGTAAATAGTTTATATTGATATCACTCCATGAATCCACAAATCTAATTGATCAAAATTTATATTTATATAAAGTGTGTGGGTGGGAATAATAAGGTCCATTTTATTAGGGATATCAATATTATCATCGATTATTTTAGGTTGTATTATAGATTTAATTTACCATTTTAAGATTATTTTTTTCTTTCTGAACCTTAATTTTAATATGTTTTTTCATAATATAATATTCCTTATGAAAGTATTTTTCATTGAATATTTATGGAATAGGTGTATTCAAAATCTGGAGAGTATGAGAAGTCTACATTTTTTACAGGAAATATAATAACAATTTATCATTTCATTATAATATTTTTTTCCCTCTTATTATTAAATGAATAAAACAATTATATGAATATATATATATATTCATAAAAATGGATGAAGGTGGTTGAAATTATTCCTTTTTCTTTATATAATTGATTTTTAACGATCAATAACCATTAAAATGATTAGTAGGGTGATACAAGTTTAGTGAAAGGAATTAGTGTCCTTCTATATATTCAATATATGTATAATGCATTATGATTAATAATAAAACATCTTTATAGAACCATAAAAAAGTCATTTCATTATCTAACTACCCTTAAAACCTAGAGAAACCCTTCCCCAAGTGTTCATAGTTAACTATATTGACTCTAACATCATTGAACATAGATGTATAAAAACTATATGATAGAGTAAATGTTTTTAGATATTGAGTATAATATTACATATAAGATTCTTAAGGGATGAGAGAAAATCGAAAGATACATAATTCTATTAGTATGAGTGAATAATAAGAAACATTCATGAGATTAAACTACTATAGAAGAGAGAATGATATGATTTTCCACATATATTAGTCATGATATTTCTCATGACAATAAGTTATTGTTATCTAATTTATATTTTTTTATTTAAATTTAGTAGGGTTGTCATTTCATTGAATATAATTAATATTTTTTTCTACTATGGAGAAGAGTAATTATAAGGTATTAATGATGCCCATGGTTTCCTTCTTATTATCATTTAATGATTATATCTTCATTATTTTAATAGTAATTTGGAATTTAATAAATTTTTATATTGGTGATGTATTTTGGATTTAAATTATTAAATTAACCAGAATTGTGATATATTCAATTAAATTTTTTTAAAATTAAATATCTCTAAAATACATATCTGAATGTGTTCTTATAATTTTTAGGTGATTAAAAGTCTAGATAATACTGTTGATAATGGGGATTATATTTTTTTAATGAGTGAAGCATGTTATGGGAAATGAAAGGGGAATTTCATTACTAATTATTTCAAATGGTATGAAAGAATCATGAATATAATAAAAAATGAAATATTACATTTTAATATGAAACAATCCTAAAGCCTAAAAATATTTTATAGACAACTATGTTATCATTGTAAGAATTTTTATGATCGAAGCATCATTAAAAATTTATATATATAATGGCTTATTAGTGTGGAAAACTATAGAAAATGTAAATATTAATTATTACAAATGAACCTATCGGTGGAGACAATACTATCATAATTGATGATATCTTCATATTAAAACAAATTCAATTTCAATATAGTTTTATTTAATAATTTTATACAGTATTATCGCCACCTATGGGATGCATGTAATTAAAATGGTTGAAGTGTTGATGGTCAATATCTGATGGAAAGTGGTCTTCAACATTTATGATTATTTTTATCATTTCAAATTATTATGTTTCTTCTTACTATTGGTTCGTATTACAATTTGAGGAATAGAATAAATAATTTTCATTGATTGTAATATAAATATGTTGTCAATGATCATAGGCTATTGATAATCACTATTACGATATATCCAATATTATATCATAACATATACAATAAAATATAATTAAATCATAATTTAAATTAATAATCTACCGAAAAAATTGATGGATTCACTAAGGAATTTTAAAATAATAATTATAAAAAACTAGAAATATGATGTAATTATCCATTGATCCCAATCCATTTATGAAACCCATTATTCTAATAAATACATGTATAGAATACTTATAGAAAATAAAATTCATTTACAATCATTCCAACCAAATTTATTTAACAATAACCGACATCCATCGAATTAGTACCCTTCTGTATAATAATAGAAGGATATATCATAAGAATAGTTATCAAAACCAACCAACTCATGCGAAGAGGTAGTGGTACATTATTTGATCTATAAATGATATTACAAAACATTGATATAATAAATATATAAATTCAAAAAAACTATTGAGGGCATATAGTATGATCCCAAATAATAAAAAAATGAATAATAAAGATAATATGTACTATAATTAATGTATGAGTGTCTATTTAGGTACATTATATCAACTACATATTTGATTATATTTATCTAGTATATTTTACATTTAGTATGAATTTTTTCTCCAATTATTTTTTAATCTATTATAATGTTTTTACAAATATATATTGATATAAAATGGGGAAATTTATATGTGTCTTAAGTTTTTTATGATATTTATAAAATTATTTCATTTACTCCTATACTCTTATAGTCATAGTACTATGTTTAATATAGGATGTGTAAATTTTCACATTACAGCAATATTAGTACATTCTATTTTCATTGATCAATATATGAGATTCATAAATCCTATTTCTATTATTTTATAGAATATTATTTGGGAACTAAGTTGTTATGGGGGAATTAGTGAATTTTTATAATAATTTAGGATTGCTTTAAATACATTGGTAACACTGTTTAATGGATACAAATCCCTTTAAGAATTTGTTCCAATTATAGGGATCCAAGGAACAACTTTTCACTCTTTATAACATGTAGTTGAATCTATTAATTTGTTGATATAAATTAAAATAAGGATAATTAAATGTATTATTATAATGTATTAATTCTATTAAATGATATAACGACAGGTGGCTTTATAGTGTGTAAAACCACCATGGGAGAGTAAAAAATTTAAAAAAAACATGAGAAATAAAATTCTTTGATACAAATAGAGATCCATCAAGGAATAAACATTATTTATAATAACCTACAACAATTTTAATTTTATTTTAAATTTTATTTTATTTTATAAAATTTATAAAAAAAATTATCTTCCATATATTCATAAAAAATACCAAAAAAATATAATAATTTATTGTTAGTTCTACTATGTGACTTATATTACTATAAGAGATATATCTTCTGGGTTTCAAAAATACTACATTCCATTATAAATTTTAAATACTATCCCTGAATACCAAAAAATAGATCCTCTCATTTTTATGTGATTAGATCGTATAACCCCCCCCCCCACCCCCAACCAACTCTATAATCTAATACTATCAATTAAAATTTTTATAACATTGAATGTTACTTAATAGATTGTATATCACATTTGGTTTGATTGATAAAAACCCATTTTTATGGCCACAACATTTTTCTTAGATTACAATTTAAGTTATTTTATGAGTCATTATAGTATCATATCGTATTAAATAAAATTATTCATCGATAAATAATTATATATAATATTCCCCAATAATTTTTCTCTGTCCCTCTAATCTCAAATATATTATAAAATATTCCCAAAAATTATGAAGTACTTCTACCAATGATGAAATTACAAGGGAATATAAATTTCATGATTATAATGATTCAACTATGGGTATAGTTTCTAATCAATAAAATGTAATTTTATAAAATTTTATAAATTTTTATGGATAATTAAAAAATTTAATTAAAATACATTTTTATAATTTTATATTTAAATTATCATCTTTTAAATGAACTCAATATGGAAAATATTTTTAGATAAACATAAAAAAGTAAATTTTTACTGAATGAAACTTTTAATAGGTAGATGTAAGAAAATTATAAATACCTTATATTAAAAAGTTAAATTCCAAATTTAAATTCAAAGTAAAATAAATGTAGACACAACAATGGTTAATAAAGGATTCGGGTGAAAAAAAAAATCATTATTTAGTTCTCTTGAGAATTACATAGGAATCACAGACATGAAAGGAATATAATTTTGTGAGACAGAATAAATGGTTTAATTTCCCTAAATATTGGAAACAATAAAATTGAATATTATGGGATTTTTATTAAAGTGAAATTTCAACACTGAAATGTGTTATATATTAATAACCATGTTATGAATTTGAAACAGTCATCATTACTTATTTTGTGTAAATTACGGTAGTAGAGATGATTTTATGGAAAAATATTCATGTTAAGGTATTTTAGTATAAAATTTTCTAGTACAATAACAAAAACTGATTAAATATTTTAATTATTCATGAAATTATTTTATACCTAATATACGAAAATATATTTGGATAAAAGGAATGGAATTGATATATAATATGAATTGATATCAGTTTTCCCCACATATAAAGGCTTCATTTAAATAGTCTCACTCTTTAATAATAAATTATTTTATATATATATTATTAACCACCATGAAGTATAATTCAAAATATAATATCTTTTCAATATTTTATTATTTATATCTTTTATTTAATTATTTATTGTCTTACTTTGATTACAATTTTAATTCTTGAAAACCTACTATAAAATTCCTCATACCGTCAATGATAAATATTTAGACACTAATAACATGATATTTTTAATATTATATGATTCTGTAAAAAACTTTTCATGGTTTTGAAATATAAGATGTTTGAAAATTTTAATTCCAAACATATAGGTATCTTTATAGAGTGAGTCTGAGGGAAATTAATGTCTATTTATGTTCCATTGTTATAAGATATTATAATTATTAATTAGTTTCTATCATTTAATTTATAAATGGTATATATGTATCTATTAATTTAAATGGTTTTTAGTTACAGGTTATTCATTCCGTAGATTATAAATTCCAGATAATAAGTCACATAATAACAAATGTGTGGTTTATTAATTTGACGAAATTGTAGGAAAATTTATAAATGGACATTGATTGGGAAATAATAATAGATTATGATATTTTTTTAGTGATATTAATTGAATTATATGTAATATAAATATGTTCATTATAGTTCCCATTATCTCACGAAATAACTTCTAAATCATTTTATAGCCTAATAATGTGTGAACATATTTAAAAAAAATATAGCACACAAGATTGGTTATTTAATTATTTGAATTTATTATTATTTCTACGATGAACCTGAAAACAATTTTTAAATATTTATATATATATATATATATATATGGCGGCCTATATAGGTATTAATTGTTAATGATTCAGGATAATTTCATTTTTACATGATTATATTTTAATTGAAATTGAATAGTAGTGACCATCATAGATGTTTATTGGAAATAAAAATATTATTTATTATCAATGTGTATTAATAGTCATTAATAGAATTATTATAAAATAATTATAATAATATTATTTGATTACTAATAAATATGGTGTGAATATATTATGTTTAAAAAAATACATTTTTTATATTAATTCACTTAATTATATGTTTATTCAGTTAAAAACAGGAAAACATGATATATGTAGTGTAAAAAATTTGTTGGGAGTGGCCCCAATCCCCAAGATCTGTTGTCATATATATTAATGTAACAACAATATATTCTTAATGGTATATAATGCCACCAAGATTCTAATTAATAATAATGGGATAACATTAATCAATATATTTATGGGCTACCAAAAATATATTATTATATAGATATGCAATTAAGCCTTCATTTATATTAGAAAACGGTAGAATGACTTAAAATGACGATATATCTATAAAAACAATAATATGTATGTACAAATTTAAAAATAAAAACATCATAAAACTCACAAATGAAGGACATTATAAATATATGATATAAAGATTCCATAAAACTCACCAAAAAATAAATAATAATAAGTCCCCTAAGAAGGAATATATTCTAAGGGTAAAATTTTACCATCTATATCTAATCATCATATAATCAAGTTTCCAATGGATCCTTTTTCATGTGTTCAGAATTATATCCACATGTAAAATAAAAATAAGTATATATATGAAAACAAAAGATGTCACCCTCCAATTATGTATATATATGATATTGTAACTCTTTCTCCTTAGTATGAATCCATTCATTACATGTAAAAGTCTATAAATTAATTTTTCAAACATAACCTAATAGATAAATGTAAAATAGTAGAATAATATAGAGATATAAGCCAACATAGACACATATAAACTCAAATTAATGAAAAAATATCCATATCAATAATTTATAAAACTATATAATTTTAAAAAATTTCAATAGGAAATATACCTTAGGTATGGCATAATATTAGCAAAAAATAGATATTAACCAACCCATTATTTAGTAATTGAAAAAATATAACTCATCTTATTTATAAGAATAGTAAATTTTCCCCAACGAAACACTACCATGAGTGATACCCCACAAGGTTATAATTTCTGAAAATTCATAAGCATGGTATTACTTATAATCCAATACTAACTAATGAGATTGGTCGCATCTTCAATACATAATCATTCATATTAGGAAATTTTTAAATGTCATTCCCAAATAACCTAATGAATAATTTCATGTAAAAACCTATCTACTTGATTTTAGTTTTTCACATATATAAGGTTCTTAATCAAATAGGTATCCTTCATATTATATGTTTTTATATGAACCATTTTTTGTAAAAACCCAACAGTTTTTCCCAAATATAAATCATTCCATTAAAAACTAAAACAACCATTTTTTATGAAAACATATTTTTTCGTCTCAAAAACATTTAACTACTACTTTATTAAAATCAAAACTTTATTTTTATTTATGGGTCATTAACCATGAATTTTTCGTTTTAATATGTTACATTTTAATTATTATACTTCAATCAAACCTAGTAATCAATAGTTACTATCATTAAATAATCCCAACTAGTTTATAACACCCTAAGTTAAAAAAATCCCAAAGTAAAATCATAATATCACAATCGGCTTAATAGTACCACCTACCATTTTTATGAATGATCCATTTAATTATAATTCATACTGATTTTATTTAGTATGTTTTTCATAAATGAATTTATTCATTTATATTTAGTTTTTATATAGACCATTTTTGTAAAAACCCAATAGTTTTTAGCAAAAATAAATCATTCCTTTAAAAACTAAAACCAACATTTTTCATGAAGACTTATTTTTTCATCTCAAATACATTTAACTAATACTATATTGAAACCAATGTTTTTTTTTATTTCTGGGACATTAACCTTGATTTTTTTTAATATGATACATTTTAATTAATAAACATAAATCAAACCCATTAATCAATAGTTATTATCATTAAATAATCCCAACTAGTTTAGAACTCCCTATGTTAAAAAAATTCTCAAAGTAAAAGCATAATATCACCATCGACCTAACTGTACCCCCTGCCATTTTTATAAATGATCCATTTAATTATAATATTAAAAATATCATGTAAAAATACCATTTATTATCTAGTTTTTATGTTTTATTAATTAATAACTAAAACAAAATATTTAATAACCTATCTATATAATTAAAAAAATTCATATAATAGCCAGCACCAAGAGACCATAAAAAATATAAATCACCATTTTATTCATCCCAACACACCTTATATGTATCATTATAAAAAATAATCCTAAATTAAATTAACTAAAATTGGTTAAAACCCATATGGTTCCCCTTTTTACAAGAAAACTTCATGTTCACGACTACTAGAACATTGCATAGGAATGATATTAAATTACACACACTCACAAAAAAGAATGTAAAATGAAATATTTTGTAGAAAACAAATTGGAGTAATCTATCCTCAAATGAATATATCACTTATATATAAAAAATATCATAATTTTAAATATAAATAAGAGGCATTAAAAAGTAATATCATCCCCCAAATATTTAAAATAATATCACATTTGAGAGGGTATATTTCATAATATTTATCATTCATAAAATATTTATTAAATTTCATTATAAAATTAAATATATAAATATCACACATTAATATACATAAATTCACAAATAAAATCTCAAATGTTGGAGTATATTTCAGGTTGTCTAACAAATAAGACATACTAAGGCTATAAATTGAGAAATGAAGTTATATATTTTAGCCATCCTAACAAGAATACATCAATGACTATTTATAAAGTGAAACCCCTATAAAAATCTACTTTATTTGGATTAAAATAAATTATAAAGAAAATATCAATAAATTTTGAGAATGTATTAGAATTAAAGATAAAAAAATTTGAAGAATCAAACATAAATAGGTTAGTATAAGAAGAACCAAATTGGAAGGAGTGGAATTCAAATATATTATAGAATAATAATGTAAGAGTTATATGGTGTAGAAAATGGGGAATAAAATGGAAATATATGTTCTAATCAATATCATTATATAATATTTAATAATAGATATAATAATAAAGAATAAATAATTTGATTAATTCTTTTCACATTTATTTCCCAAGATATTATACTAAAATAAAATATTCCTTCTCTTCACCTTCATTGATATAAATTTGATATTATCCCACACCATATCGATTACAATAAGGGTGTAAATACTAATTCCAATAGTGACTAATTAAATAAAAATAAATATTAAAAACTAAAATATGTTATCTCTAAAAAATTTAAGTCATTATTTTATTAATGACCATTTAAAAAATTTCAATTTCCCCCTCCATGAATCCACATCCAAAATATAAATATAATTATATAATATTCTGAGAATATTACTAGATAAATATGTTTTTAATTAAATAATTTAACAAAATACATACTTGAAAATAATATTTACATATTTTTTATCCATTAGTGTTTGATTATACAATTATATTTTATAAATAATTATAAATAAATTTCTTTGATTATTTTAGATTTCAAAATTTTGAATTAATTTTTTAAGTTAGTGAATTTATTGTATATAGATTCATTTAATATGAAATGTATAAATTTAATAATCTTGATAAAAATTATCAATTAATTTCATTTTATAATCATAAATAAATAATGTTTATAATGGTTAATTGGTATGTGATTTTAGATACATAGTATAGTATAAAACTTTTATAAAGAACTCAACATTTTAATCGTTTTTGTGAAATTTTTTACAAAAAGATACAATAATTTTTTTGGGTTCAATCAATAAGTTGGATCATAGATGAGTTGTATGGTTAACAGTATAATAAGATTTTAGAGAGGTATTATTTATGTAAGACCATGCTCATCATATATTAAACAAAATCAGACACTATAAAGTATAGTTCCTATATTAAGATGTCACAGTCATTCAAGTATAATATTTTTTTTCTAATATATATAAGTTATTAATGCATTCAAAAATAAAAAATTATTTATATTCATATTTAGAATAAATATATTGGTTTCGTCATTTGTCATTGAGATTAAATCTAATATACACTAAAGAATATATATTTAGTGAATTGAATAATGGGGTTGAATAAAATTAGTGATATGATTGGAAGATAATCAAATTTGAAAAGGGATCATCATTATGAATAAAAAATTAAATTATTTTATAGGTTATATTATCTGAATAAAATTATTAATTCCCAATAAAAGTATACAATATAATATAAATGGAAAAATAATATTTGACTACAAGATGATATTCTATATTTATATACATGGGTTAAATTGGGTTAATGGTTTTGATTTCACCAATGGTCAATGGATTTATTTTAATTCATATACAATATTGTCAGTATTATTATATAAAATAAATAGAGTTAAATTCCACTCATTGGATTCCAACTAGAATTTGTAATATAGGGATCTCTTCTAATAAAAAGTTGTCATATTTGGATTACCAATTATTTAACGTACCCCAATTCCCAAAGAGAGATTCCATGGAGACTCTTTTTAATGAGGGTTATTTGTAGTTAGGTAGAAGAAAATCATTCCAAAAATCCACTTATCAATCATCTCCCTCATCACCAATAATGTCACATTCATTCAATCCATGTCTCTTATTTCATAATCCTTCTATCCCCTATATGAACTACACATAATTCATGGAAAATTCCAACCTTATGAGGGTTGAGATTATTACTCTAACTATAGAATATTACTTTTGATTACACTATAAATGACTTCTTCATGTAATATTTTATATCCATTTTTTATGTTTTCCCTTTATTACTTGGTCCACCCTAAGATTCATTTATACAAATGATTCTTTCTGGATTTTGGATCCTATTCGATGAAATTGGCACATGATAACATTGGAGACACAAATCCCCTACTAGAACTCCTCTATAGAAGTTCACCCTTATATAAAAATCATATCACAGTGGTGATCAAACTTTTATCTAATCAATTCAGAAATATAGATAGATCTCATTATGGATGAATCATAATAAAAAAAGGTTTTTTCAACCACTATTTTCATTATCCTATCACAATGCCACTCACCGCTAGAGTAAGTACTCTACTTCTACATAAATCACGTGTTAATTTATATTTTATAAGGGAAATAAAAACTAGATTCATCTCTATTAAAATTATAATACTAAGCTCTTTCTTCAGAAAGATATTGAAGTGTTCTTGTGTTCCTCATATATTTAGGTATTCCCTCTAAGAGAATGATCTTCCCCTCATATAAAACCTTTCCACTAACATGTTATATACTACCATAATCACTATATCTTGTTCATTACTCTTTATTATTATAGTTCATGAAGACATTTCGAACATACTCAGTTATCCTAATAGTACAGAACATTGTTTGATCACTTTATGGAATCTCTATCCATCTTCAATACCCTTTCTTCTACAATGATGTTGGTGGGGACATTCTCAAAAATAGAAATTCACACACATTAAATGTGGTATTTTATTAAAATATATATTTATATAAATCATATCTTAATAATTATTTTATAGGATCAAGAATTATAATTGAGAAATGTCCAATATTTTAACCTGTATTTATGTTTTATTTTAAAAATTCCCCCAATGACATTATAATTTCATCAAATTATAATGTCACATTGCTTCATGTAAACTACCCTATCATTAGATATCTTATACTGGCATCAAGTATCAAAATTTATTTATGGGGAAGTAATTTACTCTCAAATGGATCATAACATGATGTATCAAAAATAAAAAATCCAAATAACTATAATCTATTGAATAATATAAATAACATGATCCATAAATACCTATGTAAACCCAATAATTCTCAATTATATAATGTTTCCAAAATGTAAAGACCTGGAATTTCCATGTAATTTTTTTAAAAAATATATGGGTATTTTATGAGTTCTAAAAAATTGATTTCACGTGATTATGAGCCCCGAAGTTCCCAGAATAAATTTCTGAAATTTATTTTGAGTATATTCAGTAAACATGTGAATGGGTTTTTATAAATTATGAACCATTGATCGGAATAGAAATCTGAGGGCACCGTTGAACTAACACTACTGTTATTCACATAAGGATACATTCACCTCTATGGTAGTTGGTCGAGGGTGAAAGATAGTATTTGGGTTTATCATGAAAGAATAATATAAAAATAAAATTTTGTCACATTTTATTTTAATTTGAAACACCCATGTGGATGTTGAGAGGTTATAGTAGTTGGGACCACAGAATGAAAACCTCCCATGAGATGTTATGGAGTTTGGGACCACTAAGCCTAATCCTCACATGAGAAGTTATGGTGGTGGAGACCAACAGATGCTTAAAACCCCTTGAACCCCTTTGAACTACCTCTAAATGGAGAGAAACCTCTTGAGCTCCCCAACATAATTATTCCAACTCTCCCCTTTATTTTAATATTCCAACCTAATTAATTAATGAATGAAATTTCAAAATGTTCCAACATTTAAAATTAGGGAAACATATCATAAGATGGCTACTTTACAATTCGGTGGTTTGGGAGAGGATAAATATTGGGATGATTACACTTCTCCAATGAAGAACACCATTGAAGTACATTCTTCGGAAATCAAGGATGAGGACAATGAACGTGCCTCACATCGAAGCGTGGTTTCAGATGCGACTATCATTGGCGCTCACTTCTCTTTATTCAAATTACATCACACACTAAAGTCAACGAACAATTATAGGTAGGGGACTAAATAGAGTTTGGTAATATTCCCATGTTATAACCTTATAAACCAAAGAACATAGATCAACTCACTATCAAGTTGATTCGTAGATAGATATTTTCATTTTCTGGTTGGGAATAAATATTGTGGGATGTTAGGGTTTGATATTATTCATTCCTATTCTTCTTAAGCCACATGATACCACCCTAACGTGGCGGTACGTTCCTAACAAACATGGATCAACCCCTCTTCAAATCTAGTGTATATTTTGTGTGATCTTTGGGATGGTGACAGTGACAGGTGCAGGCGGTTGGCACTGGTGGAATGTGAGAACTAGTGACAAAGGCACGACACCCCAATGCATGCAGCATCCGCTGCCAAGTGGTAGAGCTACCCTACGCCCTCATGGCATCCCCGTTCCCTCACCACGCCACCCGCTTCCTAGTCGAGTTGCCATACTGCTGAGCTTCCAAATCTCTATCCATGCTTCTCTATGGCCTCACGACCACATGGACCCTCTGTGGACCCCTGCAGCCTCTGTGGCCCCCTCACGGCCCTCCGCGGCCTCACGTACTCGGTGTCCAATTTATGCATTGTCGATTGCATTGAGACCTGTATGTCGTGGTGGTCCTCTGAGATAATTCTTTGTGGGACTTCATTGAAGATGGACTATTGACCAGTGGCTTGTGAAGCGGACCCTCTTGGAGACAAGCGAGGCTAGTGCGGGAACCCAGTAGATGGATGTGATGGGATGAATGAAGAGAGATCATGTGTGGCTCATCACCGAGAGATCATGTGTGGGTCAACACCTAGAGATCATGTGTGGGTTAGCACCTAGTGATCCTGTGTCGGTCAGCACCTAGCGATCATGTGTGGTTCAGAGCCGTGCAACCCTGTGTGGGTCAGCACCGAGCGATCATGTGTGGGTCTGCCTCTGATTGGTGTAATATGATTTAGCAGTTATAACGAATCATCTTTACTACAATATCTATGTTATACCTGGTGTGAGATAAGTTCCAACCTGGGTGGTACATTCCTTCGTGGTTTTTCTTCCTTTGTGGAACAGTTGAGATTGGGGATTTGGAGTTGGAATATATGATTTTTCCTCGTTATATAGATGGGTTTACTTGATTAATTATGTATATGTATGGGAATATACCTATGTAGGGTTGTAAAATTATTTCATTATTGTGGTTTATCCTTTGTGGATTTTGTGAGACCTTGAGTGTCTCGGGTTCCCTACTGAGTATCGTTATACTCACCATTGCACGGGCTATGACACTATTTTGTTGTGTTTGGTGTAGACGACGGACAACGTTGACTGAGGATGAGATTACCAACTCTAGAGGTAGCTTAGAGGTGGACACTAGAAGAGTTGTACCGCAGAGACGACCGTTCAAGAGTTGTTCATACCCTTCATGTAGGATCCCTGGAGGGTGATCACAAGAGTTTTTTCAGTTTACTTGTACATTTAGTTTCTTTTACTTTCCAGTTGGGATTGTATTCTGGCCGCTTTTAATTACTGCACTCACTTTTTCTACTAATCAATTTACTTGAGATTGTATTTTTTTTGTATGTTTGGTTGCGTGTGTTTATAGGTTATAAAGGCAATGTCTTCCCAGTTTTAGGGAATATGCCTTCGGTACTAGTCGACATCCCCTGGCCTATGGTAGGTGGGCTTGGGGTAGCCATGGCATGGGGCCCAGGGGATGGGTCGTTACCAATTTGTATCAGAGGAGTCGGTTCTACCGTAAAAAATAGAACTCTGATCTTTTAAATGGAAATCGTGTTTTTTAGTGAGTGTGGTTATCAGTTTAGGGAATACAGTTTTGTTGTGGCGGTCGATGTATCCATACACCAGGACCCTGACACATGATTTCAAACATAGATCACGAAAACACTGATTGTGTGTGTGTTTCCAAGAGTTTTCATTGTGATCTCTTGACTCAGCTCACTAGTTAAAACTTAATGATCATAGTGCACCTATTTCATTGTAGGATGCCTCAAAGTAGACAGCCATCTTGGGTTCTGAGAATAGTACACACTGATAGCCCACTAAAAGACTAGGCCTCAGTGCCGGGCCCTCTTCATGTGGAGGCACCAGTGGTACCATTTCCCTTTGGGGCACCAATTCCACCAGCCCAAACAGCATAGGGTTCAAGCCGCGTGAACGTGTTTCATGAGTTCCAGCGCCAGAGGCCACCCTGATTCAGGGGAGAGATAGACCAACAGACCACTTAGGATTGGCTATAGGCTATAGTGAGAGTCTTCCTACTAGTTGGGACACCAGCTGATCTCATGGTGATCCTTACAGCCAGCATTCTATAGGCAGCAATAGTGGATGGTGGAGCTTGATGTTCCAATTTCACGATGAGGTGATGCTTCTTTGGGCAGACATTGAGAGCCTGTTTTGGGCATATTTGGTCACAAGGATTCTTTTTGCAGTGCGCATTCAGGAGATTCTTCATCTATAGCTGGGTATCATCATTGTGGCTCAGTATTCAGCAAGGTTCACTGACCTCTCACGCTACTCCACTAATATGGAACGAGACCCATTCTTCAGGGCTCGGACCATTGAGTAGAGACTTAGGTGCGAGATCAGGACTTCGATGATCTCACTCAGCATTACGACGCAGGCGGGGGTGTTAGAGTGAGCCCTCTTAGTGGAGAGTTTTCCTGTTGAGAATTCACGAGTAGTGAGACCCACCTCTAGTAATCACATAGTCGGTTCGTCTATAGCTGGAAGCAGATAGATGTCATAGTGGTCAAGAGGACCAGACCTACAGGTGGATGACCGCAGAATTTACGGTTGGTTGGGTGGGGAACCCAAGGTAGAGCTAGTCATTCCAGGAGTAGGCAGTGTTACGCATGTGGTGGGTAGGGTCACATGTCTCATGACTATCTAAACCATTGTACGGGTGAATAGAAGATGGCCTAAAACCACCCTGGTAGAGATATAGGTTCGATCGAGGTGGTCCTCATGGAATTGGCAGAAGTGGAAGAGGAGCTAGCCTTGTAGATGGCGGTGGGTGATTATTCGAGATGTTACCAACACCACCATCAGGTGGTCCTCCCCGACCATATAGAGTAGGTGGACAAGGGTTGTCTCATATCCTGACAGCTGAGGCCTATGATCATTATGCTACAGAGATGATACGAGGTATGATCTATGTCTATTACACCTTAGCTACTGTACTTATAGACCTTGGTTCGAGTCATTCTTTTAATGACACTTCCCTCATTCGGAGATTAGAGATTTTTGTGGAGTCGTTGGCTCGATCCTTACTGCTAGAGACACATACGGGAAAGGATTTGACAATTACGCACTGGTTTCAGTAGTGTGAGATTATTCTAGGAGGTGAGAGATTTTGATGGGATCTCCTAGAAGCATCGTCGAGGACTTAAGACATCATCTTGGGTATAGACACTTTATCTACAATACCTACTCAGAATGATTGTATTAGGTGCATAGTGTGTTGAGTCCGCATGGATGGGACCATTTTTAACTCCACCAGTGGAAAGGTAGCCTTTTCAGTACAGAATGGACTTACCCAGAGTAGGGTGGAGCCGATTACACATCAGTTGGCTTGCCTTACCCTCAGACTGGTTGATGGTGGGAGTCTGAGTTATCCTGTAGTGGTGGACCAGTAGGCATATGTCAACCCTAATGATGTTTCGGGTCGACCTCCTTAGAGAGAGGTGGACTTTTACATTGACTTGTACCCCCGGGATGCCACTGATATCTACACCAGCATATCGGATGGCTACTGCAGTGTTTCTTCAGCTGCAGGTATAGCTGGAGGACTTACAGGGGAAAGGGTTCATTTGGACCAGTGTTTCTCTTTGGGTAGCCATGATTTTGTTCTCCAAGATGGCGTATGGGATCTTGAGATTTTTTGCTGAATATCGGCACCTGAACTAGGTGTCCATGAAGAACATGTACCCACTCCCGAGGACTGACGATCTCATTTATCAGCTTAAGGGAGCCCAATGGTTCTCGAAGATAGACCTCAGATCAGGCTATCACTAGCTCAGAGTACAAGTTAAGGATGTGCAGAATATTTTTTTGAGATTTCGAAACAGCCATTACAAGTTCATGGTTATGCCATTCAGTTTAACCAATGCTCTGACATTGTTCATCATACTCATGAACAAGATATTTTAGTCGTACCTTTATCGCTTTGTAGTAGTCTTCATCGATGAGATTCTGATCTACTCAACTTCTGAGGAGGATCATGCTTATCATTTGTGGGTAGTACTAGAAACACTCCGAGAGGACCATCGTAATGGTATGCTCTCGAAGTACCAGTTCTGGATCCAAGCAGTTCACTTTCGGGGACATGTCATATCATAGGTTGGAGTTGCAGTGGATCCAGCAAATATTGAGGTGGTACATCCTTGGGAGACACCCAAGAGTGTGACGGAGGTGCGGAGCTTCTTGGGATTGTGTGGATACTATTGGAGATTTGTGCCAGATTTCTTCACAGTTGCAGCACCACATTCATCATTGACAAAGAAGGTGAAACACTTCATATGGTCGAAGATATTCTAGTAGAGTTTTCATGATCTAAGATAGAGGATGACAAGATCCCCCATATTGAGGCTTTAAGAGGAGTGTGTATGGTATGTAGTATACTGTGACGCGTCAGGGACCTGACACGGATGTGTCCTAATGCAAGACCAAGTGGTGATCGCATATGGTTTTCGACAACTGAGAAAACACGAGCAGAACTACGCTACCCATGACTTGGAGTTTTCATTCGTGGTCTTCGCCTTAAATATTTTTTGTCATTACATGATGGGAAAATGTTTTATACTCTTCTCATATCACAAGAGTCTCAGGTATATCTTCTCTAAGAATGAAATGAACCTGAGACAGCGACATTGTCTTGACTTCCTCCAAGACTATGACTTCAAGATAGTCTATATTCCTTGGAAGGGGAACGTGGTAGTAGATTCACACAGCAGGAGATCTGGTATACAGCTTCTAGGTGAGGCAATAGAGCAGCTGGCTGCCTTACAGATATCTTTTGGGGGTTAGAAAGGAGTAGCTTTTCTACAGTGTCTTACAGTCACTCCCCCACTTCGTCAGTGAGTCAGGGAGGCGCAGCATGGGGATGATGACAGCAAGACACAACGTGCTCAGTTATCCATAGGACAGGCACATGATGAATTTCTTGAATGTGGGGAGCACGTCATCCTATTCAGAGGACGTACCCTGATATCAGTGTCACACCAGGAGTAAGTGTTGATGGAGTTCTGCACTTCCTCCCTAGAAGTGCATCCATGAGTGGAGAATATGTACCAAGATCTTCGACGACAGCACTGGTGGCTGGGAATGAAGAAAGCAGTAGCATAGTTTGTCTCTTGGTTCCTCACTTGTCAGCAAGTGAAGCCGGAGCATCAGGTACTAGTAGGCTTTGTTCAACCTTTAGAGGTCCCATAGTGGATGTTGGATGGGATATCCAGGGACATCATGATTGGACTTCCACATATAACTAGAGGTCATGATTCTATATGGGTGATCATCGACCGACTCACCAAATCATCACATATCCTACCGATCAGGGAGTAGTGTTCAGTAGAGAGTTTGGGATGCTTCTATGTGCATGATATTGTGCGGTTACGTGGAGTACCCTCGATGATTGTCTCTAATCGTGATGCACAATTTGCTTCCTAGTTGTGGAAGGGGTTGAAGGAGGCTTTTGAGACACAACTTTGTTTGAGCACCACCTTCCATCCTCAGACGGGTGGCCAGACTGAGCAGACTATTCAGACCCTCAAGTAAAAGCTGCGTGCATGCATCCTCGACTTCAATCGTATTTGGGAGTATCGCATGACTTTGGTGGAGTCTGAAAACAACAATAGTTATCACTCCATCATTGGTATGAAACCTTTTGAGGCATTGTACCGGAGACCCTGCAGATAACCATTATGATGGAATGGCCTAGGGGAGTCAACACTCGTGGGACCTGAGATTGTTCGGGATACCAAAGAGAAGGTGCATATCATCCAAGAGTGGATGAAGACAGCACAGAGCATGTAGAAGTTGTATGCTCACTGGAGATGGAGACCTTTGCAGTTCAAGGATGGTGACCACATCTTTTTACAGGTGTCACATCAAGGAGGATTGTGGAGATTTGGCCAAGGAAGAAAGTTATCTCCAAGATTCATTAGACCCTTCCAGGTCCTCATCAGAGTTAGTGAGGTGGATTACCGCTTAGCTCTTCAACCTCAGTTTCACTGGAAGCACGACGTCTTCCATGTATCCCAGCTGAGGAGATACGTTCACAGCCATTACCACATCATCGACCACAGAAAGCTAGACGCCGATGAGGGGGAGACTTTTATAGAGGTTCCAGTTAATATTGAGAATCAATAGGAGTGGGTCCTTCATTGGTTGTCGATACCTCTGGTGTGCATTTATTGTCAGCATAAGAACCTCCAAGAGAGGATATGGGAGCGGGAGGCTCAAATTCATTCATAGTACCCCCCACTTGTTTACCTAGTATTGAGTTGTGTCTTACGTGGATGTAAATCCATGAGGTGGGGAGAATGTAAAGACACGGAATTTCCATGTAATTTTTTTTAAATATATGGAAATTTTATGAGTCTGCGAAAATTTAAGGAGCATGATTACGAGGCCCGGAGTTCCCGAAATGAATTCTTGAACGTTATTTCAGGTACGTTAAGTAAATGTGTGAGTGGGATATTCTATATATCGTATCATTGCTAGGAATTGAAATAGGAGGGAACCGTTGAAATCGCAGCACCGGTATTCACTTAAGGAGACTTTCACCTTGATGGCAGTTACTCGAGGGTGAAAGTTAGTATTTTGGTTTATCATGAAAGAATAAAATAAAAATAAAATTTTGTGATATTTTATTTTTATTTGGAACACCCTTGTGGATATTGAGAGGTTATAGAAGTGGGGACCACTAAAGAAAAACCTCCCATGAGTGGTTACGGAGGTGGGGACCATCAATCCTAAACCTCCCATAAGAGGTTGTGGTGGTGGGGACAACTCAATGTTTAAAACCCGTTGAACCACATTGAAATCCCTCTTAATGGGGAGAAACCTCTTGAGCTCCCCCAATTATTTATGCCAACTCTCCCCTTTAATTTATTATTCCATCCAATCTAATTAATTAATCTAATTTGAAATTTTTCTAACAATTAAAATTGGGGAAACATATCAAAAGTTGGATACATTTAAATTTTGTGGTTTTGGGAGAGGAAAAATATTGGAAGGATTACACTTATCAAACGAAGAATTCAATAGAATTACGTTCTTTGGAAATCAAGGATGAGGATGACAAATGAGCCTGACATCAAGGTGTGGTTTCAGAAGCAACGATACTTGGAACTCTGTCACCTTCGTTTAATTCCTTCTCGCACCACTGTAAATGTACAATATGAGGTCGGGGTTTAAATTGAGTATGGTTATATTCCCATATCCTACCCTTCAAAAAAAATAATGTGGATCAACTCACTATGATGTTGATCCACGGGTGTTTTATTTTGAGGGTTGAGAATATTTATTGTGGGAGGTTAGGGTTTGACGTTATTCATTCATGATCTTGTTGAGATGCATGCTACTACCCTAACATGGAGGGTACTAGCCAAACAAACATGGCTAGAACCCTTCATAAATCTTGTGGATCTTTTGTGTGATCTTAGAGATGGTGATAGAAACCGATGTCGGTGGTTTGTACTGGTGGAACTCGAGATCCGCCGACAACGTCATGGAACCTTGCTACCCTCGGCCTCTGTTGCTCCGTGGCCGAGCCACCCCACTCCCCCGCGGCACCCCGGTGGCCCTGATGCATCTCCCTCACCATCGATGTGTTGCCTAGTAGCCTTATACACTGCTCGTGACTTCCATGAGCTGCCCTGCGGCTGATCCTCCTTGAGTCCTTATGCTCCTCTCCACGGGCTCGCTGCCACCCAGGGCACTCTGTGGCCACCCGTGACCTTCGCGTCCCTTGCGTCCTATGGGACCACCCACTACAGCCACGACCACCCAGCAGACAGGGTCAGGCCACCCAGTGGACCAGTCCGGACCCAATGGGTCGGGATGGGTTGACCCAGACTGGGTCATCCCAAGTCGGGTTGGGCCGGGTCAGTCCGATCAGGCAAGACCAGATCCAGACCAACTACAACCCATTTACTCTCTTTTGGCCCTAACTTTTGAACTAGGTGTTCATTTGACGAACCATAAGTGGTTCCAAAATCCGTGTAGATAGGTGCTCCCTTAGAGTATACCTCACTGATGATTTGGGTTCAGATGGGGTATTGTCGGGTTGGATTGATCACAAATCCAACCGTGCCCCTAAGACTGAAAGGCTAATAACACACAAACCAGGCGTTCGATTGAGGCAACATTAGTTGTGTTGATACCCCTATGATGTGGCGGTCCATTGAAATACTTATTCATGGGACATCATGGCAGTTGGAGTATTATCCAGTGGCTTGTGGAGCAGACCATCCTAGAGACAAGTGAGCCTAGTGCGGGAACCCAGTAGCGAGGTGTGTTGTGAAGGATGAAGAGTGATCCTATGTGTGTCACCACCGAGCGATCCTATGTGGGTGAGCACCTAGATATCATGTGTGGGTCAGCACCTAGCGATTCTGTGTGGGTCAGTACCTTGCGATCCTGTGTGGGTCAGCACCGAGCGACCCTGTGTGTGCCAGCACCGAGCGATCTTGTGTGGGTCTGCCTCTTAACGAAGTATGATGATTCAATATTTACTACCATATCTATGCTATACCTGGTGTTAACTGAGTTTGTACATATGTGGTACCTTAATTTGTGGTAATACCTTGGTGGTATTCTTCTATGTGGAGTACCTATGTGTTACTTGCATTCATGGTTTTTCTTTTTTTGTGGAACGGTTGAGCTTGGGGATTTAGAGTTGGATTCTGTTATTTTTCATCATGATTGAGATGAGTTTACTTGATTACATAGGTATATGTATTGGAATATAACTAATTAGGCTTGTCAGTTGATTTCATGATTTTGGTTTATCCATTTTGGATTTTGTATGACCTTGAGGGTCTCAGGGTCCCTACTGAGTATTTTTATACTCACCCCTACATGGTCTATGAACGCACTTTGTTGTGTTTGTTTTAGACGATGGACATCGCTGACTGAGGACGAGAGTACCAATACTGGAGGTAGCTTGGAGGTGGACCTTAGATGAGGCATACCGTAGAGACGACTATTCAAGATCTGTACTTACCCTTTAGGTAGGATCCTTGGAGGGTTATCATAGGAGATGTTCCAGTTTACTTGTGCTTTCTATTTCTTGTACTTTCCTATTGGGCTTGTAATCTGTCCCCTTTTACTTACATCACTCACTATGTATACTATTCAGTTTACTTGAGATCGTATATTGATGTGTGCTTGGTTGTGTGTGTTTACAGGTTATAAAGGCAATGCCTTCCCAGTTTTAGGGAATTTGCCTTCAGTGTTAGTCGCCACCCCCTGGCCTATGGAATGCGGGATGGGGGTAGTCACGGCATGGGCCTTGGGGGATGGTTCGTGATGCAAAAGGTAGATATTACATCTCATGTAATAACAATAATTCATTCCATAAGAGAAATCACCCAAAATAAATTACTAAATAAAATCATCATAATACCTATAAGATCAATGGTTAGAAATAGACATGACTCAACTATCTGATATTATCTATATATACATGACTCATTACCTCACATGTATCCTTAGATATAAAATATTTTTCAACTTGAAATGTGTATATATAATTTGTAACGTAAATCTATGTAAAAAATAATTTTGACCAAAAGAATCCCCTAGAATATAAGATTATCTATTTTAAAAGATTTTTTACTACAAAATTTCATTAATAGATGAAACATTCAATAATACCAAACATCATAATTCATCTATGTCTAAGAAATACACCATTAAAAAACTATTTACATAATTTATCAAATGTTTTTAATTTTTGATATTTCCCATAATATATCATATTCAATCACATGGTCCAATATGTCTGAATTTAGTATTGGATCATATCCTTGGGTCATGATCTGTAACACCACATGATTTCATAGTACGTTATCTCTTTAATGTAACATAATATCTTATATTGAACACAACACTGAATTGGATTGCGTTATATGAAATATTGAGTTTCTGCAAAACAATACTTTAGAATAATAATTATTTAAACGATATATTTATTTATCAATTAAATATTCTCATATGAATAGTATAAAAAATTTAAATTCTGTTTATAATGTTTTATCATAAATAAAATATATTTATAACTAAATGTATATGTTTCGTTAAAATTGTTATATATTTATAAAAACTAATTTCTTAATAGAACTACTTTTTATGTCCTTTTGTGAACAATAAGAAAAATAATTTTTGAACTTTATGAGAATTTAATTTGGTAAAATAGACTTAATTTTTGAATTTGTACTATCAAAATTAGGTTAGGGGGATTTTTTGGTATTTTTCTGAAAATATATGACTTTTGATGAATGGTGAAAAATAGTGAATAGTACATAAAAACTGAATTTTATATTTAACAAAATATTTTATAAAAAAATTTATCATAAGGTAAATATAGATACATAAAACGTATACTAGTAAAATTTAATTCATTGGAGCTAATTTATAATAATATTTGATATATAAAATTTTATGGAACTTTTTTAACGTCTTTTATCCACCATTTAGGCACATTTGCAAATTTGCATAAAACATAATTTTAAAACTTCTCTGAATTGAATTTCAAAAATCCAATAGAAATGGTTTTCATCATTAACTAAAATTTTGTTCAATTGGATGAAAATAATTTTTGGTCAATAAAATGTATTTAATATTATTTACCATGGTTAAAATTAAATAGGTTAATTGAAGGTAAAAATAATATTATAATAATATAAAATTACCCCAACACATGTCCTAATTCTATTGGATTTGTTTTTTTCATCAAAAATAATCCGTAGAAAAAACAATTATCCTTTTTTATTTACTTTGGTTAGTTTATGAAATTTAATATATTTAATTTAATGATGAGTTAAAAGTGTTAAATTCAAATTTTTTTGACTAAACCATTTTTAATATAAAGTTAATTAAAAGATAAATTAGACTATAAATATTAATTAGAATGATACAAGTATCTCGTACATAATCGTACTTTATTTATAATTTTTAGACATTATATAATTAAATTTATTTATGACACAATCATGATGAGGTAAATACCATATTAATGAATGATTAAAATAATTGATCTTTTAAATATTAAATTAAATTTAAATTGAATCTTTTGATGAAATAAAAGAATTTTTAAGGTGAATATTACATGTTAGAGTTTATTCAATGTTTTTGTTTCTCGAATTAATAATTTATTTATTACTTTAACTAAAATCAATTACTAAATAGTGCCAAAATTGAAATAAATGAGTTTTTAAAACAAATACTATTTTATTAAATGATATTTTAGTCCTAAAATACTAATATTCTGAAAAATGTTATAGATAATGTTCTATATTTCATTAATAAACCACTAGAGTTTCTATTGTCAATTTTTAGTATATATATTTACCATGTAGTATAAAATTACAAGAAGACATGGTAAAGTTTAACTATTTTACTAAGGGTTAAATCTAAAAGATAGTGTCAATATGGAGAACAAAAATTTCTAAAAACTATTTTATGAGAGTATTTAGACCCATACCCACCTTATACTCTAAATAAATCCATTTGGAGCTATTAAAACCGAAAATAAGTTTATAATAAGTCAATATTTAACGATTTTCCTATAGTTCCCCTCACCTCTCTTATAAAAGTGTACATCCCATTCTCTTATATTCACAATTCAAAAGACATTTGGATCATCCAATACCTACAAAAATCTCCTCCCAAATACCCTCAATTAATCCTAGAGGCCTTACTTTGATCTGAAATCCAACCATAAGGATCCCTTTTGTTCAAATCAAATAGAAACACCTAAAGATGAGGTAATTATTATCACCTCTTTCAATGTTCTTTTATCATTATAATTAATCGTTATTTTTTGTTAAAATAATAATATAATAACTCTAATACCATATACATTTTTATATTTTTTTTAAATATGGTAGAACCATATTCATTATTCTATCCATCCTATGAATGTCCAAGTCATAAAACATGAATACGTACGACTTAACGTCTCCACGTCGTGGTGTAGTTTGTTATTCAACACTTCATTATTTTGATGGGTATAATAATGAGTATAAGTAATGTAAATAATTAATATAACATTGTAATTATTCTTTATATATAATATACCATCCAATTAAATAACATTTCAACATCAATAGAATGGTATTTTCTCTCGTGCGTACATACGGCTTACTGTCTCCATAACGCGATGAGATTCATCTTCAACAATCACCATTCAATAATATTTAAAAAATAATTATTAAGTATGGGATATATGAAATAATATTTCTACTAGAATAATATATATTTATCTAGATAAATATATGTCATTTACTTACTTCCTTACTATACGATATGAAAACAGAAACAACGTTCATTTGTACATATGGACTACCGTCTCCATGAAAGGTGTTTCCATTTCATATATATATCAATTATACATATTTATATTATTAATATGTATGATATATAAATAATATTTTATATTATGGATGTATGTAAATAATGATCTAAGTGATACGATGAAGAATAAGAAGTTAAAACAACTACAAAAAAGAAAGCGATTATTACCTTAAATGTTGCATTAACTTGTTAATAAATAGTTAATATAAATTCATAAAAGAATCATATATGATAACAAAAATATTATTATGATTTTTTTATAAGTTATTAATAAGATTAAAAATGGTATACATGAGATTCAAAGTTGTACAGAGAGTATCATACTTAAGGTAAGGGTTAATTTTCTCAATCTCATTATTATCTGATAAGGTTTATGTGTAAGTATTTATTGGGACATATTTATCTTCAATGTCCATGTTTCAAAAAAATAATTTCAAAAGAAATTTTGTATGTTTTAATGGGAGGTAATATTTATCTATATCATCATTTTAAATGTTTTAACGATTTATTTTTCTAAATCTATTATTTAATTTCTCTGCATTCAAAATTATTTTAAGGATTTATTTATATGGACATGATTGTCTTAAAATGATAATTCCTTCAAAAATATTAAAAGTGGTGTGGTACACATTGATTCAAAAATTTCTCTTAAGTGATTTATTTTATATATTTTGATAATTTTAATTTTTTTCATGAAAAATGGATATTTGTATCAACGAATATTACTGATTATTTTCAACTATTCAATTTCCTTATTGGATATTATTCTTGATTGATGTTGATTTATTATAATAAAATATTTAATATTGTATTGAAGGAGTTATGATATTTTTGACTGTGGATGTGTGATTTTTTTACCATTCATGGTTTATGGTTAATGTATTGACATTTTTAGGCTAGTTTTAATACAAATGATTATGTTATGTTTCACCATTTTCATATGAGGAATGAAATGGACATATTAAGTGATTGGAAAAGGCCCCCTATAGCATCTCGATGAATTAGTAGGACTCATGATACAAAATAGTGTCTTGACATAAGGCCTTGATAGAATATTTGTGAATGGTCTTGGAACAAGGCCTTGGCGTAGTAGTTATTTTGTCCAGCATTATGCATTCCCTTTTTATTATATTAGTTATTACATCTGATCATTTGACTAGTATGATATCCATGTGAATGTTAATATGGTAATGTTTGATTTATTTTTTACAAATTATGTTTATGTTTATGTTTAAAAGTATTTTATTCTTATTATAAATATTTCCTGAAAAGTTTATAGCTTCCAAAGAATTATTTACCATTACTGAGCATCTGAGCTCACCCCTTTCTTATGTTTTATTTTCCCAGGATTCCAAGAAGTGTATTATGATTAATATTTAGGCGTAATCTAGGGTAATAATGTAATTAACAAATTATTATTTATGCTATGTTTTATGTTATAAAGTGTAATGTAATGTTAATGTATGTAATCTATTTTCCAATACTACTAAATAGATCAGTCCATTGGGAATTGATTCCTTTTAATAATGCCAATTTATTAAAATAATGCACCAGTTCTAGGTAACTAGAGATGGGTCATTGAAATTTTTATCAGAGGAAGTTTAGAAGTATCCTTTGGATGTGTATTTTGAAAAAATCAGATTAGATAACATTACCCTCAGATATAATTTTGGGATTAGAATATAATAACTTCCTAGAAGTTTCGTAATGTGGAGATTTTTTGAGTTTTACATGAAATACATACAAGTATGGATACTACATGTGGACGTGGATATGGAATAGATGTACTTAGGAGTAACAACTCTGACCAGGTGTTCTAATCCAGTCTTGGGGTAACCAAGTACATGACAATGGGACTTACTGCACACATGGTCTGACACTCCTAGGGGATATTCGTAGGATAAGTTACATTTTCATTACAATCCATTATGAAGGATTTATATGTAAATGTGTCAGTAAATATCCCACTTTAATGATTATGAGACTAGATGTATAAAAATATTCAATTAATGTGGATAATTTTTCTAGTTTTTGGATTATACATTGTTATATGATTAAACCTAGTGTGTTTCATCATTAAGAAATGGAACCCAGTTGAAGTAATGAGAACTACAACAATACACGTGATCCAAAGCGTAAGAAGTATCATATCTTTATTGTTATTAAGCCAACATTTATAAGGTAAATTGTACCCCATATATTTTCATCATATGTATAAATATTATCATGTGTTAATAGGATGAGTAATTAATTTTCTATGTCACATTACATTGAAGGGATGGAAGAGAGGAAGTGGATAGCCGAGAGAAATATGGATACAGTAAAGAATGGAAATAAATATGTTCCCACATGTGATAATTATTGGATGAATCACATTGGTAAATTCTTGAAGTGAATGTTATTTTTTTATAATTGTAGAGAAATGGGACGCAAAATTTGTGATTGAAAGGGTAAGAAAAAGGTTTCAAATATCCAACGTTTCATCTGCAAGGAGTTTGGGCACTATGATAATCAATCTCCGAATCATCAGAGTATTCCCCAAATGATGCTATTGAATAATAATAATGTTTTGATACTACCACAGATGAAGATTAATGATTAGTGTTCTTATTTTTTTATTATAGAATTGTGTTATTTGAGTATTGTATTAATGATGTACATGTTATAAGAATTATAGAGTATATAATGACTGTACTACAACACTATTAATTAAGGAATTCAGATTGTATGGTATAATGTAATGTGACATAGTTTCAATATAAAATTTTTGGAAAATATAAGGTAGGGGAAATATAACCCTTAATATGCTTCTAAAACTAAAATAATTATTTTAGAATAAGGGACAATTGATTTGGATAAAGTATATTGGATATTGTTTACTTCGTTAGAACTGATAAATGGTTTGTTCAAAAAATATTGTATACCATCTTTATTGGGAGATTTAAACATTTATTGAATTAAATAATGTATCTAGTATTCTATGATTTAAAAATGAAATAAGGTAGTACATACATATTCAAAAAAGGTTTTATGGTCATTCAGGTTGTTACCATGTTTTATTAGAATACATGATGAAGGTATTCACTTATTATTATGTTGCAAAATGAAATCTTTATTATGTAAACCATAGATATAAATTTTTAGGATTTTAGTTTTGACACAAGTATTTTGGATAAGTCTAATGGTTGAAATGGAGTAAGTTGAGAACTTTATATTTTGGTTGAGTTTAAAGTATAATATATTGGATACTTTGACCTATCCTTTTGGATTTTAGTAAACAGATATTGTTTTAATGAAATAATTGTGGACATAATGATTTATCGAATGTGGTTTAGGCATAAAAAATCATTTTTGAACACTCATTATCTAGTGTAAGGGATGAAGTTCAAAAAGATCTAAGCCTAACCAAATGATCAAATTATGATTATAATGGGTAATGAAATCATGTATGTTGTCTTGATATCTTATGTTAATAATAAATTAATCCCCCATCTTCAAAAAAAGTATCAAATTTTTTTTATCCTAATACCTTGTGTTTTTTTGACCATATGATATTTTAAATTGTCATATATTTATGGCTTTGAAGCCCTCAATTTCCATTTATTGTTCACTTGTTTGTGATTTATGTCCTCAATCACTCGCTATTAATAACTACGTTTTTACTCCAATTATGTGTCTCTAATTGCAAAAAAAATTCTCCTCTTCGAAATTCTAATTTGGTGGTGAATTTTTCACTTCCCATTCCCTCTTATTAAGACTAAATTTTATTATCTCTATTTCAAATGTGGGTTTTCCACAATATCATTTTGTACTTTCAACCTTTTATTTTCAAAGAAAAATTTCAAATTGTAAGGACACAATTTATTGAAGAAGGGGATAATGTAACACCAAATGATTTCATATTATGTAATCTCTTTATAGTAATTTAATAGCTTATATTGCACGCAACACTTAATTGTCTTGCGTTATATGTTTGATTGAATTGCTGTGAAACAATACATTAGAATTATTATTATTTAAATGATATATTTATTTATCAAATATATATTTTAATATGAATAGTAAAAAATAAATTATAAATGTAATTTATAATGTTTAACACAAATAGAACAAATTTATATTGAAAGGTATATGTTTTGATAAAAAGTATATATATTTAGAAAAACTTTTTTCTTTATAGGACTACTTTTTATGCCCTTTTGTAAATAATAATACAATTAATTTTAGACACTCCTATGAAATGAATATGTTAAAATAGACTTCATTTTTTAATTCTGAATATCAAAATTAAGTTGCGGTGAATTTTTGGTATTTTTCTAAAAACATTCAATTTATGATGAATAGTAAAAAATACTACATAGTACATAAAAACTGACTTTTTCATTTAAATAATTATTTCTAATTGAAATTAATCATAACGTAAAAATTAAAACATAATAAATATATTATTCCAATGTAATTTATTGGAGTAATTTTATAATAATATTAGATATATAAAATTTTATTAAACTTTTTAACGTGTTTTACTGACCTTCTAGGAACATTTGAAAATTTACATAAAATGTAATTTTACCGCTTCTGTGAATTGAATTTCAAAAATTCGAGACAAATAGTTTTTATTAGTAAGTAAAATTTGGTTCAATATTATGAAGATAATTTTTTTTCGAATAGTAACTTTTGAATTTTAGTTACCAGGGTTAAAAGTATATATGGTAATTAAAAGTACAAATAATATTATTATAATATAAATAATCCCAAAACGTCTCCCAATTATAGTTGAAATTTTTTTTTCAACCAAAAAAATCCTACATAAAGAAATATGATCCTTTTTTATTCACTTTGGTTAGATTAAGATATTTATTATATTTTATTTATAGAAGAGTTGAAAGTGTTAAATTCAACTTTTTATGACTAAACCATTTTTAAGCTAGAGTTATAAATAAGATAAAATAAACTGTAAATATTCATTATAAAGGTAATAATATTCCCTAAATCATTGTAATTTATTTTTAATTTTTTGACAATAAATAATTTAATTTATTTATGACACAATGATGATGTAGTAATTACATTATTAATAAATGATTAAACGAATTGATATTATAAATATTAAAATAAATGTAAATTGAAACTTTTTATGAAATACATGACTTTTTGATGTGAATATAACATTTTGGGGCTGATTCAATGTAAATTTGTTTGAAGGAATAATGTTTTTATGACTTTAAATATATTCAATTACTAAATACAGTCAAAATTGATATAAATGAGTTTTTAAAACAAATACATTTTTATTAAATGATTTAATAGTCCTAAAAAACTAATATTGGAACAAATAACTTAGATAATGTTATTTATGTAATTAATGAACCACTTGAGGTTCTATTTATATTTTATAGAAACTATATTAACCATGTTGTATAAAAATACATGAAGACATGGTAAAAGTTGAACTATTTAACTGAGGGTTATATCTAAACAATAAGGTAAATATGGTGACCTATGCAGGTCTAATAACTATTTTCTGAGAGTTTTTAGACCCATACACAACTTATACTATAAATTAATCCATTTTGAGTAATAAGAAATTGAAAAATAATTTTATAATAAATTAATTTTTTATGATTTTCCTAAAGTGCCTCTCACCGAAATTATAAAATGGTACTTGCCCTTATCTTAAATTCACACTTCCAAATCCATTTGGCTCAGCTAATCCCTACCAAAATCTCCTCCTAAATACCCTCACATAATATTATTCACCTTAATTTTGGGAGATATCCAACCAATGGAGCCATTTTTTTCAAATCCAAAGGAAACACCCGAACAAGAGATAATTAGTTTATCACCTCAATAAATGTTTATTTCTTCTTATACTTCCTATTTATTTGTATTTAACATAGTAAAATAATATATCTAGTAACTTATAGATGATTAAATTTTATTATAAATATGTTACTACCATGTTCATTATTCTATCCATCCTATGAATGACAAAGTCACAAAATGTCTGTACGTACGGCTTACCGTCTCCACATCGCGGTGTAGTTTGTTATTCAACAAATGATTATTTGTATGGGTATAAAAATAAGTATAATTACTGTAAATAATGGATATAACATCGAAAAGTTTCTTTAAATATAATATACCATCCATTTATATACAATTTCACCATCAATAGAATGATAGTGTTGCTCGTGTGTAAGTACAACTTACCGTCTCAACGATGCGATGAGATTCATCTTCAATGATCACCATTAAAGAGTATTTATATAAATATATATATTGATTAACTATGATATATATGAAATAATATTCGTATTGTAATAATATATAATTATGTAGATAAATATTTTTCATTTTCTTACTTCTATATTATACGATAAGAAAAAGGAATTAACATTAATGCGTACATACAGACTACCTTCTCCATGAATGGTGTTTCCATTTCATATATCTATCTATTATACATATTTATATTCTGAATATATATGATATAAAAATTATTTTTTATATTTTTAAATTATTTAAATGATTATCTAACAGAAACAATCAAGAATAACAAGTAAAAATAATAACGATAAAGAATGCAATTATTACCTGAAATGTTGCATTAACTTGTTAATAAATTGGTAATATAAAGTCATAAAAGAATCATATATGATATCATAAATATTATTATGACTCTGATATAGGATAATAATATGTTTAAAAACATTATACTAGAGTTTTAGTGCCTTATAGAGAGTATCAGACATAAGGTAAGGGTTAATTTTCTATCTCATTATTTTTCGAGATTGCTTATGTGTATGTATTTAGTGTGAAATATTTATCTTCCATATCCATGTTTTATCAAAATATTTTCAAAAGGAATATTTTAAGGTTCTATTTAACGACATAATTAACTATATAATCATTTAAAATAATTAATATATTTATTTTTCTAAATCTATTTAATTAATGTCCATGTTTTCAAAATGATTTTGTGGATTTATTTATATGGACATGGTTGTTTTAAAATGTTAATTACTTTCAAAAGTTTCAAAGTGGTATGAGACACTTTTATTGGAAAATCACTTTTAAATAACACTCTTTATAAATTTTGATACTTCTAAATGAGTTCATCAAAAAGGGATATTTCCCTCAAATAATTTTACTAATTATTTGAAACTATGTCAATTTCATTTATTGGATATTATTCTTGAGTGAGGTTGATTTTTTATAATATAATCTTCCATATTGTATTGAATTAGGTATTATATGTTTGAATTTGGATGTTTTATTTTTATACCATTTATAGTTTATGGTTAAATTATTGACATTTTTTATTCTATTTTTAAAATGAATAATTATGTTATGTTTCACCCTTTTCTTATAAGTAATGCATTGGACTTAGTAAGTGATGGGTGGGGCCTTATATAGCCCCTAAATGCATCGGTAGGTCTCATTAGACAAACTAGTGTATTGAAAAAAGGCATTCACATAATAATTGTGAATGGTCTTAACACAAGGCCTTGACGTAATAGTTATTATGTACAACATTATGCATTCCATCATTATTAAATTAGTTATTACACATGATTATTCGATCAATACAATATCCATTTCCATGTTAAAATGATAATGGTTGATTTATTTTTTCTATATTATGTTTATGTTTATGTTTAAAAGTTTTTTTTAATATTATACATATTTCTTTAAAATTGTATAGCTTCTTATGAATTATATACCCTTACTGAGCATCTGAGATCACCCCTTTATTATGTTTTATTTTCTCATGATTCCAAAAACTATATTATAATTGATATTTATGGTTAAACTACTGAAATAATATAATTATAAAAGGATTATTTATGATGTTTTCTATGCTGGAAACTATAATATAATGTTCATGTATGTAATATATTTTCCAAGTCTACTAAACTGATCATTTCTTCAGGTATTGTTTCTTTGTAATCATTCCTATGTATTAAAAAAATGCATTGGATCTAAGTAACAGTGGTCGGGGAATTGTAGTTGTTATTAGAAGATGTTTAAGAATAACCATGGGAACTATATTTTGAAAAAATCTAATTAGATAACACTACCCTAAGATATAATTTCATGATTAGTATAGAAGAACTTCCTTGAATTTGGTAATGTGGAGATTTTGTGATTTTTCCAATAAATACAACCATGTATGGATACTAAAAGTTTATGTGGTTCTAGCATAGATGTACCTAGGAGTAACAACTCAAACAAGGTGTTCCGAGCCAAATTTTGGGTAACATGGTACATGAAAATGGGCCTTACGTTGCACTTAGTTTGACACTCTTGTGGGATATGATTTGGATAATTCACATTTTATTTACAAACCATTTAGAATAATTTGTGAGTAAATTTTTCAGTAATGAAACCATTTTAATGATAATGAGACAAGATGTGTGAAAATATTCAAATAGTGTTTGGAATTTTTATAGTTTTTTTATTATACATTATGATATGATCAAACCTAGTGTATGTCATCATTTATAATTGGAGCCCAGTAGAAGGAATGAGAACTCCAAAAATATGCATGGTCCAAAGAGTAAGAAGGATCATATCTTTCATGGTCTAAAGCCAACATTTTGAAGGTAAATAGTCACCCATGTATTCTCATCATATGAACAAATAGTGTCATGTTTTAATAAGATAATTAATGAATTATATTAGTCTTATAGATTTGAAGGGAAGCAAGAGAAGAAGAGGATTGCAGAGAAAGAAATGGATTAATTGAATAAGGGAAAGAAGAATTTTCCCACATGTGGTAATTATGGTATGAATCGCCTTGGTAAATGCTTGAAGGGAATGGGAGTTTGTTATAATTTTAGAGTAAAATCACACCAAGATAATGATTACAAGGGTAAGAATAAAATTTCAAATGTACAATTCTTCTTCTGTAATGAGTTTGGACACTATGAAAATCAGTGTCCCAATCACTGGAGTATACCCCAAATGATGCTATTGGATAATAATCAAGTTATGATACTACCACAGATGAAGAAGAATTATTAGTTTTCCTATGTTTTTAATAATTAATTGTTTCATTTGAGTATTGTATTAATGATGTAATAGTTATAAGAAATATACAGTATATACGAATTATAATGCAGTACAACTTCATTTAGGATTTGAGATTGTATTGTACCAAGTAAAGTGACACACTATCAATTTTAGCATTTGGGAAAATATATTTTTGGGGGAAATATAACCATTAATATATTTCTGAAAGTGAGATAATGATTTCAGAATAAGATATAATTGATTTTGATAATGTTGATTGGATATTATTTATATCCTTGGAACTGTTTAATGCTTTTTTTTAAAACTAGTTTATACTATCATTTTTGGGAGCTTTCAACATTTATGGATTTAAGGAGTATATCATGCATTCTATGTTTTACAGAAGGAATAAAAAAGAACATTAATATTGAAATAAGGTTTTATGGTAATTATGGTTGTTACCATGTTTAAAAAAAATACATGATGAGGTATTCAAATGTTATTATGTTGAAAAAAGAGATCATCATTATGTTTACCTACCATATATATTTTTTGACTGTGAGTTTGGACACAAGTTTTTTGGATAATTCTAATGGTTGGAATGGAGTAACATGAGCACTTAATATTTTGTTTGAGGTTAAGGTATAATTTATTGGATAATTTAACCTTATATTTTTTATTTTAGTAAAAATATAGAGGATAATTAAATACGTGTGGACCTTATTATTTATCAAATTCATTTCAAGTGTGAAAAAATCATTTTTGATCAATCCATTCCTAGTGTAAGGGATGAAGTGAAAATAGATCTAAGAACAACCAAATGATGAGAATATGATTTTGACAGGTAATGAAATCAAGTATGTTTTCTTATGTTATTATCTTCATAGTAAATTAATCCCTCCTCTTAAAAAATGTATCAGAAAATTGTGTTATCCTAGTAATTTATGTTTTTTTGAACTGATGATATTTTAAATCTTCATTGATTTATGGATTTGAGGCCCTTAATTGATCATTTTTTGTTCTATTGTTTGTGATTTATGACCTTAATAACTCCATATAAATATTAATGTTTTTCTTTATAATGTTGTGTCCTTAATTTTCACCAATGTCCTCCTATTCAAAATCCTAATTAATTGGGGAATTTTTCTTTTCCCTTTCACTGTTATTATTACTAAATTTTATTATCGCAATTTTTGATGTGGGGTTTCCACAAAGGTATTTTCTATTTTCAACATTTTATTTTCGATGAACAATATCAAATTGTGAGGACAAAATTTATTGAATGAGGGGATAATGTAACACCCTATGAATTTATAGTACTCTGTCACTTTAAAATAATTTAATAGCTTATATTTCATGCAACACTGACTTCGTTTGTGTTATATGTAAGATTGGGTTTCTGCGAAACAACACATTAGAATTATAATTAGTTAAAATATATATTTATTTATCAATTAAATATTGTAATATGATTTTTAAAAAATAAATTTTTTTTAATTTATAATCTTTTCACATAAATAATAAATATTTAAAATGAAATTTATATATTTTGTTGAAATGATTATATATTTGGAAAAACTATTTTCTTAGAAGAACTAATTTTAATTAATTTTGTGAACAATAATAAAATGAATTTTAGGCAGTCCTAATAATTTAATTTTTTTAAATAGACATCATTTTTGACTTCAAAATATCAAAATTTTGTTAGAGTGAATTTTTGGTATTTTTCTGAAAACATTAATTTTTTATGAATAGTGAAAAATAATGCATGGTATATAAAACTGACTTTTTCATGTAAAAATTTATTTGGAATTAAAATTTATATTAAAATAAAAATATATAAATAATACATATATTATTCCAATGTAATTCATTAGAGTAATTTTTTAATATTATTTGATATATAATTTTTTATTGAACCTTTTAATGCCTTTTACCCACCTTCTATGAACATTTGTAAATATTCCTAAAATATAATTTTACAGATTTTGTAAATTGAATATAAAAAATCCGACATACATATTTATCATCATTACATAAAATGTGTTTCAATATGATGAAAGTAATTTTTGGTGAATCGAATCTTTTGAATTTTATTTACCACGGTTAAAAGTAAATAGGGTAATTAAATGTAAAACTAATAATATAATAGTATAAAATTACCAAAAAACATGTTCTAATTATATTGGATACATGTGTTTCGACCAAAATCAACATTAGGACAATAATATGATCTATTTTGATTCACATGGTTTATATTATGATATTTATGATATTTTATTTATAGATTAGTTAAAAGTGTTAAATTCAAATTTTTAGAACTAAACCATCTTTAATATGAGATTATACGTAAGATAAATTAGAATATAAATATTAATTAGAAATATAAAAATATTTCCTACATCATGGTATTTTATTTATAATTTTTTAAAATTAAATATTTAAATTTATTTTTGACACATTGATGATGCAGTAATTACTATATTAATGAATGATTAAAATAATTCATATTATAAATATTAAAATAAATTAATATTGAAACTTTTGATGCCATACAAAAAATTTGTAATTGAATATGACATGTTTTTCTTGATTAAAGGTATTTTTTTGTAGGAATCATGGTTTTATGAATATAATTAAAATCAATTACAAAATAGTGTCAAAATTTGCAAAAATGAGTTTTTAAAAGACTAATATTTTATTAAATTATATAACAGTCCTAAAAAGATAATATTAATTCAAATAACATAGATAATGTTAGATATGTCACTAATTTACCCCATGAAGTTCCCTTGGCATTTTATATTAACTATATTAACCATGGAGTACAAAAATACTAGAAGATGTGGTAGAAGATAAACTATTTAACTAAGGGTTAAATCTAAACGAGAATATTAATATGGTGACCTAAAATTATCTAAAACCTATTTTCTAAGATGATTTAGAAATATAACTACCTTAGACATTATATAAATCCATTTTTATCTATTAGAAACCGAAAATAATTTTATGATAAATTATTATTTCAAGGTTTTTCTAATGTGCCCCTCCCCTCAATTATAAATGGGTACTTCTCCTTCTCTTATATTTACACCACCAAATCCATTTGGATCAGCCAATACATGCCCAAATCCCCTTCCAACTACCATAACATCAACCTAGAGGCCTTAATTTTAGAATAAAACCAACATAAGGATCCATTTTGTTCAAATCAAATGGAAATAATCAAAGAAGTGGTAATTATTTTATCACCTCTTTTAAAGTTCTTTTTTTCTTCAAGTTCATATTTCTTTGTTGTTACCATTATAAAATAATAACTCCAGTAACTTATACATGATTATATTTTATTATAAATATGGTATAACTATATTAATTATTCTATCTATTCTATTAATGACTAAGTCACCGTACGTGCGTACGTACGGATTACGGTCTCCACGTTGTGGTGTATTTTGTGATTCAAAACATCATTATATGGGATGGGTATAATAATGAGTATAATTAATTTAAATAATGAATATGACATGGTAAAGATTGTGTAAATATAATATACCATACAATTAAAACTCATTTCACCATCAATAGAATGATATAGTCACATGTGCGTACGTACGGCTTACGTCTCCACGACGTGATTAGATTCATCTTCAACGATCACCATTCAACAATATTTATAAATATAGATATATGTGGATTAATTTTGAGATATACGAAATAATATTTCTAGTTTAATGATATATAATTATGAAGATAAATATATGTCATTTACTTACTTTTTTACAATACAATATGAAAATGGAAGCAACATCCATGCGTACGTATAGACTACCATCTCCATGAACAGTGTTTCCATGTCATATATCATTCTATTATACAAATTTAGATTCTGAATATATATAAAATATAACTAATATTTTTTAATATTGAAGTATCTAGATCATGATCTAGGTTATATGATTAGTAATTACAAGTTATAACACATTCGATAAAAAAAGCAATTAATACCCGAAATGTGGAATTAACTTGTTAATAAATGTGTAATATAAAGTAATCAAAGAATCATATATGATTTCATAAATATTATTATAATTCTGTTATAAGTTAATAATATGTTTAAAAAAAATATAGAGGAGTTTTAGTGTCATACAGAGAGTATAATACTTATGGTAATGGTTAATTTGTCAATATCATTATTATCTGATATTGTTTATGTGTATGTATTTACTGGGACATATTTATCTTCCGTGTACATGTTTCAAAAAAATTGTCTTTGAATGAAATATTTTTAGGATTTATGGAAGGGAATATTTAACTATATCTTAATTTTAAATGTTTTAACAATTTATTTTTCTAACTCTATTTAATTAATTTACATGCATTCAAAATGATTTAGAGGATTTATTTATACGGACATTATTGTTCTAAATTCTTGATTCCATTAAAATGTTTCAAAGTGATATGGGAATTTTTGAATAATTTTTTTTAAATTAATTCCTTTATAAACTGTGATACTTTTAAATGATTTCATGATAAATGAAAATTTCTCGAAATGAATTTTGAAGATTATTTTCAATTAGTCCACCATATTTTATTGGATATTATTTTTTATGGGATTATTTATTATAGAAAAAATCTTTCATATCTTATTGAATGAATTTTGATATGTTTGACTGTGGATGTACTATTTCTATACCATTAATCTTTTATAGTCAACGTATAGAAATTTCATCTACAAGTTTTAATACGAATGATTATGTTATATTTTATCCATTTCATATAAGGAATTAATTGGACTTAGTAAGTGATGGGTGGGACCCCTATAGACCCTAGATACATATGTAGATCTCATGAGGCAATCTAGTGTCTTGAAACAAGTCCTTGAAAGAATATTTTTCAATGGTATTGGCACAAATCCCTGATGTAGTAGATATTATGTACGACATTATGCATTCCCATATTATGAAATTTGTTATTATAAGTCATTATTTGTCTACTATAATATACATGTGCATGTTTATATGGTAATTTTTGTTTTATTTTTTCCATATTTTGATTATGTTTATGTTTAAACGGTGTTTGTTCTTATTATACATCTTAACTTAAAATTTTATAGCTTCCGACGATTTATTTTACATTATTGAGCATATGAGCTCACCACTTTATTATGTTTTATTTTGCAAGGATTCCATGAAGTGTATTATGAATGATATAAATGGTTTAGTTAGAGGAATGATTACATTATCAAATAATTATTTATGTTGTGTTTATTTTAGAAAGTGTAATGTTATGTTCATGTATGTAATCTATTTTCGAATACTGCTAAAATGATCAGTCCATTAGGAATTTATTCCTTGTAATCATAACAATGTATTGAAATAATGTTTTGGATCTAGATAACTAGAGTTGGGCCATTACATGATCAATACTAACATATTTGATTGATGCATTGGTATAAGTTTTATAACCAAGGCAAAATTTACGACATGGTTATCCTTATTAGTATCTCATACCATCATACATTTGAATCTGAAAAATATAGTGGCATACTCATAACATAAATAAAGACCCAAAACCAGTAATATCTTAAACCATAACATCAGTTTATCACATAGTAAAACCCATATGTCATAACACAATATAATCACAATCATTACAATACAAAAATCAATACTTATATCAATATTTTAATAATTTATTTATATAAATAATTTGGTAATTAATTAGTAATAAATTTAACATCTCATTTTTTTAATTAATCTTTTATTCTAATATATCATTAAATACTTCTTCATTTACCAATTTTATCACATCATTTAGTTCTTATTCAATTAATAAAATGACACATATAAACTATTATCCCTTTTGAAAAATTTATCATTATTTTTCAATTATGTTATTTTATTCTTATTTATATTTTATTTTCAATATATAGATATAAAAAATTCCCTTTTTATTTATCCAACATTTAATGTAATCATTTAACCCCAAAAACATCATAATGAATCAAAAAAATGTATTTTCTGTAAGAATAAAATTTATTTTAAACTACATTTATTAATTCAATTAATATTTGACATTAAAATAGGAATATAATATAATTCACTTTTCTTTAAATTTAAAACAACAATTCATATTTAAAAATATTTATCAATTGATGTATATTATGAAAAAATCATTCTCATGCATTGATCAATAAAAACATTTTTAATCCCTCAATTTATTTTAGAAAGGGGTTATAATCACTCAAAATAATTAATAATGCATTAAATAACTAATTAATATTTTTAGGTATACTTAATAATTAATATTCACACAAAACTAGATTAAAAATTCATCTATCTATTTTAATATTTAATATTTAACATACGAATTCATTATCATAAATTACAAAACTTGATTCCATCAATTGAGACCAGTTTCATTAAATTAATAGTTGTAATGAGTAATTTAAAACTTATATCAACATGTTATGTCATTTAGAAACCCATTTAACATGCCTTATACTTTATGAAAATTCATACAGTTTATTGAGATAGTTTTTCAGTGGGAGAAACTTTTCTCATTCATGAGTTTTGATGCCCTGACACTAAAAATATATAAATTTTAATTAAGAAATATTCTTAATGGATTTTTAATTGTTTCATTATATTTTGGACATACAATTTACCATTCAATATATATTTGGTAAATTTTAGAGATGACTGAATTTACCCATAACTATTTAGTGTTGGTGGAATTTAATAGTTATTGAGTAATTAATTATTATTATTTTGATAAATTATTTATAAAACAAATAATATTTCGTTTGAGATGTTATTATATGGTTTTGGTGATTTGGAATTATTAGAGGAGGAAAATATAGATATTATTATTTTATGGAAAGAAATTTTTCAAATTTTCAAAATGGATATTGAAATTTATAATTTTCTTAAAAAATAAATTGTAGCATTAATGAGAAATTATCCATAAAATTAATGGTTGTAATGACATAAGAGATAGTAAACTTTATTTGGGATAATTTATTTTACATTTTAGGCTTCATTACTTTTACTATAAAAATTATTCCAATATAGAGGACCCATGGAATTAGTGTCATAGAAAATCTAGAAATAAAATGAAGAACATTATTAACTGAGTAGTTGGTGGAAATCATCATATGATTGAAGGATATTATTCATCAAGGAACTGAGGTGTCTTACCTGATTATATCACTACATTATTATATTATTAATGTAATTAGAATTATTTTCTTATTTAGGGATACTATATTAAGAATAAAACCAAAAAATATCAAAATTATTAACAATATAGTTTATCAAGATTAAGCTATTAAATATTCATGATTTTGTAATTTTAAACAATTTATATTATTGAATACAGAAATCATGATAAATAATAAAAAAATTTATATTTATAAAATATTTAGTTACTATTATAAACCCCCAGTTATGTGAGATCCTTATTTGGTTTTGGATTATGATTAATGAGATAATTATGATATAATATTTTTAATTGAGATTACTATATTTAAATGATATTTAATTATTATGTGATATCTTCTATATCCCCAATATAATATTAGTTCCCTAAGTATAAAAACCCTATACAATAAACCATAGAGTCTATAGAAAGAAATCTATGAACATTATCACATGCCCTTCCAATTTATCATGGGGGTCATTCCACATACTGGAAAGATGTTAGAATGTGATTGTGGGGGATTAATAATGGATAGGTAGTGAGTTACCCTGGGTGTGATTTTGGCATGAGGGAAAGGCTACAGATCCTTAATATGCACTTCTATATGGTGTGATCATGGTGTGCGGTTCCATGTTATGTGGAGGCATCATGTGACCGTGGCGATTCTCATTGTTGGCCAGTCTTCTAACCCTTGATGTCAATCTGGCTAGGGTTTCTATTAGCGGCATGGTGACCAGTTGTCATTATAGCTCCTACAGTATGAGGTATGGTGCCTCGTTTCCTTGTCAGTAATGGGTGCGGTGGGAGGATATTTGTGGTCTTTGTGGGTAGATGAAAAGGTGGTGATATAATATGGGCTTGTGGTGAGGTCTCCTTCTAGAGAGGTATAGCGATGGTGATGGTATTTTTTCTATTGTCTGTTGATATCATGTTTGGAAGTTGGATGTGACGAGGCTTTGGTTCATTCATGTTGTTGAAGTCGTCAGGTGCTTCCTTCAGTGTGATTCCAGCTCTCAGTGATTCTGTGGATTTAGTGAAGATTTTGGGATGATATATTTGTTTTTTTATTTTCCACGGTGCATTGATTTTGTTTCTGGGCATTAGTGGTCTATAGCTAATGGTATTCTGCAATCGATTCTCTACAATAAGTTGTTCCGGATGAGGTTCAGTGAAAAGATTTCTCAATGTATCATGGCTAATCTGAATCAAACGTTTTAGAGAATATGTCTACTGATACCAGTACCAGGATTGTGCTCTTTAACACAAATTATCTAGTCATGTAGTGCTGAGATAGTGGAAGCTAGACATAATTTTTTTGTTGCGAGGAGAAGCTTAACTCATGTAGTGCGGGTTGTTTTTTGGTTTGGCATTTTGGTCCACTAAGGACTATTTTTTTATGTAATTGATGTAATGATGGGTTCCCCTAAATCCCTTAAAGGGGGGGGGTATATCTAAATAAAATTGAAAACTATGATAATTTATCATGAATAATTAAATAGTCATGCACTATTTTCCACCATATGTTAATTAAAATGTATTTTGGATGTTTCTTTTCAATATCACTACTGATTATGTAATATCATAGTAAAGTATTATATAATTCATTCATAATAGAATTAATGTATGATAAGGAATGGACAAAATAACTGAGCTTATAAATATTATTCTTGTAGCGGTCTAGAATTACATCCAGTGGACTATAATTGATACCTATCAGGGCACTCCATGGGCGGCTACACCCCCTGGGCGGGACACACCACCATCCCATGTGGCAGCCATTTCCTCATGAAGCCCTTGGGCGGAGAGCCATGCTTCGTCCAATGCTCACATGTTAGAGTTCCCATGGATTGGATACATTCCTACCTTTTTTTCCTCTGATACCAACTGTAGAGACCTGAAGCCTGACGTACATGAACATTACATTACTTTTGCGGAATACTTAGTAAATAACAAAAAAAAACAAACACACAAGGATCGTAATAGTTTAGTGTCTTTGGAAACTCGGAACGTAATCTTCTAATCGTGGTGAAAGATCTCCAATATCTCCCATAAAGATCTTCCTGTTTTTTTTACCTAAAAACTTTCTTTATATCCTGGGGAAAAGAAAACATAAAAGGGTGAGCTAAAATGCTCAGTAAGGGTAAATAAAAGAAATATAAATCTCATCGTATACACAAGAACATATCTTTTGGAAATCTTAACCTGAAAAAAAGATCATAATTTCATAACATGGGATAAATCATGGCAGTGAAATGTAATCACAACAATCATAACTTAAAACATGAAACATTGTGGCATACACAAAAATCCTAGAGAATCATTTCTTATTAGTCAAGACTCATTTCCAATACTATCTTAGTGGACAAAGTCCATTTCTGAACCGAGTTACCCTCGTTTCAATCCTGCTTCACTGAACCGGTATAACCTACCGTTCCAGACATGTCTATCTCATGGGATATAAAATTTTACCCAATGCATTGGAGGGAGATATATGTCCCACCCATCTCATAATGATACCATTCTTATGTGTGCCACAAAATCATAAATCATACATCATTACATAACCCATGTAATAAAAATGGGAATCTTAAACATCATGACATCATAAAACAATTCATATAAGATAAAGGAATTCATAAAAATAATTACATCACAACATAATCACATCAATGTAATAATAGGGATAAAAACAGAACCCTTTATTATCTTAGATGGAAAATAATTTTGATAAAACACTTGAACTCCATTCTTGATGAAAATATCATTTCTTCTTCAAAAACATTTTTCCTTTCTTAACATGTCATACAACTTTATACTAAAAGAATTTGATTAAAAATAAACTTGAAAACTTGTAAAGGAAGCTTCTTGGAAATAATGTTTAAAAAATCCATTCATGCCGTATATGTTAAAAATACATTCTTCTCGTACTTTTGTCGGAAAAGTCAAAAAGTACCTTGTACGAAAAACGAAAAAAAGATTCCTTTCATATCTTTTACTAAAAACTCACCAAAGGGTAAAATTGGATTTAAAAAATTTTAGGTGGATGGAAATAATATTACATATGGAGGAAACATGGATGTGGATGATAAAATACACCCCAGTAAATACCAAAGTATAAACAATCTCGGATAAAAATGAGATTGTGATATTTCCCTTACCTTAGGTCTGATATGCTTCGTAAGTGTCTGAACCTCCTTTATAATGATTTAAATAATGTTATTGACTTATTCCAGAATCATACTCATTGTTATGATATCATATATGGTTCACATATGACTTTATATTACCCGTTATTTTGTAAATTCCATTTTAAAGAAGTGTTTTGGGTAAAATCGTTTCATTTATCGTAGGTGTTTGAACTTGTTGTTCTTGATATTATTATTACTTATATCATGATTTAATTACTTACAGAATATAAAGTATGATTTATATATCATATATAGTCAGTATATATATATATATAATAGATAGATAAATGAAAGGAAACACACCATTCTTGTAGACGGTAGTCCGTACGTACGCATGAACGCTGCTTTCCTTTCCTTATTGTCTTGAATGGAAGTAAGTAGACGACATATATATATATATATACATAAATCTAGTAGATTTAACTTGTCATATATTCCATTATTATTCATTATATATACTTTATAATAATTCTGGAATGGTTAACATGGATAATGAATCTCATCACGTTGTGGAGACGGTAGTCCGTACGTACGCACGAGCGATGATATCGTTCCCATGGTCGTGGAATTGTGTTGAAGTGTATGTATACAATTTCAGTATCAATATCAGTTTATAATAATCATATATAGTTACTCATTACACCATTATACCCATCCAATTAAGGTGTTGGAGGAAAATAGATTACACCACGGCGTGGAGACGGTATTCCGTACGTACGCACGCACGGTGATTTCCTTTTTCCGTAGGATGGATAGAAGGTTAACTAGAGTAGTTTCATAGTTATAATAACTTAAAAGTATATAATAAATACTGATGTTATTACTTTATCATGAAACAACTAAATAATAATAAGTTTAAGATGAAAGAATTTGAAAAAGATCGGTAATGGATATTACCTCTTTTTGACGCGCCTTTTCTTAACCTCCACTTAATGAACTAAGGATGGTCTTTGAAGAATACCAGGACCTCTAGGATGATACTAGGGGAGTGGATAAGAGATTTTTTCAGGGTTTGGCCGAGCTTGAATGCTCAAATTGGTGTGTGGAGGAGAGGGAGGAGGTGCCCTTTTATAAGGGAGGAGAGGGGCATCTTAGGAAAATTTCAAAATATTATTTTATATAAATGTCAAATTCGGTTTATAATGGTTCCAAATGGTCTTATTTCAAAGCTAATGTGGGGATGGGTCGAAATACTCTCATCCAATAAGATTTAGACAAGATTAGGTTATTATTTTAACCTTATCAATTAGATTTAACTCTAAGTTAAATAATTTAACTTTTACCGTGTATTTTTGTTTTCTTAAACTATATGGTTAATAAACATACTAAATGAAGCCAAAAGAACCTCAAGTTGTTTATTATTAATATATCTATCCTTATCTAAGTCATTTGGTCGAACCTTAGATTTTTAGGAATTAAATAACAATTAATAATATAATATTTGTTTTAAAAACTATTTTATTTCAATTTTGACACTATTTGGTACATGATTTTTATGAAATTTCTAAAAGAATTATAAGTTCGAAAAAAGTTACTTAAATCAACAATAACAAGTCATATTAACCTATAAAAATAGTTTTAGTCATAAAAAGTCTCAAATTACATTTATTTGGGCATTTATAACATCAATTATGTTAATATTTTCTTAAAAAGGTAATTACTGCATCATCGTTGTGTCATAAATAAATTTAATTATTTAAAGAATAAAAATTACAAATAAAATACCATTATGTAGGAAATCTTTTTAGATTTATAATTGAAAATTTATAGTCGAAATTATATTATGTATAACCCTATATTAAAAAATGTTTTAGTAAATAAACATTGATTTTTAACTCTTTCAACTCTTCTTTGAATAAATTAATAATAAATGTCCTAATCTAATCCATGTGGGCCTAAATGGTCATATTTTATTCCTAAGTTTGTTTTTGGTCGAATTACACTTGTCCAATAGAATTAGGACATGTGTTAGGGTAATAATAATATCATTTCTACCCTTAATAACCCTATTTACTTTTAACCGTGGTAAAAAAAAGTAAAAAGTTACTATTCACCAAAAAAATTATTTTTATCTCATTGAACCACATTTTTTTACTGACATCATCAGTGTCTCTCAGATTTTTGAAATTCCACTCATAGAAGTGGTAAAATTAAGTTTTATTAATAATTCAAATTTTTTTAACTACCACTTAGTGGTTTCACTATTCATCAAAAAATGAATGTTTTCAGAAAAATACCAAAAATTAGGCCTAAGCTATATTTGATATTATGAACTCAAAAAAGATGTCTATTTTTCCAAATTCACAACATATTAGTTTCATTAACTAATTTAAAAATTAATTCCCGTCGTCAAAACAAATAGCGTGTTTTTAAGAGATAATAACTACCAAAAGATCGACACTTGTTTATAACTAGTTTAAATGTAAAATTACATCCAATGAACAATATTGTATTAAATTGTAAAAAGATATTCTAAATATACTTTAAAACCACTCAAATTAATAATTTATCACTATTAATTATTTCTATTGAAAAAGTTGTTTTTAATAAAAATTTAGTAATTTCCACTATTCATCAAAATATGAAAGTTATACGAAAATTACCAAAATTTCACCCTAAGCTAATTTCGATATTACGAATCCAAAAATGAATTCCATTTTGAAAAATAAAATTTCCAAAATTTCCAAAAGTTGTTATTACTATTCATAACAGCTAGTTGTAATAATATTTTAACAGCATATCGTTGTTTAGTGAAACTCGGTATTGCGTACTACACACGCTATCAAGGAAGGTCGTGATTTTGTGTAATGAAAGGAAAGTCAAGGATGCGTGTTTTGAAAGCTCCTTTTGGTGTAGCATACAACACATGACATTAATGAAATTAAAAAGAATATTTTTCATAAAATCTCTGGGTGTTACAATTTTCTTCCCATAAAATCCATAATTGAGGTTTGTTTATGATTAATTATCATATGAAGCTTTTTCATTGAATATTTTTGTTTTTTGACCATGAATACCAGCATAACATAAGTTTTGGAGGATGGATATTTACCCCCTTTTATCATTCTTGTAGAATAATTATGGGAGATATAAATTAATAAACTTCCGATGATAATTTTTAATTTATATTCATCACTAAATTCAAATTAATGGTTACTATAACTGAATAGTGGTGTTTTCTCAGTGTCTGGTACCCACATGGTTGAGGTATCATCTATGGTTTGGGTTCCCCTTAAATTAATGGATTAATAAATCCCCCAAGAACTTAGTTATTGGGTTCTATTTTTTATATAAGGTTTATAATACAACTCTATATATTTATAACATTGAGCAGGCGTGTTTTAATTTAAAAAAATTATGGTTGGTAAATCCACTAATTGATGAAAAATATTCCCCCTTTTAGGGTTCCAGTGTTCCATCAACATTTTTATGTTTTTACATTGTGATATGGGTCCTACACAATGAAAAAAAGATTCAATGTGTGATTTCGAGTTCATTGAACAACAAGGTATAGGTGTAACATACTATTTTACCTTTTATTTGGGTGATTAGTGATATAAGTAATAGTTTATATAGATTGTTGATTGGTGAGATTGTATAAAGGAGTGATTTATAATTTTTTTTCATAGGGGTCACATTTAGGATCAAGGTAATGATATTGTTGTGTAATTTTATTCCATTTCTCCTTTATATTTTTGGGATCAAGAAATGAGGTGTAATTAACCCATCTACGTGTTTCATGTTTATTTGGTTTGAAAATTACTATGGATCTCTTACCCCATGATGTGTGAGATTTTTCTAGTACATTTTTTTAATTGATAACATTACTTAATTCTCTCTTTTTATGCCTTAACATTTCCATTATCAATTCTCATCATAGTGATTGTAATGTTTTTTATATGGCTACAACTGATTTTTCATTTTTTTTTCTTCTGTTTCAAGATGTCCTACAGTGTATTTTTCAATAACCCATTCATGTGTAATCCCATAAAAATGTGTTTTCATTGTATAAGAAATATGCAGTTTAGGGGGATCATAAAGGAGATGATATTATAGGATTTGGTCTTATTGATTTTTTATGGTGTTTAGCTATAGAATTATACTGATAGGATATAATTCCTCACATTTTATGAGGTATGTGTCATCCTTAGGGCCTTTATTCTCCCCCATATTTCCCTATATTAAACTATACTAGACATTAATTATTAGAGATATTTATTTACCTTAAATCTTATATACTGTGTTAATTAATTTTGTATCATATTGGTAGTAATAAATTTTTTTCAATTTTTTAGATATATGAATGTTGTAGGTTTTCTGTTCTCTAAGTAATATCTTATATATTTTTCCATCGTAGTGATAATCACAAACATTAGGCATACTGAATTTTAATTTGGCGAAGCACATTGAGACTAACAATCATTTTAGGAGACATCCTACAGTTTTATGTTTGTAAAAATAGTGTTAGATCTATTTTATGGTCCAAGAACATAATTTTTGATAGAGAATTTATATATGGACATTGAATGAAATATTTAGAAAAACATTCTTAATGTACTAAGATCTTGTTTCAAGAACATGGATACTATCTATGGGATTTGTTGGTCAACATGTTACTGTGTGAATAATATTATACTTGGTATATATACATGATCATTTATGTCTTTATTCTTTGGATACAGTTGAGTGGTTATTCCAACACATTGAAATAAAAAAATATATTATATTGAATGGATGTCATATTGAGAGTAGTAATAATCCTAAATGAAGGGGGAAGGGTACATGATGACAATATATTTTTTATAAGGGTGGTATGAACATCAAATTTATATAGTAAACAATGAAAATTTTCATAACGTGATTTTCATGGTTTGTATTTTATAGATATCCTTGAAAACTATAGATATGTGAAATTTTTCAATAGAACTATCACTAGATCATGGATACCTGTAGAAGTTAGTTCTTATTATATGCATGGTGTTAGGTACCCTCTTATTTATTGCTGATAAGTTAGTTTTATTCTCCCATATATTAGAAAGGGTTAGGTGCTCAATTGGTTGTCACCTCATTGATAGGGCACAAGCCCCATGTTTAATGTATGGAGTTCATGTACTCCCCCGTGTGTCATGTATGATTTATCAGTTGATGGATTATGTACTCTATCAATAAATACCCATTAAACACTATAATGAATGATTACCTTATTGTATTTTTAACTCTGTCAACTAATGTAACTAATATCATCAAAGTGTTAGTCCCTCATTTACATTACAAAATTGGTACTCGTTATGGTGTGAAGACATTTCCATCTATTTTTGTCTAACATTTTCTAACTATTATGTATATTGAATTTTGGGTTAACCATATTAATGGTAGTTTTTATGTACTCTTATAAGGCTTTAAACATCTCCCTCTATCTATAGGGTCAATAGTTTGTTAATTGACATACATATACCTAGATAAAGAGTGGGTTTTCTATATGGTTCGATAATCACTTAACATAAATGAATAACCTAATGAGGTGTTGTTCTCCCACTATAGTTATCTAATAGTGATACAGATGTCATAAAAAAGGTTTTATTCAAAAATAAATGTCAATGACATTTAGAATCATGTTCCACAAGACTAAAAACTATTTCCTCTGTGAGCCGTTGGTCCTACACTATAACTCATTGATTTTTAAGTGCTTCACTAAAATATGATAGTTTTTTTAAACTAATATTAAAGGATTCTATAATATAAATTATTTTATGTATAATAGTGTAAATATTATTTCTTTCTAATTAAGAAGTGGTTAATATATTTAGCATGATCCCTTGCTTGGGATCCATCACTATATGGGACTAATTGGATGTTTCTCTCTAGTATTTTTTATGTTTTTATTTTTTTATTGATATTTTTTATTTATTGGTAGATAGAAGATAGATGATGATATTGGTAACAATTTTTTTTTCTAATCAAAATTCTATTTTTTCCATTTTTGTTATTTTATTCATCATTTTACTTAGATATGTTTAAGGTTAATGTCTCAGGGATCAAATGTTAAATAATGATTATTCCTCCCTATATGAGTTTAGTGGAAAATATAAAATATAACTAAGACTCATTTTCATAATTTTTATTCTATTCTTGAAATTCCTTATGTCATTTCTCGATTTTTTTCTCTAGGGACTCGGATAATTGTGGAATAAAATATTATTCTTGTAACAAGTAAACTAAATAGGTTGTTATATTTATTTATTATTAGAAAACCTTATATACAGAGTTAGAGTCTTGATGGGATATTAATTATGAAATAATCGGGGAAAAATTAAGAATATGTTTCCCTAGGTTTAAAATGGGCATCCCACATTCTAGAAAGTGTTATCTTGGGATCTTGATTACATTGATCAGGTTCATCTGAAATAGTTCTACAATTTATTCATTACATTATTGTACCACCTCGAGTTTGTATGAACTTTTATTCAAGTAAATTAAATATATTTGATAGATTTCATTTAATGATACACTAGTTGAATATTTAATTATATATAAATCCATGTTATGATTCTATTATATGTGACGCTATGTTATGATTTTACTACAAACAACATGAGCATATATTGGGTTACATGTGACACTAAGTTTTAACAAAACAATGATATATTGTTAATATAGTTAATTCAACCCAAATTTTTAAACATATAAGTTAAACATACTATTATGAATAGTAATAACTACTATTTATGATATATGTTTTATATTAAGAAAACACATTGATAATTAAATAAATAATTTTTGGAACTGTCATTATTTGTTTTAAAAATACAATTTTCTCAAGAAATAGTTTTTTATGTATTTTTGTGAACAATAATAAAATTATTTTATTGACACTTATAGAAAATAAATTTGATAAAATTATTAATTTTTTAATTCACACTGTGAAAATTATCTTAGGGTAAATTATTAGTATTTTTATATAAAGATTCATTTTTTTGAATAGTGAAGAACACTAAATTTTAATTTAAAACTACCTTTTTCACGAATTTTTTATATAGATAGATTATATTTTAATTAAATTTTAAATAATATTTAGGTCAATTATATATCTATTATTTCAATTTAGTTTAATGGAATCCATTTCATATATAAATTTAATATAAAAACATTTTAATCTTTTGATCATTTTCTCTTTAAAACCCAGCTCTCTTGACATATCAATGGGATAATTTGAATTATTTTCTTCAAATTATATGAATTGAATTTTTAAAAATAAATTTTATATTTTGAATCATAATAGTTTCTAATTTTTATTTATTCAAACTTAGTTTTTTACAAAAGTTATTAGTAAAATCAAAAAAAATTAATTAGAGTGTTTCAGGTAAAAATAAGGCTACTTAGTGGTTAATCATTGAATATGAAGACTAAAAATTACACAACACTTATGAAAAACCCATATCAAGGCTGTATTATGGCATTTTTGTTTCTATTATTTATCTTAGTACTTTATTACATCCACATGACATTGAAAAAATGTGGGTGGAAATCACTCTTTCAAAACAAATTATAAAAGTAACACTCACCTCCCTTATAAATTGCCACCCTCTCTCCCCATCACAAAACACCTTAAAAACCAATTGGTGCAGCCAATATGTAAAACAATAGCTTATCCACTTCCATAATATAAAACTAGTTTTCTTACTTTGGGTATAATGCCAACCAAGTAAGTGCTTTAGTGCAATCCAAAAGGTGATACCCGAAGAAGTTGTAATGTTCATCAATGAATGTATTCGTTTTATTTCTTCCTCAAACCCATTATATTATTTTGATAACAAGATTATATAATAACCTAAATATACTAATATTTTCCTATGTTATGGTTATGAACTATAACCAAGAACACACCCATCAAATGTCCTGTGAAATTATCATTCATGTGTACGACATACTACCACCTCATGAACCGATGTCGTACGTTTTTCCAATACCACCTATCAAGGATGGGAATAATGATTAAAATTAAATTTATATATTAAATATATTATATTTATGTTTTATTTATTCTTTTTTATCATTATATAACCCAAAACATAATGCTTTTATTTTTTTGGTAATATGATAACATCATTCGTGTTTACTGCTGACTACTACCTCACAATGAGATGCAATTCATTGATGCTTTTCGTAGAATGTATTTAGGTTGGTTTTAATATGAATATTTTATATATACAAAATAAAAATTCTACTATAATGATAATATATTTATATATAATTTTTTTTCCTTATTTCAATATGATATGAAAATGGAAACAACCTTCATTTGTACGAATGGTCGACTCTATCCATGAATATTGTCTTTCATTTCCTATCACTATTTTTATAAATTACTCTAAATACAAAAATAATTAATATATATGAAGTATATATCTTATTTATAATCCCATAGAATATGAAATCATTATCTATATAATAGGATCTTGAATGAAAATTCAAAATAGGTATGCAAAACAAAGAGGTTATCACCAACTACATAACTTTAACATGGAATTATTAATAAAAGAAAAATATAAATTAAAAAGTAAAACATATATTTTAATATATATATTAATATGGTTCTTTTTTTGATTTATAATAAAATTATATATTTTATACAAGAGGTTTTAATTAGAATGATGGAAGTCAATAATTAATGTTGGGGATTTCTTTCTCACTTTTTTCTTTTTTGGGATACATGCTATATCCACACCTCTTTCTTATATATAGTTTATATACCTTCCAAGAATTTAAATTTTCATTATTATACTTATATTTTTTCATTTATAAATCCATTTTAGGATATATTTTCCATCGGGTTATAGATTCAATGTTACAAAATTTATAGAATAATTTTTTATCACTTATCATTCATTGAGACACAAGTTTTGTTATGAACCTATACTCATTGGAGAGATATATATTCTACCCCTTAACATGTTATATCTTTAATATACTTATTTTAATTATATTTCCAGATTTATTTTATGTTATTATTTCATGGCGATTGTGATTCAATGTTACCGGAGTGGAAATTTTCTACTGATACAATCTCATTATTTATGAAGATTGTTTATTATTATGCATTAATTGAAGAAATATTGTGGTCCAAATTGTATGATTTCACATTAATTTCCTTATACTCTATTTATTCATGATATCTTCAATAATTAATACAATTTCCACTAGTTTTTAATTAATATAATAAATTTTTGTTTAAATAAAATCATACTTTATTTCTCTTTTCCGTCAGAAATCTAGTTTCCTTCGAATCAATGTTTTTAAAAAAATTATTCAAAAAATTATTCATTAATCCCTTATAATATTTCAAATAAAATTTTCCCCATTTTTTTATTTTTTTTAAAAAAAATTGAATGTAATATTCATTTCATTTTCCAAAATAATTCATTTTTCATTTTACCTCAAGTGTGAAAAGAGCCTTCACATTAATGTGTATGGGATGAATTAAAATTTCCAATGTCATGACCAATAATTTATTCGAATCATCTTTATATGTATTCATTTTTATTTTCAAATAAAATGTTTTTCCAAATGTTTTATGTTATAATTTTTTTTTATTTTGGAAGGAAATATTCCTTGATAAATGTTTTAAAATATATTTAATATTTATTTTCTATCTAATATGAAATCTATTGGTGTTGCCTATTCTTTTCTATGGATATTATCTAAGAATACAATTTGTAATATTTCATTTAATGGTATATTTTAATTGGAATATTTTTATGAAACCAATTTTTATTGCATGGGTTATACAATGATAAAATTATTATGAATACCACTTCCATTTATGGGTTACACTATGGATATGTGTTTTTAAAACAAACCACATTTTCATTTGTTATGATATGATGAATGTTTAATGGTACACATTTTATTTCTTCGGTTATGATAGGATGAATTTATTTGATATTGTGTCACACATATGTATGATTTCATGATGTGATGGGTTGGACCTATATCTCCCAAAAATTCATTGGGTATATATTTATATTTCATGAGATTGAAAATACTATAATGGGAAGTGAACACAGTTTAGTAGGATTTGGATGGAATGAGAATTGAACACAATATTGTAATACAAGGATGGAATGGGGATTGAACCCTGTCTGGTAAAGGGATTTTTCTATTATTATTCTCTTGGTTGTGATCCTTAACTAATATGAAAATGATCTTCTATTCATATGTGTATGCCAAAAACTCCTTGTCAGATGTTCTCATCAATCATGTTTATTGATTCCCTTATTAATCTTGTATTATAAACTTCCAATATTTATTCCATGACTTTTGATTGTGATCCTTGATATATATGGCATGGTTTTAAAATTTGAAACTCATTTCCTCATAACCTTATATTCATATTATGTTTACATATCTCCCTTGTTTACACATATTGATTATCATAGCTCATTCTTTCTTATATTAATTTTCCCTAGGTTTTTAAGACATTTATTATGAATGATATTTCAAATAACGGTTCTAGTTATAAAAAACGTATTGGTTGATGATGTATCCCACTTGTGTACAGTGTTTATGTTTTTTTGATTCCAAAGGCACTATACTATTATGGTTATTGGTCATGTATTTGTGTAATGTAATTGATATTCTTCAAAAATGATGAAATTTGTATGTTTGAGAAGCATGGGTAATTATAATTGGTATCGTAGAAAAGGTTTCCTTATCATTTGAGAAATAGAATGAGAGAACCCTGTGATATACCTAAGGACATGTCTAACTATATGTCTAAGTATGAGCAAAAGTATAAACAAATATCCTAGAATTTTGGTAAATGATAGAGCAAGTGGTGTCATATCATTACATCTTGGTATAAATACTACAAGTAGATATGGATCTTGAATATATATACCAATGGGAAACACCCTTAAAAACTGTATTGAGTTATACTCAATCAGTAATCAGTGCATGGCAATGGGGATTTCTGCACACCTGGTTTGACACTCCCAGGAACTGTAATGAAGGATTTCAAAATAAGCTGGATATGAATGGACTAGGTTAATAATATGGTGTCATATATTAAAGAATGTTTCCAAATATATACATCCTATAAGATAATTTTATGATAATGTTGTTCCCCACTATAGATATTGTATCTTACTATATGCTTTTTGGTTTTAGTAAATGGTAAGAACCTGAAGGAACCGCGTTAAGGATTAGTGTAATGGAAAATGAAATGATTTTCATCTATAGAATCCAAATTTTATAGGAGATTCAATGAAAACTATCATTAATATTATAATGAAAATTCCTCAAACTACGAATCATGGTGGGATTAAAAATGAACAAATAATCGAAAAACATTCTATTGAGTCATTTATAAGACAAATTAATCAATATTTTAGTGGGTCTTTGAATCCACTTTTTTTTTGAAAAATGGATCAGTACCACAAAAAAATATTTTTCATTCTCCAGTTTCCCTAGAAGGAATAATTAATTACAATTTCTGACCATTTGGAAGGAGAATCAGATCAATGGATAAATATTTTCACAAATATAATTCAACAATAATAAATTGACTCATTGAATTGAGATGAGTTCAAGAAGTTATTTTCCAATTATTAATTTCCCTATATTAATCATATTATGGAAAACAAATAGTTACTCAAATTAAGTTAAATGGATGATGAATCTATTGGTACCTATGAGAAAAATTTCAAAAGTCATTCATGGAATACTTTTGTTATTATCAACTAACATAAAAAGTATGTTTGGTCGATTCCTCCATTGATTAAAATAATGCCTCCAAAGGGAATTATCCATAAAAGACTTTAGTGGATATGATGATATTGTTTTATGTGAAATCCAGGTGGAAATAGAAGTTAGAGTTTTTTATCAATACCATGTTTTTGAAAAGAAAAGTAATAAGGAGTTCAAACTATAATTTAAGAACCATTTAGACAATAAGAGGATATTTCCTTTATTCGGTACGTGTGAGAATAAACAATGAGGAAATTTCCTTAGGGGGACTAGTAAATGTTTTATGCATGGAAGAGATGGTCATCATGAAATTTATTTCCAAATTAATGTGAAAAGGTTATGTGATTAGGAAAATAGAGAAAAATATTAATATAATTAACATCCAAAACATTAGTTTTTCAGGTGTAAGGAAAATAGCAATTATTCAAACCGATTCCCAAACCCGAGGTTTAATGATAGTGATAATCATATAAAAATTCATAAGCTATGTTTCAAGATGAAATCTCATATGGTGATTATTTATGAAGAGGGTTTATATAATGTTGTTTTTAAAGGTAAAATTATCATACACTCTATAACTTATAATGTCTTATTTGACGCTATATCTACCTATTTTTAATAACTAATGAATTTGATAAAGGTATCTAGATAACACACAAATGATTAGATGTGAAATTATTAGTAAAACCCCTAATGGTAATATGATCAAATATTAAGATTTTGATTCCTATCTTGTTAAAATTTATGGTAATGTACTTCCCAAAAAAAAATATTCTTCCTCTTGTTGAATTCGATGTCATCATATGCCTAGATTGTCTTTCACAGCATAATTCCCACATTAATCTTCAAGGAGGGGCACTTCTGTTTGATATTATAAGCCAACCTATGAATTTATATCAAGGTGACTGTGAGTATGAATTTATAATGGAAATTATATCTATTGTATGAGTCTTAATTACCATACATAAGGGTTGTTTATCTGAAATGGTTGGGGGAAAATTAGCATTGATGATATGCCTATTATTAGTGAATTTTTTAAAGTATTTCCAAAAGACATCCATATACTTCCACCATAACCTGAAGTAAAGTTCTCAAAAGATATCATTACTTGTGGCACATCGATTTCAAAGACTCCCAATATAATGGATCTGATTGATTTATAATAATTGAAGAGTAAAATCCCAATACCCCTTGATAAGGGGTTCATTCGAAAAAGCGTGTGACGTTGGGGTGAACTGATTTTTTTTTGAAAAGGAAATTTAGAAAAATATAAAATTATATTTATTATTATGAGATCTATTAATGAATTTTTTGATCAATGAACGAAGCTCAGTACTTTTCCAATATTGAACATAACTTTGGATACCAACAATTGAGGGTTAGGAAGGAGGATATACCCAAGATGGAATTCTATACATGGTATGGACACTACGAATATATGTTGATGCATTTAGGTCTTACTAATTCCTGATAATGTTTTTTAATTTCTTTAATATTGTATTTAGAGATTTCCTATATCATTTTGTGGTAGTATTTGTAGATGGTTTTCTAATCCATTCAAAGAGAAAGGAAGAGAATAAAGACCACTTTATAATTTTACAAAATAAACTATAGCAAGAGAAACTATATGAAAAAATTTTAAATAGTGAATTTTGGATGAAAAATATTTCATTTTTAGGTCATATAATATCAAGAGAAGGTATATCAATATATTCATCAAAGATGGGGGCTATTGAATGTTATCCCAGACCAGCCATAGTGAATAAGATACATAGTTTTCTTGGTTTAGCTAGATATTATCAACATGTTGGGGATGAGTTCTCAGTAATATATAATCCTTTGACTAGGTTAACTCTGAATAGAGAAAATTTCCATTGGAAAGATAAATATGAGGTGAAATTCAAGGATCTAAATGGAAGGTTAGTCAGTGCACCTTAGCATATATTAACTGGTAGTGGAGAATACTTTTTAATCTATTGTGATACTTACATGAATCAATTGGGATGTGTTCTTATTTATAATAACATGTCTAAAGCATATTCATCCTATAAATTGATGATTCAGGAGAAAATTAACCAAACCCCTGATTTGGAGTTAGCCAATGTAATTTTTGAATTACAAATATTGATGAATTATCATTACAAAGAAAATATTGTTATATATATTGATCATAAATGTAATATCCCACCCTTCCTCATGGATTGAGAGGGATGACGAACATTACTTGACCTTAGGTGACATCTTCAAGATGCTAATGGATGGAAATAAATTCTAAGGACTTCAATAATAGTTTGAGAAAAAATTTTCCTTACGGAAATAAAACAAACTCCAAATATTCTATTACCAAATAGACCACTACCTGATGCATTATATAAAAAAATAAAACTCAATGAAATATCTTTTATATCAATACCAACTACATTATTGTACCATAGAAGAAGACTACACAACATCCAAATAAATTGAGGAAGAGATATACAACAAAACCTAAAGGCTCACAAAACAGGACTCCAAAACTCCAACAAGCCTCATGCTCCAACTCCACAAATAGACCAAGTATCACTAAGCGTCAATAGAGAAATGCGATATATTACCTTTTACCATATCCTAATAAACTCTATCTGAAAAATCACCAATGTTCTAACGAATGTGTCAGTAATAACACTCAGTATGGTTTCCACAAATTAATTCCTTACCCACACCACAAGTAGAGAATTAGTTAGCACATTTATATCAAACATCAATATAAACCCATTTCAAACAATTCTACAATTTATCACAAAGCTAATGAATTCCATACCTAATCACTTTTCTCAAATAAACAAATTTCAATGAAAAGTAACCAAACATGTCTAACTAACCATTTCATGAATTTAATTAGAATTTCCTATTTTATATCACATAGCTACACACACATACACATCCACACAAATTCTTGCTGTAACCATTATGGAAGAACATCACAACCATAACTCTTACACTTTGAAGGTGGTAACTCATGACCAATATACATCTATTCCACACATGATTAACCACTTAATCTGTATAACCTTCCAATATATCATTTCCAAAAAAATCAATAAATTCAGTAAAACCAAAATTTTATTGAAGACCATAACAACAACCCAGTTCAATAATACCATCATTTTTATTGGGAACAATTTTTCTAAAAAACTATTTCAGTAAAATATCCCTTTCTATTGAAAATCATTTTTTACATCAAAACCAAATTAACAATTTAAAATCATCATTTTAAAATTATGTTACCAAATTCTCCTTTATCTAAAACACCCAATTTTTTAAAATACCATAAATCATCACCAAATAAGGTTTCCAACAATGATTTCACAACAATTTCACATTAAATTAAAAAAACATAATTTGAAATCAATCCTTCATGTTCTAAATAGAGGAGTCTAGAGTGAGTCCACCTACCTCAGAATAATGGAGAAAATAATGAATGAAAATAAAAACTCCCACAAAATTGATTGAATATTTAAAATATCTCTTTATATCTATTCCCTTGCCGTAAAAAATCCAAATATCATCATATTGGGCATCAAATGTATTAGATATATCCATATAAGAATCAGATCTTTGAAAATGATAGAGAGAGAAGTTTATCAAAGTAAAATGGAGCAAATACAACATAAAATGATGACTTACCATGATAGTTGGGGTTAAATGCACTAAGAATCACATTCGTATCATCACTGTATCAATAGGGAAGGATTCTTTGGCCATTAGGGGGGATAAATACTGAGTTCGGGTCGAAATGGAGGAGAAAAGTGAGTTAAACCAAAAACCCGACATAGATCCACTTTTTATGGATCTTATGTTTAAACCCTTCATAGTTCCTCGCACTGTTAGGAAAACAATGTTCTAACCATTTGCATGATTTTGGCTCAAGGAGGAGACTTGCACTGTTTGATTGCACATTTAGAAAATTGTGTGCCACCTATACAAAATCCCATTGTCCATATTGCACATTTTCTCCTAGGTAGATTCATGGTTTAGAAAAACTATATGCATATCGATATACCTTTCCCTTAGCCTTTGTCTCATTATACATGATTTCTGGTAGGAGTTTCACAATTTCGACTAATCGTGCACCAACTATTCACCATTATAGATTCCCAAAAAACATGGTGAAATGTTTCTAAACCCTCCCAAAAATTACCACACCACTTTATATTCATAAAATTCATATATGAAGGGTAACTTATGTGAAAATTAGTGTGATAATTCTTCCCCATCATTGTCCTTTCCATCCATAGAATGTAGAAAATCATCATTTCTCGGAAATAGTTCCAACCATTACCCTCTAATTTCCTTCTCTCATTCCCAAGTATCTTTCTAAATCTAACCATGTTACTTCAAAACCCAAACTAGACCAATGATTTATCTTGGAAAAACTTTCTCTTTCTAATATACAATCTTCCCTAGAACATTCACAAACAAAACATATATATCTTGGTCAACGTGATTCCACCATATCACATGGTCAGGATTAGGATGATACTTTATCAACCAAGATAAATTAAACTCATTATACACAATGTTGAACTATGGTAGAAATTCTAATTGATATTCCACCTCCCTATCCTATTCAAGTATCTCAAAATTGCATATTTATTGAAGATAAAACATTACCCTCCCTCCCAAAATAATGATATTCAAGCCTTGGAGTGATCTTTAAAAACACATCATAACTCACCTAGAATGAAAATTTCTATTTTTGATGATCCTTATATGATTTATAATGACTTTGAGTTGTCTCTATGTATTTCCTAATCTACTGAATCTCATCTATTTATTGTTGGAAAGTGATTGGCCCAACTAGTGAATTATCACCTACTTCCCCAAAAAAAGAGAAAGACAAAGGCATATATACAATGCTTTAGAAGGATCCATATCTATCAAGGCCTTGCAACTTTTTTTTTATGAGAACACCACCAATGGCGCATGCTTCTCCCATGATACCCAAAAATCAATTACACAATCCTGAAACATTTCATTAAATTTCTTTATCATCCGTTTGGATTGAAAATTTTTCTGAGGATGATTCATAGTACTCATATTCAACTGAGTCCCAAGGGCTTTCTATAAGTATTCTTATAAAAAAGATGTAACCCTTCAATAAATTCCTAAAATTATTGAAACGGTTAAGTCATGCCACTTCAAAACTTTTCAGATATATATTTCTGACATGTCCTCTAACTTTTTAGATTCAAGAAAAGGGTTAAAATGGGATGACTTTGTGAAGAGATCCAATATCACCAATATGGAATCATGTTTCTGAAACATTCTTGGGATACCTGTAGAAAAATAAATATCTATTAACTCCAATTTAAAAAATAACAATATGTATAGATTTCAACATACTAATTATCTGCTAATGCTCTACCTTAATTTGTTGACAATTTATGAATCTCAAGACAAAATCATCCAATATACTTTTCATACCAACCCACCCCAATAGTTCATTCAATGATTTATAAAACTTATACATTCCTCGAATAACATCCTATCATGAATGTAATAAGGAATTATTTAGTGGAATCTAATAGGACATAATTGCAACAATCTTATTCTTGAACTATAACACTAAACCTTCCTTAAAATTACACCCCTCAATAGTCTCCCCATCATTGATTTATGAACACATAGTCAATCATTATCCATTGTATTTCTATGCCTCTTTAACCATATCATCAAAATATGGAAAAACGAAAATATAAAGAAGGTCATGACTTTAGCTCAGTGTTCATATACCAAGCGAATTTGTGCTATGACTGACATCAACTACCAATCATCTGAATCTTTTTTTCCAACTAAGGAAAATGACTTTGCACATCAGGCATTGGACATAGAATTTTCATTTTCCAGTGTATAGATCATTTCAAAGTCAAACATTTGGATATATTCCACCAATATTATTTGTCTATGTTTTAAGTCCCGTTTTGAGAAAATGGGTTTCAATCTCTTATGATCTATAAAAATCGTAAATTTTTCACCAAAGAGGTAATGACACCAAGATTTCAATGCATGGAAAATGATAGCTAAATCCAAATCATGTTTTGGGTAGTTATATGAATTAAACATTAACTATCATGATCCATTAGCAACAAATTGATCTTCTGGAATGAGAATACAACCCAACACAAATTTGGAAGCATCACAATACACCACATGCCCTTGTCCTGATTTTGGAAAAATAACGACTAGTGATTTTATAAGGAAAACTTTCAACTCTTGAAATGATATAACGTCTCGGTTCTGGAATCCACCCAGAGGTGCCCCGTGACCATTTTGCCACATGAACTCAAGCGCATTTCCCCAAATGCCAGAGGCTTCCAACTAGCAGTGAGGGCTTTGGTAAGTTATTGGGGAAAACTATGCCCTCATTTGGTAAGGTATACAAGGAAATGAAATTAACATAAAATAGAGTAAGCAGTAAACAATACGCAACAAATGAAACCAAACAGTGGAAGAAACGAATATATAGTAATGATGATAATGATGTCGCTCGTACAAGTATCTAAGGAACACAACAAACACAACACCATGCTAAAATACTAGTAAAAATAAAGTATTAAAATAACAACAACTCCTGTAGCATCCCAAGCCTAATCTTGGTCCCTTGATCTCTATCTCCATGAAATCAAGTACCAAAAGTCGAAGGGCACTCGCCCTTATCTATACCTGCAACAAAAATGTCTTCTTGGGCCCAAAAGCATGGCCCATATAGGGTGTGAGATACAATCCCATTAGGCAATTACCCAAGGATCTCTACCTAACAGACAATGTATACAAGGGATGTAAAAGTTCGGGAAGCAGTAAACTGAAAATCACACAACAACTACAATCCATAGTTCTAGCATATAAAGTACACAAGTAAACAAACAACAACAAGTAGAAAATTGGTTACCCTCTGGGCAGCTCTGACAGCCTGTCCCCTGTGGTTTGACCTACAAGTACTAGCAACCCTCTGGGAGGCACACATAGTCTCACCCCTCTGGTTCAGCTATGTATAGATTTTCTGAGAAAGCACTCACCATCAATTCCCCCTATAGTCTCATATCGTACTAAAGGCTATCTGGGGAAGCACTCAACATCTCATTCCCCCTGTGGCCCACGTAGAGGAACTACAGACTCTCTGAGGACGAACTCATCGTCAATTCCCCCTGTGGTCTTGCATCGTATTAAAAGACACTCTGGAGAATCCATTAGGTCCATTCCCCCTATAGTCTACAACACTAGGTTCTCACAGTCCTGTGTGAAATAAACATGCTCCGTGCCCACATATCATCCCAAGTAAACCTCAAGAACTACTTGAATATCATTATAATGCACAACAGCATATCAGCATAATAGTCCCACTATCCTAAAACTATTCATGGGAAGTGTAAAAACGCCTAATAAAAAAACATGCAAAGAGAAGCACAATATTATATCATAGATTATCCAATTTTACATGAAATGATCTCTACTCAATAAATCATGCAAGGAAGGAAAACAATAAGGGAAAAACAGGAAACCCACAATTCCCCGCCCAAGGGAATTGGGGGAATATTTACAATATATTCACAGACATCCTACAGAATGGCACAAACCACCTACCTGGATGCTAGGAGGAAAAATTACATGATCCACACAGATTAATTCTCCTTATAATGGAGAAGATCTACTAAAATTCAAAAAACATTCAACCGGCGATGACATGAGAAAGAAGTGAAATTAGTAAACAAGGGTATTAGAAAAGGGAGGACTCACTTCTGCGGTTCCAATATAATTGACATCAATAGAAATAGAGAACAGACGAAGGAATGGTTTCTCAGAGAAGATTTGTGGTCGTACGGGTCGCTGTCGGACGAAGAAGCTGGAGAAGAATATGTTTTTCTCGATTAGGAGCAACCCCAGTCCATTTATTGAAAAAAAGAAAGTACATGGCGTTTACTTTTAGAGTACACGGTGTGAACTAGGATTTTTCGTACTCCGCTTTATGTAGCCTCCACGTCACCCCTACACCCTGTGTGTGCGGCCCAGGCATGGCCAGCACCTGGCTTCAAGTCGAAAAATAGTACACGGCGTGTACTCAGAAAGTACACAGTGTGTACTTCAATAATTTCCCGAAACTCCCTTTTTATCAAAAACTCCCAAATAAAGAAATACATACCTCAAATAAAGATCCGGGATATTACAAACTTCCCCACCTTAATGAAATTCATCCCTGAATTTCCCTAATGAGGCGTGGAAGAAGAACCCCTGAACAGCTCTGGCCACTACGATTGTACATCGGCCTCCCATTCCCATGACTTGTCATGTACTCGTCCATGCTGCCATAGAACCTGTACTAGGGGAACAGATTGCCCATGGAGAACCTTTGTACTATGATCAACAATCCGGATAGGATGCTTCTCAAATGATGCATCTGCATTGAGCTCAACATTCTCGGGCTGAAAGACCTGACATGGGTCCGAAAAGTAACATCAGAGCTGAGAAACGTGAAAGACAACATGCATAGCCCGGTACCTCTGAGGTAACTGCAGCCTATAGGCAATCAGCCCAGCTCTCTCCAAAACCTCAAATGGCCCAACGTACCGTGGTGAATGCTTAGCCTGTCTCTGAATCCTCTTGTGTCCCAAACGCGGTGCGACACACAGGAAAACCTGATCCCCAACCTCAAACTCCAAAGGTCATATCCATTGATCAGCATAAGACTCCTGTAGAGACTGTACCATAGCCATCCAATTCCGAATCAACTCAATCTTCTCTAAGGTCTTATGAACAAGATGAGGTCCCAGCAAGGCTGCCTCTCCTGCCTCCAGCTAGCATAAGGGTGATCGACATGGCCTACCGTAAAAATCCTCATAAGGTTCCATCTGAATATTATCATGAAAACTGTTGTTGTAGGCGAACACAATAAGAGAAATATGCTTCTCCCAAGAACCGTCAAAGTCCAAAATGCATGCTCTGAGCATATCCTCTAGCACGTGGATCATACACTGGGACTGGCCATCTGTCTGGGGATGGTATGTTGTACTCAAAAGTACGTGTGTACCCAATGCCTTATAAAGCCCCTTCCAGAATCGAGACCTAAAGCACACATCTCTATCTGAAACAATGGAGTGAGGAACTCCATGCAGATGTATAATCTCTCATATGTATATTTTTCCTAAATCATCAACATTGAAGGTCACCTTGATCCGTAAGAAGTGAGAAACCTTCGTAAGCCTGTCGATGACAACCCAAACATCATCATTACCTTGATGCGACCTTGGAAACCCTGTCACAATGTCCATCCCAACATCGTTCCACATTTAATCTAGAATGGGTAACTATTGTAAAAGTCCTGCTGGTCGTTGATGCTCTGCCATAACCTACTAACAAGTAGAATACCGCAAGATGAAACCAGCAACATCCCTCTTCATACATGGCCACCAGTACTGGCGATGAATATCCTGATACATCTTGGTGACGCCAGGATGAACTTTCCAAACAGAGGAATGAAAATCCTACATCATATCCTCACGTATGTCTTCTGGCACCCATACGCATCCCTGGAAATAAAAGATCTCATCCTCACCCCCTGTCCATCCAGGAAGAGGGTCCTCTCCAGATACACTCTCCCGAAGGAATAAGCCTTCTGAGTCTGATAGCTACCTCATCCGTACCCCATCAAGTAGTGTAGAGGTAATCGAAAAAGAAGATAGAATGGTTTGTTCTTGTCTGTCGTGCACCTCTCTATGCATCATAGAGAATAGATCCATATGTTGCCACTCACTATCGGCCTCCTGAACTACCTGAATCTGAGTTCAACTGCTCAACGCATCTGCCACTGCATTTCCCTTAGCTGGCATACAGGAGAGATCGAATTAGACATACTATAGATACTCAACCCACCTGTGCTGCCTCATATTCTGGTCTCTCTGAGTGAAGATATACTTGAGACTCTTATGGTTGGTGAAAACCATGATGTGCTCTCCAGAAGGTAGTTTCTCCAACAACATAAGGCATGAACAACAGCTGTCAACTCCAGATCGTGTGTCGGGTAGTTTCTCTCATGTGGCCTCAACTTCCCAGATCGCGGTACACAACTACTCCATCTCCCTGCATAAGCACAACACCCAGCCCGATACCTAATGCATCACAATAAATAGTGTAGCTCTAGCATAGTTCTGTAAATACTAGTATCGGTGCTGACGTCAGCCTTCCCTTCATCTCCTGAAAGGCCGAATCACAAGAACCTGACCATAAGATCTTCACCCCCTTCCTAGTCACTCCTATCAAAGGATCTTCTAGGCATGAAAAGTCCTAAATGAAGCATAGGTGGTATCCATCTGTCCCTAGGAAACTCAGCACCTCAAAAATGTTCTTCGGCTGCTCCCAGAAAACTATAGCTCTCAATTTCTCGGGGTCCCTTGATACTCTTACTTCTGAGGCGACATGACCCAAAAAGTGAATCTGATCCATCCAGAAGTGGAACTTCATGAGTTTAGTATAAAGCCGATGCTCTCTCAGTGTATTCAAAACAATCTCAAGATGGGTAGCATGGTCATGAAGAGTGTGAGAGTACAACAAGATATCATCCACTAACACCACAACGAATGAATTCAAGTAAGGATGGAACATTTCGTTCATCAGTTCCCCAAAAACCGTTGGTGTATTCGTGAGACCGAACTGCATGACCGTATACTCATAGAGACCATACCTGCTCTTAAAGGATGTTAGAGGTATATCTGATGGTCTAACACACAAGTGATGATAAACGGGCCTCAAATCGATCTTCAAGAACACCCGAGATAAAAGAAGCTGATTAAAAAGGTCACCCATCCTCAGCAAGGGATATCAGTTCTTGAACGTGAACTGGTTCTGCTTCCGATAATCCACACAGAGCCATAGGGTACCGTCTGCCTTCTTCGCAAACTGGATAGGCAAACCCGAGGGAGAAGTAATGGGTCAGATGAAACACTTTCCCTACAACTCCTCCAATTGCTTCTTGAGCTTCTGCAACTTAGGTGTAGCCATCCTATAAGGAGGAATGGACACTGGTGTCGCTCCTGGAACGAGCTCAATCGAGAAGTCTACCGCACGCTCTGAAGTCAAACCTGAAAATTCCTCTGGAAAGACATCCCTGAAGTGATCCACCATTGGAGGAACGCCTAACTATGATGTCCCCTGGTCATCCAGATAAAGACTAGAAATTTGTTCTGTCACCCTTCCTAGCCCATGATTCTCAAGTCCTTCTCAACTCGCTTAAACATCTCATTCACCTCTATGAAGAAAAGATTCACTCTCTGTTGAAATGAAACTCACCCTAAGGTGATAATAGTCGAAAACTACCTGGAAGGGAACCAAATAGTCCATCCTGAGAATGACATCATATCCTGGAATCTCTAGGACGTAGAGATCCCATAAGAAATGATACATTGCAACCTCGAGAGGGAACTCTCTACACTGAAGTACACTAGATGTCATTGTCCCCATTGGTGTGTCTACTGTTAGAGAGTCTGTCGAAGAAAAGATACAGAGCCCAAGTCTCTCCACGACAGAAATAGAGATAAAGCTATGCATAGCAGTAGTATCAAAAAGTGCTGAAGATAAATCTAAGGATACTAAAATTGTACCTCAAACTGTAGTAGGTCCGGGATCCTTCTCCTGATCGGTAAATTCCACGGTGAAAGACTGGACTACACCGCAGCCATGTAACCCTTCCTGACCACTCTGAGCTGATCCAACCTTCTAACGCTATAATACAGGTGGCTGACCGCCACGGCCTCGACCTCCATCTTAGCCCAAATGGCCGGAAGAACTTTTGTTCCCCAACTGGTGAGAAACATGTGGTTTTACTCCTGAACGAGGAGGCATGGAAGATCCCCGATCACTAGGTGCTGGTGAGAAAACTAGGAAGAATCTCTGATGGTGACCCATCTTGCCGCAAGATCAGCACTCCATGGGGTCGCTCTAGTACTGCAGCCTCCTGTACCCTGACCGGCCACACTGGTAGCATATCACCTGGATGCCTAACGATGCATCTCACTTCCTTGGATCACCGCGTGTAGACTCCCTATGGTGCTTCTTGCTGTCATCTGAAGGAAAACTAGCTCTGGAAGTAGAACCGCCCTGGATAGCAGCTCCGGATTCATTCATATTGCGCTCCGAAATTAGTTCCTGGTTGACGATGGAAGTGATTGAAGTCAACTAGAAGATATTCACCTGTGAGCGTATCTCCCACCTGAGACCATCCTCAAACTTCCTCTATAAGAACATCACGTCCCCACCTCGGAGGGGTGTGAAACGCAACAGCTCAGTGAAACGAGAGGAGTACTCCAGAACAGAAGGAGTACCATGCTCTAAGATCATGAACTCTTGGGCTCGATCGACCTTCAGGGTCTCCGGGTAGAAGTAGTCATAAATGACGTGTTGAAACTCCTCCCAAGCCATAACCTGCTGATGACCCACATTTGAGATCATGTCCCACCACCTCATGGTGGAGTCTTGTAGAATATAGTTAGTGAGCTTGACCCGCCTCTCTAGAGGCGTCTCTAGATGCTCAAAGATGGTCAACATGGCTACCAGCCATGACCCTGCAGCCTGTGGTCCTCCTTAACCTGAGAAAGTGGGAGGATGTTGATGCTGGAAAACACGGGTCAGGTCTTCCATAGTCATGGAAGGAGGAGGTGCTACCTAAAAGTTCTTCATCATCCTCATAAAATCCTCCCTGAACTACGAATTAGTTCCTGTAACTGGTATGACAGCCTGTTCCATGGTTGGCCCGACCGAAGGATAGGCAGGAAGTCCCTGATCAGCTATGTCTGGCGTCTGATAACTTCCTGACAACTGACGAACAACCGGAGGACGTCTCAGAGGCATAGATCTCAATGGTCAAAATCATTACTAATATTAGTAAAACAAGGACAGAGAACCATGGAGTACAAAACTAAAATAAGAGAAGGAAAAGCATAATATTTACAAAACAAGACTACACGACGTGTATAAAATGTACACGACGTGTACTTAACTCTTTTTCCCTGCCTATGTCTCCTTGAATGGCTATCCCACATAGTCTTCTTAAACTGAAACTAGACAGCGTGTTCCTGGTGGACACGGCGTGTAGTAGACACTTTTTCAACGACCTGTGTTACTAGCTACACGGCTGGCTAAATGGCAGAGACTACACGGCATGTTCCAAACAAACAAAACATGTACTTGATGATTTCTCCCAACCCGAGTTATTGGATACATGGACAAGTACATTGCTGACCCTTACACACCATGTTCCAAAAAAACACGGAGTGTATGGAAGAAGATAACATTGACCCGTGTTGCTCGTGACACAGCCGGGTACCTGGAACAAGACTACACAGTCTGTTGCTATCAAACACGGCATGTTCTACTCAAGCATCCCTGACCTGTGTTGTTAGTTACACAATCGAGTACATGATCACTAATACATGACATTTACCTACCATACACAGCATGTTCCTGGCGATATTCACAACTCGTGTTTTTTCTCACACAGTCAAAGACACAGTTTAAAACTACACGGAATGTATATATATAGAACACGCCATGTATTTTTGGTTTTTCAAGGCAGTATCTCTGAAACTGCACTGTAGCCTAGAAAACACTGATCATAAGGCATGATGGTTCCAAATTTCAATATGTGAGGTCCCATACTATCCGTGAATCAATGATTGGCATCCAATAAATTCAAATACCAAGAAAAACATGTCAATGATCCACCAATTTCCAATTGAAGAGGGCCCATAACACCTAATGAACCAAAATTTGGCATTAATTCAAGAAAATTACAATACAAATAGTCCTTTATCAAATAGCAGAGATTCTATCAAAGCATCTATCACATCAACATGAAAAATATACACAAGTATATCACAACAACATGAAATTTCTAATGCATCCTATATGGAATGGAAAGAATGCATGGCATGTGATTTCTAACAAGTGTCTTTATGATGAATGAGATGGATTACCCTTATCTCATAGAGTTGTGACAGAAATAGAACCACGATAGCAAAACAACAACAACACAGGACATCTGAATCACTCTAGGTAAAATCATATGAACCATAAATCTCAAAACCAGAAAACTAAAATAAAGGCGGTAGTATGGCCTTTTCCATGTACACGGGTTAGATACTCCCGGGAACAGCTTAACACCAATTACCGAATCCATCCTATTTCAGGCTAAAGGCTCCAAACATTAAATCAAGAGAATAGAAACCCTCTGATACAATTTTGAAACGTCCCGATTCCGGAAGCCACCCAGAGGTGCCCCATGCCCAGTTCTCCACATGACCTCAGGCACATTTCCCCAAATGCCAGAGCCTGCTGACTAGCAACGAGGGCCTTAGTAAGTTATTGGGGAAACTATGACCTCATTTGGTAAGGTATACAAGGAAAATAAATTAATAGTAAATAGTGGAAGCAGTAAACAACAATAAAAAAATGAAACTAAATAGTAGAAGTAATGAATATATAGTAATGATGATACTGATGCAGCTGGTACAAGTATTAATGGTACGCAGCAAACATAACAACATGCTGAAATACATGTAAAAAAAATTACTAAAATAACAGCAACTTCTGCAGCAACGCAAGCCTAAGCTTGTTCCCTTGCTCTCCAGCTCCAAGCAATCAAGTACTAGAAGTCGAGGGGTGCTTGCCTTTATCTATACCTACAACAACAAAGTCTTCATGGGCCCAAAAGCATGGCCCATACAGGGTGTGAGATACAATCCGAGTAGGCAATCACCCAAAGATCTGTGCCTAATAGTCAATGAATACAAGGTAAGTAAAAGTGAAGGAAGCAGTAAAAAGAGAAGCACACAATAGCTACAATCCACAGTTCTAGCATATAAAGTACACAAGTAAACCACCAACAATAAGTAGAAAACAGGTAACCCTATGGGTAGCTCTTATAGCCTAACCCATATGGTTCAACCTACAAGTACTAGAAACCCTCTAAGAGTCCCACACAGTCTCACCCCTCTGGTTCAGCTAAGAATAGAATTTCTGAGGAAGCATTCACTATCAGTTCCCCCTGTAGTCTTATATCGTACTAAAGGATCTCCGGGGAAGCACTCAACGTCTCATTCCCCCCTATGGCCCATGTCAAGGAACTACAGACTCAATTATGAAACACTCATCTTCAATTTCCTATGTGGTCTCGCATCGTATTAAATGAAACTCTGGAGAATCCCTTACCTCTATTCTTCATATGGTCTACTACACTAGGTTCTCACGGTCCTATGTGAAATAAACATGCTCAGCACGTGTGTATCATCCCATGTAAACCTCAATAACTACATGACTATCATTATAAGTCAGAACAATATAATAGTATAACAGCCCCACTATCCTACAACTAGGCATGGAAATTGGAAAAACTCTTAATAAGAATAACATGCAAGGAGATGCACAATAATATAGCATAGATTTTCCAATTTTACAAGCAATTATCTCTACTCAAGCAATCAAGCAAGTCAGACAAACAGTAGGGGGAAAACAAGAAACCCACAATTCCCCGCCCAAGGGAATTCGTGGAATTTGTACAGAATATTCACAGACTTCTTACAGAAAGGCACAAAACACCTACCTGTATTCTAGGAGACCAAAATACTAGAGCCACGTAGATTTATTCTCCATATTACAAAAAATATCTATGAAAACACACAAAACGTTTAACCGATGATAACTTGAGAAAGAAGAGGAATTGGTAAACAAGGCACTAGGAGAAGGGAGGCCTCACCGCTGAGGTTCCAAAGCAATCAATGACAATCGTAATGGAGAATGGATGGAGGAACGGTGGATCAGAGAAGATCCATGGACCTATGGGTCATTCTCAGATGTAGAATCTGGAGAAGAAGATGTTTTCCTTGATTAGGTGCAACCCCGGTCTGTTTAAAGAAAAAAAGAAAGTACACGACATGTACTTTTAGAGTACATGACGTGTATTAGGTTTATCCATACTCCGCTTTATGAGGCCTCCATGTCACCCCTACGCCCCATGTGTGTGGCCTAGGAATGGCTGGCACACGTCTTTGAGCATTAAAAGAATACACGGTGTGTACTCAAAAAGTACATAGCGTGTACTTCAAAAATTTTCAGATACTCATTTTTTCTCAAAAAATCCTGAAAAAGGAAAGACATACCCCAAACGAAGATCCTAGTTCTTAAAAGGCTTCCTGATATTCCTTGGTACATTGGAATTAAATATTTTTCCTTTTCTGAACATTCATCAGTCAATATAGTCATGATAAATCAGGAAAAAACATTGTTTATATCCAACTAGACTATGGAAACTCCATATCTTGAAGAAATGATTTTGTGTTTTCTAAGAGATGATAAAGTCTATAAATTATCAATCCATTGAAACTACCATTAATGAGATTGAATGGAAAATAAAACCTACTTCCTATATCCACAAAACAGAATTTGATAATTTGGAATAAAAATGATGATCCTGCAAGATTCCCAACACTGTCTCCATGTGTGTCTCATGTTTCTACCTTGTTCTTGAATACACAAATATGTCATCCACAAACACAACCACCAAAGAATACATATACCATTAAAATATATAATTCATTAGTTCCATGAAGACCATTGGTGTATTCATATGACTGAAATTCAATACCACATATTCATAATCCTCATATCTAATCTGAATATTTGTCTTTGAAATACCCTCATTTAGAACCTAAAAATAGTGGTATCCAAATCACAATTCAATTTTTGGAACCACTGGGATCCCCTCAATTGATCGAACAGGTCATTAATGCATGGAATTGGCTACCATTCACTTATAGAAAATTATTTAAGCCTATGATAATCCGCACATAGATGAAAATTTATATATGCCTTTTTGGAAAAACAGACCATTGCTTCCCCCAAGGACGTGTTAGGCCAAATGAAACCTTTTCTTTCCATCTCCTCTAACTACAAATTCAATTACCATAAATATATTCGTTCTATCCTATAAGACATAAAGGAAAGAAGACGTGTTAGCATATGTAAATAAATTTTAAGCTCCACTTCCCTTATAGGTGGTAACCCTAATAAATTTTCATGAAAGTGATATGGTAACTAATAAAACACTTTTCAAAAAAATGTTAGATTGGATCTCTTTCATCGATTCTAAAGTATAATCTACCAATTGGTATGATATAATTCCTTAATCTAGTGCTAACAAGTCTATTGAGCCTTTCTTTACATTCTGGTCTCCTCAAAATAGATTCTCGACACCATCTTACGTTGTAAAACTGACCTTTTGGTATAACATTTTATGTGATCCTTGAACGTTGTAGAGAAATACATACCCAAGATAATATCATATAAATCCATCTCAAGCACTGAAAATTCCCATATCACCTCCAATCCATCAACATTTATAGAACATTTTCTACACTCAAGGGCTCTATATTATCTTCTACAAATAGATTTTTTATGTTTTCACAAGCACTACTACAAATCTTGGTTTATCTAGATCCAGGGTATTAACAACGCTAACTAAAAATGTTGTTAAAGATCCCATTTTTTTCATAGTAAAAAAGAATGGAAAATGGGGGTCTTTAATAGCACTAAAAAAGTGATGTTAATGGGGGAACTTAATCAGTGCCTTTGAAAAAATCATTGATTAATGGGGTCTTTTAATAGTTCTTAAAAAAAGAACTATTAAGGGGGAGGGGGTATTTATCAATGATTTTTTAGAAGCCCTTAGAAATACCTACTTTATCAACGCTTTTTTAGCAGTGATGATAATGGTATACTAAAAAAAATTCATTAAGAATATTATATTAATATGTTAATATATTTTTATTTATATAAATATAAAATATATTTTTTAAAACATGTTTTACATAAGGTACATAAGAATTTTCACATAATATATAAGTGATTTTGAGAAAATGGATTATAATATAATTAAAAATATATTTTATAATTTGTAATTTTCTTATTATTACTGAGTAATAGTAATTTAATAAAAATTTGAGGTTAAAAAACAAAAAATTAATAAAATATATAGAATAAGTTGAAAAAATTACTCAAACATCAAACCACCATAAATATTGATTCGGGTGTCCTCTTTTGGTATACCATATATCAAATAGAATCATTTTATGACCTCTACACTATTGGTGAGAGACATAAACCTCTATCACATTTTTCAAGGCCAAAAACGCCTCTAAGGCCTATAAAATTGAGTTATTAGTCAGGGAACACTGACTTTTTACATTTGATGGATTTTCAACCTCTTTTAAGGGTTTCATATTGCCTATTTTGGTGGAGAATGAATTTATTCCAAGGTTTTACATTCATATTGATATTATGATTATGAAATTTTGTTATTTTTTAAAATGTAAATATATTTATAATTTAATATATGTGTTTTATCTTATATTTACATAGAATAAATCACTTATATAAATACATGTATCAGCATATTTATGTATAAATGTATATTCTAATATAATTAAATAAATGAATAATATAAAAATGTATTTAAAAAATATCTACGAATTTTGTAAATTATATTTACATATACATATGTATACATTAATAAATATAAAGATATATTTAAATTATATTCTAATATATATAAATAAATATAATATATAATATATTTAAATAAATATAAGTATATATATCACACACGCAAATATTGTATAAATGTTTTCTAAAATATTTATATAAATACATATAAAATATATATATATATATATAAATATAATTAAATATAAATAAAATCAACATGGTTTAGTGGTAAAGTTTCTCCATATTCGATGGACATGTTTACGGTTTGAATCTAGGTGGGTGTGCATAAGGTCAGATATTCACAAAGCACGGATAAAAGGTGGTGGGGTGAAAATCACAAATAAAGTGGGGGTGGAGCGCTGTTAAAGGTGTTGTAGAACCATTGATAAAGGGGTTCATAATCATAGGGGTCTAATTTTTTCCCTTTAACAGTGATAAACAACACTGTTAATGGACCCTTTTAATTGTTCTTTTTTAGTGCAATAATTTCTAATTTTTTATTAGTGATAGAAGGAATCTTCTAAACATTCAAACCCAAAAAATAAATTGTATAAGAAGAAATAAATGTCATGACCCGTCCTCGGGGCCCGTGCCGTGACTACCCCAAGCCCGCCTTCCATAGGCTAGGGGCTGGCGACTAGCACCAAGGCGTAAAATTCCCGGTAAACAGGGAAGGCATTGCCTTTATAAGTAACAACCACCACAGAGTCAGCAAGCAGAAGTAACTACAAAGTGTAGAAAAGTAAAGGGGGCCGGAATACAAGCCCAACTGAAAGTACAACTAAAAAGTAAAGTACAGCAACTGAAGAAAAGTCGGTGGCCTCGTGTCGTCCACTGGCAATCCCACCTGAAGGGTGGGTACAGATAGCCTCCAGGCTCCTCGGGTCCCACGTCCGCTCCGAGCACGTCTCGCCCAGTGGTCCACCTCCAGGTACCGTCCTGCTCCACGCCCCAACCGCGATCAGCGCTGTCCGTCGTCTGCATCCAACACAACAAGGTGCGGGCATAGCCCGTGCAGGGGTGAGTATAAGCTACTCAGTAAGGACCCCGAGACCCCCGAAGGTCTCCCGAAATCCACAAAGGATATAGCACAAAAGAAAGATTCAATCACGAAGTAACATCTGACTCGACTTAGGTATATGCCCATACATATACCTAAGTCCCCAATTCTAGCTCTGCTCACGAGCTCAAGAACAACTCAATCCACAAAGGAAAGCAAGACTCAAATCCACAAGGAGAGTAAACAGTAAATCCACATAGGATAGTTCAACACAATCCATAAAGGAGAGTAACATAAGATTCAGCTCAACCATGTATACTTTTTCAGATGACGTCAAAGATGATCACTGATCCATCTAAGTCATCGGACCCACGAAGGATCGATAGGTACTAACCCCCGCAAAAGACCCACGTAGGATCGGGCTCACACAGAACCGGTAGTAAGGACCCACATAGGATCGGGCTCACACAGAACCTGTAGCACTGATCCACGTAGGATCGCTGAGTGCAGTAGTCGACGCAGTCCACTGAGGATCTCTGCACAGTCGTCGCCGCAGTCCACGAAGGATCTCTGCTCTGCCGTCGTCGCAGTCCACTGAGGATCTCTGCTCTGCCGTCGTCGCAGTCCACGGAGGATCTCTGCTCTGTCGTCGAAGTCACAGCCAGCGCTAGGGTTCCCGCACATAGAGAGCTCATTTAGGAGGGTCCGCTCCACGAGCCGAGAGGCTGATACATCAACTGACACTTAGTCCGAAGTTGATGTATCCAAAAGTTCCGTATCGACAACAGGATCTCAACGCAACAGACGGCGCGTCAATCGGACGCCCGGTCTGAGAGTTATTGGCATTTTCGTCCTAGGGGCCCGGTTGGTTTTTAGAGCAAAACCAACCCGACCGTACTCCGCCTGTATCTGATCCTCGGGCGGAGTATGCCAAAAGTTCCGTCTCACTTAGAGGAAACTACCACAGCTGGCGGTACGTCGTTCGGACGTCCGTAGCTCAAGTTATGAGCGTTTCCGCTCCGAGGGCCCGGTTGGTTTCGTGTACGAACCAACCCGGCCGAACCCAAAGTCTCCCGAAACATTGAGTGTAATACACCGAAACGACCGTCTCGATCCAAGGATCGCGTAGCCGCTGACGGTTCGTCAATCGGAGGTCCCAGGCCCAAGATATGGGCAAAAGACCGAAGAGGGCCCGAAAACGGGGGTTCTGGGCCCGGGGCGACCCGGCCCAAACCCCCCCTGGGTGGGCCGACCCGGGTCGGCCCGAACCGGGTCTGCCCGACCCAGACCGACCCGGCGAGGCCGGGTCCGGTCCGGCCTGGGCGCGGCCCGGCTGACCGGACCGGCCGGCTTGGCTTCGGCCGAGCGGCCGAAGGAGCCGCCGCCGCGTGTTTGACCCGCGGCTTGAAGGAAACGCGGCCCCGCGGGGGGCCGCCTGGCACGCGGACGCGGCCGGGCCGCCGCGTCCCTCCCCGGTTCCGCGCGGCCGCGGCGGATCTTCTCCACGGCGGCGCGCCGGGCGCCGCCGCCTCCGTTCGCCGGCGCCGCCTTGCCGGCGACCCGCGCCGCCGCCGCCTTCCGCGGGCCGCCGGAGTTGCTCTGGTGGCCCGTTTTGCCTCCCGTCTGCGCCGTTGCTCCTCCCGGGGGCCGATCTTTACTGCGGGATCAACAGATCGCCCCTACCGCGCGGTTCGTCGTCGTCCTCCATATCCGCACAACAAAAGAGATCGGCGGAGGGTTGCCGGGTCTTGTTCGTTAGACCCGCACCCTCCGCGTTAGTCATAAACCACGGGAGGAATAATCAACAACAATTTTAAATAAATTAAAATTGTCGGAGATCATGTTCTTCACTTTAAAAGAATAAACACGGGGAAATAAGATAAAATATTCCAACATCCCTTACCTTGTCGTCGTCGTCGGACGAGAGGTCGTCGCGGAATCGCTCGTCGCGGATGAAGGAGATCGCCGCGTCGTCGCGGTATCCGGCGTCGCGTCGCCAATCTCCGGATCAAGATCAAAAGGATTAATTTAAATCCGTTGATATTGAATTATAAAAAGGGGAGAAATAAACGATTCGTTTCTCACCTTAATTTCCGAACGAGGATCGGCCGCGGAAGAAGAGGTGCCGCCGAAGAACGTCGCGGGTAGGGCTCGTCGACGTCGCAGATCACGGCGTGCGTCGTCGAATTCCGGTCGCCAGCGTCTTCACGTTCTTCACGTTCTTCGCGTTCTTCGCGTTCTTCGCGTTCTTCGCGTTCTTCGCAGGGAGGGTGGAGGCCCAGAGAATCTCGCACCACGAGTAATCCTCCAAAGGAAAGAGTTGGTCTTATTTTATTATTTTGCCAACGAACGCAAACGCGTAAGTAACGACCCATTAAATTCGTTGTATTAATTCAACGAATGAAACAGCCCATTTAATTCACGAAATAAACCACCCAATTAAATGGTCTGTTAAGAAATTAAGAAAACGCATCGGTTCACTTTTCAGTTACTTTGACGGGTTTTCGCGGGTGCGTTACTTAGCGAAAGAAACGGCGGGGCTCGTGCGGGCCCCACCTCACAAATATCCTAACAAGGGGGTAGGATATTTCCGGATATCATCCTATCCACTTTAACTCAGTTCAAGTGGCTTCCAAGTGACTTCCAAGTAGCTTAAGTGAAATAAAATAAAGTTGTCGCACAAACCTTATTTTATTTCTGACTTATGCCCCAAAATTTATAAACCACGTCTGAGCAAACGCAACTCCGGAAGAGGCGTTTCTAAGAAAATACCGGCGCTGCGATTTCATCGGTGCCCTCAGAATTCGATTCCGGGCACCGGTTCAAAAGATAGAAAAACCCGCTCGTCCGTTCACTGAACGTACCCGAGCCAAACTTCGGAAATTGATTTCGGGCACACCGGGCCTCGGAATTAGGTGCCGTCTGAAGCTGCGCTCTTGTAAAATTCCAAAGAAAATTAAGAAAAAAAATTCCTTGAAATTTGCGGGTCTTTACAATAAAGTAATGAGATTCACCTGTATCAAACAAATATTTCATACGGGTATAATTCATAAGAATTAAACCTATCACTATTGATGGTATAGAATTCTCATCCACAATCACCATCCCAGCTACATATAATTGCTTGCCCATGAGACATTTTTCCCAATTGCCATGTTGAGATTGCACTACACATGGAGTCATAGAATTCCTAGAATCCTCATGGTTAGGTCTATTCTGCTAAAGAGAGGTATAATTCTTCCTCCATCATGTCAAATCATACAACATCTATGACACCTGAGATGTATCCCAAACACCAGACCTTGAACCACTTCGCCAATAGCGCTGAATGTTACCCTATATAATTGTATTTGTGTAATTATATTGGTTGTTTTATACACTATGACTTCATGTGGTAAAGAATACCACATTGGAAACATCCCAATTTTATGTTACGTCATAGATAATGTTGTACTGATCCTTTTATATGATTCTAATTCAAACTCCCGCATTAGATATATGTGTCCCACTTATTCTATCTCCTAGTATTAGACTTACCATTATTTCCCATAGCTATCAACAAGATTCCTCATCTCGTAGCTTCAGAGATGTCCATTTCTTCTACAATCACTCTATTGAACAGATATATATAATTCATGATTAAAAGATGAAAAATATTCTAGTGAATATACTGCATTATCCCCAATTCAGATTTTCATTCCTTCATGGATGAACTAGCAACAACATTAGGTGAAAAGTTCCCAAAATTCATGAATTTAGCCACGTATGCTGTGATAGAAATGTTTTCCTACATCATACTGAAGAAGTTTATATTTCTTGGAATTATAAAGATGTGAGGATATAATTATTATCTAAACTATCCTTAAAAATACTACCATGAATGGACTTGGTCTAATATATCATAAATAACTAAATCTGACCTCTAGAGTGTAAGATCATAGAGCATATTAGTCATCTTTTTGAATTAGAACTCTTCTAGTGTGCTAATGAAATTGGAGATATGATCAATCCTATTCAGTAGCATTTCTACTTTTTGTGGTTTAGAATCACCCTAAAATATGCGTGGATTCTGCTTCTAGAATTAGATGGAATGATCCACTTTCCTTATATTATCCCTCCTATTCCTACTTTCCATAGTCTAAAATTCATGGATGACTCTATGAACCAACTTTTGGTTCCCCTTTAGATTCGGTGAAACCACATTTTAAGAATATTCCACTAGTTGGATTCTACGATGCCTACCTAATGAAATTTTCTATAAACACAACAAATTCTATAAGTCTCACTTCATAATAAATGTAGGATTAACAATTGAAAAATCTACAACATCACAACTATCTCAACAATTCTTTCAAAAATATAAATTTTACCATGTCCAACCATTTCTGAGATATTTAAACTTTCTTTTGTAAATTAAACAGTTTCAAAATACAATAACCATTTTCATTTCAAAAATCATTCATTTGAAAAAAAAATTAATTTTTAAAAAAATTGAAAACATTTCACCAAATAATATATAATAACTCAAAATGAAATTTTCTCTCTTAGTGAGAAATCATTTTTCTAAACCCGGCCATACTCATCACATTAGAAATATCTATGAAAATTAAGTTATCATTCCTGTATGTGTATACAAAACTCAGGCATACCCAACTCCATGGTGACTTGAAGTTTAGTATAAAAAGTTAGAAACATGATTTTATTATCTAAATTTCATGTCTCTATGATAATACTCCTTTATAAAATAATGACATAAGGAATAGACCAGAATAGAGATCAAATCTATGACAAAAATAATTGAAGGATAATTTTTATGCAAGGACCAAACCAGATGATACCACTTGTAATATCTGTCTTCTTCTAATTATAATTGGAAGGTAGGAATACATTACATGACCTTAGGAGACTTCCCTTATATTCCAAATGCTAGAAATAAATTCCAAGGGAATTATTAATAATTGCGGATGATTTTCCAATTTGTAAATAAAAAAGTCCAACCAAGCATTCCATGAAAAAATAAATCACAACATTATGAATGATATAAATGAAATAGAACAAAATGAAATATCATTTATATCAATACCATATTAAAAATAGTACCATAGTGAAAGAAAACACAACATTAAAATTAAAAGTGGAAGACATATCAAACAAAACAAAAAGTCATCCTTAATGGAAATCCAAATCTCCAACAACTGTTAAGACTAAGATGACATGAAAAGTGCTTGTATTCAGGTAATATCATTTGTTGTAAATAAATTTTATGATGAAATTAAAATCACCTCACTGTGTATTTTGAAGAAAATTAAATTGACCATCGTATTCATGAAATCAAGCTCACAATTCTTTTAAAGGTCCATACTATTCATGTGAATATTTCTAGAAGTATAGGATCATGAGAATCTTCCTATGTTCAGTTTGAATGGTGTTATTATATTGGTAGAGAATTGGAGTCTTAATTTCTATGATATTAAAAATGAAAATTATTTTATTTATTTTATTTATCACAAATCATAATTAATTTGTAAAACATGTGATGAATGATTGATGAAATAATGGAGGAGAAGAAAATTTGTTTATAATCATCTTAAGATTAATCGTATCTGGGTGGAAAGGAAGAAATGGTTTTGAAAATTATATTCAGACTAATCATGATCATGTTGATTGTAATCATGGAATTCATATTCTGGTAGAGTAAGAATGAAATATATTTTTGGAGGAATGGGAAGTCGAAATACATTCCATTGAAATTTAGACAATTTTAAATCCTAACCTCAGTGAATCCAAATTCATGAAAGATTTTGTGTTAAAATCTAATGTTTTTGAAAGAATTAATTTGGTGAAACTAAATATTTTTGTTCTAAAAATAGTCATAATGATTTCATTAGATTCATATTTGTTTATAGGATGACATGATTTTTGGAAAATGTGTGAAATTGAAGGTACATGTTTTAAATCAAACCAAAATCCAAAGGATATAAATAATCATAGAAATAATTTAAATGGATTAGTAATAAAAAAATAGAATGTATTTTATTTGGTAGAATGATCAATGGTATCATTTTCAAAAATAAATGAGACTAATCCATAATGTAGTCAACTATTCATCGGGTTGAATTTTTTTGTCTCCTGTTTTAATATCAAGGGGGTCTATATGAAATAAAGCAAATAATCCCACATAGAGATGTTTGGATATGTTGTCAAAGAGAAGCATGAAATTCTATGAAGAATATGTTTTTTCTTTCTCTGGGGTCGAGAAATATAATGAAGAAATAATATAGATAAATCACAGCAAAGAGTCAGAATTGTGTTTTTCAAAGAGGATGAAAGATCTCTATTTCTTGAAGAATTATATCTTGTATAGAGAAGAATAATATAGAAATCAAAATGCAAATAAAAATTGGACTATATCTTGAAAATAATGTCTGAAGAGTGCTTCTGTTTTGAGATGATTCGAGAAGGATCAAGAAGAGTTAATGAAGTCATAAATACACTCAAACATCAAAGAATCATTAATATTTCGGTAATTTGGTTGAGCAGGAAACAATTTCATATTCTAGTCAAATAAATCTTCAGGTCACCTATAAAATGAGATAAGTAAATATATTTTTGAATTATTGTTTAGAGAGAAATAGAGAGAAGTATCACATTTCTCGGTAGATAAGTAGATTCTATATTTAGCTCTACAGAAGATGTTTCGTCAGACCAACATGAAAGGAGAATGGACAATATTTCAATGTATTTAGTTAATCATTCTATTCAGTTGATAATCAAATTCAGATTTTCATTGTATTTGGAAAGTCATCGGATCTAGCTGGATAATCAGAAAAGTATTACCGTATTGGGTTTTCTAGGATGATGAATAAGGTGTTCATAATTGTCTCAATCATATTCTAGTAGTGTTATTTTTTATTATTGGGAAATTGGACTATGAGAATCAGATTGGGAAAATTAGACTACGCAATCATATAGAGTTTCATATCAAATGACTCTACATTGTTACCGTCTTCATGTTAAGAATATGAATAATTTTCTGTGTAAATAATATATTTTTGGAAGTCCATAAAGATGCATAGGTAACATGTTTTGTTACAAAAAAAAATTATTGCATCATTTGTGCTTGGGACAGAACATACTCTATTTAATTGTTAGCATAGTGATACACGAGTGAAAGGGCATATCATTATCATTATATTCCACACAAAAGGGACTATTTTCTAGCGGATTTCGGGGTATTGGATCATTTCTGAACAATACCATGGACGTAGATATTCTTATTGAATATTTAACCTGGTAAATTCTTATGTTCCTATGGATGTGTGTTTGATTTTTTGGGGATGAAAATAATTCATTAACAAGAGTTCAATTTTTTCATATATAAGAAAACATAATAGAAATAGATTTATAGATTCACCAATACCCATACCAGTGATAAAATTATCCTAATTGGGTATTACAATAGGCACAGTGTTCTGACTCACCAAAACATCCCAAGTAAGTACAACTAAAAAAATGTTACACTTTACAATTTCATGTGGCTCAGTTAACGATATCAGCAAAAGGACCAAAGTTCCAAATAATTGTTTAGTACTAAAACTCAATTGGATTTCCCAAAACTAATTCTCTAATCACACCATTAGGATAGAACCAGTTAGCACATTTATATTAATCAATCTCTATAAAATCATTGATACATTTGAACAATTTATCTCAAATAAAAAAAATTCCATAGAAAAGATGTTTTCTCAAATAAAAAAATTTACCTTGAAATAAACCAAACATATCATTCTAATTATTTCATTAATTTAATTGTAGTTAACCATTCCATATCAAATAACCACACACACATACACACCCATACAAATGATTAGTGTTATGATTACGGTGTAACATTAGGTTAATAAAATGTACCCTTTCATGGTGTAATGTCAAAACCAATATAAATCCATTACAGAAATTCTTAACCACTTAATCCATATCACATTCCAATACAACAATTTCCAAACCATGTCAATCAATTCAATAAAGCAACTCTTTTATTGAAATCCATAACTACAACCCATTTAAATTAATCAAACCTTTTTATTAAACAACATTTTTTTTAAAACACATTTCGATAAAATAAATATTTTTATTGATAACCAATTTCGATTAATCAAAATGAAATTAAAATTTTAAAATCATATTTTTATAATCATGTTACAAAATACACCTTTGCGCAAAATACCGAATTTTCCAAAATACCATAAATTGTTACAAAAGATGGTTTCCAACAATCATTGCACAAATATTTTACAATAAATTTCACAAAAAATGATGAATTTGAATTCAATCCTTAAGGTTTTAAATAGTGGATTCAATAGTGATGCCACATACATTGGTAATTATAGAGAGAAATAATAATGACAGTAAAAAATTCACAAACACAGGTTGAATATTCAAATAACCACCATAAATATCATCCCATATCATCAAAAAATAAAAATCCCATCATATTTGGAATAAAATACCTTAGATATATCCACATGTGATGTATATATAAGAAGATGAGAAATATAGAGACGTAGATCTAAGGAAATGTAATCAAAAACACCATTAACAATGAATTTCTACAATAATAAGGCTTCAACAAACCAATAAATTTCTTTGGATCAACTGTTTATTGTTGGGATAATATTCCTTTTTCCTATATGAGGTAGAATTTATGAGTATGGGATGAAATGGAGGAGAAAGAGGGTGTTAAAACATTGATCTAACATAGATTGATTTTTTGTGGATTTTGTTTATAAATAATGCATTTTTAGTCACACGGTTAGGAAAACCATATTTTAATCATGTGCTAGATTCTTCTTCAGGGAGGATCCTTTTCATGGGTGGATTAAATGGTTAGAAAACTATACGCCAACCGTGCCAAATCACACTATCTCATATTTGACTATTTCTCTTAGGTGGTCACATGGTTTTGACAAACCGTAAGACTGCCCATGAACCTTCCCCTTAGCCTTTGTCTCAATTTTCACGATTTCATATTGGAGTTGCACAGTTTCCATATATCGTGAACCTTTAGATACTCCCCAAAAAATTCCAAAATGTATCCAACCCTCTAAAACTCATTATATACTTAAAATATGTAAATTAATGGTTACTTACATGAAAATGGGGGTTCAACAATAAAATTTTGAAGTACATATTCATACCGAATGAGTTATACATGTGCTAGAAAATATTCATAGAGTTGATAAAGGATTGTGACTTCTCAGTATATTACCACCCTGGGAAAACAAATATGGTGTTTGATGCTTTGAGTCAAAAGGATCATTCTAGCATATCCATGATGAAGATATAAAAATATCCAATACTATTTTATTTTCATTTTATGGATACCAAAATACTAATGGAAGGAAAAAAATATAATCTCTTCTAATTAGAGGATTAACCACTTATCCAAGTGAAAATTAAAGAGAAATAAAAAGAATATATAGATCTGCAAAAGATGGTTAGAAATGATCATGATTTTAGCCTTGATTTTAATGAAATGATAGGGTATAGGAACTGTGTATGGGTTCTATATAAACAATAATTAATATTGTAATTCACAGAAGAAGGACATATTTCATAATTCTCTACTAATGAAAATATTATGAAGATGTTTGGATATTTGAAAGAATGTTTCTTGTGGGATATAATAAGGATATGTTTTGTAGAATTCTTATCTCAGTGATTGTTATCTCAACTATTTAATGTATAAATAAAAAATTATAAAGGTATTTTGTTTCCATTTCCCATACAAGAATATAAGTGTGAGAAAATCACTATGTATATTGTCATTGGACTCCAAAAAATCATGAAATATTATAATGATATAAGGGTGGTAATTAATTACCTTACTATGTCTACAGAATACTTCTCTATCAGATAATATTTCTATATGGATATTCTTTATAGGATATAAATTTACAATGTTTTAAGGTTTCTTGGAGTACCACATTCCATTGTATATGATTGGGATCCATGTTTTACCTCAAAGATTTGGTGATGTCTTCAGTAGGCTCTTGATATGAAATTGGGTTTTAGTATTGTGTATCATCTTTAATTAGATGTATAGTATAAAATAATATTTCAAATCCTAGATGATATGTTTAGATCAAGTTCTTTGGATTCAAAATATTTATAAGCTCAAGAACTACTTCTAGTTTAGTTTTCTTATAACAATATCTTACCCTCAAAAAATTGGGATGGATCCTTATGAATCCCTATATGGAAATAAATATAGTGGCGTAATATTTTGGAATAATGTTTGAGAAAGTAATATTTTAGGACCTGAGATAGCTGAAGAAAAGGAATATAATGTTAGATACATTCAACAATATATCAAATAAGATCAATATTGGAAAAAATGATATACTGAAAATCATCGATGTGACCTATAATTTAATGATTTTGAAAAGTTATTTATAATAATTTCTCTAAGAAATAAGGTTCGGATATTTTGGTATATTAGGAAACTAATACCTATGTATATCATTCCCTTTTAAATTCTTGATCGCATCAGGATGGTAGTCTATCTTTTGGATATTCCACAAAAATTATATCAAGTCTGTGATGTGTTCCATATATCATTCATGAGTAAGAACATACCAAACCCTTCACTTGTTCTGGACATAGTGGTCATAGCATTAGAGTTAGATCTTTATTACGAGGAACAACCGATGGAGATTATGGGTTGTATATGGAAAGTAATATGAAACCAGACAAACCACCTAGTTAATGTTTTTAGAGAAACCACATGTTAGAGGAATCTATGTGGGGAAATTTATATATTATGAGGAATAATTATGCTCATTTTTTTTGTAATGATGAATTTGTAGGCTGAGATTCATTTTATGGTGGGTAGAATGTAACACCCCAAGTTTTTATGAACATGTGTTTGAATAATTTAAATTTAATTAATGTAATGTGTTACACACTACAAAAAGTTAGGATTAATTTATACGAAACACCATTTTATAATTTCATTATATGTAACAACAATTTAATCTTGTGTTATATAAAACACTTGTTTACCTTGCATTATACGTGACACTTAGTTTTAACAAAAGAGTTATATATTATTAAAAATGTTATTTAAATCCAATGGTTATAACCTATCCATTAAACATAATAACATGAAAATAAATAAATACCTTTAAAATATAATGCTTTTATATTAATCCAACATATTTATAACAAAATAAATAATTTTTGGTAATGTTTTTATATTTTTTGAAAATACTATTTTCTCATAAAAATTATATTATGTCCTTTTATGAATAATAATATAAATAAATTTTTAAAATTATAGAAAGTCAATATGATAAAATAAATTTTTTATTTCTATTTATAATGTCAAAAATCATCATAGGGTGAATTTTAGGGATTATATTGAAATTTAATTTTTTTATTAATAATGAAAAAACCGAATTTTAATTAAACTTTTTTGTGTCACGTAGTTTATTTATATAATTAAATTAACTTTTAATTTGATATTAAATTATATTTAATTAATTTATAAATCAATAAATATAATTTTGTTCATTTGAGTCAATATTATTTTGAAAAAGAATATAAAAAATTTGTAAATATTTATTTTTTTTAAAAAAATTCCGCTTTCTCAATGCATATTTTTGATTAATTTTACATTATTTTCTACCTGTTATGTGAATTGAATTTTGAAAAATTGATTCCATATTTTTAATTGGAATAATATATAATTTTTTAATATTCTAGAATAATTTTAGAAAAAAATTATTAGATAATAAAATTTATATTTTATTACAACTATTAATGTAACAGTAATATAACTTACTAGTTAATCATAGAATATAATGTTTAAAAATGACCCAACACATGTTTGAACCTCATTGGTTGGACATTTTTTTAACTTTATAATTTTTAGTATCGAGATTATTTCATTATTGGATCTACTTAGCGTGGAAAAAACATGGTTGAAATTCATGATTCCAAAAAAATTACAACAGTGCCACTCACCTCCGTTATAAAAAGCCACCCTGAAGTAGATGTGGTGTTCTTCAACAAGTAGTTTTTTTATTTATTCCTAAAACACCTTATATTAATTTTATATAAATATTTTATTATAGCATTTCTGTCTTGCATATAATGAGATGTTGTCATGTTAATTTTAAAACCTATAACCAATCACACTTCTATCAAATGGGCTATGAAATCATAATTCATGTGTATGACAGACTACCGCATCACAAATCGATGTTATTAGTTTTTTCATTACCTCCATTAATGGTTGAGATTAATGATAGAAATTATATTTATATATGATAAATGGGATATTTATAATTTATTTATTCATCTATAATCATTATATAACACAGTACGTAATTAATTGCATTTGTGGGAATATATAACATCGTTCGTGTGTACAGAGGACTATTGCCTTGGAAAAACGATGTGATTCATCGATGATTTACATGAAATGTATTAATGAATAGTTAAATAGAAATATTTAATACATATTAAATAAAAATTCTACTTTAATTTTAATTTATATATATAAAAAACATTTAATTTTCTTTGTATTAATACAATAAAAAATTGGAAATTGTGTTCATGCATTTGTACGACCTATCATCTCCATGAATAGTGTGTTTTATTTTCTATCACTAAATTTTATGGATTACTATAAATACATAAATAAGATATATATATATATATATATGATATTTATATCATGGAAATCATTATGGAGATGATTAAATCATAATCTAAGTAGGAGGACCCAGAGAAACAAGTTAAAACATGTATGAGAAACAAAAAGGTTATTACACGCAATATAAATTTAAAAACGAATTTTTAATAAATGTCTAATATAAAATCATAATAAAATAATATATGGTATGATATATATGAATTTATTTTTATCTGTATAATACACATATATTTATTATACATTAGGATTATCAAGAATTATGAAATTCATGACTTAAGATATGGGATTTATGTCTCACTTATTACTTTTGTGAGATAGATTAAATATTAACCCCTTATTTCTTATATGTGGTTTATATAATTCCAATGAATATAATTTATGATTCTTATACATACTATTTTTGGGTTTTAAATATTCATTTGACGATCTTCCTTTTATGTGTTTATAGTTTCAATGTTACCAAAGTGGTGAGAGAAATTTTCCTCAATTTTTCTTCTTTGAGACACATGTTATGTTATTCATATATAATATTTTGGGAGGCATATATACTTCCAATTGGAATGTTATAACAATAATATATTTTTTTCATTATATTTTAATCTTCATTTTATTTATTTTTTTAATGGGTATTATGATTCAAATTTACCAGAGTGTTGAGACTATATTACTACAATCATAATTTTTATTAGTATTATTTATTATTATCCCTCCATTAATGAATATTATTGATCAATATATCAGTAATTTTCATGATAATTCATCTAATATGTTTATTAATGGTATATTGAACTATTAGTAAAATTTTATAACTCTTTGGGACATAATATAATTATCAAAATGTTTTCATGATAATATAAATGTATTTTACTTTTTAGACGAAAATCGATTCTCCTTCAATACAATGTTTTTTTAAAAAAAATTATTCAATGATGATTTATTTCTATCTTATGATTTTTAATAAATGTTTTTACCCATGTATTACTTTTAAAAAAAATGTTTCAAATAAAATCTTCTTGTTTTTTTCAAAACTGTACCACTTCGATTTTACCTTAAATGTGAAAGAAACATTAATTTTAATGCATTTAACATAAAAATAATATTACCAAGTGATGATTGATACTTTATTATAATTTCCTTTATAATTTTCATGTATAGTGTTAAAGGTAAATTTCTCAAAAATATTTTATGTTTTAATAAATTCTTTTTTAATTTGAAATGATATTTTCCCCAACAAATGTATTGAAGGATCATTGAGAAAATATTTTTATAAAAGATAACATATGTTGTTGTAATCTATTTATAACTTGGGAAATGATCTGATAATACCAATAATATTATTTCTCTGAATTTTATATATTTTTATGTCATGATGTTAATGGGACTCATTTTTCACCCATGGGTTATACCATGAAAAATGATTATTAAAGCTGCTTCATTAAACAAGTTAAGCTATGGTGAAATGATTAGGAAACTGATCTCTGTTACATAGGTTATGATATAATTAAATGATTATGATACACATTACATTTAATGGGTTATGATATAATGATTTTTTATGATCTTATAGAACCCATATGAATGATTTCAATTATTTGATGGGTGGGAAATTTATTTCCCTCCAATACATTTGTAATATATTTATATCTCATTAGATTGAAAGGACATGAATTGGGAGAAAACTCAATTTAGGAAGAAAGGGATTGGATGTGATGTGAAGCTGATTTATTAATATAGGGAATTAAAAAGTGGTGATCCCATTTTAGTAAATGAAATTTTCAATCATGATAGACTTTTCAGTGAGTTTGGACTAATATGGAAATGATCTTATATACTTGTTTTATGCAACAAATTTCACGTCTTATTCCCTCATGGATCTTGTTTTTTGATTCCATTATGAATAATGAATTATATATAACCAATATGTATTCAATTACTCATTATTATGATCTTTGATAGGCATGGAGCGGTGTTTAAATGTCACACTCATGTCGTCATACCCTTTTGTTCATGTTATGCTTATATATCTCCCTTGTTTTCCAATATTGAGAATTTGAGATCACCCTTTATTATGTATCCATTACCATGTCATGAAGATATTTATTATGCAAGATACATATAATAAGGGGATAATTATGAATAATTTAGTCGTGAGTTGACAAAACCCACTTATGGACTAGTGTTTATATTTACAATTTCTCAAAGGAAATAAACTATTATTGTTCTAGGTAATGTGTTTGTGTAATATAATAGATATTATGAAGAAGAAATGTAATTTATAGGTATTAGAAACATGTTTCATTATAATTATCACAGAATGGGTCATCAATAATCTCATATTTACTTACAAAGTTATTAATAGAAACAATTTTATTAATTATTTTTTTATAACTTCCACAAGAGTAAAATAATCCCCCAAAACACTACCTTCGTCTATGATGCCTAATGTGGTAGTTGAGAGCCTGACTGGAGTAAGATATATAGCATGGTTCCATTTTCTATGTTAATGCTAACGTTTTATGGTATGTTTTGAATTATCATTTTATTTTTAGTTAGTGTTTTTTTATTGTATTTGTTAATAGATAGAAATTAAATTTAATGATACACCCCTTTGAGAATGTTTCCTTTAGTTTCTTGAGTTCCAAAGTATTGTTATGATTTATTCTTTTGAGATATTATATTAACAATACTAATTGTAAGTATAAATGTGTATAAATTTTTATTTCAGGATAAATTATCTCAGGCCACTAATAAAAAACGTGTGAGGAAGCATGCTCTCTCTAGAAGGTAGCTTTGTTAATGGACCACCACAAGGATTATGTTGACATTTTTTTCTATTATTTTCCAATATGGTTAATTTACCAATGATGTGAATGTTTTTAAGAAAAATGAATATATTATTTAAATGAGAGATAATACTTCTGTTAAGGATTATCCATTGAAGAAACCTTTTGATGTGTCATATTTTTGAACAAATTAGAAGCTCCAAGACGAATAATTTTGGAGGGTAAGTGATATAAATAGGATATTTTAATATATATGTCAATTTATTATCCCATATAAATTTTTTAGATCAAAAAGTTGGGGAAGTTTTTGTGTGTGTTTTTCATACCTTCAGATGATGTGGATTATGAGTTTATTGTATAATTAGTTTTGGTTGTTAATTTTCAAATATTAATAAGATTAATTGTTGGGAGAATTTTCAAAAGTGGATTTTTTCTTGAGACAAACATATACCATTTAGTGTTTTTGATTCCCTAAACCCATAAAAATGTAAAATTGAATTATTTAAAATCAATGTATGGAATTTCAAAAAATACCTCGAGTTTTGGATTTGATTTTTTTTTCAATTTCTAGAGATTTATTAATTTTTAGAGAGGGTTAAATTTAACTATAAATTCTATTTGTCACTAAAATTTAATATAAAATTATCTATTTAATAAATTAATATATTTATGGATTACTTTTATAAAAAACATAATGTTCCATGTGATATTTTTTACATTAATGAGGTGAAAGGGGTTTATTAGAGGCTGTGGATCGAGACACCATTTCTTAATGGAATAGAATGTTATGTACATTTAAAATAAGTTTTCAATGGGGAGAGTTAAATAAAAAATAACATTACCATTATTGATTAGTTATGAATGGAATTAATTGTAGTGATGCAAAGTATGATGTACATAGACATTACATTACTTTTGCGGAATAACTAATACATAAAAAAAGCATACACCAAAGGACTGTAATAGTTTAGTGTCATTGGAAACTCAGAATATAATCTTTTAATATTGGTGAAAGATCATCAACATCTCCCAAAATGATCTCCATTTTTTTATTAGTTAAAACCTTTCTTTATATCTTGAGGAAAAGAAAACATATAAAGGGTGAGATCAAATTTTCAGATATGTAAATAATGGAGAAAATAAAAAAAACTATATACATTGGAACATCAAAACATGAACATAATGTTTATGAATAAAAATATAGAGTTGTCAAATAAATCATGGTAGTATGTAAGGAATAGGTCATAAATGAACATCAATAATGATAGAATAGCATGGTAAGAAAACATTTAATTGTGTCAAACCATTAATCACATGATATGATTTATATAGTAGCCAAGGAATTGCTGCCAAGATCATCTTAGTGGACAAAGTCCTTTTCTAAGTCATGTTCACTCCTCATTCTAGTCTTGTATCACTGAAGTGGATTAACTTACCATTACAGCCAAGTCTATATCATGAGATATAAATAATTACCCAATTAATTAGAGGGAGGTACAGGTCCCACCCCTTTCATAATGAAATCATTCTTATTTTTTCACAACATTAACATAAATTATTCATCATAACCCAAAGAATAAAAATGTGTTTTATAAACATCATCCCATCATAACATAATCCATATAAACCAAATGGATATCATTTCTTCATAAGAAAAGTTAAACCTTGTAAATCATACATATATTATACATGAAACATACATATATGAAATAATATCATCTTAGATGGAAAATTGTTTTCATAAAACACTTGAAAATAATTCTTGAGGGAAATATCCTTTCTTCTTAATAATCATTTTCTTTTCACAAAATGCCACAAAATATTAAACGAAATGGATTTTGTTTAAAATATTTATGAAATAATGTAGAGTATGCTTCATAAAAATAAGGTGTTATAAAACTGTAAAAATCAGTTCAGGAGATCGAATGAGAAGATAGAGGGGAAAATGCGGGAGAACTCTCTTGCAGCGATTTTTGGGCGATTTCGACTCGGCGATTGATGGCGGCGTTGCTGGATTGCTACTTCGATCCCAAGGACGTATTCGTCCCTCCCTCGAAGGTGGTTGCTTCGGGTGTTGATTGTGCTTCGGCGGAGAAGGTTGGTCCATTAAACCCTAAGAGGAAGTTCGATGCCTCGACTTCCCGTAATAGGTTTTTCTCTGAATCTATCTCTGATTCTGCTTCGTTAAATAAGAGGATCACAAAAAACGGTTCGATTGCCTTTGTTGAAGCTAGTTCGAAGGTCCTAGAGGATCGCCTTGAGGAATGTAGGTTTTCATTGCTTGCTAGGATGACGGGTATTCGTAGCGAAGCCCCTGTGAGGGTTGAGGAGGTGCGCAATTGCTTGGCCAGAAGCTGGGGGTTCTCGGATTGGCGTTTGATTTCCATAGGCAGAGGTATGTATCATGTAGTTTTTCCCTCAAAGGAATTGCCGAATATCGCATGGAGTTTTGGACCTGTTTCATTGAAGCCTGGGTACATAATGGTGCAGCAATGGGATCCGTTATCGAATCCTCTTGCCACTAGGAATTCTTCCACTCAAACATGGGTCCGCATTAGGGGTTTGAACTGGTTTTTTTGGAACCCTTCAGTTTTATGGGAAGTTGCTTCAGCCATTGGGTGTCCGATTAAGGTGGACAAGGAGACTGAACACCCTAGATTTGGTCATTTTGCTAGGGTCTTAGTAGAAATTGATATTGCACAGGTCTTGATTGACACTGTCTTCCTTGTTGCTGGTGAGTTTAAGTTAGAGCTTTCTATTCAATATGAGTGGCTGCCTACTTTCTGTAAATCATGTCTTTGCATTGGTCATACTTCTGTGAAATGTCGTCGAAAGTTGAATTGTACACTTTGTAAGTCTGTGGGGCATACTTTTGATCAGTGCAAAAGGAATTCGGTTGTGCAGGCTGGTTCCAAGTTGGTTTCCAGAGTTCAAGAGCCTCCCAAGGTAGGTCCTTCCTCCTTTGTTGAGGCTGTCCAGCTTGGCTTGGGTAAGCAGTCTGCTTTCCTGCCGGCTGCTGCTGCTGCTCGATCAGTGGATAAGGATTTGGACTCGTCTATCATTGGAATTTCTAGGGGTGATGTTTGCAAGTCATGGGCTGACATTGCGGAAGAGGAGGAAGGGTGTCATCTCGTGCTTACGGATGCTGCCACAATGGCTACTGAGGTTCAACATGGGGCTACGGTTGATGCCCAGCAGGGTGAATATTTGCTTGTTAATGAAGAGGAAGGGGCCCAATCAGAGCATGAGGCAGCTGTTCAGGACGATGTGAATGCTGAGCTTGATCGTGCTGCAGTGGCCTCAGCTCGTATGATGGGTAAGATGAAGGTATTTGATGAAGAAGGGTTTCAATTGGTGACGTCGAAGAAGCTGAGGGCAGGTTCAGCCCAGGCAGATGCTGATATTGGGAAAGCGGTTGTGTTGGAGAGCTCCCCTCTGCCGGTTGCTGCTACGGAGGCTGCCCCAAAGGATACTCTGGTGACGTTGAAGAAGCTGAGGGCAGGCTCAGCCCAGGTAACTACTATGGGAGCCCAGTTGGAAGGTGCGGTGATGGTGGATAATGATAGTGTAGGCGAGGATGTTTCCCAACAGGCAGATGCTGATATCGGGAAAATGGTTGTGTTGGAGGGCTCACCTATGCCGGTTGCTGCTATGGAGGCTTCTCCTAAGGATTCTCTGAGTTCTGAGCAAAAAACTCCAGTGACAGGAGTTAGTTTCTTTTCTATGCTGGAGCCCATTAATACTCTGGAGTTTGATATGCTTAATTTGGAAGGGCTAAAGAATGCAGGATGTAGCAATCATCGAGCGATCACCTTGCGACCCACTTTTGATAAGGGGATGGAGTCCCCTGTGGTAGTGTCCAACTCTGCTTTCCCCTTTTCTGGGACGCAGGTGATCCAGGATACAAAGGAGGCTCGTCCAGTTGATGAGATGCAGGTGATCCAGGATTCACAGGAGGCTCGCCCAGTTGATCTCCCTGCTGCTGTAGCTCGCCAGGAAGGCAATTGTGAGGGGTCTTCTTCTGGGAGAATGCAGGTGGCTGTGGATGGCACACTGGATGAGCAGACCTCTCCAGGGCATGTGTCCCAGCCTACTCAACAAGACTGGCTGGTGTCTCAGAATATTCCAGAGGATCGGCAGCAGGTTGCGGCTGCAGATCATGTGGAGTATCCGGTGGAGCCAGGAGCTGGAATTTCACGGGGGTGTGGGCGCCCTCCAGCCAATCGAGGGGCTAGGGGTCGGGGACGTCCTCGAAAAAGGTGATTTCTGTTTGTGGTGCCTTGCTTTTGATGTGGTTTGCTGCATTTTAGCATTTCCCATGTATCCTGCTCCTTGCAACTTTTATCTTTTTAATAAATTTGGGGTCATGGGTCTTTGTGCCCATGATCGAGCCTTTTGGGTAAAAATCAGTTCATGTTGTATAAGTTAAAAAACATTGTTCTCGTACTTTTTCCAGAAAAGTCAAAAAGTACCTCGTATGGTAAAAAAAGAAAGATTCCTTAAATACCATGTAGTAAAAGAAAGAAATGGTTAAAAATGACTTTTAAAATATATGAATTTTTGTTAGAAAATAGGGACATGGATTATAAATATAACCCCAGTAAATACTTATGAATAAACAATCTCGGATAAAAACGAGATTGGAAAAGTTATCCCATACTTTAGGTTTGATATTCTTCGTACGTATCCAAAACACTAGTATATTGATTTAAATAATTTAATTTACTTATTAAAGAATCATATTAATTGTTATTATACATATATGATTAACTTCTGACTTTATATTACCAGTTCTTTTGTAAATTCCATGTTAAAGCAGCGTTTTGGGTAAAATTGTTTTATTTATCATATGTGTTTGGAATTGTTGTTATTGATATCATTGTTACTTATATAATGATTTACATTCATCCATAATGTAAATCATGATTTATTTATCATATATATTTATTATATATATATAATAGATTTATGAATGAAATGAAATGCACCGTTCATGGAGATGGTAGGCCGTAGGTACGCATGAACACTGTATTCCTTTCCTTATTTACTTGAATGGAAGTAATTAGATGATATATATATATATAAATAAACATTGTAGATTCATTATGTCATATATTTCATTTTTATTTATTATATATACTTTATAATCATTCTTAAATGGATAACATGGAGAATGAATCTCATCACGTCGTGGAGACGGTAATCTGTACGTACACACGATCGATGAAATCATTCCCATAATTATTGAACAGAATTGGAGTGGATGATATAATATCATAGAATCAGTATAATGTTATAATAATCATTTATAGTTATTATTTACACCATTATACCCATCCATGTATGGTGGTGGTTGAAAAACTTATTACACCACGACGTGGAGACGGTATTCTGTATGTACGCACGCGCGGTTATTTCATTTTCCATAGGATGGATAAAAGGTGAAATAGGTTTGTTTAATATTTATAATAACATATAATTATATAATTAATACTGATGTTATTATTTTATAATGAAAAAACTAATGAAGAGGATGTAGAAGAAGAAAGAAAACATTAAATAATCGGTAGAAGAGATTACCTCTTCTTCAACGATCCTCTTTTACGTTTCCTCTTAATGCCCTAGAGTTGGTATTTTGAGGACACCAGAACCTCTATAATGTTTTTAAGGATGTTTATAAGAAAAATTTTCAGGTTTCTGACGAGCTTGAATCCTCAAAATTGTGTAATGAGATGAGGGAGGTGGTGACCTTTTATAAGGGAGGAGAGGAGCACCTTAGTAAAAATTTAAAATATTATTTTTATACTAAAGTCATATTCGGTTTATAATAGCCCCAAATTGTTTTATTTCGAAGATAAAGTTGGTAAGGGTCTAAATCATTAAAACCAATAGAGTTTAGACATATTTAGGTTAATATTTAAACCTTATTAATTAGATTTAACTCTAAGTTAACCAATTTAACTTTTACCACGTCTTCTTGTTTTTTTACACTATATGGTAAATAAACATACTATAACAAGACAAAAGAACCCAAAGTGGTTCATTATTAAAATATATAACCTTATATAAGTCATTTTTTAGACCCTTAGATTTTTTTGGAATTGAATAACAATTAATAATATAATATTTATTTTAAAAACAATTTTATGACAATTTTGACACTATTTGGTAATTGATTTTTTTGAAATTAATAACAGAATTATTATTTCGAAAAAAATGTATTAAATCAATAATAACATGTCATATTAACCTATATAATTTTTTTAATTCCTAAAAAGAGTAAAATTTAATTTATTTGGGTATTTATAACATCAATTATGTTAATATTTTATTAATATGGTAATTACTGCATCATCATTGTGACATAAATAAATTAAAATATATAATGTCAAAAAATTATAAATAAAATACCATTATGTAGGAAATCATTTTCTCTTTCTATTTAATAATTATAATCGATTTTATCTTATGTATTACCTTATGTTAAAAATATTTTAGTTATTAAACATTCATTTTAACTCATTTAACTCTTCTTTAAATAATATAATAAAAAGTGTCCTAATCTAATCCAAATGGACCTAAAGGGTAATATTTTATTCATACGGTTTATTCTAGTCGAATTACACTTATCCAATAGTATTCGGAAATATGTTAGTGTAATAATAATTTCATTTTTACCCTTAATTACATGATTTACTTTTAAATGTGGTAAATAAAAGTAAAAAGTTACTATTCACCAAAAATTATTTTTATCTTATTGAACAACATTTTACTCATTGATATTAAGCATGTCTCATGGATTTTCTGAATTCAACTCACAGAAGAGGACAAATTATGTTTTATGTACAATTGAAAATGCTCCTAGGAGGTGGGTAAAAGACGGTAAAAAGTACAATAAAATTTTTATGTATATATATTGTTATAAAATTACTCCAATTGATTTCATTGAACATATATATCTATTATATATCTATTTTGACATAAAATAAATTTAAATAATATAAATGATTAATTAAAGAAAAATGCAGCTTTTAAATAGTAACCCAGTGTTTTCACTATTCATCCAAAATTGAATGCTTTCAGAAAAATACAAAAAATTCACCGTAGGCTAATTTTGATATTCCGAATCCAAAAATGAAGTCAATTTTGAACGATAAAATTTATTAAATTTCAAAAACTAGGTATTATAATTCATAACCGCTAGTTTATATAATATTTTAATAACATATAGTTATTTAGTGAAACTCGGTATTATATATAACACACGCTATCGTGGAAGGTCGTGATTATGTGTAAAGAAAGGAAACTAAAGGTTTCCTGTAGTTCATGATTCATTTGTTGTTTTGTATAATATAATCCAACCATATTTCATTTATACAATGAATATATGTATATATATATATATACACTCATTGTTGCATAGAATAACTTCTATCAAAAAAAATTGAAATTTTGTGTAACACGATCCAAGAATAGTGTTTCTATACTGCAAGCTAATACGAGGTTTCATATAGCAGTAGATAATCTTGGTGTAGCATACAATGCAAGACATCAAATAAATTAAAATTAATACTTATCATAAAATCTTGGGGTGTTACATTCTACCCCACTTAAAATGAATTTCGCCCTCGAAATTCCTCACAGTTATAAGACATTTACTACATGAAATTTTCATTCATAGATACCCACATTGTAAAAAAGAATACTAAAAATTCATTTTAAAAAGGATATTTAGAATCATAACAGTCACGCAAAGTAACTCAGCACTTAGTTTCCACATAGGACCACATATGTGAAAATATGGATATGGATGAGAAATCTGACCATCATGTTTTGATGGAGAGTGGTAGAGAACATGGCTATAAAAAATCCATCAATCACAAATCCATAAATTTATGATGATTTAAGGTAATATCTAATTCATCGGGTATGAGGGTACTAGGACAACATTTTTAGTTCTCAAGATCATTTCCCTAATGTTGAAGAATTGTTGAATTAAAAGAAATACCTACTTGATTTTCGTAAAATCACACCGTTGTTCGTGCCTTGAAAAATTTCCACTTCATCTCTTAATGAAATGGAGTTGAATTTGTCATTCGTGAAGTGTTATAAAATAATTTGATTGAATGTTAGGTCATTCTTTCTGTTTTTATCGCAAAATGTTTTTCACAATTTATTAAATATATATAAGTCCGTCTATGCTGAGATTAATCATATATGGTTGCTAAAATGGACTTATACTTCATCTATCATCACGATTAATAAAATAAAACTAGTTTCTACTAACCAGGGACATCCTGTAGGCCATTCGTATGCGATAAAGGCCTGTCGCACTTCAGTTGTGGGATCGATTCCCACATCCTTTTCCGATGGGACGGGTTGTCGCCCATCCTACAAGTTGTCCCTTTTTCTAAAACTACATTATAATAACATTACTGAAATAATATCGAAAAAATTTCTATCCTTAAACAACACTATATAATGTCTAACATAATTCATTCCAATCATTAGTATTACACAGTATACTTTTTTCCTAGCTCATAGTATAATAAAAACAATTACTAGAAATGTCATCTACCAATCATGTGAATACCATCATTTATCACCCATATATCATATGATATATCTTGTTGGTCACATTCCAATCATGTGAATACCTTAATCATGTATTCTCTTTGAAAATAGTGAAAACATTAATTTTATCACAAGGTAAATCATTCCATATACCAAAATCCCAAAAATTCTATATACTCAAACCATGTTATCAATTTTTCCTTATATTAGTCATGAGCTAATTAATACTATCAAACATTTCATTATCTCCTTATCCCTTGTTTATGCGAATATGAGGTTCTTTCCAAAAATATCTGAATAACGTTTTATGGTTAGCAGTACCATTCAACATATACTTTCAAAAACATAAGGAAAAACAATAGTTTAACAATCCTTAGTTGTCTCTTAATTATATAGTGCAATGAGATTACTTATACAACATTACTCATGATAAACATGTAATCATTCCACTACCTTCTTAAACCATTGAACGATATTGAAAAATTATTTCATCTCACATATAAGTTTTAGTCTCTTCATCATCAACAACATAAATACAACCCATATGACCATGTTGATTCTCTTCATGAGACCTTCCCTTAGGGAATTGGTTTGCATAATGCCTGTACATTCCACATTTAAAACATTTAACCATTGTTGATGTCTTAGAAATATCAGTATCATTGTCCATGTTGTAAACTGAACCTTTTCCTTTACAATTACTATCTTTTTGTCTTTCATTTCCACACCAAAAGCATTTTCCAGTTCCATTGAAACATTCTCTCTCATGCCTCTTCCCACATGATTTACATGAGGGAAATTGAACTTTCATTCCTCAATGATCATCATGAAACTGCATCTTTCTCTTATTAGATGAGTCCAGAAACTTACCAAAGTTGAGATTATTGATCGTATTATGAGATTGTTGATTAGCCATAATAACGATAATTGGACCTCCAGATCCAATTTTATATGGTTTCTTATGAATAATACCATTCCATTGTCCATCATATCCCCCATTATCGTGAATCTACCTGTTTCCAACCATTTTCTAAAACCCCAAAAAATTAGTTTGAGCAGGAAAAATCATAATCAAGGGGGATTACCTTCAATATATAACATCTTAGGTTTAATTATAATATCGTTACCATAATTCCAGGACTGTAACCTAAACTTATAATTAACCTTAGAGATATACATAGACATACATAAGAAATATCTCTAGGGATTTCACTAAAGTTTTCGCTTCCTAGTTTCCAAAGGTTGACTAAATATTTCCTCTGATACCAACGGTAGAGACCCAAATCATGATGTACATAGACATTACATTACTTTTTCGTAATACCTAATACATAACAAAAACAGACACCAAAGGACCGTAATAGTTTAGTTTCTTTGGAAACTCAGAATATAATCTTCTAATCTTGGTGAATGATCTTCAACATCTCCCATAATGTTCTCCCTTTTTTTACTTAAAAAATTATTTATATCCTAGAAAAAATAAAACATATAAAGGGTGAGCTCAAATTATCAGTAAGGGTAAGCATTTAGAAAATAAAACGAACCATATACATTTGAACATGAAAACATGAACATAAAGTTTACACATCAAAATCTTGAGTTGTGAAATAAATCATGGTAGTATGTAAGGAATAGGTCATAAAGGAACATCAAACATGATAAAGTCTCATGGGAATAAAACATTTAATTGTGGAAAACCATTAATCATATGATATGATTTCCATAGTAGCCAAGGCATTGCTTCCAAGACCATCTTAGTGGACAAAGTCCCTTTGTGAATAGAGTTCACTCCTCATTCCAGTCCTATATCACTGAACCAGATTAACTTATTGTTCCAGCCATTCCTATCTCATGATATATAAATCATTACCCAATGCATTGGCCAAAGATATAGGTCCCACCCATATTATAATGAAATCGTTCTTACATTTTCCACAACATAAACATAAATCATTCATCATTACACAATGAACAAAAATGGGTTTCATAAAAATCATCCCATCATAACATAATCCATATAAAACAAATGGATATCATTTCATAAAAAGAAAAGTTAATCCTTTTAAATCATTGAGATATTATACATGAAACATACACATATAAAATAATGTCATCTTATATGGAAAATGGTTTTGATAAAACAATTGAAAAGAATTCTTGAAGAAAATATCCTTTATTCTTAAAAATCATTTTCTATTCACAAAATACCAAGAAATTTTAAAAGAAAAGTATTTTTTTGAAAATAATCATGAAATATTTTAGGGTAAACAGCATAAAAATAAGGTTTTATAAAACCAGAAAAATCATTTCATGCCGTATAAGTTAAAAAACATTTTTCTCGTACTTTTTCCGAAAAAGTAAAAAAGTAACTCATATGGTAAACAAAAGAATGTTTCCTTACATACAATGTAGTAACATTAAAAAATGGGTAAAAATTACATTAATAATACATGAATCCATTATTAGAAAATAGGGACATGTATGATAAATATAACCCCAGTAAATACTTATGAATAAACAATCTCGGATAAAAACGAGATTGGAAAAGTTATCCCTTACCTTAGGTATGATAAGCTTTGTACATATATAAACCTCCTATATAATGATTTAATTAATTTTATTTACTTATTAAAGAATAATATTCATTGTTATGATATCATATATTATTCACTTATGACTTTATATTACCCGTTCTTTTGTAAATTCCATGATAATTCAACGTTTTGGGTAAAATCGTTTTATTAATCGTATATGTTTGGAATTGTTGTTCTTGATATTATTTTTACTTATATCATGATTTAAATACTTCCATAATGTAAATAATTATTTATATATCAAATATATTCATCATGTATATATATGATAGATAGATGAATGAGATGAAATACACCGTTAATGGAGACGGTAGGCCGTACGTACGCATGAACGCTGTTTTCCTTCCCTTATTGACTTGAATGGATATATGTAGATTATATATATATATATATACATAAATATAGTAGATTCATTATCTCATATATTTCAGTATTATTCATTATATATACTTTATAATCATTCTTGATTGGTTAACATGGAGAATGAATCTCATTGCATCATGGAGATGGTAATCCGTACGTACGCACGAGCGATGATATCATTCCCATAATTATTGAATGGAATTGGAGTAGATGATATAATATCATACAATCATTATTATTTTATAATAATCATATATAGTTATTATTTAGACCATTATACCCATCAATGTATGGTGGTGGTGCAAAACTGCTTACACCACGGGATAGAGATGGTATTCTGTAAGTACGCATGCGTGGTGATTTCGTTTTCCGTAGGATGAATAATAGATGAAATAGGGTTGTTTAATATTTATAATAACATATAATTATATAATTAATACTGATGTAATTATTTTATGGTGAAACAACTAAATAATAGGAAGTAGAAGAAGCAAGAATACTTGAAAGAATCGGTAGAAGAGATTACCTCTTCTTCGATGCTTCTCTTTTAAGATTCATCTTAATGCACTAGAGTTGTTAATTTTAGGAGACCATAAGATCTTTAATGTTTCTATGGAAGTTGATAATGGAAATGGGCTGGGTTTTCCTGAGCTTGAAAGATCAAAATTGTGAAAAGTGAAGAGATAGGAGGTTCCCTTTGATAAGGGAGGAGAGGGCCACCTTAGGAAAGAAATAAAATATTATTTTATAATAAGGTCATATTCGGTTAATAATAGATCCAAATTGATTTATTTAGAAGGTAAATATGGGATGGGTATAAATAATCTCAACCAATAGGTTTTATACATGTTTAGGTTACTAGTTTAACATTATCATATAAATTTAACTCTAAGTTAAATAATTTAACTTTTACTGTGTCTTTTTGTTTTTTTACACTATATGATTAATAAACTATCTATAAAAAGCCAAACGAACACCAAGTGGTTCATTATTTATATATATAACCTTATTTAAGTTATTTTTCTGAATATTAGATTTTTAGGAATTGAATAAAAATTAATTATATAATATTTGTTTTCAAAACTATTTTATGTCAATTTTGACACTATTTGTTAATTGATTTTTGTGAAAATTATAACAACAATATTAGTTAGAAAAAAATTAATTAATAAATACTAACTTGTCATATTAACCTATAAAATTAGTTTAATTCATAAAAAGTCTCAAATTAAATTTATTTGGGTATTTATAACATCAATTATGTTAATATTTCATTAATAAGGTAATTACTGCATCATCATTGTGACATAAATAAATTAAATTATTTAATGTCTAAAAATTATAAATAAAATACAATTTTTTAGGAAATATTTTTAGATTTATAATTAATATTTATAGTATTATTTATCTTATGTAAAACCCTACGTTAAAAATGTTTTATTTATTAAACTTTGATTTTAAGTCTTTTAACTCGTCTTCAAATAATATAATAATAAGTGTCTGAATATAATCCATGTGGACCTAAAGGGTAATATTTTATTCCTAAGGTTGTTTTTGGTCGAAACACACCAATCTAATAGAATTAGGACATGTGTTTGGGTAATAATAATATCATTTTTACCCTTAATTACTTGATTTACTTTTAACTTTGGTAAATAAAAGTAAAGAGTTACTACTCACCAAAAATTATTGTTATATTATTGAACCACATTTTACTCAATGAATATTAACCGTGTCTCTTAGATTTTTGAAATTCAACTGACAGAAGATGTACAAATATGTTTTATGTACAATTGAAAATGCTCCAATGAGGTGGGTAAAAGACGGTAAAAAGTACAATAAAATTTTTATGTATCTATATTGTTATAAAATTACTTCAATGGATTACATTGAACTTATATAGGTATTATGTATCTATTTTGACCTAAAATAAATTAAAATAAAATAAATTATTATTTAAATAAAACGTCAATATCTAAATAGTAACCCAGTGTTTTCACTGTTCATCAAAAATTGAATGTTTTCAGAAAAATACAATAAATTCACCCTATGCTAATATCGATATTCCAAATCCAAAAATGAAGCCCATTTTGAATGAAAAAATGTATAAAATTTCAAAAATTGGATATTAGTATTCATAACTACTATTTTATATAATATTTTAATAACATATCATTGTATAGTGAAACTCGGTATTCCGTACAACACACACTATCATAGGTGGTCACGATTGCATGTAAAGAAAGCCAAGTCAGGGTTGTGTGTAGTGAAAGATTCATTTTTTGTTGTGTATAATAGAATCCAAAAATATTTCATTTATAAATTGAATATATATTTATATATATACAATCAATGTTGCGTAGAATAACTTATATCAAACGAATATGAAATTTTTTATAACACGATCCAAAAATAGTGTTTAATATACTGCAAGCTAATACGGTGTTGCTTATAGTGAAAGATAATCGTGGCGTAGCATACAATGCAAGCCATCAAATAAATTAAAAATAATACTTCTCATAAAATCTTGGGGTGTTACATTAATAGTGTACATCTAGAAACATAAATAGTAATTAATTGGGAATTATTATTTTTCCATCAGAGGAATTATTCATTATGTTCTCAATAGTTTCTCAATAAATGTGAACCTATGTAATTATAGTGTTGTAGAAAATAATGATTGAAACATATTTGTTGAATGGCACTAGATGAGTGGTTATTAATGGTAATTAGAGAAAAAAATTATTTTTTTCATTAGGATATTAAAGAAAATGAATCTAGGATCTCACCTCTTTCGTTGATTCTACATTGAATTTTGGTTATTTTTTTGTTTGATAAAATATGAAATGAACATACTAATAAATGAAATTATAATTTGATTTAATTATTATTTTTATGATGATATTTCTAAAAATTTAATTTGTATTAAATTTTAAGAAATAAAAAGGTATAATATGGAATGCTAGTTAAAAGAATATAAATTAAATATTTATTGAATAATTAGTTTAGACTATCAATTCATGTAATGTGATTTCCTTATTCATTGATCATTTTTTTACATATTATTAATTATATATTATTTATTATACATTTTAATAATGGTTTTGGATATTCAATTGTTATGTGAAATTTGTTGATATCAGAAAAGTAAATTAGAATCCTAGAATAGTGAAATCCTCTAAAATTTACCAACAACTTGAGTAGAAATAATTAATGATCCTTTGAAATAGTCTTGAAAATATGACATGGGGGTTGTCCCATATATTGCGAACATGTGTGGAATGGATAGTGAGGGAATGGTTATGAGCCAATAGTAAGTCACAATGGGTCAGGTTATATATGAATGACTTCATGCCACATTTTTTTCATTATTTAGTCCCTCTAAGTATTAATGTTTCTAATGTTGTATGAGTTTTTTAGGGAAATTGTAAAATATCATGAGTCTATATCATTTTTAGTAAGATTTTTTTTATTTGGATAACCATAATATATGATTTTTATGTGATTTTATAATATTGGTTGTGGTACTTGATTAAATTATGAACCTCTAAACAACTACTCTAGTGTAAATAAATGGAGGCAAACATTTTTAATGGTTTTAAATTCTATTTTCACTGATTTTATCTGATTTTATTACATTTTTTTCTCCTTTTTTATTGTTATATAACTAATATATGCATAACATATGAATAATGATAGTTATTCGGTTTAATTATACACCATAGGGTTTAACATTGTGGCTTTTTAGTTGGAGTGTTATATATTTATGTAATTATGATATTACAGTTAAAGCTATTCTAACCCTCAAGAAACACACTTTATGTTGAGATGATGAATGTATAAGAAATAGATTTATAATGTTTTGTATGCTTTTATTCTTCCATGATGTCATGTGAAAGATTGGTTATGTGTTCCTGATATGTGTTATATAGATTTGTATTCCCTAATCTTTTTTAGTGGTTTTTGTTTTAATATGGACTGTTTGATGATTTAAGAAATACATAGACTATAATCAATTATTTCTTACATCCCACTTAGTAGCAGTGATGTTTTTATAGGTCTATAGATTATATTTGAGCTCATGAATATTATTATCCTCTTAATTAATCCATTTTGTGGATAATTCATTAAAAAGTATGCTTTTTATATTGTTCCTTAACTCATAATGTATTTTAAACTCAGATACATGTGTAGAAAAAGTGCGTAAGGATGGATTTAATACTCCCCCAAGGTTTAATTATATGCATTGCTTCCTTAATGAACTATTATTTTTGGTTACTATGAGATAAATAGAATTAAGATTCATGATTGGGTACACCGTTGGTAATAGTATCCTAGCTATGGTGTGAATTTCCCTTAAATTTATGGAGTTAATAATCACCCATGAAACTAAGGTATGATTTATTTATATTAGTTTTGAGTTTTTTAGAAACTTCATATGGATTTGTCATATCAAAGCAGTGTATTGTCCTACCCCATTGGATGGGTAATTGTTCTAATATATGTGGAGTTAGTACTCCTTTAATTAGTATAAGTTTTCTCCAGTGAGGTTTTAGTCTAATAGTAAGAGTAGAAGTTCGATATGATATTTTTCTAGTAAGAACATGAAGCCATTATTCCTTTCATGTTTCCTTTATTATATGACATTTGATCCTTTTAATAGTAGTAAAATATTGTAGATTGTAGATATTATCTACTTGATTTATTCATCATTAATAACCCTATGGTTGATGGAGTGGTTTTAGTCTATAACATCATCATGTAATTCAATTCCTCTTATATTCTAGGTTGTTATGGGTGAGTAAAAATATGTATTTATGCCTTGTTAAAAGGGATCTATTATTATGGTTTCATTTGTGATTAGATTAGTGAATTTTTATGTTTAACTTACCATTTTTAAGATATCTACATGAGTTGGATTTGTGAAGTGAATCCATTACATTCCATTTTCCTTTTTTATCTATTCATTATTTACATCTAGCTTAAGTTGAGTGGCCATTCAATTTCTTCATTGAATACAGGATAACAAGTTTTTTTTCTTTATTTTCTTTTCAGATCATTTTACTATATATTTTTATACACACAAATATATATAAATTTCTTCCCAAACATTTTGTCTCTTTAAAAATGAAATCAAATTTATGGGACATATTAATGTATTTTATGCTAACATATCTAATCTATGGAGATTCTCTATAAGGTCCTCTTTTTTTCAGACATAAAATTTTCAGTAGAAAGTTGAATTTTTTCATTCAGATTATTTTAAGGTGTAAAATGGTCTTTTCACCAAGTAAAGGATCATTGAGAATTTATCTAACAACTATATTGGTCCCATAATATGGATTTTACGCTAGTATAAGAGTTCGATAAAATTATGAGTCATTCAAATTTTAACATAATAATTAATATATAATATTAAATAAATTAAATATTAATTTATTTTTGCAAGTTCATATGGTCATATCTTTTGAATGGAGCATGAGATTCAGATTCTACCTCCACCCTCAAGTCTATAATGGTATTTTTTTTCTTAGTCGAGGAAAACACTGAAGTTAGGATTTGGGGTTGGATCATGCCCCTTTTTCTTTTTCATTTATTCATTCTCCTTTTCTTTATTATTTTTATTTTGTTCTTTTGTATCATGTATTTTCATACATGCGGTTGTGGATTCTCCTTTTCATGTACTAGAGAGAAAGAAAACATGAGTCGGAGAGTGAGAAGGGGGGGGGGGAGAGTTTTCACTGTGAATCTCGGAACGCACTCGATCATCATGCGACAATCATGACACATGGAAACGAGTGAAGCTTCAGCCGAATCCACCTATAGTTAGGTTTTTTCATGTTTTTTTAAATTGCACTATTTTTTTCTCATTTTTTTGTTTTAATCCCCTTTAATTATTTCTTATGACCCCTTGTGTAATAATCTATTTTTTGGGGTAGAAAATGGGTCTTTGTTGCGCCTTGGGGGGTTCATGTTTGGGAAAAGTAATCTATATGCAATGTGGATTAGGGATCACATGATATGTGTTCTTTACATATAAATAATAAAACCTTTTCCAATCACACACTATGTAGGATTGATGCATGACGTGTACTGGGACTCGAATGTGTTGCCGAGTACCCGAACAGACTGCTCTTGTAGTGGGTACATATTGGGTGGAGTACACAACTATACCATATATCGTTCGCATTCCATGTAAATGTACATGACCAGGAATAATACATGGACATTTCATGTGAGTTACATGGGCAGGTACCTCGTGCAGTGTAAATTCCATGTACATGATCAACATGGAACGTAATTTAACTTTTACACACAAATTATAGGAATAAGTAGACACCAAAGTGGGTTCTTGATGGTACACAACATATACCAAAGAACATTCAACATGTAATCTTCATTTGATTCCATTTCTAGGGTTTTTGTATTTTTTCACCCAGGAGTCCTAATTGGACCCATGGGTAGTCCATTTGGAGTAACTCTTCATATATAACATGATAATTATATTCCTGTTATGTTTTGAATAATCCTATGATGAATGTTTTCAATGGATAGTTTTTTCATCCATTAATCATAAATAGTGTATCATGAGAGTGGAACCTAATCGGAGAAGATCCATTAACTCTCTCTCATGAATAATTCCTTTATTTCTTTTCCGTAGCGGATTCATCCCTTGTGAGATGTCCCCTTCTAGTCTGGGAGGCCATCATTATAGTTGTTTCTGAGGATACCCTATAAGTTTCCTCTACATGTTCTTCAACCTATAGGATCCTATACGGGATGCCTCTATATTCTTCATATACCAAGGATCCCTTGTGGTATGAATTTGCTTACAATTTTACCTAGGGAATCCCTTATAGGATGATTTTCCCCATCATACTATGTTTTGAGGGTCACATTTAGGATGCCCTGTTTCTATATACCATTCTGAGGATCCCATTGTGGATGCCTCTACTACTTTCCATTCAAGGATCCCATGTAGGATTCCTGTTTTAATTTATAGCGGAGGAACCAAAGTAGGATTCCTTCTCTAATGCATGTACCTTTAGGATCTCATGTAGGATACCTGCATTACCTTTTTTCCTTAGGATCCCAAGTAGGTTGCCTCTTAGTTTTTAACTTGATGGAAGTTATGGGTTCCTTACTTTTTGACTGACCCTATGTTAAGACATCATTTTTGGGTTGAGATGGTAGCAGGTGTGACCTTAGAACCCATACTAGACATGCATTCCCTTGGGGTTATGTTTATAGAGTTGGGTTTAGTTTTTTGGCCACCCCCACTATTTTGTTTTTACGTTCACTTGTTAAATGACGATTCAATGATGATTTCATGTTGTGATTACTAGTTACTGGATGTTGAGCCTGACATGAGGTGTCTCTCTTTCTATTTGGGCATTCTTGAATGTTCTTCCTGGGATATGACTTCTGATCCATGTTATTTCATGTGTTTATTTTTATAGCCATACATTCAACCTATGACCTTCCTATTGAACATGTGTACGTGATTATTATATTTTTGGGATTTATATAGGTTCCTCCTAGTATCCAGTTGTTGAGCTTGTAATTGTGAAATATGACCATGGATTCCCTGGTAAGAATAATCATGGATCATTACACTCTCTTGAGTGGTAATGATGATTATTCTCTCCTCTATTTTATATTTGATGACGATGATTATTCTCTCCTCAATCTGACTATACTAATGGATGATTATGATCTCTTGAGGTATATGGATGATTCTTATCTTCATGAGAGGTTACTAGATCATGATGATAAACATGGTGTTCCACATCATTTGTGTATACTCATGTATGATTACAGTCTCGTCAACGACTGGGATTATTAATCTCTCCCTGGTTGATTACTAAATCATAATTGTGGGCATGGTGCTCCTCAATTTTGTTGTGACTAATTCTCAATGGTTGATTATCGTCTCCTTGAAAAATGCATAAGATTACCCCTAGGTACGGGTGTATGAACCAGTGATACTTTCCTTTAGAATGGATGTTCATAATCAACATGGGATTGAAGGGAGTTCCTTTTACAAATTTCCTAAGGGTGATCCCCTTAAGGATTATCTTAGTCATATTGTCGTTACCACCTACAGACCAGGATCTAGGGCGTAGAAATAGGTCTAGAATTACATGGAATGGGAAGCATGGATTCTATCTCAGTGACCATTTACAATATGACCAGTTGTAACTCAATATAATCAATCAATATAATGATTGGAGGTATGTACAGGTGAACAAATGGTTAGGATGAGTATCCCCCTATGGTGATGTAGCTTGCTCAGAGAAATTTTGTGGTGCTGTCTAAAATAGGTACGTGTCGATTGGGATTATAGACCCATAGATCCACCTAATTATACACAACATGAGTGGCATTATGTCTGGCTCAATTCCATTGCATAGTATTTCCATGTGATAGGTATTACAAACCCATGTAATGACTAGTGATTGTTTTATGTTATTAAATTAACCATATTAATGAATATTAAAATTTATGTATATATTCACAGGTATGGGACTATACATTCATAGATATATAGATATTGATATTTATTGTGGAACATTCCCAGTAGACCAGCATCACAGAACCCAGGTTTGACTATGGATTCATGTTATTTGATTCACTTGTATTTTTAGTTGTATCTCATTTAGGCTGATCATATTTATTTTTTCATGAACCTATAGTGCCATATTTGTAGGTTCATCATTGGGGATGCCTATTGAGGTATTTCACCACCCCTAAATGTGAACCTCAATGTATCTTTATACCTTTGGTATGCCTTTTATTTATAGCATAGTTTCAGAGTAGATCGGGTTGAGGCCCAGAGTCACATGATTGAGCGAATCTACTTCTGTGTGTTCTTCTAATCAGGCTAGTGCAGTTCAGCAGTTTCTATAGACTAGGTATATGGTATGTCATAGATTTAATATTAGAGTCCTTTACTTTTTTTTATTCTTTTTTACTCTTATATATGTATGGTCATCATAGTGTGTGACTAGTATATTATTTTTTGACTTAGTTTTTTGGTATTTTATATCATTTTAATTTATTATTATAGCACAATCTATTTATATTATTTACTTCTTCCAAACATTTTTGATTTACTATTGTATATGATACATAGTTATCTCCATTATTTCCTTACATTTATATGATGGAATAATCTCTCCACTTTCACTCTTTAGGCCCTCATAGATAGTCGATAGCCTCTAGCATTCAGAGAGGTACGTCTGAGGCCTCATAACTAACCTGATTGGGGGACCATTTTAGTGAAATCCGTGGCAGGATGTTAAAACGTTATATCAGAGCTGCAGTTTTCTTGTTCTTTATTACTTGAAATATGGTAGAGATGAGTATTAGGAATGTATTGGAACCTATTATGGATATTATGTTGGTTCATCTATAAAACATGTCCTAATAATAAGTTTTGGTATCTAGGTTATTATATTGTTATTATAATTTGTGATATTATAGTTGTATATGAATTTTTCTTAAGAAACACACATTTTGTGTGGATGTTGTTATTTATTGTGAAAAACTATCTCTTAGCCATTGGAATGAGGTCAGAGATGGATTTTTACTCTTTTAATGAAAAGGCAAGAGGTGTCTCAAGATTCATATTTGGAATGTAGGATTCACATCGTATAGACCTAATTGTGTGTGATTTTTCTAATGATTGAGGACTATTCAATTTTCCTTAATTAAATATATACATATATGTATATTATTCTGGTATCAGGTTATATGGATCTAGGATGAGGTGTTGGTGTTGAGGCTGTTGACTCAGTCCTCATAAATGAGTTGTGAAATGAACGTAGTCAGATTATATTGCATGTGATGTCCTTCTATTGTACCCATTTTAGGGAGTTGTTTCTTAGGTAATTTATATCTAGTCAGATCACTGAGTATGATAACAATAGATACTAGGACCATTCTTACGAATTGGTCCTCTGGTGTTTATTACCGTGTATGGATACATGGTGACTATCAGTTCGAACTCTATTTTGTGTTGGTATCAGGAACTCAAGGGAGCAGTTCCTTGTGAGGATGCTCAATGAGGATCTAGACCTTGTAGTATATGTTCTTAGTCTTGAACCTATTAGGTCATTTTGAGGTTTTCATTATTTAGAGAGGTTTGAACTTTTGGGATAGGCGGTTAGACCTTGTGACCCTGTTGTGAGACTTGATCTATAGGGCTAGGTGGGAGACCTAGAGGCCCTTGGTTTTAATCCAACCCTTGTAGGATGATATCAATTTTATTTTAGGTATACATATGTGATTGAGGTTGGACAATGTATTTGAGTACCTTTTTGGGTAGTGAGTTTGGTTATACACTCGTTTTTTTATTGATTCATGGTAGGTGATCAACGCTTTTTCATTATAGGTATGTTGATGCCTTCAGCTTTGAAAAATAACCTACGGTGATTTATTATTAATAATATCTTTAACAGGTAGGAATTTTATGGATACTAGCCTATTAAACCTGTTTTTTCACTATATCTAATGTTTTTTGAGTGCGGGTAAATGCTCATGATTGGAAAAAAAACTTGGTGATTGGTGGTCATGGAATAAATTGTTGCATAGGTGGAGTGCCTAACTTTGAATCTGAGTTCCAATTTAACTTATGACATAATGAGACCGATGTTCCATGTACAATGTCCATGTTAGTGTTATAATGGATGAATCACTAAGGTATGAGTCGAGTGGTAAAGGTGAATATAGTTTGTGTGGGGTAATATTTAAATCATAACTGGATTAGTGGTTGGGTGCAAGATGAGAACTAGTGTTTTCCAAACATTTCAAGGTCATAGTTTTCTAGGAATTATGGTATATTGGAAAATGGTTCACTATGGAAGAGGGTAATTCAGAATGAATGGGGTACCATAAGATGGTTGACCCGTGGATGGACCTAGACACTATTTTATAAGATATGTGGATTCAGGAGTAGGTAAATGGAAAGTTAGCCTGATTGTTGTACGTGTGGCTCAGGAGAGATAAAAACGCCTTTTGATAGAATGTTATTTTACTCCTAGTAAGACATGATTAGAGTCAAACATGAAATATTCATGAGTATGTTAAGAGAGAATCAATAATGCACCAAGCTTCTTATCATATAAATTTTCGTTCCTATTTGGGGAAGGAAACATGTTGTGGTTCACTCAAGGAGCGGTATAAGGAAATCTATATGGTGGGAAGTACATCATTGGACGTTTGAGCGTGGTGACCCATGTTTTCTATTTTAATTTTGTGTTTTCAAGTTCTATTGATCTTGGAGATTGGGTTTGAGATAATGAAAAATGTATTCTTATGGTGGGAAGTACTAGACCTGCCATAGTTAATCATTTCCAATGTATGAGATATTTGTTAATGTAATGAGACTTGTCATTTAACAGTTAAGGTATAATTTTTTTGTAGAAACTCGTGTTAAGAAAATGGATTCTAGTCTTGCCATATGGATTCTTGTGGATGAGAAGGATTGTGGTGGGGATATAGTAATGTCCTATGATTTTCGGAACTGGGATTTTTAGCAGATGTATGAATTTTTCATTTCATATTCTTTTATGGGGTAAAATTTTTTTATTCACCTAGAAGATGAACTTGGATAAATTATATTTACCACGTAATTAGTCCTTCAATAGGTTTTTTACACTATGGGAGGAGTATTTTTTTAATTTCAAGCCATTCAAATTTTCACATTATAATTAATAATTAATATTTAATAAATTAAATAATAATTTATTTTCATTATTTTATTCAATCATATATTTTGAATGGAGTATAGTATTAATATTATGTCTCCAATATCACGTTTGGAGAGGTTACATTTTTCTATGGGGGGAATAAACTATAGTTTGGTGTCAAGTTGGCTGAAGCCCCATTTTCGTTGTCTTTTGTTTTTTATCATTTTTTTTCTTTTCTTTTTTCCATTCATTCTTTCTCCCCAGGATTCTCATTGATGTGGATGATTTCCATTTCGTTTTTCCAAATCATTTTTCACTTTTTCTTCTTATTTAGTATTAAAATTATATATTTTATGCAATAATTAACAATTGTTGTATTTTTTATATCAAATTATTAATTTTATTTTTTGTGGGTGTTAAAATCATGTATTTTAGTGTTTAATTTTTATTTTTTAAAAAATTTAAAAATTTATTAATTAATTATTGTTTAACTTATTTTTTCATTGAATTTCTTATATCAATTTCAATTTTTTATTCTTTTTCTTATTTGTTATTTCATTTCTATTTTTTTCAACCTAATTAGTTCAATAACTATTTTATTTAATTAATTATTTCGTAAATAAATAAATTTTGACATTATTATTTGATACTCTATGTAATTGAATTAATTTTAACAATATAATGTTATTAATAAAATATTTGAATACTTAGTGATAATTAATTTTAATTTAATTATGTATTTTTGATAATTATTTTAATTAATATATTTGTTATTTAAATTATCCAAATTAAATTTTTGATTATTTATTTGATGATTGAAATTATTTTTGAAAAAATTGAAATACACAATTGAACAAATTAAAATTATGTTTATTTTGTATATTATAATTTAAAATGAGAATTGTAATGTTTCAATTTTCATTTATGTTGTTTCTATAATAATTGATATTTTTTAGTGAATTTAATTTCATGCATGTAAAAAAGAGATTGATTTTGATTTTATTTTTTATTATTGGAGATACTCGCCGATATCTTCCTTCAATAGTTACTTGTTGATCCACCCTTACACCAAGCATTTTCCATTATTCCCCAACATCGCTAGACCCTCTTGTTGGTGGTGTCTCGTATTCAAACCAGCAGCCATCTCACACCACAAACAACCTTCCACCAATCCTAGTGATGCCTCCCCCTTTATCATTTTTTCTTCATTTAAGGCACTACACACCCCTCACTCCTTTCACCCTATTCTTGTGATGTCTCATTCATACCGTCGTACCCCTGGATGTGTCTCCAATATCATTTCTCCAGTTCCATCTCCCACAAACTAAAAACCCTTTACTAGAAGTGTCTCAATCATACCACGAAATCATTGACGGTGTATCCATGATACACTTTCATTTCCCATTTCCAATTGCATAACTATGTTATCTCTATCCCCCCCTTCACGGACTCATCATCACCATAACAAATAAATTTCAAATGCCATGAGATCCAAAACACATTCACAAACAAGAATATTTAGGATCACTAAATCATTTGGAAAGATCAACATTTCTAAAATAGAAAATATCCACCTAAAATATGAAACCACAATAAGAAGAACCCCTGGAATAAAATTTAAATCCCCAAAATTAGAACCAGATCCAAACCTTGGACGCACCTCTGGAGATCTAAGCATGGATTGGAGATTCATCTACTATTGATTTCACCGAGTCGTCATCTCATTGTGCAATACACGCTGGATTTGTAGTCTGTCTCCACTGTCATACTAAACCCCTCTCCCTATGTCGCGAGTCTTCTGCCTCCTCTCTTCCAAAATAGAGCCTCCCGAAAGCCCTGTCTCTCTCATTGTGTGTTCTCTCGAGCCCGCTACACTGAGCTCTCCACCGCCGAGCCACCCTGGATAATCCCCCTCTGATGCCACCCTTCTCCTTGCTCATAATCGAGTGAATCACCCACAAAACCCCCTTCATTTAATTTAATTTTATTTTATATATATTTAATTTAATAACATATAATATATATAATAATAACATCATATTTAATATACTTAATATACTTAATATAATATTATTAATAATAGTATAATGTATTTAATTATATTAATTATATTTATATATCATATTACATTTGTTTAAAATTATCTAATTATATTAGTAGTAAATTTTAATATGTTTTTAGTTATTTATAAGTATATTTATTAATTAATATAAGAAATTATATTAATATAAATTTTAATAATTATCGTAACACTTTAAATATATTTCTCACACATGTTTCATTATTTTGTTCTGTAGGGGGATTTGGAGAAGGGAAGTTGGTTGAATGAAATGTTGATCATGGGACATGGCATTGAACATTCTAGCAGAAGCGGATGTTTTTGAAAAGGGATTTTTCACTCACTTGGAACTCACTATATGCAAGTGAAGAGAACATCATGTCATGCCTTGTGGAATTTAATTTTTTTTCTTAGTTTCTGTTCGCATTTTTCTTATTTTTGTTCTCCAAAGAATAGGAAACCATCTCTTATCTTAGGAGGGTGACAGTTCATACTTCATTCCACTTCACCCTAGACTGGTGAACCATTAATGACATTGAAGATGGGAACCCTGCACCTCCATCTCCATCTTTCGTAACTCTTTTTTTTGACCTCTTTTCTATATGTAAATACTATCATGTGTTGCTTTATTTATTTTAATAGAATTGTTATGTTTGTATTTATTGTGATTTTCCATTCATTATTCCTTACCTCATTTTATTATCGGAGATCTCCAGTAGTGGAGAGATATTTTGCGAGGATGGATTTAGGTAGTGACACCAAACATGGCCTAGAGATCCGACATACATCGCAATCATCATTTTCTCTTCTTCACCATATTAGATCATTACCAGGATTTGGGTGAATGGGGGAAAATATAACACATGATTTATCTTTTTATTTCTCACCTCGCATCTTATCCCCTACCAATCTCAGTTTCTTGAACTCGCTAATTGATTTTCAGTTTGAAATCTGACGAACTGAAATGGCTCATTATTGTTGGTGACATCCAAACAAGAATGAATCAATTGAGGGAGTCATATTGAAATTTAGTGGAATGGTCAAGAACTAAAGAAATTTTCTATTTGAGTATTAAATTTTTATGTCAGATAGATGTTTGATCTATGTCACTAGTCATACATATGGTGTTTTTAGGGTTGTTGTTCTTATCATAAGTAGATATATGATATGAATTTAAGGGTGGATCAACCTGGGTCTGGACCATATTATTACTGACACTCCTTTTCAGTTTCTTTCTATGTTTTCATTCTCTTCGTGTTGTTCTTAACTGCCTCCTGGACGTTTTCTTTTGGTATTTTGTCCCCATTCACTATTTCATCACTATTTTTTCAACACTATCTCCACTATTTTAGTTTTTTTTTCAAATTAATAAAAACACAAATATATTTTTAGAAATACCACTAGAGAATTCGAAGTTGCATCATAGGGATAAACCCTGAGGTTAGACACTATGTTATATCTTGGGACTTATAAATGTAAACATGATCATCCTTCCGACAAGGATGATGTCAAATTTTGATACCATTGCTAGGGATGAAAAATTTTTTTGAGTGGGCATTCCAATTTTTCTTATTTTACGAAACAAAAAAAAAACATAAAAAACACAAAAAATAAAAAAAAGAATTATGAAACCACGCAAACCCTTAGTGGATTTTGTAGTATTTATTGAATATAAAAATAAGGATTTTTTCAATATTTTTCATCTATATGATTTTGTTGAACTAATTAATGAATTCAAGGAGGATTTGAGACCACAAACAATAGAGTCCATGGTTAAGGAACTCAAATATTTTTCTCATCTTTTCCCAGTGATATGTGTTGTAGAATAACTAAAGATTCCCACTTTTGAAATTTATCTACTCATGGAATAAATTTTTGTGGTGAAATATCCACATAATGAGGATGTATTCAAGAGTTGGAAGGTGATAGAACAAATAGTCATTAATGAATATGGGAAAAATTTGGGAGATCATTTCATATTAATCATTTCATTTAATTATTGTTTTGAACTAAATTTTCTAATGATTTTTCCTTTTTGAAAATTATTCAACCATAAAAACATTTCAACTTCTTTTACTTGGAGGAAACCACTCTAGAAGTCATGTGTTTTGAAGAAATTCTAGTGGAGTTTGACTGCCTCACTTCTACCACAGAGAAACTCATAAGATCACTATTGATCCACGAAGAACATACTGCAGTAATTTGTGGAATTGTTTTTTTGAATATTCTATTTTTTATTTTGTTGAAAATAATTTCTATTTTGTTTCTCACATTGTAGTTAATGAGGATAAAGTTCACTACTATGATTACCCAGTGATTCTTGAGTTTTAAAACCCTATATGAGAAGAAAAAGTTTCTTATTTAGAGTTTTGTATTGCTTACATAAATGGTGTTCACATATTCTCTATATTTATTGATGAATATTTGTTTTAGAAAAAGCTAGAAAAAAAGTATCACCCTAGAGTTGAAATACTATTGTCTGTGAACACTCAACCATTCGAGGAAGAAGTAGGGTAGTACACTACATATTCGCCCCCCCTCCAAAACATCACATGACATACTCTACTGACATGGTGGGGGGATTTAATAATGTTGAACAAGGGGTACTCCAAAGATGACATTGTACTAAATGTGAAATGAACCAAATCTGGTGGTTTGTGTAAGAAGCTACATCCCCTATCATACTAGGGTATATCTACTGATTTTCCAACTTTGGAGAGTTAAAATACATCACCCATGGCGGGTTATCCAAGGATTATTATTTTTAATTTCATTTTTTAATTTATAGTTTTTTTCCATTTTAATTTGTGTTATTTTCATAATTAGAAATAAATAGAAAATAGTTCAAAATGAAAATCATTCAAGGACAAAGGTACTAGATTATTGTACATATTAAACAAAAACTACCTAACTCAATCTATGTAATTTCATTTTTCATAAGATTTAAATTTGTGAAGACTAATTATAATAGTTTACATGTGTATATGATTTAATGGAGTATCCAATGGTCCTACAGAAATTAAATAAAGGGGGATATTAAAAAAATACAAATCATTCACATTCATGGAATAATTTTTCTTATTTTTTGTAGAAATATTATTTCTGGTAATTTTTTGCTTCCTACTACAATTTTCTATGTGTGGGGGAGTTCCCTCTGAGTATTTTTGAAATTGAAATTCTGTTTCTAGATTGGGTGATTTCTTATTAAAATCTAGAGTGTTGAAAATTTATTTTTGTGTAATTTTTAAAAAATTAAATCACCCCTCTATTCTAATTTTTTGTTACTATTGTTACTTTATTAAAATATTATTATTCATGCTATTGTTTGAACAAAGTTAAAAAATTCCTTTTATCTACTCTAAAAATTAGAAGCGTTATATTTTTTTAAAAATTTATCTTGTTTTATATTGGTGGTTTGTGGAATTTATTTTATTAATTTTTCTTTTCTTTTCTTCTCCTTTCGGCGTGGAAAACAACACTTTTGAAAATTCATATTACCCGTTCACAATAAATTTCAGGCTGAATTTTCATATTTTTCTAATCCAATCATGTAATTTGTCCCCACCTTGAGAGTCAAAATTATGTAAAATGTAGTGTTTATTGTTTTTGGGTGAGGTTTCATTCTCCCAATTCAAATTCTTCGTAAATATTTTGTAAAAAAATGTCCAATGTGATCAAAATTTATCAAAATATTTCAAAAAATTTAAAATTTTCTTTCACAAATTCTGTTTCATCTAGACTAGAATTGAAAATAAATTATGTATTTCCAAGTGTATAACAACCTATTGGTTGCAGATAGTTTCACTGATTCAAAAAGTGTTAGGGAATTTTGATTGATGAGTGTTTTCTCTCACTATATTTAGGGAAATTATTCTTATGAACTGAGTAAGAGAATGAGTTGGGATGGATTTTTGTGTAATTACTATCATGAATTTAAGAAATAATATTAATTAACTGGAACCTATAGAACTGTTAATTTAATAAAAATAATCATCTAATTGAGCCTAATCAAATGATCATTATTTCGTTCTTTTTTTACTAGAGTAAAATGGAAAAATGGGATACCACGATGAGACTTTGAGGCAAAAGCAGTGGTTGTGTCTCTATTAACAAATAAAATCCATTTTGAATTTTAATAAGTAATATACACAGTGCCATGAACCAGAAATATGGATATGAAAAATTAAAATAATTTTTCCTATCAAAAATTAACTCATTTAGGTGAGGTGAATTGAGCACAAATTAAGAAGGGAATAATTGACATAATTAAATATCATTTGAGTTGTATAAATTAATTGATTAAAAAATTTGGACCAAAATTTATTAGAAACTCATATAATGTGAAAATTGGAGATGCCTTTGGTTATGGTCTTATTTCAACTTATTTATGGTTTTCATCACTTTTATAATCATAACATGAATTGAATTTGAAGTAGTAAATTCGGTAAATTTATATAGGAGTCATGATATAATTGACAATGAAAGAATTTGTGTGCCCTTGATTTTTATTGAATTTTTTAATTTAGGGAGGAACACTTATGTACATTTCATTTGAAAAGGCAGACCTTGACCTGAGTTTGTGCCTGTTTTTTTTAAAAATACCAAACATGCTTCGTTTTTTAGTTCAATAACAAGTTATTCCTTCTAATTCAGAAAGATAAAATAATGAATTTGTTTGAGGAAAAACAATGATTTACCTATATGGGAGTTCGAAGGGGTTTAATTTCATTTCTTTTTTCTGCATAATTTTTAGCTTTTTTATATTAAAATAATGTATTTAATGTGATAATTAAAAATTGTTTTATATTGTATATATAATTGTTAAATTAATGTTTTTGTGTTAAAATTTTGTTTTTAGTGATTAATTTTGATATTTTGAATAATTTTTTAATTTATTCATTCAATCTTATTTGACATATGTTTTTTATTATTTTTTTATATTTCAATTTTAATTTTTCATTCTTTTTAAATTTTTATTATTTATTTTCTTTTTTTTTCAAGATAATTAGTTTATAAATTATTTATTCTAATTAATTATTATGTTAATAAATAAATTTTAACTTCATTATTTGAGACTTTATGTATTAGAAATAATTTTAATAATATAATTATATTTATAAAATAATTTACTACTCCATGACAATTAATTTAAATTAATGTTTCAATTTTATTAATTATTTTATTTTATTAATTTGTTAATTAAATTAACTAAACTATATTTTGGATTATAATTTATATACCTCTAGTTATTTAAAAATAAATTATATTTCTAAATTGAATAAATTTTAATTAAGTTTATTTTATATATAATAATTTAAAATGAGAATTGTAATTTTTCAATTTTTACTTATATTGTTGTCTTAATAATTATTTTTTTGTTAAATTAATTTAATTATTTTCAAATGAATAAATTTATTTTGATTTAATTTTTTTGTTGCAGGTACACACCCCCAAAATCCTTCAATAGTGACTTTTTGATTCACTATTCCACCATTCCTTTTCAAATTTTTCACCAAGACACCGCCAGACCTCTTTGCGAGCAGTGTTTCATTATCACACCGCCAACTATCTCACACCTCTATACCACCTTCCTCCAAGACATTCAGTGCCTTCCCCTTTGTTATTTATTCATTCATTTTAGGAAACACCACACCACTCACAACATTATCCCTTTGCTAAAGATGTTTCAATCATACCTCAACACCCCAAGCAGTGTCTCCATTCACCTTTCTCGGGTTTCATATCCCACACACTATCATCCCTTTACTATAAGTGTCTCATTCATACCGCTACATCCAAGATAGTGTCTTCTCAACAAACTGTTGCTGATCATTTCCAGTTGCACACCTGAGTCATTTCCATTCTCTCACCATTCACAGACACACCACTATAAGCACATAAAAAGTTTAAACAGAAGTATAATAGAAAAAAATCACAAACAAGTAGATCAAAGAACACTGAATCAATTTGAAAGATAAAAATTTCTCAATCTAAAAGTAGCCATTGGAAATTTGAACCCAAAGTAATAAGAAAACCCATAATCAAATTGAAATCCCCAAATCAGAACCAGATCCAAATATTTTCCACAAAATTGAAGTTCTATGAACAAATTGGAGATTCATTTTCCACCATTTTCACCATGTTGTCATGTCACAAATCCATCCACACATGATTTAAAGCCAGTTTCCACAACTAGATAGAAACCCTCCCTGATATCATGTGTCTTATTCCTCCTCTCCTCCTATCTGGAGAGTCTCATGATCCCTCTCACTCTCATCTTGCATGAACATGAGTCCCCTACACTGATATCTCCACCTCCAAGCCACCCAAACTGATCCCCCATTCTCCCAGCTCCTTCTTGAGCAAACTACCCAACCCCTCCACCTTCATTTCATTTTATATTATATATATATTATATTTAATAACATACAATATATTTAAATATTATAGTATATATAATAATAATATCATATTTAATATATTTAATATATTAATAAATAATAATTATAGTGTAATATATTTAATTATGTTAATTATCTTTATATATATTATTAATATTGACTAAAATCAACCACTTAAATTAATAGTAAATATTAATATGTTTTAATTATTTATATGTATATTTATTATTTATTATAAGTAATGATATTAATATATATTTTTCTAATTTTCATAACACTCTAAATATCATTCCCATACATGTTTTATTCTGTTGTTCAGTTAGGTGAGCTGGAGTAGGGAAGCTGTTTGAAAGATAATTTTATCATAGGACATGGAATCTCACTTGCGAGGGGAAGAAAAGGTAACTAAAATAGGATATTTTCACACATTGAGATCCCACCTGAAGTGAGTGATGATTACATCATGTCATGATACATGGAATATCAATATTGTCTTTTAGTTTTTTTTCTTCATATTTTCTATTTCTGTTCATTGAATAAGAAAAACCTGGATCCTTTCATAGGATTGTGTAAAAATCCATACTTCATAACACATAACCCCAGAATATGGAACCATCTTTGACAATAGAGATTGGGACCCTGCTCTGCCATCTCAATCCTCCAATGCTCTATTTTTCATGTCTGAAAATACTCTCAGGTGTTATATTATTTAGTTTAATGTAATTGTAATGTTTATTTTTACCATGATATTTCATTCATTCTTCCACACATCTTGTTTTTATATTGTATCAACAATAATGGAGAGATAATTTGTGAGTCTGAATCTAGTTAGTGACAACATAACCATAATGAATAGATAGAGGGATTTATTTTACAATTTGGAGGAATGGTCAATAATTGAAGATCATTGGTGTTTTAGTATTCACTTTTTAGGTGAGATAGATGTGTGATCCAAGTCATCAGTTATACATTGAGTGAGTTGAGAGTTTTTTTGTTTTATCTTTAGTAGATCTATGATGGGATGTTAAGGGTTGATCAAAAAGGGTTTGAACCATGTTCTTTATAACATTCTTTTTCTGTTTCATTATGTGTTTCATTTTCTTAGTGTTGTTCTTATTCCCCTATTTGTTTTTTTCTTTTGGTCTTTTGTTTTTGTTCACTATTTCTTCACATTCACTGTCTTTTTTATCACTTATTCCACTATTCCATTTTTTTTAATGTCTTAAAAATATTATAAACAATAAAATATATTCATAAATACCACTAATGCACTTGACGATTCTTTATTGAGAGAAACACTGAGGATAGCCACAACGCTATATCTTGTTTCTTATAAATGTAAACTGGACCATATTCATGAAAAGGAAGACATCACTTGTACACAACCCTATGAATTCTATTCAATAAGTCTGAGAGACATTAAATTTGATAAGAAGAGAGAAAAAGGAAGAGAGTGGAATAAATATTCCATAATGATGATCGAGAAGTACTGGATCGTCGTGCAACAACTGTGGACCAGGGAATTGGGAGAATCATTAGCAGATTCTTCACAAGGTATGTCATTTTTCATTTTTCTTAAAATCCACATAGTTTATTCCTTTTTATGTTTTAATCCATTTTATGCATAATTATGACCCCGCCTGGTTTGATCTGTTATTTTTTAGCAAAAAACTGGGGATTTGGGCTCTTATGAAGGTTTCCATTTCTGAAAACCCATATACACGACATGTGGATCAGGTAACACATGGCGTGTGTTCTTCTAGTTTGGGGAAGATGTCCTTCTAAAAGTTCATACTTCATATGAGCTATATGTTTCGTGTACTGGGACTCGACCATGTAGCTGAGTACCTGACCAGGCATACTTTGTATGGGGAACATGTTTTGTGGAGTACATGTCCATACCCCATGTTGGTAATACAACATGTAGATGTACACATCCAGAAATAGAACATGGCTAGACCATGTGAAGTATATATTAATATACTCCATGTGAGGTACACTCTGTGTGTGTGATCAAAACTCCATGTACATGGCTTTTACATGCAAATTACTGGTAGAATGGAATGCTCTAGTGGGTCCTTAATTGTACACACCATGTACATTTCCTTTTCTACCATTTCTATGGTTTTCATATAATTTCTACCCTGAGTAATAAATGGAACCATGAGTAGTCCATTATGAGTATATTTTCATGAATATCACGATGATAAGACCCATTAGGTGTTTTGAGAACTCCTAAGTGGTGTTTCATGAAAGGAGAGGTTCTTCATTCGGTAAACATATCTACTGTCTCCAATGTTTGGGACCTGATGTAAAATGATACAGAAGTTACCTCTCATGGTCTATGCCTTTATGATTCTCCCTTGAGGATGTCTTCCTTGTGATATGTTCTCTTTTAGCCAGGGAGGTTGTGAGAGAAATAAATTTCTGAGGCTCCCCTGTATGATTCCTCTACTTAAGTTTCCACTAAGAGGATCTTATTTCAGATGCCACTATCTTCTTACTATACTATGGATCCCCTATTGGATTCATTCTCATACAATCTATCCTATAAAAGACCTTTTTGTATTACTTTACCCCTTTTTACTATGTTGTATGGGTCCCATGTGGTATGACCCTTTTCTATATACTATTTTGTGTATCAGTAGTTGGATACCTCTATTTATTAACATTCAAGGATCCCATGTATAATTCAATCATTACATTACATATGACTATCCCAAATATGATGCTTTTTCTTATTTGTTTTCCATGAGGATCCTATTCAGGATTCCTTCTTTATCATTTCTACTTAGGATACCAGGTTGGATTCCTCTCAATGTTTAACATGAAGGACCCAATAGCTTCCCATATGATTCACCAACAATGTGGAAGTACACCGGTTTTCAGTATATATGGTAGCATGTGTCAACATAGAATGTGTTTTGAACGTGTAATCCCATCGGGTTATGGACTATTATTGGGTTTGTTCATTCAGCCACACCCACTAGTTTGTTTATAATTTCACATGTTTATTGTTGATGCAGTAATTATAATCAGTGGTGCTTCCTAGTTGGTTGTTGTGATTTATAAGAGGTAACTTTCTTTCTATTTGGGTATGTTGAGACATTATTCATAGTATTTAACATAATATCAACATTATTTCTAATTTTTATTTGTCAAGTCAATGGTACTACCTTGGATCTGGTTGTTGATCCTGTATATTTGATTATTATATTATTGGCATTTCTAGAGGCTCTTTCTAGTATCTGGTTGTTCAGCCTATGATTGTGAAGTGTGGGCTTGTTATCCCTAGTAATGATACTCGTGTATTATCACGCTCTCTATAGTGGTGATGATGACTTTGTTCTACTCTTTGATATATGATCATGATGACTAGACTCTCATTAATCTGACTATACTTATGGATGATTATTCTCTCACACGAGATAAGGATGATTATGCTATCCCTGATGGGTTACTGAATTATACTATTAGACATGGAATTACACATCGTTGATGTATAATAATGGATTATTAAGTTATCCTGATCAATGAGGATTATAATACTCTCCCTGGTCGATTACTAGATGAAAATGGTGGACATGGTGCTCTTCACTTTTTAGGTTACTCGTACTCGATGGATAATTATGCTCTCCTCTTGTGACACCTAGGTTTTCCCCTAGGGTCTGGTGGATGCACCAATGATACTTTTCTTGTGAGAACATTTCAATCTTGTACTTGGGATATGATGAAATTCCTTTGATAGTTCTGCTAATGGTGGCCCCTTAGGGGTTATCCAAGCTGAAATGTCATGTTGTATTATAAACTGAGACCTATTGATTAGACATTTGAGTGAATTTACATTAAATGAGTAGTGTGGAATCTATCATAGTGAACATGATTTCCAAAAAATATATCTGGAATCCATTGTTGTATTGATGGGAGGAGAGTATGGGTGAACCCATTATTCGTATGAGTATATTTATGCAGTCACATGGCATTTTCAGAGAACTTTTATGGCGTTGGTAAAAGAATATATATGTCGATTGGAATTATAGACCAAAAGAATGAATTAATTTAACACGACTTGAGTGGCATGGCATCCAACTCAATGTCCTTGGAGAAGATTTCTATGTGATTGGGAACACAGACACAATGATCGACTACTGATTGGTTTTATTCTATTTGATTAACCTTTCCCATAAATCATAATATTTATGTATATATTTATAGGTAGGGTTCTATACATGTATACATGTATAGAGATGGACATCCATGGTGGAACTTTCCTAGTTTTTTAGGATCACATACCCTGAGTGTGACTATTGTTTCTTGTTGTTGGTTTTAATTATCATTTATATTTTCTCTCAGCTAGGTTGAGCATATTTTTTTAGATGCGCTTGTGGTAGAATATTTTTTTGTTCATCATTAGGGTGGCCTACTATGATTATTTCTCACCCTTCCATGTGCACCTTGGTGTAAGTGTAGACGTTATTTTTCTAGTCAGTTTGAGAATAGTTGCATAGTGGATATTGCTGAGGACCAGAGTCACATGTTCAAGATGAACTATTCAAGTGGGTTCTAATGATTAAGATAGTGATGTTTGACAATCTCTAGAGACCGGATACATGGTATGGCTTGTATTTAGTAATAGAACCCTATAATAATATTTTAGATTCTTTTTGTGACCATATAACTATATGTTCGACCTTGTGGGTGAACATTGTTTTTTGTTTGAATTAGCTCTTTGGCATTTTATACAGTTTTTATTAATTATTATAGAATGTTCTATTTCAGTTTATTTTCAAATTACTCACTCTATTTATTTACTCTTTTGTATGATACATAGCTATTTCTGTTTCTTTATTACTTTGATATTTGGTCATAGTATCCCCATCATTACACCATGGGCCCTCGCCTCTAGTCAGCAGCCTCTAGCATATGAGCATGCACGCTTGAGGCATTATAACCAACTAGCTCGAGGCATTATTTTAGTGGAATATGGGTCTAGATGAAACATTATTAGTGTGTATTGTTGTGGAAATGTTCTTTAGAGGAGTTCCTCTAATGAGGAGATGGCTCCTCAATTTTTTATAATGGTTGTGGTGTCTGTAGTTCCATTATTCTCTACACTATTTTTTTATACATCTATTATGATGTAGAATAAAACTGTTTGTGATATTTATATAGATGATTTAGTCTATAATTATTATTTTTATCATCTATTATTAGTATTTTTTTACATATTATATTTTTGGGGATATTTGTTTGGTGAAAGTTTTCCTTATGTATAGGACTCTAATGTTTGTTATGCCGTCATAATATTGGTCATCATCTCATAGTCTATTTGAAATTGGAATGTAGTGGAACATTCAACCTAGTCACCATCATATGTAGCATCCTGGAGTGTTAGGCTATGACAACATATGATTTTAAAAAAATTATGCTTTATAGTGTATTCAATTTTCAACACCGAGTCTAAACGAACCTCAATAAAATATTATTATTTAAACCTAACCGATATAAAATAACTATTGAATTGGAGAGAAAAAATTGTATTAATTTATTTATAAAATATATATAAATGTAATACATAATATATATATTTATTGATATAATGTTAATAAGTATGTATTCAACATTTGGAAAGATATTTTATTCTTTAAAAATATCGTTCCTTCAAAAATTATTTTAATATATCTTCTAAGAAATTATTATAAATATTTTTTTAAAAAATTTAAAATTAAAATGATAAAAAACATTAATAATTATATATATATTAAATTTTTATGAAATATTTGGAATTTTTTTGGAAATTGTTTATTTTTAGTGAATAGTGAAAATACAATTTTTTTCGTAAATATATCATTTTTTAATAAATTAATTAATTTAAAATTACCATTATTCATTTATTATGATTTAAAATAAAAAAATAGTATTTACATATATTTAATCCATTTAGTTAAATTTAAATCATATTAATATTGTACTTTAATATAAATTTATTTTTAGGATTTTAAAAAACATTTTTTTAAAATGCATAGTTTTTCTTCATAATTAATGGTTTTTTAAGATACAATTAATCAACTTAATTCATGCGAGTTTTGATTCAAAAGTTATCGAAGTTATAAGGATTTATTTTTCAATCTCATTTTAATTAGGATTATTAATGTATTAATTTCTATTGTATGATGTTATTTGATCACATTCAAAGGATGTTTTTTTATATGGACTATATAAAATTACCCACTATCATGAATACTAAATTCATTTATTCTTCGTTATAATTTTCCATGGATCATTTTGATGTAAATTCTTTCTATAATATTTTCAAAATTATTTATATTTTGATTAAATTATTTCAAAGTTAAAAGAGTATTTTATCAGGAATTATACCATTTAATATTTTAAATACATTTTTATCAACAACAACAACATTTAATTTTTATTATTTCTTCTAAATTGTGTATATATATCTCACACATTTATACCTTGATTATTCTCCCATACATTGATGGGGTAATTCATGCCTTATGATCACCACTCAAATACATTTATTTCAAAATTTACTTTAGTTATTATATGAAAAAAGGTACACACAACCCATTTCCTTCTATTGGTAATTATTATATTTAGGAAATATGACTGATTTAACCTATTTGGAACACATAAATCATGGAATTTTTTATTGGTGAACCTAGATAGCCATCCAATGAATTACGTAAATATTAAGATTCTTAAGGAATCTTGTATGGCATTAGAGAGTAAAACTAATCCATTACAGTACTTTCTCCACCATTTGATATTGTTTTGTAAGTTATCCTTGACAAATGTTTCGATAGGGTTTTATGTTACTTCCATATTTCTAATGTTTCTATAATCTAATGATATCATTTTCATTATGTTATGATCCCATGTTATTACTCATCGTCCTTATTTTTTATGACATCATGTTATACATTTGACCCACTTTTTATGTTTATTTATTTAATTGGATTATTATCTCACCAATTTTGTAAATTTATTTCTCATTTTAACACATTTATTTTTGGGATAATGAAAGTATTTAATTTCTCATTACGGAGAATTAAAAAAGGAGTTTTATTTTTCTTTCTTAATGATGTATTATGAAAAAAGTATTAAAAATACCCACAAGTTCTCATTATTTATTAGGTGTAATCAATAGATGTTTTTCTTAAAAATATTTTCATAATATGTGAAAAATTCACAGGTATCCATTGTTTTTATTAGAGAAATGGTTTAGTTAACCATTATAGATTGGGATGATAAATAATTTGTGAAAACTGAAGGGATATGTCTAAAGGTAATTCTAAATATAGGAAAATGTGTTGGAGTTTTGGAGAATTTTGGAGAAAGAGGTCTCCAATCATTTAGATCCATTATTATATATTACACGTGAATGTTACTCTAGAAACTTTTTCCATATGGGAAATAACTCTAAAAACGGAATATTGGTATTTGAAACAGTTGTTACCTAGTCTATTAAAATGGTCCTAGATGGAAACTAGGTTTAACACCACCTAGATATATGTTTGGGAAATTCACATGCTCTTTATAAACCATCATGTCAGACTTGAATATATTATAATCATCGATGAAGTATGTATACCCTAATGGTTCATAGGTTAAGTCTAAGTTTTATCATATGTTTAATGTAATAAATACTCCTTTTGAGGTTTTATAGTATTGAAGTCAATTATTATTAAATGTATTTTGGGATATATTTATGGTAATATAATTTTTTGTTTTTTATGGGTTTTAGTAAAAAAGTTATCTTATGAAGAATTATTTTATATTTTCTAACATAATTTAATAAGTATTGGTAACCTTTAGGGTTCATATTATCTTTTATAGTAAGGTAATAAAATTAAATTCTTATAATTTCTTATTTAAAGAAAAAATATGATATACTTAAAACCTTTGTGGTTACAAAATAAATTAATGATTAGTTTTATTTTAATTCCCATCATCATATTTTGTCTAACAATACCATAATTATATTAATATATAATTATAGAAAATACAACCCATAATTAAGGTGACAAAATATCCCTTCTTGACAGGTTTTGGGAGTTTAATCCACAATCAAAGAGAGATAAGGGTGCACTACCAACCACTGGCCTCTGTGATGTATTGGTTAGTATGACATTGTATTTTCATAAATTTTTTGGTGGATAATTATTATGTTAATTTTGGGAATCATATTTTGAGATAATTAATGATATTTTGGGAAACATTTTATTGAGTTGAGTTATATATAACCTTTAGGATTAACATAATGTATTATATTAATAGAATTATATTATGTTTTTAAATCTATAACATATTGGTTATGACATAACATTTCGTGTTAAAAACATCATTCATGTTGAGTATATTGATGTTATTTTGGTTATGGGTTTATTTATTTATATAATTATTTATGGTAATAATTTATTTTTATTGTTGAGTTTTGTGGATTAATATATTCATACACATCTTCGGTATTATCATGAATTTTATAAACTTTTTTTTTATAAATACATGATGAAAAACTTGTAACTATTCTTTGGAAATCATGATCTATGAAAAGATATTTCTATTTCTTTAGGTATAAAAAATTCTATATAGGATATTTATTCCTTAGAGTAAGAGGTGGAGAGTAAATTGATTGAATCCAAATGAATGGATAAGTCTGGATTTTGAAATAAACATATATAATGTAGTTATACTTTGAACGGTTCCATATCTTGATAGTAAAATAATCCCTCAACTATAGGAAATGTATCTTGAAATAATGATTTTATCCTATTTCCTTCATATCTAATGAATCCATGGTCATTTAATTCGTCACACATTTATAGTATTGTGTTTGTTATCTTTCTATTGATAATTATATTTTTAATTAATGATCTTTATTTCACACCATAATTGTTTATGCTTATCTTCCCTTTCTATATTTTCACTTCCCACTATTGTTATTCTACTTTGAATCCAAAAAATATATTACTCTATATGACCTTCACATTTCCCTTTACCTTTTTTATGAGTACCATTTCTCAACCATTTTTATGGTGTGACTATTCAATAAAATAACTTTAGAATGTAAACACCATGATTATTGATCTAAATTTTAAATTGAGAGGATTCAATTTATGTAATGTGGTAAACCGTATTACCTTTAGATTTTAAAATAACACTATGTTTGATAGCATATTCAACACACAATTCTGAGTTTATACGAACCATGATATAATATTATTTTTTGAACATCAATGATATATCATATCCATTCAATTAGTGAGTATAGATAATATAATATAATTTATTTAATATATATATAATTTATCCTATATATAAATTTATTTATAAATTATTAATAAATAACCACGAAAATTTAATACACATTTTTTTCTACAAAAAATATCCTTCATTGAGAAATTATTTTATTGATTTTGAATTAAAATATTTTAATTAATTTTTTTAATTTTTTTAATTTTTTCCATAAAAATAAAATAATTTTTTAATTATCGTAATGATATTAACTTACGTTGCAATTTTGGTATGTTTTGGAAAATATTTATTTTACAGTGAAAAGTGAAAAGTAATTTTTTTTTGATAAAATTGTCATATATTTTTTATAAAATAATTATTATAAGGTAAAATTTTTATTTTAATATTATTAAAAAGTAATATAAGTATTAATTATTTATTTATAACCTAATTAATTAAATTTAAATCATCAAAACATTGGATTTTAATATAAGTTTATTTTTTGGGCATTAAAACACAATTTTCTTAATAGAATTTTAAAGAGAATAAGGTTTCCAAATTTTATAAATATCAAATAAACCCAAATGAGGAATTAGTTGAATGAAATTTTTTGGATTTATAACTATAAATATTAAAATTAATACATTTAATTATTATTAATTATCATATACTTATTAAAAAGAATCTTATACTTGAAATATGTATTTGTAGAAAAATCATTTTTTCAACATGGCTACATGTTTAAGATTATATAAAATTAGTCTGATTATATGAATTGAAATTTATAAAATGGATTCCATATTTTTTACACAATTAATTTATATTATAAAATAATTTAAAATTAATATTTTTTCAAAATGGATAGTAAAAATAGTAAAAACAAAGTTACTGTGGTAAAAAAATAAAAATGGGATGAATGGGTAACCTTAATGGTAATGATAAAAAAAATTTAATAACATGTTTATTTTTTGTTTTATTTAATTTTATTTCCCATATATGTCCAAAATTCATTTAATTTTCAGTTTTTGAGGATGTTTCCTTGAGGGTGAATTCCCATTATGGAATAGTTTGTTGTATTTACAAGAATACCCCTCCTCCTCAATTATAAAACGTTACTAAATACTCTCCACTTATTCTCACATTTGAAGCCATATTTCTTGAACAAAACTAGATAAAATATAACCCCAAAATCATTATACACATTCTAGAGCTTTATTTAATCCCAAAATCCCAACCATATGGTCCTTGATAAGAGATCCAAAGGTTGTTCACCAAAGAGAAGGTTATCATTTTCACTAATCTTCTACCTTTTTACTTCACATATTGAAAAAATAAATTATTCCTTAAAAATTATAGTATAATAACAATGGTATCTAAATTATAATTATATTATATTTTGTTTTTATCATAATATTAAACATTCTCCTTATATATTAAATGGGAAATAAAACCATCATCCATGTGTAAGATATACTATAAATTTCTAATCCGATGTAATTTGTTTTCTGTTATCACCTATCATGACTATAAAAGATGATAAATTTAATATCCAGTAATTAAATTTCATAATATAAATATAATTCATGATATTTAAGATATAATATAACTTACTACCTTATCATCCACATAAAAATGAAAACATCATCATTGTTTACGGATTACTACCGCCTCACAAAGCGATGCAAGTTGATTTTTATTACCTCCTCACATCGATTGTGATGACCTAGACCCTAGTAGTCCAACCCTTGGCCAAAATCAGGATCATATGGGTGACATATCGTTGGTAGGACATCATTTCGACGTGCGAAAGATCGGTATGACCGATCGTCGCTACCGATCGGTGTCACCTAGACTTGTCGGTTTCTCTTATACAGTTCTTCCTGTAACAACTCTTTGGTATTTTCACCTATTTTTTCAAGTGGTTAAATTTCATTTAAAATACCATAATTTATACCCAATAAATCCGATGGGACCTCCTCAATGGAGAATTAAATAATAATTTATTCTGTCGTGTATAAAAACCCAACTGCGTGGAGAACCACGATCTGAATTTAATGTCGTTCAAATCCCCATATCTAGATACTACAGTATCATTTGTATATATCAAATCGGTATTTCTTCTTCCTTCTTCTTCCTCTGGGTTGTATTCCTTTCTTCTTAGTATCGTTGGAGTTCTCGATGTCCCTCCCATACGAGTCGCGCTTTTCCCTGAATCTTGGCGCCTAGAGAAGAATATCGATATTTGATCAATCATGTTGGGTTTTCCTTCACCTCTCCATTATGTGTATCATGTGAGGTGGGTTCTCTTTTTTCCTTTGTAGGAATTGACCAACCAAACTTAATGAAGATGATGAATGGACTTTTAATGCATTAAGGGGGTGGGGGTGTGATCTATGTTCTGTTGTACTATTTTATGTTGATATGTGTTGTGAATTGTGCGGGCCTATGGTCACTAAAAATCATGGGCGTTGGTGGTCTTTCCTTGTTCACTAATGAACCATGTCTTCTGTGATAATTAAATAACATACATGGAATTTGGTTAATCAATTAAACTCAGTTGGTTAAATGGATTTTCAGTAAAATAACAATCCATGTGTGATCACCCCGGTTAATAAACAGTTAAGTGGACCTAATGAATGATGTGTTGAACCTGGATGTTTCCCTACTCTGTTTTGGATGCCGGCGTGTTGTTCTGTTTGTCTTCCTATGGGGCGATGTGGGTGAGGATGGGATCCTCTGATGTTGCACGATTGCTGGTTGTGAATCATGGGTTGTGGTTTCTCTGCTTATATCATGAATTGGTGTGGAATCCTCTATCATTGAGGAATCGTTGGCTCCAGGTTTTGGGGACATGGGGTTTTGTCTTGGGGTCTTCCTTGTTCCCAGTACTTTGAGGGATCACACATCTCCCTTTGTTGAGGTTTTTTTTGTTCTAGTACATTGAAAGATCTCACTAATTACTTTGTTTTTGTGACTTTACAAGAGAACCCGGTGTGAATGCTTAAATTGTTGTTTGTCTGTTTCTTTTTTTCCTTGACATGTATTTGTGCATGTCAGATTACCTATAGTGTAGAATTCTCTAAAATGGGGTTTGGTTTAACATGATACAAGAATGATTTAAACGGGTAGTTTTCTTGGGAATGTGTTGTGACTTGGTCGTGAGTGTCGTGGCTTCTTTTGTGAATGAACAGTAACAAAGAAGGTTGTCATAGGTTTTGGAACCCCTAGGTTGGTATGAGTGTTTGTTACCTAAACATATATCTGTAGCTTTTAGGTTTCTTATTTGCGCTCCACCCAAGATGAGAACTTAGTGATGAACACCCCATTTCATGGGGAGGGTGTTTTTTCCAACACTACTATGAGTGGCTGGTTATTAGCTCTTTTTCTACTACCTTTCCCGAATATCCCAATACTCTTCGGGCAGGCTGTGATGGTATGGGGTCCGTTATTTGCCCAAGAATCATCGGGAAAGGTAGTTGTTGTAGTTGGCACAGGTGTCTGGGGGGGGGTGTTTCCCAAGTGTCTTCGGTATGAAGCCCATGTGTCTTCGGGTGTGGCATTAGTTGTTCTAGGCTAGGTGTCTTCGAGTGTGGTAGTAGTTCCTCTGGCCCAGGTGTGTGCAGGCGGGGTTTGGTAGTGGGACTACGGTGAGAATGGCGATATTGGTACGATGCGTAGGATGACTTCAATAACCAGTGGGAAAGTGGTGCGGGGTACCCAAATATCGAGGTGTTATTACTATACATTACATGCCTTGTGTTATTTGGCGAGTGTTCCATGGTGAGGCTTGGGTGGATAGATTTTCCTTTCTAGGTGCTTTGTTTTTCTTCATTTCTCACAGGGCATTAGAATTCCTCTCCACATATGCATGAGAGTCTTTGGTTTTCCTTACTGAGTGTACTTGTATGCTCACCCTATGTATATAAAACTGTCTTCAGGTTTCCAAGAGGACCTCAGGGATCGTGCGGGACCATAGTAGCTCAAACATCATGGTAGTTTCTATTGTTATTATCCCTTTCTTGGTACTTTATCTTCAGATATTTGTGGCATGCATCATTTACTATTGGACACTCATATGGTAATGGGTTGTTTTTTGCTTTTACCTTTAATTTCATCTTTGGTATTTTTGGGGTTGTTATCTTATCTCTTGATCCTATAAAATAATAAGGGTAATTCCTTACATTTTGTGGGAGATTATATACCCTTGGTGTTGGTCGCAACTCCTGGACCTTTTGAAGGTGGGTTTCGCAGGCTATTATCTCTCCTTCAACTTAAAGAAGGAAGGGCCTATGAATCTTCTAACCATTCCCCCCTTTTGGTGAAGACGGGTCATAACAGAATGGTATCAGAGGGGAGGTTGAGAGATAAGATGGAGTCTAGAGTTGGGCATAATGAGGATTGCATGGTGTGGTAGGGAAACAATGTTGGCTGACTTTGGTGCGTGAATTAGGCCAGGGAAGACCTGCTAGGACACAAGATTTTAGCCCCCCCACCCCGTGATCTGATGCAAGGACTTTGGACCTATCGAACGACCGAGTGAGGCTACACTGATATCAGGGTAGAGACCCTAGGAAAGGTACATGTATCATAATTAATTGTGTTCTTATGTTTCATGGTTGTTTTTGGAATTTAAAATTAATAATAATCCTAAGAAAATTTAAGAACCATATTCTACACTACTTAGGATTATACATTCCTTGTTTACCTTGAATCTATGGCACCTAAGAGGTGACCACGAGTAGTACGGGCGATCGAGGCCTAGGAGGTCGACTTGGCCGATTGGCAGAGGATCAACAAAGAGTAGTAGGATGATCAGTGGCTGAAGATGCTTCGAGCCTTTGAGCGACAGAACCTCTAGAACTACGAGGTAAAGACCTCATATGTGGAGATAGAGAGTTAGATCAAGGAACTAATGATAGCTTTCGGCTTGATTCGAGCTCCGAAAGAGTACTCGGTTCCTCTGGCGTTCATCCAGATGCAGGGAGCGGCACGTCAGTGGTGGACGCTTTATCTTGGGGAAAAGAAGGAGGCTGATATTGCGTTGGCAGATTTCAAGAAGGGGTTCCGGGTGGAATTCCTCTCTTCGACGGTGAAGGAAAAGAAGAGACGGGAGCTACTCTCACTCCATCATGGGATTATGTTGGTGATAGAGTTGGGGATAAAGTTCAAGGTTCTCATTCGCTTCACTCCGAATCTCTTTCCGAATGAGGAGTCTTGTGCGATACATTTAAAGGAAGCACTATGACCTTCTCTTCAGTACCCCATTACTCCCTTCACCCTACCGAAATACATAGAGGTTCAGAAGAAGGCAGAGGTGGTGGAGAGGATGCACACGCTAGGAGGGGTGTTAAGGGAGGGGCTTCAGTCAGGATCATCGAAGGGGATGGCCGTCAGCAGCAGGCCTCCAGCATCAGGACCCTCTGGGTTCTGACCGACACGGAGTAGGCCACATCAGTTCCAGTTATGATCTCATGGTCCTCACTATTTCCCATCAGGCCTGAGGCCTAGAAGCTTCGTTTGTGGTAGCCCTGGGAACCTTTGAATCCAGTTCCCAGATAGAGTACAATATGGTGGGGGTGGGCTGGTTCAGCGCCCACCTCAGCAGTAGCAGTTTCAAATTGGGCCCTTTCAACAACAGCAAGGGCAGCGAGCTCCCTCCCCTCTAAGGGCAGATGTTTCCGGAGGATGCCGACCTCAGGGCGCTCCTCAGCGACCTCGGCCAGGGCGTGGGCAGAGAGGTGGCTGACAGCAGTGAGGTAGAAGGGATGAGTGTGGGCAGTTGTACGCCGCGGAGGCAGTAGTTCCACTAGGGCCATAAGTCGTTCGAGGTATGATCCACTTGTTTAGTACCCTTGCATATTCCTTGTTCGATACAGAAGCGTTGCACTTCTTTGTTTCACCCAGCCTAGCCCATGTTCTTGGGATTAGATGTTGAGAGACTTTCAGTGCCCCTGGTGCTGAGCACACCAGTCAAAATTTAGACTAACATGTGGCATGTTTATTGAGGATGAAGACTTATGATAGGGCCACATCAGTAAGTCAGAGATATTATTTTATTGCAGATAAAACCATATGATGTCATCCTAGGCATTGACTGGCTATTATCTGTATGTTCCGTCATTGACTACATCTGAGGAATATTTTTGTTTTCATACTTGGGCGGCTGACGGGTGACTTTCATTGGCGAGCAAAGTTTCCTGGGAAACACCAAGATAGGGGAACCCCTCCTCTCCTAGTTAGTTGAGCTATCAATGGAGTCGGTGGATGCTGAAATGGCGGATTTCCCAGGAATCATCAGTGAGATTATGGATGTCTTCCCTGAGGAGGTGAAAACTCTACCCACGCGACGTGACATAGAGGTTGTGATAGACTTGAAACCTAGTGCTCATCCAATTTTGATGCCCCCCTATCAGATGGAACCTTCGGAGTTGCTGGAGTTGCAGATTCAGATTGAAAATCTGTTGAAGAAGGGTTTTGTTCGACCAAGTGCATCACCATGGGGTTCTACAGTCTTGTTTGAAACAAAGGCATACGGTGGTCTCAGTATGTGCATAGACTACATGAGACTGAATCAAGTAATAGTCAAGAATTTCTACCCTCTTCCAATGATAGACGATCTCTTTGATCAGTTGAAGGGGGAAGGATGGTTCTCTAAGATCGATCTGCGATATCGATATCATCAGTTGAGGGTAAAGGAGGGAGACATCTCAATGACAGCCTTCAAGTGCAAATACGAGTACATCGAGTTTGTGGTCATGTCGTTTGGCTTCACGAACACTCCGGTTGTGTTCATAGGGCTCATGATATCCATCTTCTAGGAGTACCTAGATTGGTTCATAGTCATATTTATTGATGACATCCTGATCTACTAAATATCAGAGGAGGATCACATTGAGCATCTGAGAACGGTTTTAGAGGTCCTCCAACAACACCATTTCTATGAAAAGATGTCCAAGTGACAGTGTTGGATGTGAGAAGTGTATTTCCTTGGGCATGTGGTGTAAAGGCAGGGGATATTAGTGGTAAAATTGAAGGTCGAGGAAGTTGTTTCTTGGGAAGCACCCAAGAATGTGGCTGAGGTTCGTAGTTTCCTCGGGCTGGCAGGTTACTACCGGAGGTTCGTGCCCATCTTCTCCCGAGTTGCAGCACCCTTGACATCCTTGACCAAGAAGGATCAGGATTTTGTATGGGACGAGCAGTGTGAGGAAGCCTTCAGCTATCTGAAGGATACGTTGTTTAGTGCCTCAGTGCTATGGTTTCCAGAAGAAGGGGAATCATATAAAGTATTCTATGATGCTTTAGGGTAGGGCCTTAGATGTGTGTTGATTCTACGGTAAAGGGTGATCTCCTCTAGGTCTAGGTAGTTACCTCCCCGTGAGCATTACTACTCCACCCATGATCTGGAGATTGCATAGGTCGTGTTTTCACTAATGTTGTGGCGTCACTACCTCGTCGGGGAGCGATTCATGGTCTTCACTGATCAAAAGAGCTTGAAGTATGTCTTCTCTCAGCGGGACCTGAACATGAGGCAGCGAAGGTGGATGGAGTTCCTTCGGGACTATGACTTTGATATTTCCTACACCTCAGGAAAATGGAATGTGGTGGTCGATGCCATGAGCAGGGAGTCACAGAGTGGTGTAGTTCAAGAGTCGGAAGATACTTGGAAGTCTATGGGGGAGTTTTTTTTCCCTGCACCTATATTCTAGGATAGAAGATGGTAGGGGTTGTGTATATCAGATGACAGTGCAGTCTTCTCTGTTGCATCAAGTAGAGGAGTCTCAGTTAGTAGACTTAGAGGGCGAAGTGATGTGTGACCAAGTTTACCAGTGCAATGCTCCGGAAGTGTGGACGGAGGATGGTCTGAACCAGATGTTTTTTCGAGGAAAGCTGTTTGTTCCAGAGGTGATGCATGGAAAGGTTCTTAGTGAGTTCATCAACTCACCCCTAACGGTGCACCTGAGAGTTTCCAAGATGCACCAGGGTTTGAGGAGACAATTTTGGTGGCCCGGGATAAAACAAGAAGTAGAAGGGTTTGTAGAAAAGTTCCTCGTGTGTCAGCAGGTGAAGGACAAAAACCGTGTTCCAGGTAGCTTACTGCCGTCTCTAGATGTCCCCAAGTAGAAGTTTGAGGAAATATCGAATGATTTCGTCATGGGACTACCCAAGGTTCATGGGGGATGAGACACTATCTGGGTAGTGGTGGACCAGTTGATGAAATCAGCTCACTTCCTGGTGATCAAGGAGTCGAGTGCAGTGGAGGCATTAGCATGAAGTTACGTGGATGATGTCGTGTGGTTGCATGGAGTTCTGAGATCCATTGTCACAAATAGGGATGCACGTTTTACCACACGAATCTGGAGAGGATTGCAGCATGCTTTTGGCACCCAACTACATATTAACACTGCTTTTCACCCCCAAACAAGTGGGCAGACAGAGCGCACCATCCAAACGTTGGAGGACATGCCGGATGAATGTATTCTGGACTTTGGGGGATCTTGGGCGTGACACTTGCCTATGGTAGAGTTCAACTATAATAAAATCCATCACTATACCTTTGGAATGGCTCCGTTCAAAGCATTATGCGGGTGGCCATGTCGCTCCCCTGTGGGTTGGACTATGGATGGGGAAGCAAGTGTCCTTGGACCGGAGGTGGTTCAGAGCACGACGGATAAGTTGCAGCTTATACAAGAGAGGATAAAGGTGGATAAGGACTAGAAAAATTTGTATACAGATACTAGGAGGAGGCCCTTGGAGTTAGAGGTCGGGGACCTTGTGTTCTTGAAGGTCTCCCATACGCATGGACAACGGGGGGTCGGCCGGGGAAGTAAGTTTTCCCCCATGTTTATCGGACCCTTCGAAGTGTTGCGGAGGGTCGGAGAACTGGATTATCAGCTTGTATTCCCACTTCCGTAACTGAGGATACATGACGTCTTCCATGTGTCCCAACTCTTTCAGTATCTGCATGACGATTCACACGTCCTCGACTGGGGAGAGAAGGACATTGAGGATGATGTGACCTTTGTGGAGAGACAAGAGAAGTTTGAGGGTCGTGAAGAGAAGGTGCATTGTGGACGAACCATTCTTTTGGTTCGTGTGTTGTGGAGGCATGGTGGGCTCAAGGAGAGTACCTTGGAACGGGAATCATAGATGTTTGCCTAGTACCTAGAGTTTTTTTGAGTTTTGTTATGTTCTATTTTGTATTAGTTGTGACAGAACTATTTACCTTGTTAACTATGGAGTGTGTGGTTTTCCTTTTCTATGGATGTGGGTGAAGTATCCCGAGATGTGGGGAGGGTATGACCAAATACCTAGTTAAGATGCATTAGATTGGATGCACCGAAACCCATGCAGGTGAGTCATAGCCTCCCAAAGAGGATAATATCTTATCATGGAGGAAGGGAAACCCATCACCACATGAACAGATGGTTTAATCGTTGTTTTATGGTGATTGTAATTGATCGGGTGTACTCTTGAGAGGTATCATCCGGGGTGGTTTTTTGGACCCCCCCCCCTCATTTCTTCAGGTCTAGTTTTAAATTCTCGAGGGTAATAATGCTTTAAGAGGTATTTGATGTGATTACCCAGACCCTCGCGGTCCAACCCTTGGCCAAAATCTGGATCCTAGGGGTGACATCTCAGTGGTAGGAAATCATTTTAGAATGTGACCGATTGAGGCAACCGATCATGGCTACTGATTGGCGCTACCTATCGGTGCCCCTAGCCTCGTAGGTTTCTCTTCTACTATTCTTATCGTAACAACTATTTGGGATTTTCAACGTTTTTTCAAGTGGTTCAAATCCATTTAAAATCCCATAATTAATACCCAGTAAATCCTGGGGGACCTTCTCAATGAAGAATTAAATAACAATTAATTCTATTGTGTGTAACCACCCAACTGCATGAGGAACCACGATCTGAATATAAAGCCATTAAAATCCCCATATCCCGTAACAATGGGATCTTATCTATATATCGCATGGGGATTTATTCTTCCCTCTTCTTCCTCTTGGATGAGATCCTTTCTTCTTATTATGTTTGGAGTTCCCGACGTCCCTCCCCTGCGAGTCGCGTTTTTCCATGATTCTGGGCGCATGGAGAAGAACTTTGATCTTTGATCAATCAAGTAGGGTTTTTCATCACCTCTCCTTTCTCTGTATCAGGTAGGGTGGGTATGATTTTTTCCTCTGTGGGGATTGTCTAATACCAACATAATGAAGATAATGAAAAGAATTTTATATAATGAAGGGGGGTGTGATCGATGTTCTACAGTACTCTTTTATGTTGATATGTGTTGTAAATTTTGTGGTCCTATGCTCACTGAAAATCATGGCTGTTGGTGGTATTTCTATGCGCACTAATGAACCATGTATTCTATGATAATTAAACTACATACGTGGAATTTGGTTTATCTCATAAACTCGGCTGGTTAAATGGATGTTCAGTAAAACAAGAATCCATGTGTCGTCACCCTAATTAATTAATAGAAAAATGGACCTAATGACTGATGTATTGATCTTGGATATTTCCCTACTCTGTTTGGGAAGTGGGAATGTTGTTATGTTTATTATCCTTTGCGGCGATGTAGGTGAGGATGTGATCCTCTTATGTGGAATGGTTTTAGGTTGTGAATACGGGGTTGTGGTTGCTCTGCTTATATCATGAATTGGGTTGGAATCCTCTATCGTTGATGAATCGGTGGCTCCTAGTTTCGGGGACATGGGGCTATGTCATGGGGTCTGCCTTATTTCTAGTACATCAAGGGATATCACCTATCCCTTTGGTGAGGTTTTCTGTTGTACAAGTACATTGAGGGATCTGACTTATTCCTTAGTTGTATGGACTTTACAAGAGAACCGGGTGTGAATGCTTAAATTTTTGTTTGTATCTTCCCTTTTTTTCTTGTCTTGTAGTTGTGCCAGTTAGTTTCCCAGTAGTGAATAATTCTATTAAATGTGGTTTGGTTTAATATGATACAAGAATGATTTAAATGGGGAGTTATCTTGGGAATGAGTTGGGACTTGTCCATGAGTGTCATGGATTCTTTTCTGAATGAATAGTAACAAGGGTGTTTGTGCTTATGTTTTGGAACCCCTAGGTTGGGATGAGTTTTTGTTACCTATACGTATATCTGTAACTTCTATGTTCCTTATTCGCGCTCCACCCATGTTGATCAATTAGTGCCGAACACCCCATTTCATGAGGAGTGTATTTTTTCCAACACTCTTATGAGTGGGTGGTTATTAGCTCCTTTTCTGCTCCCTTTCCCAAATAGCCCAATACTCTTCAGGTAGACTGTGATGGGATGAGGTCCATTATTAGCCCAAGAATCATCAGGAGGGGTAGTTGTGATAGTTGGCTCTAGTTTATGTGGGAAGGTTGTTTCCCAAGTGTATTCGGGATAAGGTCGAGGTGTCTTCAGGCATGGCATTAGTTGTTCGGGCCAAGGTGTCATCGGGCGTGGTAGTAGTTGTTCTTGCCCAGGTGTGTGCGGGTGGGGTTTAGCAGTGGGACTACGGTGAGGATATGGCCTAGGTGTGTGCGAGCGGGGTTTGGCAGTGGGACTACGGTGAGGTTATGGAACTGGTGTGTGCGAGCGGGGTTTGGCAGTGGGACTGCGGTGAGAATGGCGGGATTGGTTCGATGCGTATGATGCCTTGAATAACTAGTGGGAAAGTTGTGTGTGGTACCCAAATAACGATGTGTTATTACTATACTTTACTTTCCTTGTTTTATTTGGGGAGCCTTCATTGGCAACGCTTGGGTGGATAGTTTTTCCTTGCTAGGTGCTTTGTTTTTCTTCTTTTCTCAAAGGGCATTAGAATGCCTCTCCAATTGTGCACGAGAGTCTTTGGTTTTCCCTTGTGAGTGTACTTGTATGATCACCCTACATATATAAAACTGTTTTCAGGTTTCCAGGAGGACCTCAGGGATCGTACGGGGCCTTACTGGCATGGACATCAGGGATGTTGCTGTTGTCGTTTTCCCTTTCTTGGTACTTTATCTTTGGAGATTTGTGGCTTTCATCTTTTACTGTTTTGAAACACATATAGTAATGGGTTGTTTTTGGCTTTTACCTTTACATTCACCTTTGGTATTGTTGGGGTTGTTATCTTATCTCTCGATCCTATAAAAATAAAAAAGGCAATGCCTTCCATTTTGTGTGAGATTATATACCCTTGGTACTGGTCGCCACTCCGGGACCTATTGAAGGCGGTTTTCGGGGGTCATTATATCTCCTTCAACATAAAGAAGGAAGGGCCGAGAAATCTACTGACCCTTCCCACCTTTGGTGAAGGTGGGTCGTCACATGGATCTTATATGACTGTGTAATTATAAATATAATATTAAATTTATTATATAATTATAATTCATGAAAAATAAATTAACTCTTACCTTTTTCCATCTTTATTGTTGAAAATTGAAATATCACACAAGAATATGTAGGACCTAGGGTCTCCATGATTGTAACATAATTAATTTTTCATAGCCATATTTCACTGTTATTTATAAAAATATAAATTATGAATAAAAATTATAATTATATAATTATTATTATTCTAGATAATATTTAAAAATGACTCATTTGAACGTGTTCATCACATTGATGTTGTTTTGAAATTTTGAACATAGCGTCTTCAAAATAGCTGATGCGGACAAAAAAGATTAAGTAATTAAATAAATAAAATAAATATATGATTTAAATGGTTTATGTATAAGATATAACCCTATTAAAATATATTTAATAAAAAAATTAATTGATATATTTTTCTTATACTAGAGGTAAAATAAATAAATGTGAAATTGTGGACTCGAGGTAGGGGTTTTGTATGAAAAATTATTTCTTTGACAAACAAGTTCTTTTATGAACATTATTTATTATAAATAGATTATATTCATAATCTTTTCATATTATATCATAAATACTTCATATTTCATTATATTTTAATTTATAACTCATCTACTTCATTCATGGCTGTTATGATTCAGAAGTTATGAAATCATTTATGTTTTTTATATAAATTTCATTTTAATAGGTATTTTTATGCTTAAATTTAGATTGTAGGAAATTATTCTATAATTTTCTAATAACAACCTTTAATTTCCCACTCTTATGTTTACTCATTAAATTTTCAGGTAATATTTTCATTTTCCTCTCTTCGGTTCTTAAAATGATTAAACAAATGTTTTTTTAAATCTGACTTTATTTCTCTCTTTAGTTATAAAATGTTTTTTTCAACCATATCGAAATTTATAAAACTATTTTCATGAATATTTATATCACTCTCCGAATATTTTTATTAAATATTTTTAACCATTTAATATATTTTTGAAAAATGTTTTGAATATAATTTTCTTGTCGTTTTCCTAATAAGATACTTTTTAACCACTTAAGAACAATTTAAAAAGAATTGTTTTTTATATGCACTATATGGAATTACACCAAATAATTAACACTCAATTAATTGAATAATATATAAAAAATATTCAGGATTAATTTTGAGGAAAATTTATCCTCTAATATTTTTTATATTTTCATATTTTTAAGTGATTTCAAAGAGAAAATGGTATTTTTCTTGAGATGTATTACACGTAATTTTTAAAAGAAATTTTCAACAATGATGAAAGTATTTGATGTTATGGATTTATTATAAATTATGTATATATCTATCTCACACATATACCTAGCCTATTATTTCTCAATTTTATTGGATAATACATCACTTATTTTATTCCCTCCAATGCCTTCATTACTAAATTTCAATTCATTGTGATATTATGCAAGATTATTAAACCCATTTTTTTAATGGGAAATTATTATTATGTGTCATTATTGATTTCCATTATGTTCCATGCATAATTAATGAACATTTTATGATTGTTTTGACCAAATAGAGATCAAATTCATTGGTTAAATATCTTCTCACTTGAGGCATCTTGTATAGGATTAGTGTGTAAACCTAATCCATTGGGGGAAATTTTCTAGTATGGAATATTGTATAGGAATATAGCCTTGAATCTTGTTTATTTCATGATATATATTACACACAAAATTCATATATTAACATGATCTTTTTATACTATTTTATTTATGTTATGATACCATGTTATTAGTTTTGAGACATCTTTTTTAATTATGTCATGGTATACCTTTGACTCAAACATTATATTTCATTATCATGTTTATTCCCATACTGGGATTTTAATCTTATACATATTTTCTATGTATTCCTCATGTTATCCCATGTTATCTTATTAGATAAAAAGTAAAGAAAATATAATTATGGAGAATAAATTTATTTTTTTATTTTATCCTCACATTAATTTAATATGAATGCAATATTCAAATATCACTAGGACTCATGATCCTCAGGGATCAAATTAATAGTTGTTTTTGATAGAAATAATATAATGGCATGTTTAAATGTATTTGGTAATCATATAATTCATGTTATAAAACAACTTCAAAACCTATAAATGTACCCAATATGTATATAACATCTCCATGGGTTTATTTTTCAAAAAATCGTGAAATAAGGAAAATATTTACTTTATTTAATAAACATTACACATGACTATGTTATTTTGTTTAATTAAAACCTTATAAATGTGAATCATATAAGGCATAAAGAAAACATTAATTACCTTTATCCTTAATATTTCAACTCATTAACATTAATAAATATTATCATAAATTTAATAACATTGTTTTTCATTTTTTGATAACAAAATACTATGGATTTAGTCATTGTCATATTAATTATTCATGATTTTAATCATCAAATCATGTGTTAAATACTAAAATCATAATAATATTATACAGTATTGATTTCAAATTTAGTTACATACAATATCATTCAATATAAACAAATCTATTATAAGATATTTCATAGTATATACATAATTCATATTGAATCACTATACTAAACTTTATGAAAATGATTATGATTTTCTACTTGTCAATACGATATCAATCGAAACAAGGAAAAAATAAAATGTCCTCCTAATCAAATAGAATTTAATAATTTATTAAAAATATAGTAAGAGTATATAATTAAAATTTAAAAATAATAAAACCATATTTCCTTTCCAAAAAATATAGGAAAAATATCCTATTAATCAAACGTCCGTAACTCAAATTGCAGAATTAAAATCCAAAACAAATTAGTGAAAAGGAAGATTGGAATGATTGGAGAGAAATTATTCCATGTATAAGGAAATAAATTATTTTAATATAAATCCTAAAGTAGGAAATATAAATATAAAATTCCCACAATACAGAGATGTAAATTATTGCATTGAGAACTTGATAGACAACCACTAGCTAACTAATTTTGACTGACCTCCTAGTTGCAACCATCGACCAGCCTTTGATAATTGTTGAACTATTTCTGTACAGACCCAAACGTATCATACATGTATATCACATATACTAGATTAATACTCATTATAATTTTTAAATACACTTCTAAGGACCAAAATAATTTTGTGCCTTTGAATACTAGGTATGAAATCTTCTTATTTATTAAAATACATCAACAACATCAATAATGATCTTCCCCTTTTTTACTTTTCAAAACACGCCCTACATATATATTTTATTTATAACATTGGAAAATAAAGAAAAAAATAGTGATATTGGATGTTCTGTAAGTGTTAACATGGTAAATACACAAACATAACATAAGAATAATGGTAGAAGAACAAGAGCGTAAAATAAAAAAACGATACCCAACATATCAAGGATTAAAATATTGTATCATGGAATAAGGATTGGTATATCATAATACCTGAATCATAATGAATTAAAAAAACACATGACACGATAAAATTACATTGTCAAAAAAATAAAGATTTGTTCTATAAACATAATCAATGAATATGATTCACTAGTAGTTCAAGGATCATTTTCAATATTAACTTAATGGAAATGGTTAACTCCACAATCCATTATAGTAGTCAGGGTTCAATCCCAACAATATCATGTTGGATAGAGTCCCTAACCAATATATTTTCACTCCTCACTCTATTTTGTATTATCTCATTAGATATCAATATTTACATAATATATTGGATTGATATATAGGTCCCTCTTGTCATGGTTATAACATAACCACCATCCTTGGTTGTAGTCTAACCTAAATCCATGATATTAATGTAACCACCATCACTTAATGAAAATTATATCTATGTGTTCCCAAATAGAATAAAACAATCATTATATCAAAACCCATGAAAAGAAATAAGTTTTATAAACCACTAAATATAGAATAACCTGTGGAAAAGAAATATGTTTCATAAACATTTCATCATTTCATCACAACATAACCTGTTGAAAAAAAGAAGGTTTCATAATCATTTTATCATGATGTAACCCCTAGAAGAGAAAGTGATTTCAAAAACATCCTTTCATTTTAATGATAAACCATTTAGAAAAAGAATGATAATGGTATATGTCGATCATGTCCTTATTAATTCGTAAGTCAAATCAAATGATTTCATGTTAGATGGAAAATTATTTTTGAAAGATCAATTGGAAAATTAATTTAGGAAAATAAAATTTATTTTAAAATCATTTTTTAAAATATAAAATTTTTTAAAAATTTATTTTATTCTAGAATAACCTTATAAATTATAATGAAATATTTAAAAATCATTTAAAACATTTCTTGGGGAATATAATATTTTATGAAAATCAATTTTTCAAAATAGAAATTAATTAAATATTTTTATAAGCATTATTTTAAAAATAAATATTTAAACTTATAAAGGATGATTTAAAAATAATGAGTCATTAAGATAATGTAAAATAAAGTTCATGTCATACATGTTTAAATTATGATTCCTTTCATGTTTTTATAAAAAGATAAAAAATATTTGTTTGGAAAATGAAATGAATATTCCACTCAAAATATTTTATAAAAATTATAAAAATGGTTAAAATGTCTTCAATAAATAATTTTATGAATTTTAAAAAATATTTTTTAATGATATTTTAAGAAAATATTATTTTAGAATAAAAATGATTTTCCACTGAAAAGGGAAATCACATTGACTTTTATGAAAAACATATATTCAAATTTTGAGTACATTAAGAGAAAAAAATTAATTTAAAATATATATTCTCAATAAATAAAAACATTTTAATAAATATCATGAGTGTTATGAAATATATTTCATAATATTTCCTTATCATAAGGATAAAAATAAGCAATACCCATAAACGATGAGATTGAATCATAAAAACCATACCACTTAGGTAACATTTAATTGTAACCCCATGAATGAATAAAATTAAATGATACATAAAATATCATTAAAATTCATGATATTTCATGTCAATGGATCATTATATACACATCATAAAATATGATATATCGATAACTTAACATACGTATCAAAGTAGTAAAATTGGGGCAAAAATCCATTATATCTTTGGTAGCTTTCGAGTAGTAAACCCCATCAAATAGATATCCTAAAATGGATATTAAAATCCTGATAAATTTAATTATAAGAGTCCTAAAATATATTCTTGTGTATTATATATACCAAAAATGTAAATACTACGTGAATATGGCTTGTTTCTCACAGAAGTGAAATGTGTGATATAAATCCCTTAACCTAAGTATGGAATTATTTCATACATCTTAGAACCTTCTGTATAATAAATATAATATTATTACAAATATATTAAATAAACATACTTATATAAATAATCAAATATACCATTTACTTATGGCATTTTATTTCCTCTTTATTAACAATTCCTTGTTAAAATCCTATTTGGGATAATAACCGCTTTATTTTTTTTTATTATTTGATTTTTTATTTTAGGTACCCATTAATTAATCATGGTTATAAAATCAATAAATTATTTAATATAATAAAAATAAAATATTATATATATTTATATATATTTATATTAATACCTAAAATTTTGAGGTAGAAAATAAAAAACACAATTCAAGGAGATAGTAGGTCATATGTATAAACGAACATTGTTTCCATTTTCTCAATGCATTAATAGAAATAAAGGTAAAAAATATAATAAAATTAAATAATAATTTTTATTTCATATATATTTCACATATTTTTATTCAAACATTCCCTCACTCGGTTCGATGTAAAGCGTACATGAAAAACAATTCACAACACTTCATTGGGTAACAGTTTGTTATACTCGCTACTAATGTTGTTGCATTCCCATGGAATGATATTTTTAGAGGTATATGTGATATCATAAATATATATTTATATATATTTTTCCTGTATAATATATACTTATACAAAATATCCTTTTCAAAATCCTTGTAAAATAGACATGAGAAACCTATCATATCGGTTTGTGAGGCGGTAGTCTGTTGTGCACATGAACAACATAATAATTTTCCATAAGGGTGGTAGGTATGAAGGTATATATTGTATTTTAATTCTATAAGTATAATAGTATAATAAATATAATATAAATGATTAAAAAATCATTATGTTCACCCATGAGATGTGTTGGTGGAAAATTAACAACATCAGTTCAAGAGGTGATAGTTCATCATATACATTAATGATGGTTTCATATCCAATTTTATTGAATAGAAGAAGGATATAGGTTTTAAAATTATTATAATGAAATATTAGTATATTTTCTAAACTTATTTTATTATGAATTATGGGTAAATAATAATTGAAGGTGTTGGTGGAATGCATAAAATAAAATTCTTAGTTAGGGATGTTACCTCTTATTCTGAATTTTTTTTCATATACATCAAAAAAAATTGTAGATTGGATTTATGACCAAAATATGAATTTTAGGATCAGAAAGGGGAATTAATTAAGTTATTTAGTCAGGTATTAGTCTACAAAAATTGGTTTGGAAGACTTAATCAAAGAGAAGAGGGGGTGGTCTTTTATAAATGATGTGAGTGGCACACTTGTAATTTTTTAAAAGAAAAAGTACACCCATGTTTTTCACATGTGAAAAGGATCCAAAATGGGTAATTATATAAAATATAAGATATAAGCTATAAATATTTAACTAAAAAAAGTTTTTCACATGTTTTTTGGTCATTTTTAACCAGGTGTTTTTAGTTTTACCCCCGATAAACCAATTTTCACCTTAATAGCAGTAATTAATTTCTAACACTTTTACAATTAATAATGGATAAAAATTATGCTAAACATATTAATGTATATAAATTATGCATATAAAAAATATAGAATCCATTTTTTTAAAATTTTATTCATATAAATGGAAAACATTAATATAAAATTATACTTGCAGACGCGATGAGAAAGCATAATCCCAAAAAAAGGCTGAAATGTTTAAAAGGTTTTTATAAAAAAAAAAGTCTATAATGTATTACAATGACATATATTAGATTAATAAATATATAATTGAACTAAAATTAATTTTAAAACTAACTTATAATTGTTTAGATTTAATTAAATGTTTTAATATAAATTACAATTCATAATAAAAACCCTTATTTTTCACTATGTATCAAAAAAATTACCATCTGAGAAAATCCAAATATAATTTTTACATGATTAATTGATAAAGGAATATTATTTTTCAAAAAAATTTATAAATTTTTAAAAATTAATTTTAAAATAATTTTAAAAAATGTTGCAATATTGTTATTTAGAAAAATATAGCTTTTAAACTTAAAAATGGATTAATTATTATCTCATTCCTAGAGAACTCATAATATGAATGTTAAAAAATTTATTAATGATATTAAATATAAATATAATTGAAATAAATAACAAAAATTTAATTATTTAATTTATTGAGATAAAAGGCATTTGTGTGCATAAAAATAGTTTTTCAAAAAAAGATTACTTTTATTTCCAAATTTTTTTATTTTAATTTAACATTAATTGGTCAAAAATGATATTATTATATATAGAGGTGTCAATAATATATTTTAAAAATTTATTTAATCCTATTTATATCCACTTCTTAAATTGATATGTGATAACTATGATATTAAATAATAATATTTTTATATTATATCATATTTCATTAAAACTCAGTGTTGCATGTAATAAGAAATATAAAAAATATTAAATTTATTTAAAAACATATTTAAAAAACATTAGGAGATACATTATTGCCCATTAAATAAACATTATCCACACAATTTAAAAATATATCAAGGCAAAAAATGGTTTAAAATTTAAAAATTATTTTGTGGGAAACCAACATCTTATAAGGGTTTAATAAAACTGCCTCTTCAAAAGGGAGAACCCTATATGCGAATGACATAGAAAAATACTTACATTGTTTCTAAGTAAAAGAACGAAGGTTGGAAGTGAATATTTGGACATGAAATAAAGGAGTATTGTCCAAATGATGTTGGATAGCGTTAGAGATCATTGGTCATAAGAAATTAAATGATCATGTGAAAATAAATTACCTCAAAAAAAGTATCCCATAAAGAAGTAGAAAAAATAATTGAAATCAACATAAATTAATGTAATAAGATAAAATTTTACTTCATGATTAATTTATAAAATATGGGGAATTTTCTTAAGAATATAGTTACTTGATTTCATTACCTTTTATATGCACAATCACATCCTATGGTTGTTCCTCATTAAATTTCCACATTATCCCATTACACTATGAGATGAATATTCCATGAATTAAGGAATAACTGATAATAAGATCCATAAAAGAATGATAATTAATTTCTTATATCTCTATATATTATAAAAAAATATTCATCATAGGCTTTACAATTACATCTATAGTTTAGATTAATCTATTTTATGAATAGTTAACCTTAAGGATCTTTCATGTCTAAAAAAAATGAAATCCATAAATCTAGGAAGAAGGTTTGTAAATTTTTCAAATATACATATCATAAATCCCCAAAAAAAGTAAATAGTTATTAATTTCACATACTAAATATTTGAAAAAATTGATCAAATATTATCTTGAAATATAATAATAACCTAAATTAAGAAAATTAATTAATTAAAACATTTATACGTCCTCATTCCCAAAATAAAACCACATATTATTAAATATAATCCATAAATCCAATAATGATTTAAACTCCATCTATGATAATGTAATCAAATTTTTAAAAAAATCATAATTATTTCCAATTCCATCAAAACTATCAAAAATCATGTATTAATATCTATCATCTTATTATCCAATAATCATAATCTCAAAATTAAGGACATATTAATGGTTATCTTCCCTTAATCACTTTTTTCCATAAATTATCATTTTTCAATTAAATCGCCTTTCTTAGTTCTCAGCATCATCTTGAAAATATTTATCAAAAACATATACTAGATAATCCTTATATATTTCCTAATTATTTAATTCCAATACATAAACACTTAAATCATTCTACTTCTTTCTTAAACTGTTAACTACGCTTCATAATCTTATTCCATAATACCTCCTTCCTTTCATATATCATTTTTAGTCTCCTCACCATCAAAAAGAAAACCATTATATGTATCACCTTTCTATTCCTCTTATCAATATATACCACTAGGAAATCTATTTTCATAATTCTGATTCTTTCCACAGCTAAAACATTCATCCAATAATAATTATATAGGGAGACCAATATTTCAACCTATTTTGTTAACTAAAATTATCATTTTTTCCTTATAAATTAAATTAAATTCTCTATTTTTCTCAAAATATAAAACATGCCCATGTCCCATTGATACATTCATTAAGTTATATTTCCTACATTATTTACATATAGTAAATATAATCTTTTTTCCTCCATATTCTCCACCACCCAAAATCTCAACGAACGATATCCTTCACATCTTTTGTTAGTCCAAAAGTCATAAAAAGTTAAATTTCTTAATCATATATTGATATAAATGATTAGGAAAAATCACAAAGACCTTCACTCTAATAATAACCCCTCATCTACACATTTTCTATCACATTCAAAATTAATCCATTTCCTTATAGTTCCTACCATTGAATAATAAAATTGTGAGAATCCTTCTTCTGTAAAACAACAAAATCATGAAAAATAACATATATATTTCTTATTCAAGACACCGTCATTTAAAATATATAAAACATTAGGATTAACCTAGGTCATTATTGGTTATTATTTAAATACATCATGATTGTTCATAAAGATTTTTTGAATTTTAAAACCTCATCCCCCCGAAGTTTTAAAGTATGTTTAATGTAAGCCTAATTTATGAGCACCAAGTAACGATTGAGTTCATCTCAAATTTTTCCTTTCCATAGTTATTACACCTATACACCATTTTTCTAGATCCACATCCACATTGAGTATCTAGAGAGGGCTGTAATTTCTTAAAAACCACATGCTCTATCCTACACCAAATTTCCATGATAATTTCATATTCATTAACTCATCCATTGAATTAATCTCTGACATATCTCAAGAAAAATCTTTATAAATATCCCTAGTGATATCACTAATGTTTTTATATACTAGTTTCCAAAGGATTACTAAACATTTCCTCTAATTGAAGCATTAGAGACCCAAACCTCTCAAAAATAGATATTAAAACTTAACATATTAATATTCAATGCATTTTTTGAAAAAATTTCCTAGAAAATAATAGTTGATTTACTTTTGATACAAGTTATAAAAAATTATTATTTAGAGAAATATTTTCATCATATTCAATAAATATTATCCCCCTTTTTACTATTCAAATCATAACCTACATAAAACCATTCTTTATATCCTAGAAAATAATACATAATAAAACTTTATCTTAGATGCTCAATAAGGTTAAACATGGGAAATACAAAAAAACATGTTCATAAGAGTATGAGAGCATTAACATAAAATTTGAAAGCCATACACTGCATATCAAAGATCAAAATCACAGATCTAGGAATAAATATTGGTAGTTAATAAGACATGAATAATAGTGGAAGGAAAGAACATGACACATGATAACATAACATTGTCATAGCACATATATTTTTGGAATATACATAATCATAGATAATAATTTTCTTAGAATGTAAAGGTTCATTTACAAGACTATCATAGTGGAATTGGTTCACTCCCAAAATCATTATAGTAGTAAATGTTCACACCCATGATAATTATAGTGAACATAGTTCCTTACTAAACTGGTATCACTCCCCCTCCAGTCCTTTTTATCTAACGAGATATCAATCATTACTCAATATATTAAAGGGAGATATAGGTCCCACTCATCTTGGTTATAACATAACCACCATCCATGTTGATAATATATCGACCATCCTAGGTTATAATTTAAGAACTATTTCATAAATAATATCTCATGTATGTGTGTCATAAGAGAGTAAAAATTCATCATATTAAAACCCATGAAAAAAATAGTTTTAATACAAATATCATTATTAAATTATATGAGAAAACGAAATAAGGATCATAATAATTTCATCAGTCCATAATATTATAGATTATAGACGTAGAATATGGATTCATTATAATTTTATCATGGTAAAACCTATATAGGTGGAATAGGTTTCATAAATATATTGTCATTATAAACATAAACCATTCTAATAATGAATAAAATGGTATCCTTAGATCATTTCCCTATTATAGTATACGTAACACAAAGGATGATATATTTGAGGTAAAATCATTTTGATTGACCAATTAGATCATTTATTGAAGTAAATAACTGTTGTTTGAAATGTACAATTTAAAATATATACAATTTTCAATGAAATTGTCTTTTAACACAACCTCAGAACTTATAAAAAAATATTTAAAAATCATATATAACATTTCTTGAGAAAAATAATCATTCATTGAAATAATTTTTTAAAACTAGAAAACATTAAAAAAATTTGGAAATAATTTTATTTTAAAACTAAAATGAAATATAAAATGTATTCTTCAAGAAATGAGTTGATCTTCATGGAATAAAAAAATCCCATGTCATAAATGTTTAGGCAATGATTCCTTTCACATTTTTAGTAAAATCTAAAGAGTCGCTAATTGGAAAAAAAATGAATATTATTTTAAAAAAAATTCTAAAAAGTAAAACATGGGTAAAAAGTCCTTTAACAAATCAATTTAAAAATTTTTAAAAATTATTTTTGAAAACATTTTAAAAAAATAATAATTTGGTAAAAAAATCACCGAAGTGAAAAATAACATAATTGTTTGGTAAAAAATTCATTTAAAATAATGAGTACAAAAAGAGTGTAAAATTAATGGAAAACAATAATTCAATTGATATGAAAATAGTAGAATCAAATTTATGTGTTTCTTGAGATATTGTTTTTCAGGAACTGAGCAAGTCAACCCTGAATTGGTCACCCAAGCTGGTCTACGACATGGCCTGATAGGCATTCTCGATCCTCCTGGGATGTTGACAAGTTCCAAGGGAACCAATAATGAAATAGAGAATGGTTTTTCCCAAAAATAAAATAAACAAAAGAAAAAAATAAAAATGAAAACCATAATAAAAAATATTTACAAACATTACATTATTATCATTTTTAATTAAAGAAAGCCAAACTGTATAATAAGATAAAATGGGAACAAAAATATAACATGACAACCACACCACCTCTATGTAACCAAGTGGGTCACTCTCCATTCCATACCAACACATAGACAAAGGAAAATGAACCAAAGCAATATCTTACAGTATAAACTAAAAACAAGAAAATATTACAGGCATGTGTATTAAAACTCAAGAGGATAGTCGTTCAAATTCAATTCCCAATGAACAAAATTTAAATAATGAAACATTTACTTGGCGGTTTAAAAAATATTATAAAAATATAGGTTTTTCCATACTTTTCATTTTATAAAAATCAATCACAGTCTTCTTCCCTAGAGATTTAATACAAGGCACAAGGGTAGAGGGGAGAGGGGAACCAAATAAAGAATGATAATTTTTATCGAATTGAAAAATGTAAGAATTCATTATCTATTAAAACAACTACCATGGAGTCCTTTTAAAAAAACATACATTTATAATTTTCCATGTAGTTACCAAAACCAAGTAGAAAGAATTATATTCTACATAATGATGGAAATATCACAAACCATACTAGTATAGGAGGAACACATCAAATCCTAGGAACTCCAAGGAAAACTATAACACACTATAACTATGATTCAACCTGAATGAATGCCATAATTAATTATGTAATAACACCCTAATTCCCCACTGGCGCCCTAACTCTCCTAGTCAAGGGCCCCCGATCTGATAGTAATAAAATCATGCACCACCTTTTATGCACCACTAGCTAGTATAAAAACCTATACTAGTGCAAAAAATGATATTAATAATCCTCTTTCCTATGATAGGTTCCTATGCTATGTTCACAAAGGGGTATACCAAAATATTCAATCAAACATTTATACACATTTCTTAATACACAATACAAAAACTGGCACCACCCTAGCACCTCAAGGAGTAGTCCTTACCTTTTAAAAATAATCATACAAGGGTAGTCCCATACCGAAGAAGCTCTCATCCCATGGTCAGCCAACAAGTCAAGGCTCACTCCCTCGAAGGGTTTATCAAACAACCATTTAATAAAAATTCAATATAGGCCTCATAATATTTTCACAAAAAAATCAATTTTATAAATATCCATACAAAACCACATTCTATAACCCAAACCACCCTTCAAAACCAAAACACATTTACAATGGCCAAAGAGCCATATCAATAAGCACTTAATATTTAAAAAATCCATTCAAAAATATAGTCACCATTTTGAACATCACCGCTAAATTTATTAAAAACCCACACCTTTAAAAACATTAATCACTTTAAAATTCTTATCAGGTCGTTTAACAACCACCTTGTGTGTGAAACTATAAAAACTACACCACATGTTGATAATAAATTTTTAAAATTATGCACACCCTAGGAAATTTGTATAATATGTTTCATATATTTTCTATAATTCAATAAATATTTAAAACATTTTAATAAAAAAAATTCACTAAACAACAAAATGATTTTTCATCAAAAACACACCCAAAACCTTCTTAAAAAACCAAACACACGCCTAAAACCATTTCCAAAACATGACTCACACCACCGAAATAAATTAAAGAAAAATTTATACAATATATAAACCATTGATAAGAGACACACCAAACTTTTCATATGAATATAAATAATTTAAATCCATTTGATAAAATAAAATCACAAATTTCATAATGAAAAATATATTTTTTATACCAAAACATGTTTCTAAAAATTACAAAACGCTTGAGAAATCCAATTCGGATAATTCTAAAATAAAATGGTGTGCACACTTTAACAATTTCTCACCACGTGATCAAGACAATTGAACCAAAATACTTTATTTCACAATTAATGATTATGATAAAAATATTAAATAACTAGTTAACAACTAAGGGAAGCATGAAAAAAAGAATTATGTGAAATCTTAAATTTACCTTTAATTTGAAAAGTTATCCTACCTCAAATGTGGAAAAACATCACCAAATTGGTGGAAAATCTAAAACTCACCATATTTACACCCATAATATTCTAAAACTAACCCTAATAATGAAATTTAAGAGAAAAAATAAGGTATTTGACCCTATGAAAACAAATCTGAGCATCTAGAGTTTGGAGAAAATAAAAACCCTACTAAAGGAGGAAGAAAATTATGTTACCAGTGGGAAGAGGGGAGGACGTTGTAGGAATGAGATCGTGTTGGAAATGGGGTTGATAAAGGATTGTGCGCTATAAAGGGGGGTTGGTTACATTTTCTATATAGGAGGGAGGTTGTGGGTTGGCCAAATAAGAGGGAGGTCACAGTTTCATATCGGCCCGAGAGGAGGGAGAGAGAGTTACTGATGAGCAGTAAGGCCGAAGGTGAGGTCAGGGCCAGAGAGGCGATGGAGAATTGGAGCAATAGTTTGCATAGGTGGGGTTCACACTTCCAAGGTGAAGGAGGGGGAGAATGACAAAAGGGGAAATAAATTGGGGAAGAAAAGAAAAAAGAAAAAAGAAAAAATAAAAGATAACCCTAAAAAACTAAACCCAACCTAGTAATTAACTATAATAAAACTATAATAAAAATAATAAAATTCATAATAATAATAATATGTAACATCCATAATGATTATAATATTTAAAATAAAAAAATAATAATTATAATAATAATTAAAATAAAATAATGATAATAATATGGAGATAAAATAATAATACTTTTAATAAACATAAGAATTATAATAATAATATAATGATAAAAGTAATAATAATATACATTTAGATTTTAACATTCATAATGATAATAGTGATTTTATTAATGATAACAATAATTATAATTTTAATTATCTTATTCATAATTTTTACAATGATAATAATAATAATAACATTCCCATTAAAATTATTATCAATACATTTAATTTATTTTAATTTTTCATATTTTAGTTTAAACGTCATTTTATTGCTCGTATTATTGTTATTTTATTTTTCAAAGATGAGCATGTCATAGTGTTACCTGGGTGAAGTCGCATAGTCTCTAAGTTGTGCTCTACTTATTCTCTAGATTCCACCAAACCCAAAACACACATTTTTTTAATTAAAAATAAAAAATTTATAGAGGGAATCACCTGAACCCACACCAGAGTCGGAACCAAGACAATATTGAAACCTACGGGTGACAATTATCCCCAGTATAATGATTTCCTCCCTCGAAAGTCCAAAACAAGGATGAACCCCAAAACAGACACTGAATCTTATTTTCAATTCAAGGAGACCCATAATTTTAGGGAACAAAGAGGCAAGAACACTATCAATAATGATAAAAAATTACAAATTAAACTCCAGAGACTAGAAATGGACCCCTGCTATGTGTCACCCCCCAAGTGTAAACACCTCTAGTTTATCGGTCTGAAAGACAAAAAAATTCACAACTCTCAATCCAGCCTTAAAATATATACACCTTAAACAACATCAAACAAAACTCAACCATTCACCTAATATGAAACAAAAATACCATCATAGGGAGGCCCAAACGGGCTCCCTGCCCTAAGAACTAATGAAATTAAACAAATTCGAAAACATTCTGACACTGAGAAAAAACCCCAAGCACATGGGGAGGGGAGGGGAGGCCCCATATGATGGATTAATAAAACCATAGCTGATAACACACCAACACTATACCTCCCTGGACATGAACAAATGGGAGACAATTAATTCATAGAGAGAGGCCACAAAAGGTCCAAAAGAATAGAATCTCATACTCACTGGGATATAACAACCAGGATTTTAAGAAGACAAAACAACAACAAAATCCCCATAAATAAGGGGAAACTTATACACAAAAATGGGTTAAAACATGGAAATCAGGTTCCCACACCATTTTCCTCCAAATAAAAGTATTAAAACTAGAACAGCTACACAGGAGGCCTGAACTGCCTCCATCATCTACACTAAGAACATAGATTAAAACAAGGCCTTTTACACCACTAGGATTTTCCTAACTATATGCCAGCTTCAAATTGCGACCAATGGCTAGAGATCTGATGTTTGAAGTATCACTTTCCTAATCTTCAGGAATTAGAAACCCCTGTTCATAACAAAAAAACCAAAAATTTCACAAGACACACTGACCCTAAAATAAAAGATTAAATGGGTTCCACAACAACCCTTCTTACAACTGAAGAAAATGAAATACTACAAAACACCACCAAACATGACTATTACATCCAATGAATATTTCAAATATAAAACACTAATCTTCTACCAAACATCTCCTTACTCAAACATTCGTGTTGAAGTGACCTTTGAAGAGTTGGGTTGGCTTTATAGCGCTTCATGGAAACACCCCGACAGAACCACTACAGTACTCCCAAGCATCCAAAGGTGTATTTGGTCTTTGGTCACTTAGGCACACTAGATTTTGTGACCCTGCTTCTCACATTAATGATTGATCACATCATTGTGTTCTGAATAAGTTAAGTGGAGGTTTGAAGTCCTTTTAATTCAAATAAAAGCACCACCAGCATCAAGATGCTTTCCAATATTCTTACTATCATCCTCATCACCTATTCCAAATATCATAGGAGGATTTATTATCTAAAGTTCTTGTACTATCTCAATTTTAGAACGAAAGGATTTTCTCACCATGCAGGTGACAGTGGATAGGTTGAGATCTTCCTTCTTTGAATATAGTTCAGGATGGAGCCCCATATCAAAATGTTGAGCCTTCACGGGATCATTTTAAGCATACCTTTGGTCATACGGAACTAAATCTAAAAGGTGTCGATAGAATTATAATATCGATCTAACACCCTATTGATGTCCACACAACTCCATTCTCTTTTTCACCTTCTTCATCTCCGAAAAATACGATTGGGAGAATGATGGCTTAAATATCTCCTAGGTAAGATCTTCCTGATACATTATTTGAGACATTTTCTTCCACCATTTCATGTTCTGACCTTTGAGCATAAAGGTGTCTAGCTTAAACATAAATGTCTTGGGTAGTGAAAGGAAACTGACATCCCTCTCAATCCTCGTCATCCACTCTACCGCTTCAATGGGATATTCAATACCATAAAAAAGAAGAGAGATCAACTTTTGGAATTCTATAATGTAATTTATTTATTGATCAACTGGAGTGTTTTCTATAGATGCACTATCTTAAGATACACCTTAGGGATCCATCAAATCTTCATGGGGAGGAAACTAAGAAACAAGAAAAAAAGTTACATGACCAAGAAATTCAATACAGTTTTAAATTACACTTTTCAGAATTCCAAAACAAATATTTACATTGAAATTTTAAGAAATAAGAATGATCCAAAAAATAATGGGGAAACTAGTGTCAGTGGGTGATACATACACATGGTTGGTTGCCATATAACTGTCATGAAACCATCATATAGGGATTTCTTTGGTAAATTTTCTTGCTCCAAACTTCTTTCTAGGCCTTGTGATCTCATGGAATTTACTTTCCTAGCTCATATATCATTGCCCAATACAAAAATAATTCATATAAATCAAAGGAACCAACGATCCCAGACAACCCCTAGTAACCCATGGTTTGGAATGAGAAAGGGGTCTGAGGTCTTTCCTATTTCAATATACTATGCCTTAAAAATTATCCTCTATCTACCGTGACATTTCCAAGTAATAATGGGTTCTCTATTAAGTAAGGCCTACTAAATGTCCAAACTACCTTTAAAACGATTTTATCACAAAGCAACCCAAGTCAACCCCAAACCGGTCACCCGAGGTGGTCCCCAACAAGGCCTTAGAGCCATTCTCGATTCTCTCGGGCTATAGACAAGTGCCAATGGAAATAATTGTGAAAGATGGGTCATTTTAATCCAATAAAAAACAATTTCAGCAAAATTGATAAACTGGAAGACAAGACTAAACAATATTTCTAAACATTACATTGTTTATATTTTCAATTAATGAAACACAAACTATAGTTTAATCTATACAAGGGAACACAAACAAGAACCTGAAAACAATATTGCCTCCATATAACCATGAGGGTCACTCTCTATTCCATACCAACGCATGACCTATGGTGATTAAACCAAAGCTAGATCCTACAGTATAAAATAAGAATAATAAAAATATATAGGTATGAGTGTTAAAACATAGTAGGTTGTCCCAACAAATTTTATTCCCAATTAACATCATTTAAATAAATAAACATTCATTTGAAGGTTTGATATATATTATACAAATATATTTTCTTCTACTCATTTCATTTAAAAAAATCACAATGCATTTCCATTTAGATTTAAAATAATTAACAAGGGGAGAGGGGAGAGGGGAACCAAAAAGGAAGTGTTTGTATTTCATAAATGTGAAAAAGGGAAGAATGCATATTATTTTAAAAAATCTAATCAGTTATTCATTTCAACAAAACACACTTTTAAAATTTTCTAGATAATTACCAAAACCATTTACAAATAAAGAGATCCTACACAATGAGGGAAATAACACTAAGCATACTATTGTTGGAGGAACACGAGAAATACTAGGACCTCAGAGGAGAAACAGAACACATTATATATATGACTCATCCTGAAGGAATTCCATGCTGAATGATTTCATTACTCCATAACACTCATCTATCGCCCAATATATATTGGTCGGGGGTCCTGATCTCATAGAAATAATCCCAAGTACCACCTATTATGTACTACTAACATATAAAATTACATATACTAGTGCAAAAAACATTCTCAGAAATCCTATTTTCTATAATAAGTTCCCATGTTATTCTCACAAAGGGGTGTGCCAAACAATTCATGAAACAAATGATACACATATCTCAATACACAACACAAAAATTAGCACCACCATGGGGCCTCAAGAAGTAGTCCTTACCATTTAAAAATAATCAAATTAGGGTGGTCTCATAGAAAGGACATTCACATACCATGGTCAACCAACAAAGATGGGATCACTCCCCAATGGTTATTCAAAAAAACATTTCAATAAAATGTCTAATGGGCCTAAATTTTTTTCAAAATAAACATTCAATTACATAAATAGTCATACACAACCCCATTTCATAATCCAAGACCATCATTCTAAACCAAAATGCATTTATAATGTATAAAGTTGCATATCAACAAGAACAAAATGTGAACAAAATCCATTAAAACCTCCAATAATTGATTTTAACATCACCACTACATGTATAAAAAACCACATATAGAAATATCATTAATCACATTAAACTACCAATTAAGACATTTAACATCCACATAGTATTCACAACATTGCAAAACACCCCACTCATTAAAAACTATTTTTAAAATCATGTGCACCTCGAATCATTTCTCAAATATGTTTCAAATCTTTTCATTAATTTAATAAACCACTAAAATAGTTCATAAAATTTTTACAATAAAAACCTCAATTATTTTTCATTGAAAACAAAACAAAAATCCTGTTGAAAAAACAAAAGCACTGCTAAAACCATTTCCAAAACATGATTCACACAACAAAAATAATTGAAAAAAACATTTAAACAGATTATAAAATATTTTTAAGAAACCCACCTAGCTTTCATATAAATATGCCTAATTTAAATCTATTTGAGAAAATAATATCTTCAATTTCATAATCATAAATATATTTTTATGACCAAAACATGCTTCAAAAAATTACTAACTGCTTTGAAAATCCAACTGGGATAATTCTCAAATAAAAGTGTGTGAAAAAATTAACAAGTTAACACCACATGATCATGAAAATTGAACCCTACAACTTAGTTCACAATGAACGATTATGATAAAAATATTTAATCACTAATTAATAACTAAGGGTAGTGAAAAAATAATATTTCAATGAAATCATAAATTTATAGTCAATGCGCAAATAGATCATACCTCAAACAATAAACAACTTCTCAAAATCATGAAAAATTTAAACACACCTCATTGTCACAGAAATGATGCTAAAACTAACCCTAAAAATCAAATTGAACACAAAATTTTAGGTATTAATCCCTGAAAAACAAATCTGAGCATGTAGGGTTCTACTAAAATAAGAAACATACCAAAGGAGGATGAAAATGAAGTTACTAGAGGGAAGAGGTGAGGTTGTCACTGGAAGGAGGTCACACTAGAAAGGGGGTGTGGGAGGAGAGTGTGCTCGCAATGGGGGAGGTTCATGCTGGATGGATAGGAGGGAGGCTGCAGGTCATCCGGAGAAGAGGTAGGTTGTTGTCGCGGGTCAGACAGTGAGGAGGGAGGGAGTGGCACCAGCAAGTAGGGAGGCTGGAGGTGAGGTAGGAACCGGAGATGCGATGGAGCATAGGAGTAAGGGGCTACGTAGGTGGGGTGCATGCTAACAGAGTAATGGAGTGGGAGAATGAAAAATGGGGAATAAATTGGGAATGAAATGATAAAATAAATAAATAAATAAATAAATAAATAAATAATAAAAAGGAACCTTAAAAAAACCCAACCTAATAATTTACGATAGTTAAACTGTAATCATAATAAAAAAATTCTTAATAATAATATTAACTAACATAAATTGTGATTATAATATTTATAAAAACAATAATAATTATATTTACAATAATAATAATAATAATAATATGATGACAAAAATAATAGTAGTTTGAATAAGAATAATATTTATAATAATAATTTACTCATAAAAGTAATAATAATATTCATTTCATTTTTTACATTATTAATGATAATAATAATTTTATTAATGATAATGATAATAATAGTTTTAATAATATTATTCTTAATATAGAATATAATAATAATAATATAATTCACATTAAAATTATTATCGATACCTTTAAATATATTTTAATTTTTCTTATATTATTTCAAACCCCATTTTATGTCACATGTAATTCTTATTTTATTTTTTGAATATAGGCAGGGTGCATGTTTACCTAGGTGAAGCTACACGGTCTACAAACTGGGCTCTGCTCGCGCATCAGATTCTGCCAAACCCAAAACACTCATTTTTTTAATAGAAAATACAAATTTTAAATAGGGACTCACCCAAACCATGACCCAAGATAGAACCAAGGAAAAATTAAATCTGGGTGTCAGATAGTTCTTAATATTTCATCATCTAAATAACTGACATAAACAATCTCGATAAAAATGAGATTTTATCATAAAAACCATACCACTTTGGTAATACTGAACCGTAAGCCCCAATAAGGAATTACATTAAATGAAACAAGAAAATTCATTAAAATTTAAGATATTACTTGTCAGTGGGGCTTTATATAAACCCAATAAAATAATATCAGTCTGTAACATAACATTTGTCTCAAAGATGGAAAATTATGACAAAAATCCATTATGGCTTCGGTAACTTTTGGACCGTTAACCCCATGAAAGTGAGATCCACAAATGTATATGTTCATCCCATAATTGTTAGTGTAATAATCACAAATTAAAATAATTGGTAGTATATATAGCACATAAAATAAATATTTTGTAAATATGGTATGTGTCTCAAAAAGAAAAAAATTGAGATGGAAATCGTTTACCATAAGTCTCAACTTCTTTTGTTCATGTTAAAACCAAATGTATAATAAATAAATTATTATTATTCATATATTATAGAACCATACATATATATGTCATATAATATTTTATTTACTTATAACTTTTTACTACTATTTTATTTATAATTCATTGTTAAAATCATGTTTTAGATAATATAAACTTTTTTTCTTATATGTTTTGATTTTTTGTTTTCGTTCATCTTAATATATCATGGGATAATCATATCCAAAATTTTAGACATTATATCACTATAATATATATTAATTACATATGTATTTTGCGTAATTTATTAATGATAGATAGAGAAAATGAAATAACACATTCAAAGAAATGGTATATTGTATGAACGCTTGAACGATGTTTCCATATTTATGATGGATTGAATGAAATAAATTTAAATAATGTATTACCATTATAGAATAGATTTTATTCCATCTATATCAAATATGTTTATTTTAAACTATCCTTATTACTATCCATGTAAAGCACATGTGAAGAACATTTCGTATCACTTCGCATCACGATAGGTCACCCTACACATGGACGACGTTATTATATTCCCATAGAATTAAAATTAATGAGGTATATAAGATAAAATAATTAAAAGAGAATAAATATCTTAAAATAAAATATATATTTCTTAATTATATCATTATTACCATTCATTTAAAATAGAAATTAATAAAAATCACATGAGTTCATGTAGTGGTAGTCTGTCGTACACACGAGCGAAGTTATTATTTTATAATGGGGTAAATATAAGAATATAGATAGATTATTGAAATTATTTATCTATAATAATATCATAAATATCATATATAAAGATTAAATCCATCATTATATACATACATGATAGGTGGTGATGGAAAAAATGACATTGGTTTGGAAGGCGACAACCCTCCAATCACATGAATAGTGATTTCGTATACCATTTGATGGAAGAGGATAATAATTAAGGTTATTACAATAAAATAATAAATTCATATTAAATTGAAGATAATATTTTATTATATAATCGTGTTTTTATAATAAATGAATTAGGCGTAGGAATAAATAATATAAACTCTAAGTTAGGGATGTTACATCTTATTTGGAAAAATTATTTTGGTTTTCCCAAAAAATATTCTTATGTTCTATTTAAAATTAAAAAATGATTATTAAATGAGTCAATGGAAGTTTGGAAGCTATATTGGTATGTATTATCAGAAAAAAATGGTTCTAAAAGTGTGAATCTGATAGGATATGGGGTGACCTTTTATAAGTGAGGTGAGTTAAAAACTTGTAATTTTGTAAAATAAAATGGTGTACCCACATTTTTAACATTATACAATATATATGGTCAAAATATATCCAAAAAATGTAAGTTGTAAAATTTTGGGTTTATTTTTAACCATTTTCATTTTAGATTAAACCCCCAGTAAAATAATTTTCCCTATAACTATGATAATTAATTTTATTTCTCTTACTATTCAAAATTAATGAAAATGAAGTTAATATAACTAGAAAATATAAATTATTATGAATCAAAATATGATGTTACTTTTTCCAAATACTATTCTTAGTAGTTGAAATTTTTAATTTAAAATAAAGACTACATTTGTGATAAGAGACTGGTTTTCCAAGGAGAAAATGTTCAAATGTTCATAATGTTTTTATATAAAAATTATATATATAACTTATTAAAATGATAGAAATTGGTCTATTAGAAATATAATTGAACAATTTTTAAATTCAAGAAAATTTTAAAATAGTATTCATGAATTTAATTATTTTGAAAGAAATGTCATTTCATAATAAAAACCATTAATTTTAACAGTTCAACAAAAAAATACTTTTTTAAAAAATTCACAAAAATTTAACCAAGTATAATTTTTAAATGAGGATTTATAAAATATATTTTATTTTTAAAAAGAAAATTAAAAAAAGTTTCTTTAAATAATTTTAAAATATGTGTAAAAAATGAAAAAAAAAATTATTTTAAAAATTAAGGTTCATGAGCAAAAAAATTAATTTATTCTAATCTCATTCCAAGAAAAAATCATAATATCAATGTTAAATAATGGGTTGAATATATTATATAGATTTTTATTAAAAGATTTCATCAAAATTTAATTATTTAATTTATTTAGATAAAACATTATTTTGTTCATAAAAATAGTTTTTCAAGAAAATAAATCCTTTATTTTCTAATAGTTTTTATTTTCATTTCATGTTAATTGGTAACAAATGAATTAAATATATATAAATGTGTAAAATATATATTTTAATAATTTAGTTAATAATATTTATACTCTTCATTCGACTGGATTGGTGATAACTATCAAATTATATAATAATATATTTAAATTATGATTTGTTTTGTTAAAACTCATTGTTGCTTGTAACACAAAAAATAAAAAATATTAAATTTATTTAAAAAATAACACACAAATTCTCGTTATGATACAATTACTAATCCTTATACTTATCCTTTATAAAATTCCCCATTACTGGTAAACCCTACAAAAATGATAGTAAATTATTGTTACAAGACGATTTACTTAACAATAAAACTCCCACATCGAAGTCCACAGAAAAACATAAACATATTTTGTCATTATGTGGTATTTGATGGTTTTAATTCTTCATATAGAGGAATTACACCTTCCCTAATATCCATGTAAATATCCTTATATATACTTCAATGGTGAAATTTGTAACTTCCCCTATCTATTTCACCTTCACTATTGAGAAAAACGGTCAATGCATTCCTCATGAACCCCTCCCTCTATTTCAAAGACTGCTGACTACTTCTGGAAATAAACATAAAACAAGTGGTATAGATATAACAATAGTTTTAAATATCCATACCACACAATGGAATCATTCAATAGAATAAATAAATAAATAAAGAAAAATATATAAAATACATCAATTAAATATTATAACCAGTGGTAAATATCAATATAAGGATATTTAAAAATGAGATATTATTGATTCCTAATATATTATGTAACATAAAAATGATATCATATGTGAATATAATATATAATTAGGCCTATAAGTAATAAATATTAAAGGGGTATAGAAATAGTCTGTAAATCAGATAGGTTCCATCCTAGAATGATCAACTCCACATCCCAACACAAAACATCTAATGCAGTAGGGCCATATCCCTTACCTATGTTAAGTAATATAAAGTCTAATCCAGTACCATGGAACCTGATAATGGAATGAATAAAACTCAATAAGGCACAAAAAATGGTATCTCAGAAAACACTAGAAAATATAAATTCAACTTTATATATAATTTTAATAAATAAACAGATAAATAAAATTCTACCACATGGAGCACTACCATCATTCCATATCTCAACAAAATGTGTATATAAACTATTGGAATGGAATTTTTTAGCCATCATATAAACACACATATTAGAGGAACAATGTATCAGACCACATATAATTGTTAGAGTGAATGTGTAATCTCTTGGTCACATCACAATGTTAATGATCTATCACAATAATAATACATCTAGGTTAATGATCCATCACCAATCTAGTTCCATTTGTGTATGGTACATTATAGAGTAAATAATTCATAACCATACATCAGTATATGACCTACCACCACTACTCATCCTTAGGATGATGATATAATATGTAGATAATATTCCATATGTGGATAATAGGACACTAGAATCAAATCCTCATATGGATGATATACCACTAATTTTCAACTACAGAGGGATAAAGCACCAAAAATGTTAATATCTTGGTATATAATACACCACAGGTACTAGTCCAAAATTGTTCACCTCACTACCATAACTTCTCTAGTAGGTGGATTATATATAGTGAGTTTAAGTCTTTTCATCAATGATGCATGATTGGAAATATTAATATGGGATGATGGTAGTCATCCACCCTAGATCTTCAAGGGGATGATATTCACCCATCATGAAAACATAAGTGGATGAGGATTAATCATTACCTTGACTTCATGGTGAATAATACATCACATGATGAATTGGGATAGATGAAATTTCACAAATTATCTTACGATGGATGGTGTAGCATATACATATAGACGGTAATGAGGTATCTTCATGTATTAAAAAAATGGTAACATAGTGATCTGTTTTTAATTTATATATATTTCATTACATTTATATTAACTTAATAAACAAAAGAGTTTTTTTCTTAACATGATAAACCTACAAAATTTTCATTTCTATACCAGCACATCTCTAGAAAATTGTATTCTATGTTTTATACCAATTAAAAAATTAGATAATTTACAAAACCATTATAGTAGGCTCATGTATCGAGAATAGATATTCAAGGTATATGTGTTCCTCGCTTGAGAATGAGGACGGTTTATAAAGTAAATAAGAAAAGTAAAAAAGTATTATTTATACATACCCCTTCCAATGGAGACTACCTCCACCAAAAGGTATAAATTCAGGATGATAGAATGAGATCCTAGGTTTTTTGGAATTTATGATCAGGTAGAGGCTGCAAATGATGGGTGAGTTCCCATAAATGTTGTTCTAACGAGGAAGCAATAGGAGAAAGTCACAGTTTATGTGAAAACATTGTAGCTTCTCATGTATTTGGAAGAATGAATTGTGAAAGAAATTTTTTATTATTAATTCCACACAATAAGAAGTTGACAGGATTATAGAAATATTGAAAATCATGGACACTAACCATGATTAGTGTTTATTGATTAACAAGAAACATCGTATAATGAAATGAGGATTCAATAAAGGGAAGATAAATAAAGGGGAGTATATTCAAACCTCGGAAAAACCTATGTATCATCCTGAATACATTATAAAGGATGATCTAGGCATATAGTAAACTACTATCTCCCTGAATTTATTGAGGGAAATTTTTTCTACTAGGATAAATCTTTACATTAATGAATATGTAGTTTTTCTTATTGTTTTTTATTAGTGAACATTTTGGTTTCTCACTATTCGTTTAAATGATTATTTACAATAAAAAAAATTAAATTTCAGTTAATAGTGACCATACACTCAATATGCATCATATATGGAACCTCTAAATTATTAAAAAAGTATATTTTATTTCATTAATTGTAAATAATTCAATTTAATAAAATTTCAATCTAATTCACTAAATATTAGTGTTCCTTATGTTTCATACATTACATACCACATAAGTAAATTCTATAGTTAAATTAGGGGACTAACTATATATTTTTGGAGTAGTTAAACCCATTAGAAACCCTAGAATAATTCATCCTTAATCAATTGAAATCACGATATATAAAAAATTATAAAATTTAGTAATAATATATAATGATCATATAATTAATGATTAATATAAAGAAAATTTTTATATTTTCCTTTTAAACCCTCTATTGATTGATGAGTTCTCAATCTATCAACTTCCAATAGAATTATATAACATTGAGGAGATACATAAGGATTATCCTAGTTGAGAGGCTCACTTATTTCAAGGTATGAAACTGGCATAATTTTAGTTCAATAAATTTTTTTAAAAATTTATTAAATAAATTTTAAAATTTAATATCTGCATCCATGAACACATGTGGTACACAATATCCCTCAAATGGGTACCCATCATCTATTAAGAACCTGATCCCAGCTCACTAGCCCCCAAATGTATGATCTCAAGATACCACCTCCCCTCCTTCCATTGAGTGCATAGTACTAATATACTTTGTACATTACTTCATATATCAATGGAAAAATGACTATATATATTGTTTATTCTAAAAAAACCACCAAAACTATCACCAACACCTCCAAAACTCACAATTCATAAAATATATGAGGTATAAAGAATATTGGATCAATATTTTACCTCATATAGATGTATTGTGTCAAAGAATCTATAATATATATAATATTATCCCTTAGTAGAACCCCCATGACTCACCAAGCCTCTTCTTAGAAATTCTCAGTCTATTTCACCCCTTGAACATATCAATGTATCAATTGAGGTGACACGCAAAATATTACCATTTTCCTAACCTCAAACACTTGAGTATATTTTCCCTGGTCATAATATAATCTATCTATACCGAAATCAATCACTAACCAATTCCCCATATAACTCGTATTCTCTGATGTATCCTTCTATAGACTCAACCAAATGATTATTGGGTCCCCTACAAATTACCATAATTTACATGATCAAAATGATCTAACATGTAATTCAATGTAATATTTCATTTTGAATTTATTATAGATAACTATTATTATAAGGAAAAATTGTAAGTGTAATATGGATCTCTCATAAAATATCATAGTGAATGAAACATTCATTCAACATGTCCTTTGACACCCATATAGTACTCTAATACTAGATTTTAGTCTGAGGGTCATAGGATTTGTTCAAATGTGCTCTAAAAAACCTTTATGTAATCCTCTGTAAAATCATTATTTTAAATGATTATCCCAATAATATACCATTATTCAATGAACCACATGTATTCACACAATCGATAAAATATAAAAAAATTCAACTAATTAATGGAATAAGTCACCTAGATCTATAATATATGTGTGACCTTTATTAACATTCCCTTTATAACCCATAAAAAATCATTACCATGACTCATCATATGGAATCTCATAACAAAGTCTATCTTAACGTCATCCAAATTCAACACAAAATGATTAATGACTAAAGAAGGTCGATACATAATTGATTTAGGGCCTTCACCTATTGATGGGTAAGGTAGTCTAAAAGATCCCCTCTATGTACTTCAATATCATTGGAAACCAGTATTTCTTATCAATTCTATGATATGTCTTATAATCCCAAAGGTAATAGAACATCTTGAGTAATTTGAATCCTATGTCAACTCCATGTGCATGCTCATAAGGACCAAAAATAAATTGTATAAAAATGACCACATCAACATCAAGGGGCCAATCAGATCTCATCGGCCCATAATATATGCTTTCTCACATCACAATGAATCATGAGTAAGATAATTGACTCTCTTTACCCCTCTTAAAGAGTTAGAATCTAATACTCTATGTTATTTGCATCTCTCTTCCCTAATAATCCTAAATGTAAATTCACCTAGCAATGAATAATCCAATCACATACAACTCATTTTTAACCAATTACTTCATCATCACCAACATATTAATAATAAATACATTTTCCACAACATTAACTTTCCCAGTTATACAATCCAACTAAAAAAATAAATTAATAGAGTTACATGACACACCTATCATACTGTTTGTATAGTCACCAATAATAAAATATATAAATAAGGCTCTTCAGGAATATAAAAACCCAAAACTCCATGAACAATAGTCATTATGACAATATTTCATCCAATGTAATATATTAACTAATGCTAAATCATGTTTTTGGTTGTTTTACTCATGCATTTACCTCAATCCATATGTGAAAAATCATCAACCCAAAATTAAAACAACCCCAATATAGACTCATGAAGCATCACAATACAATATATACACCTTACATTACTATGGAATATTTAGTATTCATATATAAATCAATCAACCATTCTATTCCTAGAATTCTCTCTCAAATGAATCCTAAAAGATTGAATTCATCCCCTTTTGTACCAATACCATCATCAATACTACAAATATAGATAATTCCTAGATAAATATTTAGTTATCCAATATCAATAAATAAATTTAGTTAGTTATTTTAGTTGTGTAAACATTCCATCAAAAAAAATTACATGAAATGAAGGAGAGAAGGTTTACTATCTTTTTGTGTTAACGATAAAAAAACCTTATTTTACAATACCTGGAAACATTTCTAAAAATATTTACAATACTAGACTATATTATAATCTTCTCATTAGTAAGACAAATACTCAAAATCTAGGGAATTAAAATATAACAAAGGGGTGGGATCAAATTATCTATAATGTTTGAAAACAAATTGTATCAATGATGATTTAATATGAATAAGAGAATCATGATAATAAAAAAAACATCATATTGTTATGAATGATAATAATAAAACATAGTTTATCATCAATATAAATGGAATATGAAAATAAAATCATATGAGATAAATTAGGAAGTATAATATCAATAATATGTAATTGAATAATTTAACATAAACCATGAATAGTGAGATTATAAGATCATTATTCAAAACATATGTCAACTTTGGAAGAAACATTAGCATAGGGAAACATTAATTTCATGTGTTATACCATCAGTGCCAATGCCTACAAGATACTAAAACATACTCTCAAATGATTTTCTGAAGAGAAATAAACGCATAACAAATTTATTGGAGGGTGATATAGGCAGCCACCCATCACCATCTATAAGTTTCAGTTACACTTCAACATCATCCAATTATCACATAATAGAGATACCAAGGAAATAAAATGGGTTTCATTAACATTTTAATAAAAATTATTTACATTTAATAAATAAAACATGGAAAAGAATAATGGTTTTCATAAAACATCAAAATGGAAATAATACAACATTCATAGTATAAGTAACTCATGGAAATAAATATTATTTTCATAAAATTTGAATATAATATAAAAAATTGTCAAGAAATAAACCAATTAACAACAAAACCTAGATTACCCCAAATAATAATAATAAAATATAATAATTGTTTTGGGAAAACAAGAATCATAAATACATTATATATTTATATTTATGAATATATATATATATGAACATGAAAACAAAATCATAATAGTGATTTCATTAAAAAATGTTTTTCAATCATCTAGTTAAACGTCATGGTTATAAGTCTTATTTCAAAATACCTCCTCTATATTTAAAAAAAAGAAAAATACAAAAATTCATCGATTTGTATTTGAATTGAAAAGTATTTTCACCTGTAAATATAAGAGGGAACATAATTTAAAATATATGACATAATGAATATATTGGAGTTATATTTAAGAAGAAATCATATAACTCAATGAAAGAAGTTCAAGTTACCTAATCTCATCCTTTTTTCATGAATTCCACAGTAGTGATTTATGATCTTATCTAGAAAATATCATAATCACTTATTTCAAAACACTATTCATTCTATAAAATTTCTCAATCCTAATTTACATTTATTCCCTACTTATTAATTAGTTATTTCATATCTTTTTTCAATCTTGGGTGTGATTAATCATGGTAGTTTTGAACTAGTTTCATAATCACTATATTGTTAGTGATTGTTTGGGAAAAAATAAATTAATAGATCATAATAGTTATTTTAATTGATTATATATAATTATTTATAATTTTATAATTTAATTATATTGGATTTTTCATTAAGATCCCAAATGATAAAATCAGAAATGGTAATGTTTGAGTAATTTTTAATGAATTGAAAGGATGTCTGAATTAATGAGTATATTATTATAATTACCACTAAAAAACTAAAATAATATAATTATTTATATATGTATATAATATTTTATCATTAATTAACTTCACTCAATATTTCATGTCAATCATTTATAGCATTGATCTGTTAGGTTTTTAAATCAACCCTAACCTGAACATACGATAACTAATGGATGATTATGATGAGAAAAGTGGTTTATTTTAAAATAAAATCATTATTAAATAATAATAATTATATTTTTTATATTATAATTATAGTGATGTAGATTTGAATAGGATTTTAAAAATAGTAATGAAACTAAACAATAATCTACGATATGTTACATCGTGAAGGTAGTGGTCCCGATAAATCAAGATGAATTTTTTAATTTATAAATTAATAGGAGGGAAATATTTTTGATTATAATATCATCCTTAGTAATGATAATTATATTATATATAAAACATTAATTCTTTAATATCAAACTTATATTCGGTGAATAGATTCAGTGCTGAAAAAAATTTTGTTGCTTTGTGGAGGCAGTAGTCTACATAATGTATGAATGTCATTTTTTAATAGAAATAGAAAAATGTGGCTAATATTTACTTACATGGAATAATAAAATTAAATATATATTAAATACTTATGTCCTTTTTTAGTAATTATAAAATAATATTTTTCAAGTTAATAAAGAAAAGAAAAGAAGTTATGAAAATAATGAGTAATCAAGTTGAATTTTTTTCCATGGATGATTCTTAAAATATATGGGTATTATGTAAAAATATTATGATAAGAATATTGAGGAAAAGGAAAATTATTTTAAATGAAAGAAAATTTTTAGGGTATTAGGGAAAATTTAAATTATTTGAGTTGTCTTGAAGCTATTATAAGAAGCCACTTTTGGAAATATTACAACTAAATATATATGGATCACATGTTAAACATGTATAATGAATAAAAAAAGTCAATAATTAATTATATTTTTGTGATGGTCGAACCACACATCAACCACATATTTATAAACATGTTTTTAACATGTATTCCTTTACTACATAGGTTACCCACTTATACTATTTTGGTTTCCTTCCATGACAACTAATTTATACCCATGTATAATTACCTTTATAAAATAAAATAAAATATTTCTTATTACATGATTAAAACCATATGAATCCCTCTATGATATAAATATTTTTATATTATTTTTATAAAATTTATGGATATATTTTCTATATTAATAAATGTATAATGAATTAAACTTTTTTTAAAATAAAACATTATTCTAAAATTTTCAAATATATGTATGAAAATTAAATATATATATATATATATATCAATGGAAATATCACATAAATAAAACATATTCGGTCTATAAAATGTTTTCATAAATTTTGATGTCATACTAATAAACTAATAATGCTGTAAAATTAATTTTTTGTAAAAATTGTATTTTGAACTATTATTCTAAAAATAAATTTCTATAGAAAAATTCCAAAAACGAAAATTAAAATAAAATATTTATGATAAATAAAAAACTCATCTCTTCATATTTGTAGTCTATAATTCATATATTTTACTAATAAATAATTTCATAATGTATAATGAAAAATTTATTTTTATAAGAAGTCTTCATTTATGAGTTTTATCGATTTTTATAAAATATTGTTATAAACTATTATTTATAAAAAATTAATATCATATTGGAATGAAATTTAATTATTAAAATACAATTTATGTATAAAAATATTTTATCAACTACTTAGAAATTCTAGTTTAAAATGTATTTTAAGGTACCTTTATTTCATAATGTGATTACAACTATTTGTTCCCACTTATTTAATAGGCACATTATACTATTCAATATCTATTTTAATAAATTATTTCATGGTTTATTAAGATTTAGTACTATGTGCAGATAAATCCATCTAACATAATATTTATATGATGTGTAATAATTAAATAATCTTTTTTTATTATAGTACCTATGGTTTTCGCCTAACAAACATTATAAGTTTAGAATTTTGAAGAAATTATTTGGGTTCTCTCATAAAACCACAACATCAATCCTCTATATATATACTAATAATCCATCCTCACATTTGATGTTCCAAAAGAATCACACCTCATTGATCCTGAACGAACACTCAAGGATATTTTCATAAAGGTTGAGTCTCTATATGTGTAGTCATAACAATCTATAGATTGAATGTGTATTCCTCTAATAGATTGGAGTATACCTGAATGTTGCAAATGGAGATAACCATGAACGAATCTTAACATATAAGGAAGACCCTATTTATAGACACTGATAGTTCACAAATTAATTTTAATGGAATAACAATGTACGTATAGAGGTTATACAAAATCCTAAAACAAATAGACTTACTATTAGAAAATATCACTAAAAATTAGTGATAAGGAAACCTCAATTTTATCTTAGAGAACCATTTGGATCATTTCATTTAATCAAATAGGTAATATATATATATAAGGATTATGATTTCAATTCTTAAATACCACTAGGTTTATCTTATAATAATGTAACAATAAACACATTGATTCTTCCTAATTCTTGGAAATAAATATATGAGAACCCCAAGGAGATGTACTATTATAAATAAACACATTCATATGTAAATCTTCTTGCTAAGAAATAAGGTCTTGATTAAATTTAGGATCCATCTTGTATGGATGAATATATATTGTCTTCACACTATGCATACTGATGTTCATTAACTATATCACATTCTAGTGTTAAACCCTATGAAATCCTAAATGATAACTACCAAAAATAGATCAATGATGTAAAGAAAATCATGAGAATGTAGTCATTTTCTATAAAATGATAGCCACATTAACCATGATCATAACTATATGGTGATACCTAGTCCCCTAATGGCATGTCTATTAATCCCACACTAACAAAATATTAAAATAAACCTCTATTATTGGGAAACTTACCCACCCTTGAATGATATTGATGTGTACTCAATAAAAACTCATCCCATCTATCATAAGAATCACATTAAATCTATACATAACCAATATAAACAAATCCCATAGAAGCCTATATTATTTTATCACCATAGAACACTTTTGTCAACACTAGATACCCTATGATTGAATCTATATTGGACTATTAAGATATATTAACCCATATGATTACTCTGGAAAAATCCATAAATCAACAATTAGATGACAATATATAAAAAAACATATATATTTATATAAAATAGAATTGATATAATGATTGATGGTACAATAAGCATACTTATCACTATTGGTTCCTCCCCACCCTTCATGATTGGATCCTTATCGATAATTTAATGTTGACTTAAAACCTATCCACAAGCTCTCATCATTGAATCCCCTAAGGGATGTCATAATACAATTGTTAGTGCCTCTATCCCTAGGACCATGTCCATCAGACATCCAATCTATCTAGAGTATCCCCAACTATACTACTTATTCTAGGCTCTTAGAACTACTCTTATACTTTGGGTCTTATCAGACCATTTACCTTAAAAAACCATGGTTAAAATTATAAATAATTATTTAGATGACCCATTTATACATGGATGTATAATTCATTCACTTATCTATCATAATAAAGTTGATTGATAACCAGTTGAACACACTAGTAGCACTTTACTAGGCCTCCTTACTCCTCTACTTATAAATTCATGATGACCCTTTATAATCCATGAAATATAAAATATATTTCACACATAATATATCATCATTATAGATAATATATGTTATTATAGTTCAATTAATTTCTTTTTATAAAGATTTCTATTAAATTGTATTCATAGGTGAGTGTATAGTGTTCCTCCATGTAGTCCCCAAAATTCCTAATCCGAGAAGTATGATCACCCATCAGCACAAGTGAAAACAATAATAGGTTAATAAATTAGGAAGAATAATCCATCACTAATATGCCCCGCATATTAGGTGTTTTAACTCTATAGACAAGTCATCTCTTAGTGTCTTAGGTAAGAAGTACGTTAAAAATATTGTTAAAATCTAGCTAGAATAACTCCTCATATAGGTCTAAATACATCAAAATGTCTTAGAATAAATTCATTGATCCTAAAATAATGATGGTAATATGCTTCCCCTAGATCTAATATGGTTTTTTAAAATGATCATATATAGACTATAAACACTCTATCCATAACACAATAACTTATTGTAGTACCCCCAGTTTCTGGTAAGTAACCCTTGTTTTATGCTTTTTATGTACATAAATCATATGAGAAATGGTTGGGGAATGTGTGGATAATTTTAAAGTATCAAAGGGGAAAATGAGGGTGACACACGGGCATTCCACGGTTTTCCCAAACTGTGCGGAAGTTGTGCCGGTGGTGTCACCGCGGACAATGGAGACCGCACAGGGTGCTCATAGTTTGGGCAAACCGTGCGAGGATCCCATGTGGAGTGCACCTTCCATGTAGTGACTGTCACACGGTTAGCGCACAGTTTGACTAACCGTGCGGACTAACCGTGTTCCAAGTCAACTTATATCCTATTTATAAGGATCTAATCCGTTTTCTAATTTAACTCAATCGTTTTTCCACTTAGACGGCCCTAACTTGAGATTTCTCTATAGTGAAGGTGGGAGAACACATACCAGGCATTTCGGAAGTGATACAGAGGGTTGCCATGGTGTTTAGAGGATGGTTTATCAAGGTAAGTCTTGTTTCCTTGGGTTTTCATGGAACTCCTTCTTCCCTCTTGATGGATGCTTATATCTACACCCAAGGAGGGTAGACCTAAGGTAGTTGATGACTTTTATGTCAGGTTTTTGGCATATTGGTGATAGGGGAAGGAATCTAAAAAGGTTTCGTGGTGTTTCAAACCAGTTCATAGTTGTTTTAGCCAATTTCATTAAGGCAGGTGGCTTCACAATCGGTTTCTATTTCTTAGAACTTTAATTCATATTCCAAATGGATTTAATTGGCTGGTTTTGATTGTGAAATTTTGGTGCAAAGAATGTTATAAATCATCATTAGTTATGATTTCTGGGTTTTTATGAAATTTTGGAAATTGAAAGAATGGATTGGGAAAATTGTTTGGGTTTCTTGATTTTAAAATAGTGATTTTAAAATATGGATTTTCTAGATTCGGAAAATGGTTTGAGGGGAAAAGGTTTTCAAAAAAAGGGTTGATTTATTGAAATGGTTATGGTTTTTCTACTGAAAGAAATGGTTTTAAATAAACGGTTTGATGATTTATTGAAATGTTTTGAACACACTTGGTTCTGGAAAGTATTAGCAAGGGTTGTGGTGTGTGTTTATATACATTGGGGTGGATAAGGGCGAGAAGTACCCCCATCAAATAGTTGGATGGAAAAGGGCGAGAAGTAACCCCATTAAAAGGGATGGATAAGGGCGTGAAGTACCCCCATCAAACTAGTCCACTAAGTGACGTCTTAGGGGAACAATAGCTCACCACTCGCGAGTATAGGGAGGTCCAGGTTTCATTCTTGGTTGATTGTGTGGATTTTTAAACTGAAATGAATGTGCTAAAATGGGAAAGGGAATTTGATTGGAAACATGGATTGGTTGCTTTTCTTGAGAATGAAGGATTTTGTTGGAAAATAGTTATTACATGAAACTTGTTATATTGTGAAATGTTTTGGAATTATTTTATATAAACTATTTTATATAAATGTGGTAACATGTTTTATCCTAGAGGCACGGGTTGGGGAGTCATTGGGGAAAACCTATTGAGTTTCATTAATCACCACCATCTTTGGAACGTTGGTACTTTTGTAGAGGTCATATATCGGGATGTTGGAAAAGGTAAGGTGTCACATTTTTATAGCACTACTCTGTGATGATTGGACTAGTTCATGATGATTGGAGCTTAGAGAATGTGGATTATGGATTTAGTTTGTCATCTTGTAGTCCTTTAGTTTTTCTATCTGCTATTTACTCTTATTTAATGTTGGTTTCTATTGTGGTACTCTTGGTTATGGTTTATGATAAAATAAATGGATGAGTTGTCTTAGTTTTTGTCATGCATCATTTAGTTTATTAGTTTGGTTATGGATGTTGGTCATGTGGTATGTTCTAGAGGGTTAAATCTTTTCCCACTTGTTTGAAACCCTTTGTCATTTATCTCTAGCCTTTCGCGCCTTGGGGATGTCACTTAAGGCCCCATAATGACTCGTTGTACTCTCAAGCCAATGAGGATAAGTGGGTCATTACATATGGTATCAGCTTTTTCGGTGCTTTCCTAACAAGTGGTCATCGATTTCTTGGTATTGGAGTTGAAATTCATTTTTTTCTATTCCTTGTGTGGTATTCCTAGGAAGGGTCGGAACTTGGAATGAAGATCATAAAATGACGTATCTGACCTTTTTATGCTAAACTTCATGTTACCAGGTAGTTGGGTACAATAGTGTTTTGGAGACACTTATAGGATAACACATCTCATTGTCATGGGTTTAGCCAGTGATATGAGCATGACATGCATTAGAGGAATTACTTCCCACTAGGAGAGCATATATCATTTTTATAAATGGATTATTATTTGATGAAAAATCTTGATTTCTGAAAATTTTGAACATGTTTTCAAATGAAAGACTCTAGAAAGAGAATTATTGATGTATTTTGAAAATGGATTGATTTTCAAAAGAAAGAAAATATTTTTTAGAAATGGGTAAATGGGGAAAAGCTGGATGTTTGGAAATCAATGTTGTGATAGTGATGAGAGAGATATTGAAATGCTAAGACTTCAATTTCTAGGAAGTGAGACTAATGGTGTGCGTTGTTTGAATAGAAAATGGCACCTATTAGGCGTCGTAGAAACCAAACTAAAGAGGATGCAGAGAATGTGGTCACACCTGAGCCACAGGTGAACCAACAAATAGTCTAAATTATAGTTCAAGAATTTCAAGCTGTGGAAACGGGGAATCAGAGGGATGATTCAAGGCATGTAGACCATTCCATCTAGTTCCAGAAGCAGAATCCACCCATATTTCAGGGTGATTATGAACCATAAATAGCGGAGGTGTGGCTGAGAAGGATAAATTGAATCTTTGATTTCATTGTAACACCTGTATAACTGAAAGTAATGTTGTCGACGTATATGTTGGAGGATCTTGTACGACAGTGGTGGGAGCTAGTGGTGCTGGCTAAGGTAGACCAAGGCCTGGGCTGCATCGAATTTGAGGAATTTTTCAATAAAAAATTCTTTCCTCACACGTTAAATATCCAGAAGACTACATTCTTTTTCTGCCTGAAGAAGAAGAATCTCTCTGCAATGGAGTATGTGGCCAAATTCATGATTTTGGTGTGCTTTTCACTAGAAGATCCTACCAGCGCATCATTGAAGGAACGCATCATTGAATCCGTATTGCGACAGGAGATTCGCTCAAAGATAGTTGTGCTCTGTATTACAGATTATATGGAGATGGTAAACATATCAATTGTAGCTGAAAGGGACATCTTAGGAGTTATGGGAGGAGGAATTATGATGATACCCATGGGAATGGGTGAGAACTCTAATTCTGGGAACAAGCGGAAGAGGGACACCTACTTCCAAGGTTGGACTGAGAATCAGAATCAGACGTCTGGATCGGTGAATATTCCTTGACGACCCATGATGAAAGTCAGGTATTCTCAATGTGGAACAATTGACCACATGAAACAAGAATGTACAGAACCACCGAGAGCATGCCACAATTGCAATAAGATGTGTCATCTTCAGCGATATAGTAACAGTGCTCCACGTTCGGGTGTTCGTGACACCTCTTAGGTGTTTAAAACCTCTAATGTGTATACATGGTGAGGATAGAAACATCTGTCTCACCAGCAGAACAATTCTACCCATGTTGATTCTAGGAATACCATGACCTCTTAGGCAGGACAATCTCAACAAGGAAATAAGGTGAAAAGTGCAGAAACAAAGAAATTGTATGGGGTAGAACTGGCAATTAGGGATGATCAGTCTGGACTGTCTACAGTGAGAGGCATGATTCTTTTGAATTCTACCCTCATTCAAGTGTTGTTCGATATTGGTGCATCACATTCATTTCATGCTTCTTGTATTGCTGATTTTATGAACATAAAACATGAAATCTTGCCTTCTGTGATAAAACTTCAAACTCTACTCGATGAAAGACAATGTAGAGCCTTCATGTGTAGATCATGTTCTATAACTGTTGATGGAGTTTAGCTGAAATGAGATTTCTCTGTGCTGGAGATGGATGTATATGATATAATCCTATGTATGGATTAGTTGATAGATTTCAGGTCTCACATCATCTTTTATAGAAGAATAGATATTTTCACGACTGAGGACGGTGCCAGGCATCTCCTTTGAGAAGAAAGAGTGGAGAATGGATGTGCAATGAGCTTCTTGGCACCAGTAGTGGCAACAATATCTTACCAGTTGCCTGCATTAAACATGTAATCGAGGGACAAGACTGCAAATAACAGTTTTCCAGTAGTCGTAAATCAATTTACTGATGTTTTTCCTGAAAACATATCAGGGTTACCACCTGTAAGAGAAGTGGATTTTATGATTGATCTCTTTTTGGGGACCAGTCCTATCTCACTCACATCTTATAGGATGGAACCAACAGAGTTAAAAGAATTTAAAGTGCAGTTGGAAGAATTGGAAAACAATGGTTTTATTCGGCCAATCGTGTCTCCATGGGCAGCACGAATTTTATTTGTAACGAAATTAGATGGAACATTAAGGCTATGTGTGGATTTTCATAAACATAAAGAAGTTACAATAAAGAACAGATATCCACTTACATGCATTTATGATCTATTCGATCAATTATGGGTATCCCAGTGGTTCTCTGAGATTGACATGAAATCAGGATATCACCAATTTCCAGTTCGGAAGGAGGATATTTCAAACACAACTTTCAGAAGCAGATATGGCCACTACAAATATGTAGTCATGCCTTTTGGTCTAATGAATGCACCAGCGGTCTTCAGGGCTCTGCTGAGTCTGATATTTCAGTGATATTTGGATTCTTTTGTGGTGGTGTTTGTGGATGACATATTTGTGTATTCACAAACAAGGGATGATCTTGAGCAACACTTGGTGATTGTGTTAGAAATATTAAGAGACCATCAGTTGTATGCCAAATTATCAATGTTTGATTTTTGGATACAAGAGGTACGCTTTCTGGGCCATGTTATTTCTGAGAAAGGAGTTTCCAGAAAAGATAGAAGTTATTATTTCATGGAAATTGCCAAAGAATTTCTTTGATATAAAAAGTTTTCTTGGTCTAGGTAGTCATTATCGATGCTTTGTGTGTGAGTTCTGATGACTAGAATTGCCTATGACAACATTGAAAAAGAAAAATAGTGCATTTCAATGGATTGAGGAATGTTAGAGATTTTTTCAAGAGTTGAAGAATTTCCATACATCAGCACCCATCTGAATTTTACCGTAATCAGGACAGGGGTATGTGGTGTATTGTGACGGTTTAGGATCGGGGTTGGGATGTGATCTCATGCAAGGAGACCATGTTGTTTCTTATGACTCAAGACAGTTGAGAGTGCATGAAAAGAACAACCCAACACATTATTTGGAAATAGCTACAGTTGTCCATGCATTGAAGACATTGCATAATTATCTCTTTGGTGATAAATTCACTGTGTTTACAGATCACAAAAGCATGAAACACATTTTCTCACGGTGAGATTTAAATCTCAGTAAAAATAAATGGATGGATTGTCTTCAAATGTTCAACTTTGATTTGATGTATAAACCGGGTATGGGAAATTCGGTGGCCAATACATTAAGCATAAAGTCATATGCTAAGTTGGCAAAAGAAGCTTCAGATGAGTGGCAGTTGATGTCGGTCCTAGCCGGCATGCATGTGGAATGTGAAGACCGGGATAATGTTTCAAATTTCTTTCTAGTTGCACTTGTTCCTGATTTGGTGGAGATAGTAAAGGAAGCACATGCATCCGATATAGACTGTGTTGCAATTGGTTCAAAACTCAATGGTGGGGAGACCATTAAGGGATGGAAGGTGGATGGGAGTTCAGTTTTGCGGTTTTGAGATTTGATGGTTTTACCTTTAACTAGTCAGGAAAAAATCCTTCATGCTTACAACCATTCCAGATGGGATATTCTTCCAGGAATACAGAATATGTATATGGCATTGAAGGTGCAGTTTTGGTCGAGCGGCATGAAAATGAAGGTGGCCAAGTTCGTCTCATGGTGTTTAACTTGTCAGCAGGTTAAAGAAGAAAACCAGCGGCCAATTAGTATGTGGAAGTCTTTACCTATCCCTGTGTGGACATGGTATCAGATAGAATTGTATTTTGTTATATTTCTTCCAAGAACGGTCCGGAAACATGATGCCATTTGTGTTATAGTGGATCTTCTAACCTAGTTGGCCCATTTCATCCCGATTCGTGAAACTCATATGGTGTAATATCATTCCAAAATGTATATGAAAGAAGTGATAAAGAGGCATGGTGAACCGGTGTCTATCGTGTCAGAAAATGATTCGAGGTTCGCATCTCATTTCTGGAGATCCATATAGAAATCGGTGGGAACTTAGTTGAATATGAGTAGGGCGTATCATCCTCAGATGGATGGACAATCTGAAAGGATGATACAGACATTGGAAGATTTGTTTCCGACTTGTGTAATTGATTTTGGAGGCTCATGGGAACAGAATGTGACTTTAGTTGAGTTCTCATATAATAACAGTTATCAGGCCTTGATACACATGGATCCATAATTATCATTGTATGGGTGTCCTTGTCATTCTCCAATTTATTGGATGGAAATAGGTGAGACCTCACTAGTTGGTCCGAGCCTTGTCCAAGAAACAACAGAGATGATCCAGTTGATAAAAAAGAGGATGGAGACGGCACAGAGTCGTCAAAAATCTTATGCGGATCATTGCTGAAGATCGTTGTCGTTTGCGGTGACTGATCATGTCTTTTTGAGAATCTCTCCAAGGCTTGGACATCGTCGTTTTGGGAATAATGAAAAATTATCTACTTGATATATAGGCTCTATTGAGATGTTGGAATAGGTTGGCGAGGTGGGATATCGGTTCTCATTACCACCATGGATTAGTGAAGTTCATAATGTGTTCCGTGTATCTCAGTTGAAAAAGTATCAGCCTGATCCTGACCATGTGATAGATGGGGTCATGTTGACCTAGAGTCAGATGCTTCGTTGATATATATCCTGGAAAGAATTGTGGATATGCAAGAGAAAGTACTTCTTGGGAAAAGCATCTATCTAGTGCGGGTTTTATGGCAGCATGGTCAGATTTAGGAAGAGGCTTCGGAATGCGAGAAATAAATGAAAGAGCAGCGGCCAGAACGCTTTCAGGCAAGAGATGGTTTTCTACCTTTCAAGGATGGAAGGGCCAATGGTGGGAAGAATGTAGTACCCCTAGTTTCTGGTATGTAACCTATGTTTTATGCTTTTTAATTACATGAATCATATGAGAAATGTTTGGGGAATGTGTGGATACTATTAAAGTGTCAAAGGAAAAATGGAGGGTTATGCATGAGCTTTTCACGGTTTGCCCAAACTATGTGAAATCTATGAAGGTGGTGTCACCGTGGACAGAAGAGTCTGCATGGTGTGCACATGGTTTCGGCAAACCGTGCGAGGAGATCGTGCGGAGTGCCCCTTCTAAGTAGTGATAATGCACAGTTAGCACACGTTTTGACAAACTGTGAGGACTAACTGTGCACGAAGTCAACTTAGATCCTATTTTTAAGTCTCTAATCCATTTGATAATTTAAATCACTTTTTTTTCTCCTAGATGGCCCTAACTCAGGATTTTTCTCTGGTGAAGGTGGTAGAACCCTTACCAGATGTTTTGGTAGTGATCTGGAGGGTTCCCTTGGCGTTTAGAGGCCGGTTGGTCAAGGCAAGTCTCCTCTCCTTGAGTTTTATTAGATAACCTTCTTCCCTCTTGATGGATCCTTAGATCTAAACCCATGGTTGGTAGATCTAAGGTAGTTTATGAATTTTATGTCGGGTTTTGTTCTTGTTGGTGATAGGGGATGGAATTTAAGGAGGTTTCATAGTGTTTTGGCCCAGTTCTTGGTTGGTTTCACCTAATTTGTTGAGGTAGGTAGGTTCAATCTCGATTCATCTTTCTTATAACTTGATGTCATAGTTCAAATTGATTTAATTTCTTGGTTTTGATTGTGAAATTGTGGTGAAAATCATGTTATAAATCTTCATTAGTGATGATTTTTGGGTTTTTATGGAATTGTGGAAATTAAAAGAATGGTTTGTGCAATGTTATTGGGTTTCTTGACTGTAAAATAGTGATTTTAAAATATGGATTTGATAGATTTCAAAAATGGTTTGCGGGAAACAGGTTTTCAATAAAAGGGTTGTTTTATTTAAATGGTTATGGTTTTTCTACTAAAATAAATGTTTTTCAATAAAAGGTTTGATGCATTATTGAATGGGTTTGAACAAACATGGTTTTGGAAAGGATTCTCATGGGTTGTGGTGTGTGTTCATATTCATTGGGATGGATAAGGGTGAGATGTACCCCCATCCAACAGTTGGATGGATAAGGGCGAGATATACCCCCCTCAAAAGGGATGGATAAGGGAATGAAGTACCCCCATCAAAGGAGTCCACTAAGTGACAGCTTAGTGGAAGGATAAATCACCACTCGCGAGTATAGGGAGCTCCTGGTTGCATGCATGGTTTATTTTGTGGATTTGTGAAATGTAATGAATGTGCTAAATGGGAATGAGAATTTGATTGGAAACATTGCTTGGTTGCTTTTCGCGAGAGAGATGGTTTTTGATGGAAAATGGTTTTAACATGGAACTTCTTATATTGTAAATTGTTCTGGAATTATTTTATATAAATTTCATTATATAAATGGGATAACATGTTTTATCCTAGTGGCTTGGGTTGGTAAGTCATCAGGGAAAACCTATTGAGTTTCATTACACACCCCCTTCTTTGGCTCGTCGGTGCTTTTGCAGAGGTCATATACTGGGATGTTGGCAAAGGTAAGGTGTCACATGTTTACAACAATACTTCGTTATTCTTGGACTGGTTCGTGATGATTGGATTTTGGAGCTTGTGGAGCATGAATTTGGGTTGTCATCTTGTAGTCCTTTAGTTTGTCCTTCCGCTGTTTACTCGGATTTAATGTTAGTTTCTGTTGTGGTACTCTTGGTTATTGTTTATGATAAAATAAATGGTTGAGTTATCTTAGGTTTTATCATGCATCATTTAGTTTATTAGTTGGGTAATGGATGTTGGTCATGTGGTATGTTCTAAAAGGTTAAATCATCCCCCACATGTTTGGAACCCTTTGGCATTTATTGCCAGCCTTTGGCACATTTGGGATGCCGCTTAAAGCCTAGTAATGACTCATTTTACTCTGAAACCAAAGAGGATAAGTTGGTCAATGCATTATGATCTATCATCTCCCATAAAGTGTAGTAGATACTATAGTAGGAACTCCTTAGTCAATTCTGACATGGTGGGTCAAACCCTTAATACCTAATTTCCCATTTACTGTAACATAAGGATCAAATCCACATTAAGCTATTGATAAATATGATGGATAATAAAAATAGATATCTCTTTATCCAATGTTGGTGTTGCATTTTCATCCCCTACCTCATGATACTGAAAGGTATTTCACCATCATGTCATATATTTAAAAAACCTTGAGAATCAATTAGATCATATTCTTATCATAAATTTAAATACCATATTTTAGGTATTAAGTAATTATCATATGCTACCCCACCCTAAATTCACTCTCTATGATACTATGGTATCTCAAATATGCTCCAGTATATATTGACCAAACCACATTTGGGTTATCTAAAATCTAATGAAAGATTCCATAACTCTTAAAGTAAATCATTAGTAAATGTCCTTATGGGTAAGTCAACTAGATTTCTTGAGAGAATATATATTGAAAAAAATATATGTGATGTTTTTTAAACATTATATTCCCTACACCTATATAATATCTAATGTATCATTCAAAACATCTAATCATAAGAAATATTAAGAATGTCATCTGAGACATATGTTCTATGAATAATCCATGAACTCCTACTCAATTAACTTCCTATGAAAAGAGTAATAACCCTTAAATTTTAAAAAAAATATCAAAATTTAAAAAATCATAGATCTGTAATGATTGATTAAAAAAACTAATCTCATCCATGGAAACCTACAATCCCCTCATACATGGGTCACCTATTCCATAAAAATAGATCAATACAAGGCCAAAAAACACCCTATCTCTTATAAACCAAATAAAATATAGTAAGAGAAAATATATATAAGAATTTTATTCCACTTTGTAACATCCAAAACATTTTTCAACTTCACCTTGGCAGAACCAAGTCACTATTTACCTCAAACACACCCCTACATATCACTATCAACAAGTAAAATAAGTTGTCATATGACAAGTGGGGATACTATACCCTCAGTAACATGTAACCACATAGTATTACAGAAGAAAAATAAAAAATTATCCATTATAATATAATAGTATCATAATATATATATCATATCTTGATTGTATATAATTGTAAATATCAACACCATGTTATATAAAATTGAGCTATTGTTCATTTTAAACAAGTTTTATATCATAAATAATATCTCTCATGGGATCATCATGTACAATAGGGTTTATAAGTAACAAAACTAAAGTAAACATCCCCAATAAGTGTACCAATTCTAGTCTCAGCCCCAGCACCTAGACACCAAGTCTATATCCCAAATACACTATCTGAGAAGCATGTATCATTACCTTATATGGGTTATGAACAATAAACTCTACTCGGATACCTAGCCACCAAATCATGGTGTGTGTATTGGTCGGTAGTCTATATTAAATAGTGTCCCAATAAAGTCCAAAAAATAAAAATGCATACCTATTGAATAATTTTAATATAACAATAAAAAATAACATTCTACCTTATATATTTATCCACCTAAATCAATCATGAGCATACATGCTTCATCAAGTGCAAAAATGGTTTGATATACTCATTAATGGAATTGACCTCCCGGAAGTATGTTGTATCACTCTTTATATAAAAGAGTATCAAAGTGTTTTATAACCATCAATCATCAGAGGGTGGAATATTTATCATCATCAAAATTTATCCAGGTGAATGATACATCACCAATCAAATGTCCTTGGTTAACATGACATCACCCAATGAGTGAGGCATCATCATCATTAGGTAGATGAACTACCACAAGTACCCATCCTTAGGTGGTTGATAAAAAACCCATACATCATACCATTGGTGGATGATATACCACTTGAATAAACTCTTCAAATAGATTATATACTATGACCATCAAACGATAGGTTGATGATTCACCATCAAATTTAATCTCAAGGTGGATGATATACCTCTCGTCTATTCCCCATGTGGATAATGCACCACTAAAATAACCCCTCATTATTTGATAGTATACCTCTATTAAAATTATCCAAGTTGATGATACACAATTGGTACTATTCCAATAGGTGGATGGTATACCACCGATATGATTTACCGGGTGGATCAAATCCAACAATCAGAAGGACAAAAGTGGATGAGTTTTTTTCAATAGTTTTCCTAACGGCAAGTGATGGATCATTGAATAAATTCATGTGTAAGAGATAACAGTAACCAAATATGTGAGGGCGTTGTACCAAAAATGATATTGGAAGAAGGAGGAGTCATTATGCAGTCACGTATAGTATATTAATACTCATTATAACTTTTAAATAAACTTCCAAGGACCAAAATAATTTAGTTCCATTGAAGACTAGGTATGAAATATTCTTATTTAGTGAAATACATCATCATCTCCCATAATTATCTTCCCCTTTTTTACTCTTCAAAACATACTGAACATAAATCATTTATTTATAACATTGGAAAATAAAGAAAAAAATAGTGATATTGGATGTTATGTAAGTGTAAACATGGTAAATACTCAAACATAACATAACGATAATGTTATAAGAATGAGAGCATAAAATAAAAAAACCATACCCAACTTATCAAAGATCAAAATATTGTGTCATGGAATAAGAATTGGTATATCATAATACATGAGTCATAATGGAATAAAAAAACACATGATATGATAAAATTACATTTTCAAAAAAATAATGATTTGGTATATAAACATAATCAATGAATATAATTTCACTTGTAGTTCAAGGATCATTTTCAACATTATCTTAATGGAAATGGTTAACTCCATAATCCATTATAGTAGTCAAGGTTAAATCCCATGAATGCCATAGTAGATAGAGTCACTTACTAAAATATTTTCACTCTTCACTCAACTTTGGACTATCTCATTAGATATCAGTATTTACATAATATATTTGATTGATATATAGGTCCCTCCTATCACGGTTATAACATAACCACCATCCTTAGTTTTAATCAAACCAAAATCCATGATATTAATCTAACCACCATCACTTAACAAAAATTAGATCTATGTGTACCCAAAGAGAATAAAACAATCATTATATCATAACCCATGAAAAGAAATAAGTTTTATAAACATTTCAATATAGAATAACCTATGGAAAATAAATATGTTTCATAATCATTTCATTATTTCAGCACAACATAACCCGTTGAAAAAGAAGCTCGTTTCATAGTCAATTTATCATGTTGTAACCCATAGAAGAGAGATAGGTTTCATAAACATCTATTCATTTTAAACATAAACCATTTAAAAAATAATGATAATGGTATCCATCGAACATTTCCTTATTAATTCATTAGTCAAATCAAAGGATTTCATGTTAGATGGAAAATTATTTTTGAAAGATCAATTAGAAAATTTATTTAGGAAAATAAAATTTAGTTTAAAATCATTTTTTGAAATATAAAATTTTTAAAAATTTATTTTATTCCTGAATAACCTTATAAATTATAATAAAATAAATAAAAGTCATTTAAATCATTTCTTGGGGAATATAATATTGTTTGAAAATAAATTTTTCAAACTAGAAATTAATTAAATATTTTTTATAAAAATTACTTTAAAAATAAATATTTAAACTTATATAGGATGATTTAAAAATAACGAGTCTTTAAGATAATGTAAAATACAGTTCATGGAAGACATGTTAAAATTATTTTTTTTTATTTTTTTATAAAAATCTAAAAAATAATTGTTTGGAAAATTAAATGAATATTCCATGAAATATATTTTATAAAAATTAAAAAAATTGTTAAAATGTCTTCAATAAATAATTTTATGAATTTCTAAAAATAATTATTAATGATATTTTATGAAAAACTTATTTTAGAAGAAAAATGATTTTCAACTGAAAAGGGAAATCACATTGACTTTTTAGAAAAACATATATTAAACTTTTGAGTACATTAAGAGATACAAATTATTTTAAAAAATATATTCTCAAAAATTAACAAGATTATAATAAATATAATGAGTATTATGAAATATATTTCTTAATATTTCATTATCATAAGGATAGACAAAAGCAATCCCCATAAAAGATGCGATTGAATCATAAAAACCATACCACTTAGGTAACATTTAATTGTAACCCCATGAATGAATAAAATTAAATGATACATAAAATATAATTAAAATTCATGATATTTCATGTCAATGTATCATTATATACACATCATAAAATATGATATATTCATAACATAACATATGTATCAAAGACGAAAAATGGTGGCAAAAATACATTATAGCTTTGGTAACTTTCGAGTAGTAAACCCCATGAAATTGATATCCTAAAATGGATATTAAAATCCCCATAAATTTATTTATATTTTTCATAAAATATATTCTTGTGTATTATATATACCAAAAATGTAAATACTATGTGAATATGGCTTGTTTCTCACAGAAGTGAAATGTGTGACAGAAATCCCTTAACCTAAGTATGGAATTATTTCATACATGTTAGAACCACATGTATAATAAATATAATATTATTACAAATATATAAAAAATGTATTTATATAAATAATTATATATACCATTTACTTATGACATTTTATTACCTCTTTATTAACAATTCCTTGTTAAAATACTATTTGGGATAATAACCGCTTTATTTTGTTGTCTTGTTTGATTTCTTATTTTAGGTACACATTGATTAATCATTGTTCTAAAATACATAAATTATTTAATATAATAAAAATAAAATATTATATATATTTATATATATTTATTTTAATCCCTAAAATTTTGAGATAGAAAATAAAAAACACCATTCATAGAGATAGTCGGTTATATGTATAAAAGAACATTTTTTCTATTTTCGTAATGCATTAAAATAAATAAAGGTAAATAATATAATAAAATTAAATAATAATTTTTATTTCATATATATTTCACATATTTTTATTCAAACTTTCTCTCACTCACTTCTATGTAAAGCGTACATAAAGATTAATTCACAACACTTCACTGGGTAACCGTTAGTTATACTCGCGACTAATGTTACTGTATTCCCATGGAATGAAATTTTTAAAGGTATATGTGATATCATAATTATATATTTATATATATTTTATCTGAATAATTTATATTTATTCAAAATATCATTTTCTAAATCATTGTTAAATAGACATGAGAAACCAATTATATCGGTTTGTGAGGTGGTAGTCTATTGTAAACATGAACAAAGTAATAATTTTCTGAAAAGGGTGGTATGCATGAATGTATATATTGTATTTTATTTCTATAAGTATAATAGTATCATAAATAGAATTTAAATGATTAAAAATCATTATGTCCACCCATGAGATGTGGTGGTTGAAAAATAACAACATCTGTTCAAGAGGTGATAGTTTATCATAGACATTAATGATGGTTTCATATCCCATTTGATTGAATAGGAGAAGAATATAGGTTTTCTAATTATTATAATAAAATATTAGTATATTTTCTAAACTTATTTTATTATTAATTATTTGTAAGTAATAATTGAAGTTGGTGGTGGAATGCATATAATAAAATGATCAGTTTGGGATGTTACCTCTTATTCCAACAACTTTTTTTCATCTACATCAAAAACAATCGTAGATTGGATTTATGAAAAAAATATGAATTATAGGACTAGAAAAGGGAATTAATTAAGTTATTTAGTCAGGTATTGGTCTACAAAAGTTTTTTTGGAAGTCTTAATCAGAGAGGAGATGGGGTGGTCTTTTATAAATGATGTGAGTGGCACACTTGTAATATTTTAAAAGAAAAAGTATACCCTTGTTTTTCACATGTGAAAAGGATCCAAAATGGGTAATTATATAAAATATAAGATATAAGGTGTAAATATTTTACTAAAATTAGTTTTTCACGTGTTTTTGGTCATTTTTATAACTGGTATTTTTAGTTTTACCCCCGATAAACCAATTTTCACCTTAATATCGGTAATTAATTTCAAACACTATTACAATTAATAATAGAAAATAAAAAAGCTAAACATATTAATGTATATAAATTAGGAATATCCCAAATATATAATCCGTTGTTTTAAATTCTATTCATATAAATGGAAAATATTAATATAAAATTATACTTGCAGATGCGATGACAATTCAAAATCCCAAAGATAAAATGCTGAAATGTTTAAAAAGTTTATATAATAAACAAAAGTATATAATTTATTGAAATGACATATATTATATATATATAAAATTGAACTAATATTAATTTTAAAACAAACTTATAATTTTTTAGAATTAACTAAATATTTTAATATAAATTACAATTCATAATAAAAACCTGTATTTTTTCACTATTCATCAAAAAAAATTTCCATCTGAGAAAATCCAAATTTTAATTTTACATGATTAATTAAGAAATGAATATTATTCTTCCAAAAAATATTATTAATTTTTAAAAATTAATTTTAAAATAATTTTAAAAAATATAACAAAATTGTTATTTAGAAAAATATATCTCTTAAACTTAAAACTAGATTAATTATTATCTCATTCCAAGAGAACTCATAAGATGAATGTTAAAAAATTTATTGACTATATCACATATATATTTAATTGAAATAAACCACAAAAATTTAAATATTTAATTTATTGGGATAAAATGCATTTGTTTGCATAAAAATAATTTTTCAAAAAAATATTACCTTTATTTTCAAATTATTTTTATTTTAATTTAAAATTAATTGGTCAACGTTGATATTAGTATATATACAGGTGTCATTCATATATTTTAATAATTTATTTAATCCTATTTATATCCATTGTTTCAATGGATATGTGATAACTATGATATTAAATAATAATATTTTTATAGTATATCATATTTCGTTAAAACTCAGTGTTTCATGTAATAAAAAATATCAAAAATAATCAATTTTTTTAAAACAATATTTAAAAAAACTTTAGGAGATACATTATACCCCATTAAATAAACATTATCCAAATAATTTAAAAATATTAAAGTTAAAAAATGGTTTAAAATTTTAAAAAAAAATTGGGAAACCAACATCTTATAAGTTTTTAATATAACTGCCTCTTGAAAAGTGAGAAACCTATATGCAAATGAAATATAGAAAAATACTTTAATTGTTTAGAAGTAAGAGAACAATGGTTGGAAGTGAATATTTGGACATGAAATAAAAGTGTAATGTCCAAATGATGTTGGAGAGTGTTAGAGATCATTGGTCATAAGAAAGCAAATGATCATGTGAAAATAAAAAACCTCAAAAACATTTTCTCAAATAGAAGTAAAAAAAATCATTGAAAGAATCATAAATTAATGTAATAAGATAAACTTTTACTTCATGCTTCTTTTAGAAAATATGGGGACTTTTCCTATGAAAATAGTTACTTGATTTCATTCCATTTCATATGCACAATCACATCCTATGGTTGTTCCTCATTTAATTTCCACATTATCCGATTACACTATGTGATGAATTTTCCATGAATGAATAAATAACTGATAATAAGATCCATAAAAGAATGATAATTCATTTCTTATATCTCTATATATTATAAAAAATTATTCATCATAGGCTATACAATTACATCTATAGTTTAGATTAATCTATTTTATGAATAGTTAACCTTAAGGATATTTCATGTCTAACCAAAATTAAAATCCATAAAGCTAGAAAGAAGGATAGTAAATTTTCCAAATCTATACATCATCAATCCCCCAAAAAATGATGTAGTTATTAATTTAACATACTAAATATTTGAAAAAATTCATCAAATATTATCTTGAAATACAATAATAACCTGAATTGATAAAAATAATTATTGAAAACATTCATACTTCCTCATTCCATAAATAAAACCTCTTATTATTAAATATATTACATAAATCCAAGAATGATTTAATCTCCATCTATGATAATGTAAACCAATTTTTTCAAAAATCATAATTAATTCCAGTTCTATCAAAACTATCAAATATAATGTATTCATATCTATCATATCATTATCCAATCATCATAATCTCAACATTAGGGACATATTAATGGTTATCTTCCCTTAATCACTTTTTTCCATAAATTATCATTTTAACATTATATCTCCTTTCTTGGTTCTCAGCATCATCTTGAAAATATTTATCAAAAGAATATACTAGATAATCATTATATATTTCCTAATTCTGGAATTCAAATATATAAACACATAAATCATTCTACTTCATTGTTAAAATATTAACTATGATTCATAATCTTATTCCATAATACCTCCTTCCTTTCATATGACATTTTAGTCTCCTCACCATCTAATAGAAAACCATTATATGTATCTCATTTCTAATCCCTTTCTCAATATTTCCCCTAGTAAATCGATTTTCATAATTTTGATTCTCTCCACAGCTAAAACATGAATCCATTAATAATTATATAGGGTAACCAATATTTCCACCTATTTTGCTAACTAAAAGTATCATTTTTTTCCTCATAATTTAAATTATATGTTCACTTGTTTTCCATATATAAAACATCTCCTTATCCCATTGATACATTCCCTTACGTGATTTTCCCACATTATTGACATGTAATAAATAGATCCTTTTTCCACCATATTCCCTACCACCCAAAATCTCAACGAATGATATCCTTCACATCTTTCATTAGTCCAAAAGTCATAAAAAGTAAAATTTCCTAATCATATATTTTTATAAATGATTATGAATAATCACAACTACCTTCACTCTATTCATAACCCCTCATCTACACATTTTCTATCACATTTAACATTAATCTATTTCCTTATAGTTCGTACCATTGATTAATAAAAGTGTGAGAATCCACCTTTTTTAAAACAAAAAAATCATGAAAATTAACTTATAATATTTCTTATTCAATAGACCGTCATTTATATATATGAAACAACAGGATTAACCTAGCTCATTATTGGTTATTATTTAAAAATATCATGATTGTTCATAAAGATTTTTTGAATTTTAAAACTTCATCCCCCTGATGTGTTAAACTATGTGTAAAGTAAGCCTCATTTCTGAGCACCATGTAATGATTGAGTACATCTCAAATTTTTTTTCCATTGTTATTACCCCTAGGAACCATTTTTCTAGATACACATCGACTTAGAGTATCTAGAGAGGGATGCAATTTCTTAGAAACCACTTGCTCTATCCTACACCAAGATTCCATGAAAATTTCATACTCATTAACTCATCCATTGAATTAATCTCAAACATATCTCAAGAAATATCCTTATAAATATTCCTAGTGATCTCACTAATGTTTTTATATTCTAGTTTCAAAAGGATTACTAAACCATTCCTCTGATTGAAACATTAGAGACCCAAACCTCTAATAAATCGATATTAAGACTTAATATATTAATATTCAATGAATTTCTAAAAACAATTCTAGGAAAATAATGGTTTATTTCCTTTTGATACAAGTTATACAAAATTATTATTTAGAGGATGATTTTCAAAATTTTCAATAAATATTATCACCCATTTTACTCTTCAAATCATAACCTACATAAAACCATTATTTTTAACGTAGAAAAGAAAACATAATAAACCTTGATTTTCGATGCTGAATAAGGTTAAACATGGGAAATACAAGAAAAACATGTGCATAAGAGTATGATAGAATTAACATAACATTTGAAAACCACACACTGCATATCAAAGAACAAAATCATAGATCTAGGAATAAATATTGGTAGTTAATAATACTTGAATAATAGTGGAATCATAGAACATGACACAAGATAACATAACATTGTCATAGGACATATATTTTTGGAATATACATAATCATAGAAAATAATTTTCTTAGAATTTAAATATTCATTTACAAGAATATATTAGTGGAATTGGTTCACTCCCTAAATCATCATAATAGTAAATGTTCAGACCCATGATAATTATAGTGAACAGAGTTCCTTATAAACTGGTATCACTCCCCCTTCCAGTCCTTTTTATCTAATGAGATATCAATAATTACTCAATATTTTCGAGGGAGATATAGGTCCCACTCATCTTGGTTATAACATAACCCCCATCCAAGTTGATAACATAACCACCATCCCAGGTTATAATTTAAGCACCATTTCATAAATAAAATCTCATGTATGTATGTCATAAGAGAGTAAAATTTCCTCATATCAAAACCCAAGATAAAAATAGGTTTAATACAAATCTCATTATAAAATAATATAAGAAAACGAAATAACAATCATAATAAATTCATCATTTCATAATATAATAGATTATAAAGATAGAATATAGATTCATAATAATTTTATCTTGGTAAAACCTATGTAGGCGAAATAGGTTTCATAAATATATTGTCATTATAAACATAAACCATTCCGATAATGAATAAGAATGATATCTTCAGAACATATCCCTATTATAGTATAAGTAACATCAATGGATGATATATTTGAGGTCAAATAATTTTGATAGACCAATTAGAACATTTATTATGGTAAATAACCATTATTTGAAATGTAATATTTAAAATATAAAAAATTTTCAAAGAAATTTTCTTTTATCACAATCTGAGAACTTATAAACAAATATATAAAAAACATATAAAACACTTCGTGAGAAAAATAAGCATTAATTGAAATCATTATTTAAAACTAAAAAACATTAAAAAAATTTGAAATACTTTTATATGAAAATAAAAATGAAATATAATATGTATTCTTCAAGAATAATGAGTTGATCTTCATGGAAGAAAATAATTCCCATTTCATACATGTTCAGACAATGATTCCTTTCACATTTTTAGTAAAATCAAAAGAGGCTTTGTTTGGAAAACAAAATGAATATTATTTGAAAAAAATTCTAAAAAGTCAAACATGGATAAAAATTCATTTATCAAATCAATTTGATAATTTTGAAATGTTATTTTAGAAAAAAATTTAAAAAAACAAAAATTTGGTAAAACAAATTCACCTAAGTGAAAAATAACATAATTTTTTGGTAAAAAACATCATTTTAAATAAAGAGTACATAAAGAGTGTAAAATTATTGGAAAATAATAATTCAATTGAAATTAAAATAGTAGAATCAAATTTATGTGTTTCATGAGATATTGTTAGTTATGAACTGACCCATGTAGACCATGAATTTGTCACCCGAGCCGGTCTATGACATGACCTGATAGGCAATCTCGATCTTCATGGGTTGTTGACAAGTGACAAGGGCACCGATAACGATATAGGGAATGGTTTTTCCCAATAAAAATAAACAAAGTAAAAAAATAAATAAAAAGTAAAACCACAATAAATAGTATTTAAAAACATTACATTATTAACATCTAATTAAAGAAACACAAACTGTATAATAAGCTAAAAAGGGATCAAAAATATAACATGACAACCACACCACCTCCATGTAACCTAGTGGGTCACTCTCCTTTCCATACCAATACATATACAAAAAAATTTAACCAATGAAGTATCGTACATTATAAACTAAAAAAAAGAAAATATTATAGGCATGAGTATTAAAACTCAATAGTTTAGTCCATAAAATTCTATTCCCAATGCAAAACATTTAAATAAAGAAATATTGACTTGGATGTTTGAAAAATAGTATAAAATATAGGTTTTTACATACTCTTCATTTTATAAATATCAATCACAGTCTTCTTCCCTAGTGATTTAAAACAAGGAACATGGGGAGAGGGGAGTGGGAAACCAAATAAACAGTGATAATTTTTTTCAAATTGGAAAAGGTAAAAATTTATTCTCTATTAAAACAACTACCATGATGTCCTTTTAACAAAACATACATTTAGAATTTTCCATGTAGTTACTAAAACCAAGTAGAATGAATGATATCCTACATAATAAAGGAAATATCCCTAACCATACTAGTATAGAAGGAACACATCAAATCCTAGGATCTCTGAGGAGAACTATAACACACTATAACTATGATTATTCCTAAAGGAATGCCCTACTTAATGATGTCATAACACCATAATACCCCACTGTCTCCCTAACTGGACTAGTCAAGGGCCCCCAATCCGATAGTAATAAAATCATGTACCACCTGTTATGCACCACTATCTAGAATAAAAACCTAGACTAGTGCAACAAATGATCTTAATAATCATCTTTCCTATGCTAGGTTCCCATTCTATGTACACAAAGGGGTATGCCAAAATATTCATTCAAAAATCCATACACATTTCTCAATACACAACACACAAACTGGAACCACCCTATCACCACAAGGAGTAGTCCTTACCTGTAAACAATAATCATACAAGGGTGGTCTCATACCAAAGAATCTCTCATCCCATGGTCAGCCAATAAGTCAAGGCTCACCCTCCCGATGGGTTTTTCAAACAACCATTTAATAAAAATTAAAACCAGGCCTCATAACATTTTAACAATAAAATCAATTTTTTAAATATCCATACACATCCCCATTCTATAACCCATACCAACCTTCAAAACCAAAACACCTTTACAAAGGCCAAAGAGCCATATCAATAAGAATTTCATATGTACAAAATCCAGTCACCATTTTGAACATCACCACTAAATTTATTAAAAAACCACACCTTTAAAAACATTAATCCCCTTAAAATTCTAATCGGGTCATTTAACAACCACCTAGTGTGTGAAACTCTAAAAACTACACCACATGTTGAAAATCAATTTTTATAATTATGCACACCCTAGAACATTTCTAAAATATGTTTCATATCTTTTATTCATTATAATAAATATTTAAATCATTTTAGTAAAAAAAAATCAGTAAAAACCACAATGATTATTCATCAACAACACACCCAAAACCCTCTTAAAAAACCAAACACACACCTAAAACCATTTCCAAAACATGACTCACACCACTAAAATAAGTTAAAAAAACATTTATACAATATATAAACCATTTATAAGAAACAAAAGAATCTTTTCATATGAATATAAAAAATTTAATTCCATTTTATAAAATAAGATCACCAATTTCATCATGACAAATATATTTTTAATAACAAAACATGTTTCTAAAAATTAAAAAATGCTTGAAAAATCCAACTATGCTAATTCTCAAATAAAATGGTGTGCACACATTAAAAATTTCTCACCAAATTATCATGACAATTGAACCATGATACCTCATTTAACAAAGAATTATTATGAAAAAAATATTAAATAACTAATTAACAACTACGGGAAGAGTGAAACCAAGAATTCTGTGAAATCTTAAATTTACCATTAATGCGCAAAGTTATCCTACCTCAAATGAGGAAAAACATCCCTAAATTGGTGGTAAATCTCAAACTCACCTTATTGACACCCATAATATTCTAAAACTAACCCTATTAAATATATTGAAGATAAACATTAAGGTATTTAACCCTATGAAAACTAATCCGAGCATTTGGATTTTGGAGAAAATAAAAACCCTACCAAAGGAGGAAGAAAATGATGTTACTAGAGGGAAGAGTGGAAGTTGTTGCTACAATGAGGTTGCATTGGAAATGGGTTTGTTAAAGGATATTTCACTTTAAAGGGCTGTTGGTCACTTTTTCTATAGAGGTGGGAGGCTGCGGGTTGACCAAATAAGATGGAGGTCACAGTTTCACGTCGTCTGGAGAGGAGGGAGGGAGAGGTACCGACGAGCAGTGAGGCTGGAGGTGAGGTCGGGGCCAGAGAGGCGATGGAGAATTGGAGCAATGGGTTGCGTAGGTGGGGTGCACCCTGCCCATGTCAGGGAGGTGGACAATGACACACGGGGGAAAAATTGGGGAAGAAAGGAAATAATTAATAATAAAAAATAAAAGGGAACCCTAAAAAACATAACCCAACCTTTTAATTAACTCTAATAAAACTATATTATAAATAATAAAATTCTTAATAATAATAATATGTATCATCCATAATGATTATGATATTTATAATAAAAATAATAATTATAATAATAATGAAAATAAAAAAAATGATAATAATATGGAGATAAAAATAATAATACTTTTAATAAATATAATAATTATAATAATAATATAATGATAAATGTAATAATAATATGCATTTCGTTTTTAACATTAATAATGATAATAATTATTTAATTAATGATAATGATTATGATAATTTTAATAAAATTATTCATAATTTTAACAATGATAATAACAATAATAACATTCCCATTAATATTATTATCAATACCATTAATTTTTTTTTTGATTTTTTATATTTTAATTTAACCATCATTTTATTTCTCGTATAATTGTTATTTTGATTTTCAAAGACAAGCATATCATATTGATACATGGGTGAAGCCGTATAGTCTCCAAACTATGCTCTACCTATGCTCCAGATTCCACCAAACCCAAAACACACATTTTTTTAATTAGAAATCAAAAATTTAAAGAAGGACTCACCTTAACCCCGACCAGAGTCGGAAAAAAGACAAAATTAAAACTTACGTGTGACAATTATCCCCAGCATAAAACTTTCCGCCCCCAAAAATCCAAAACAATGATGAACCCCAAAACAGACACTGATTCTTCATTTCAATTCAAGGAGACCGAAAATTTTACGGAAAAAAAGATGAAAGAACCTTATAAATAATGATAGAAACTTACAAATTAAACTCAGGAGACCAGAAATGGACCCCTACTATGTGTCACCCCCCATTGTAAACACCTCTAGTTTATTGGTCCGAAAGACAAAAAAAATCACAATGCTCAATCCAACCTTAAAATATATACACCTTAAACAACATCAAACAAAACTCAACCATTCACCCAATATAAAACAAAAATACCATCATAGGGAGGCCCGAATGGGCTCCCAACCATAATAACTAATGAAATTAAACAAATTCAAAAACTTTCCGACATTGAGAAAAAACCCCAAGAACATGGGGAGGGGAGAGGAGGCCCCATCTGATAGACAAAGAAAACCATAGCCAACAACACACCAACATTATACCTCCTAGACAGGCACAACCGAGAGACAATTAATTCATTGAGATATTCCACAAAAGGGCCAAAAGAATGGAATCTCATACTCAGTGGGATATAACAACCAGGATGTTAAAAAGACAAAACAACAAAAAATCCCCATAAATAATGGAAAATTTATAGACACAAATGGGTTACATCATGGAAATAAGGTTCCCACACCATTTTCCTCCAAATTGAACCATTAAAACCAGAACAACTACACAGGAGGCCTGAACTACCTCCATCATCTACACTATGAACATAGATGAAACCAGGGCCTTTTACACCACTAAGATTTTCGTAACTATACGCGAGCCTCAATTTGGGACCTATGGCTAGAGATATATTGTTTGAATAATCTCTTGCCTCATATTCAGGAATTAGAAACCCCAGTTCATAACACAAATTTTTTTTTCACAAAACACACTTCCATTAAAATAAAAGTTTAATGGGTTCAACAACAACCCTTCTTAGAATAGAAGTAAATGAAATACCGCAAAATGCCACCAAACATGACTATTACATCCAATTAACATTATAAATATAAAACACTAAACATATCCCAAAAATCTCCCTACTCCAACACACATGTTGAAGTGACCTTTGAAGAGTGGGGTTGGCTTCATAGCGCTTCATGGAAACACACTGACAGAACCAATACAGTTGTCCCAAGAATCCAAAAGTGTATCCGATTTTTGGATCACATAGGATCACTAGATTTTTGTGACCATTCTTCTCACATTATGGATAGATCACATCATTGTGATCTGAATAAGTTAAGTGGAGGTCTAAAGGCCTTATAGTTCTAATAAAAGCACCACTAGCATCAAGACACTTTCCAATATTCTTACAATCATCCTCATCAACTATTCCAAAGACCGTAATAGGATTCATTATCTAAAGTTCACGTACAATCTCAATTTCAGAACGAAAGGCTTTTCTCACCATGCTGGTGAAGTTGGTTAGGTTGAGTTCTTCCTTCTTTGACTATAGTTCAGGATGGACCCCCTTATCAAAATGTTGAGCCTTCACGGGATCATTTGATGCATACCTTTGGTCATAGGGAACTAGATATAAAAGGTGTCGATAGAATTATAATATGGATCTAACACCCTGTTGAATTCCACACAAATCCATTCTATTTATCACCTTCATCATCTCAGAAAAATACGGTTTGGAGAATTTTGGCTTAATGAACTCCCGGGGAAGATCTTCCTAATACATTATTTGAGGCATTGTCTTCCACCATTTCTAGTTTCTAACATTGAGCATAAAGGTAGCTAGCTTCAACTTTAATGTCTTGGGAAATACAAGGAAACTGATATCCCTCTAAATCCTCGGCATCCACTCTACCGCTTCAATGGGATATTCCATACCATAAAATCGATGAGAGATCAACTTTTGGAATTATATAATTTAATTTATTGGTTAATCAACTACAGTGTTTTCTAGAGATGCACTATATTAAGCTGCACCTTTGGGATCCGTCAAATCTTCATGGGGCGGAAACTAAGAAACAAGAAAAAAAACATGATCGAAAAATTCAATACCATTTAGAAATACACTTTTCAAAATTCCAAAACAAATATTTACAATTAAATTTTAAGAAATGAGGATGATCCAAACAATAATGGGGAAACTATTGTTGGTGGGTGACACATACACATGGTTGGTTTCCATTAAACATTCATGAAACCATCATATAGGGATTTCTTGGGTAATTTTCTAGCTCCAAACAGCTTTCTAGGCCTTGTGAGCTCATGGAGTTTACTTTCTTAGCTCATATATCATTTTCCAATACAAAAATATTTCATAGAAATAAAAGGAACCAACGAATCATGACAACCCCTGGTAACCCATGGTTTGGAATGAGAAAGGGTTTATGAGGTCCTTCCTATTCCAATATACTACGCCTAGAAAATTCTACTCCATTTACCATGACACTCCCATGTAATAATGGGTTCCCTATTATGTAAGGTCCACTAAATATCCAAACTCCCTTTAATACCATTTTATCATGATTTAACCCATGTCAAACCCAAACCGATCACCCGAGGTGGTCCCCAACAAGGCCCTAGAGGCATACTCAATCTTCTCGGGCTATAGAAAAGCGCTGAGGGAACTAATTGATAAGGAGGGGTCTTTTTAACCAAATAAAAAACACATTCATAAGAATTAATAAACTGGAAAACTCTGTCTAACAAATATTTCTAAACATTACATTGTTTATATTTTCAATTAATGACACATAAACTGTATAATAAGATATACAAGGGAACACAAACAATAACCCGAAAACAATATTGCCTCTATATAACCCTGAGGGTCACTCTCTATTCCATACCAACACATCACCTATGGTGATTGACCCAAAGCTATATCCTATAGTATAAAATAATAATAATAAAAGTATGAGTGTTAAAACATAGTAGGTTATCCAAACAAATTCTATTCCCAATGAAGATCCTCTAAATAAATAAACATTCATTTGAAGGATTGATATATATTATACAAATATATTTTCTTCTATCCATTTCAATTAAAAAAATCATAATGCATTTACCTCATGATTCAAAATAATTCACAAGTGTAGAGTGGAGAGGGGAATCAAATAGGAAGTGTTCATTTATCATAAAAGTGAAAAAGGGAAGAATGTATATTCTTTTAAAACATCTACCCAGTTGTTCATTTCAAAAAAACACACATTTAAAATTTTCTAGATAATTACCAAAACCATGTACAAATAAAGAGATCCTACACAATGAGGGGAAAAACAGTAAGCATACTATTGTCGGAGGACCACAAGAAGTACTAGGACCTTGGAGGAGAACCAGAACACACTATACATATGACTCATCCTGAAGGAATTCTCTACTCAATGATTTCATTACTCCATAACACTCATCTGTTGCCCAATCTTAATTGGTCGGGGGGCCTGATCTCATAGAAATAAACACATGTACCACCTATTATGGACTACTAACCAATACAATTACATATACTACTGAAAAAAATAATTCTCATAAATCCAATTTTCTATGATAATTTCCCATGTTATTCTCACAATGGTGTGTTCCAAAAAATTCATCAAACAAACGATACACATCTCCCAATACACAACAAACAAACTACCACCACCCCGGAGCCTCAATAAGTAGTCCTTACCTTTAAAAAATAATCAAATTAGGGTGGTCTCATACAAAGTACATTCACATACCATGGTCAACCAATAAGGATAGGATCACTCCCCAATGGTTTTTCAAAACTAACATTTCAAAAAAATGCCTAACGGGCCTCAAAAAAATTTCAAAATAAACATTCTATTTCATAAATAGTCATACACAACCCCATTTCATAATCCAAAACCACCTTTCAAAACAAAAATACATTTACAATGTCCAAAGGGGCATATCAACAAGAACTAAATGTGAACAAAATCCATTAAAACCTCCAATCATTACTTTTATCATCACCAATACATGTATAAAAAACCACATATTGATTTATCATTAATCACATTAAAATACCAATCATGACATTTAACATCCACATAATTTGCACAACTTAACAAAACACCCCACTCATTAAAAACCATTTTTAAAATCATGTGCACCTCAAAACATTTATCAAATATGTTTCTAATCATTTCAATAATTTAATAAACCACTAAAATAGTTCATAATACTTTTTCAATAAACACCTCAATTTTTTTTCATTGAAAACACAACCAAAAACCTATGGAAAAAACAAACGCACTGCTAAAAACATTTCTAAAACATGATTAACACCACAAAAATAATTTAAAAAATCATTTAAACAGATTATAAAACATTTGTAAGAAACCCGACATGATTTTCATATGAATATGCTTAATTTAAATTTATTTGAGAAAATTAAATCACCAATTTCATAATAATAAATATATTTTTAAGACTAAAACATGCTTCCAAAAATTACAAACTGATTCAAAAATCCAACCGGGATAATTATCAATTAAAAGGGTGTGAAAAAAATAACAAGTTGACAACACATGATCGTTAATATTGAACCATACACCTTAGTTCACAGTGAACGATTATGAAAAAAATATTAAATCACTAATTAATAACTACGGGTAGTGAAAATTAAGATTTCAATGAAATCTTAAATATATAGTTAATGCACAAATAGATCACACCTCAAATAATGAACAACTTCTCAAAATCATTCAAAATCTCAAACACACCTCATTCTCACCCAAAGGATGCTAAAACGTACCCTATGAATGAAATTGAACACAAACGTTTATGTATTAATCCCTAAAAAACAAATCAGAGCATGTAGGGTTCTGCTAAAATAAGAAACCTACCAAAGGAGGATGAAACTAAAGTTACTAGAGGGAAGAGGTGAGGTTGTCACTGGAAGGAGGTCACGCTGGCAAGGGGGTGTGGGAGGAAAGTGTTCTCCCAAGACGGGTGGTTCACGCTGGATGGATAGGAGGGAGGCCGCAATTCAGCCGGAGAAGAGGTAGGTTGTTGTCACGGGTCAGTCAGAGAGGAGGGAGGGAGAGGGGCCAACAAGCATGGAGGCCAGAGGTGAGGTCGTCACCGGAGAGGCGATGGAGCGTAGGAGTAAGGGGCTACATTGGTGGGGCACATGCAAACCAAGTGATGGAGCGGGAGAATGACATAGGGGGATTAAATTGGGAATGAAATGATAAAATAAATAAATAAATAAATAAATAATAAAAGGGAACCTTAAAAACCCAAACTAATAATTTACTTTAGTAAAAATATAATCATAATAAATAATTATTAATAATAATATAAACTGACAATAATAATTATAATAATATTTATAATAACAATAATTATAATAATAACAGTAATAATTATTATAATATGATGATAAAAATAATTATAGTTTCAATAAGCATAATATTTATAATAACAATATAATGATAAAAGTAATAATAATATTCATTTCATTTTGTACATTAATAATGATAATAATAATTTTATTAATGATAATGATAATAATAGTTTTAATAATATTATTCATAATATTGAAAATAATAATAATAATAATAGAATTCACATTAAAATTATTTTCGATACCATTAATTTGATTTTAATTTTTCTTATTGATTTCAAACACAATTTTATTTTACATTTAATTATTATTTTATTTTTTGAATATTGGCAGGGTGCATGTTTACTTGGGTGAAGCTGCACAGTCTAGAAACTGTGATCTGCTCATGCATCATATTCCGTGAAACCCAAAACACTCATTTTTTTAATATAAAATCATAATTTTAAATAGGGACTCACCCAAACCATGACCCAAGATGGAACCAAAGAAAAATTAAATCTGTCTGTCACATAGTTCTTAATATTTCATCATCTAAAGCACTAACATAAACAATCATGATAAAAATGACATTGTATCATAAAAACCATACCACTTTGGTAATATTGAATCGTAAGCCCCAGGAAAAAATTAATTTAAATGAAACAAAAAACTAACATAAAATTTAAGATATTACAAGTAAATGGGGAATTATATACACCCAATAAAATAATATCCGTCTGTAACATAACATATGTCTCAAAGATGGAAAATTTGGACAAAAATCTATTATCTCTTTGGTAAATTTTTGAACCATAAACCCCCTGAAAGTGAGATTCACAAATGGATATGTTAATCCCATAATTTTTATTATAATAATCACAAAGGAAAATAATTGGTAGTATATACACCACATAAAATAAATATCTGGTAAATATTGTATGTGTCTCACAAAGGTAAAAAGTGAGATGGAAATACCTTACCATAAGTCTCAACTTCTTTTGTTCATGTTAAAACCAAATGTATAATAAATAAATTATTATTATTCATATATTAAAAAACCATACATATATATGTCATATAATATTATATTTACTTATGACTTTTTATGGAAATTTTATTTACAATTCATTGTTAAAATCATGTTTCAGATAATAAAAAAAATATTTCTTATATTTTTTGTTTTTTGTTTTCATTCATCTTAATATATCATGGTAAAATCATATCCAAAATTTTAAACATTATATAAATATCATATATATTCATTATTTATGTATTTTTCATAATTTTTTAATTATAGATATAGAAAATGAAATAACACATTCACAAAAATGGTATATTGTATGAACACATGAACGACGTTTCCATATTATCGATGGATTGAATGAAATAAATTTCAATAATGTATTACCATTATTGAATCATTTTTATATCAACTATATCAAATATTTTTATTTAAAACTATCCTTATTACTATCCATGTAATGAATATATGAATAACAATTCGCATCACTTCACATCGCGGTAGTTCACCGTACACATGGGCGACATTATTATATTCCCACAGAATGAAAAGTAATGAGGTATATATGATACCATAATTAAAGAAGAATAAATACCTGGTAGTCCATCATACACACGAGCGATGTTATTATTTTATAATGGGATAAATATAAGAATATAGATACAGTATTTTAATTAATTATTTATAATAATATCAGAAATATCATATATAAATATTAAATCCATCATTAAATCCATACCTGAGAGGTGGTGAAGGTAAAAATGACATTGGTTTGGAAGGCGATAGTCCTCTAAACACAAGAATGATGATTCCGTATCCCATTTGATGGAAGAGGAGAAGAATTAAGGTTCTTACCCTAAAATAATAACATCATATTAAATCAATGATAATATTTTATTATATAATGGGGTTTTAATAATAATTGAATTAGGTGGAGGAATAAATAATATAAACTCTCATTTAAGGATGTTACAACTTATTTGGAAAACTTATTTTGGTTTTCCCAAAAAATAATCTTATGTTGTATTTATAATGAAACAATGATTATTTGAGGAGAAAATGGAAGTAAGGAAGCTAAATTGGTATGTATTATCAGAAAAAAATGGTTCTAGAAGTGTGAATATGATAGGATAGGGGGTGACCTTTTATAAGTGAGGTGAGTTGAACACTTGTAAATTTTTGAAAGAAAATGGTGTACCCAACTTTTTAACATTCTATAATATATAAGGTCAAAATATTTCCAAAAAATGTATCTTTTAAAATTTTTGGTTTATTTTTAACCATTATCATTTAAAAAAAACCCCCATAAAAATAATTTTCACTATAACCATGATAATTAATTTTACTGTTCATATTATTCATAATTGTTGAAAATGAAGATAATATAACTTGAAAATATAAATTATTATGATTCAAAATATGATGTCTTTTTTTCCCATTTCTATTCTAAGAAGTTGAAATTTTTAAATAAAAATAAAGCCTACAGATGTGATAAGAGAGTGGTTTTCTAAGGAGAAAATGTTCAAATGTTCATAATGTTTTTAAATAAATATTATATATATAATTTATTAAAATGATATAAATTGGTCTATTCTATAGATAATTGAACTATTTTTACATTCAGGGAAATTTTTAAAACAAAATTTATGCATTTAATTGTTTTGAAAGAAATGACATTTCATAATAAAAAACTTTAATTTTCACAGTTCAACAAAAAATTACCTTCTTAAAAAATTCAGAAAAATGTAACCCAATATTATTTTTATATAAAGATTTAGAAAATGAATTTTATTTCTAAAACAAATTTGTAAAAAAGTTTCTATAATTATTTTTAAAATAAGTATTAAAATTGTGACAAAACATCATTTAAAAAAAATTCCATGAGCATAAAATTTAATTTATTCTAATCTCATTCCTAGAAAAAATTATAATATCATTGTTAAATAATGGATTTTATATATTATATATATTTTTAATAAAAAATTTCAACAAAATTGAATTATATAATTTATTTAGATAAAGCATTATTTTGTTCATAAAAATATTTTTTCTAGAATATATTACCTTTATTTTGAAATAGTTTTTATTTTCATTTCATATTAATTGGTAACCAAGGAATTCAATATATATAAATGTGTAAAATATATATTTTAATAATTGATTTAATAATATTTATACTCTTAATTCCAATGGATAGGTGATAACTATCAAATATATAATAAAATATTTAAATTATGATGTGTTTTGTTAAAACTTAGTGTTGCATGTAACACAAAAAATCAAAAATATTAAATTTATTTAAAAAATAAAACACAAAATCTCATTATGATACAATTACTAATACTTAAATTTATCTTTTATAAAATTCCCCATTTCTGGTAAACCCTGCAAAAATGATAGTAAATTATTGTTGCAAGATGATTTACATAACATTAAAACTCCCACATCAAAGTCCACAGAAAAACATGAACACATTTTGTCATTATGAGGTATTAGATGGGTTAAATTATTCATGTTGAGGAATTAAAACTTGCCTAATATCCATGTAAATATTATTATATATAGTTCCATTGTGAAATTTGTGACTTCCCCTATCTATTTCACCTTCAATATTGAGAAAAATGTTCAATGAATTCCTCATGAACCTCTCCCTATATTCCAAAGACTCCTGACTACTTCTGGAAATAAACATAAAACTAGTGGGATGGATATAACCATAGTATTAGATATCCATAACACATAATGGAATAATACTAAAGAAGAAATAAATAAATATGAAAAAATTATATGAAATACAATAACTAAAAATTCTAACCTGTGGTAAATATCAATATAAAGATATTTCAAAATGAGATATTACTGATTCCTGATATGTTATGTAACGTAAAAAAGATATCATATGTGAATTTCATATATAATTGGTCCTATAAGTAATACATATAAAAGGGGTTTAGAAATAGTCTGTAAATCTGATTGGTTCCATCCTTGAATGATCAACTCCACATCCCAACAAAAAACATCTAATGCAGTAGGGCCACATCCCTTACCTATGTTATGTAGTATAAAGTCTAATCTAGTACCATGGAACCTGATAATGGATTGAATAAATCTAAACAAGGAACCAAAAATGGTATCCCTGAAAACACTAGAAAATATAAATTCAACTTAATATATAATATTAAAACATAAATAAATATATAAAATTATACCATATGGAGATCTACCATCGTTCCATATCTCATCATAATGTGTATATAAACAATTGGAATGGAATTTTTTTAGCCATCATATAAACACAACTATTAGAGTGACAATGTTTCAGACCTCATATAATTGTAAGATTGAATGTGCAATCTCTCTATCACATCACGATGTTAATGATCTATCATAATTATAATAAATCTAGGTTAATGATCCATCACAAATCCAGTTCCAATTGTGGATGGTACATTATAGAGTAAATAATTCATACCCATACTTCAATATATGACCTACCACCACTACTCATCCTTAGGTGGATGATATAAAACATACATAATATTCCATATGTGGATAATAAGACACTTTAATCAAATCCTCATATGGATGATATACCAAAAATTTTCAACTACAGAGGGATTAAGCACAAAAAATGTTAATATCTTGGTATATAATACACCACAAGTACTAGTCCCCAAGTGGTCACCTCACTACCGTAACTTCTCTAGTATGTGTATTATATATAGCTAGTTTAAGTCTTTTCATCAATGATGCATGACTGGAAATATTCATATGGGTTGATTGTAGTCCTCCACCCTAGATCTTTAAGGGGATGACATACATCCATCATGACAGCACAAGTGGATGAGGATTAATCATTACATTGACATCATGGTGAATAATACATCACATGATGAATTGGGATAGATGAGATTTCACCAATTATCTTACGATGGACGGTGAACCACATACATATAAAGGGAACTGAGGTATCATCATGTATTAAAAAATGGTAACATAGTGATTAGTTTTTAATTTATATATATTTCATTACATTTACATTCAATTAATAAATTTAAGGGTTATTTTCTTAACATGATAAACCTTCAAAATTTTCATTTCAATACCTGCACATCTCTAGAAAAACATATTCTAAGTTTTATTCCAATTATAAAATTGGATAATTCCTAACACCATTCTAGTAGGGTCATATATCAAGCATAGATATTCAAGGTATATGTGTTCTAAGCTTGAGGAGGAGGATGGTTTATAAATGCAATAAGAAAATTAAAAAGTATTATTCAGACATACCTCTTCTAATGGAGACTACCTCCACCAAAAGGTATAAATTGAGGATGATAGAATGAGGTCCTATGTTTTCTGGAATTTATAATTAGGTAGAGGCTGTAAATGATGGGTGAGTTCCCCTAAATGGTGTTCTAACTGGGAATCAATAGTAGAAAGTCACAGTTTACGTGAAAACTTTGTAGCTACTCCTGTATTTGGAAGAAATAATTGTGAAAGTATTTTTCTATTATTAATGCCACACAATAAGAATTTGACAGGATTATAGAAATATTGAAAAGCATGGACACTAATCATGATTAGTGTTTATTGATTGACAAGAAACATTGTATACTGATAAGAGGATTCAATAAATTGAAGATAAATAAAGAGGGGTACATTCAAACCTAAGACAAACTTTTGTATCATCCTGAATACCTTATAAAGGATGATCTAGGCATATAGGTAACATCAATATCCTTGAATTTATTTAGGGAAAATTTTTCTAGTAAGATAAAGCTATTCATTAATGATTATGTAGTTTTTCTTAGTGTTTGTTATTAGTGAAAATTTTGGTTTCTCACTTTTCCCATAAAGGTTTTTTTATAATAAAAAAATAAATTTCAGTTAATAGTGACCATACACTCAATAACTATCATATATGGAACCTCTCAATTATTAAAAAAGTAAATTATATTTCATTTATTGTAAATAATTCAATTTAATAAAATTTCAACAGAATTCACTAAATATTAATGTTCCGTATATTTCCTACATTACATACCACATAAGTAAATTCTACAGTTAAATTAGGGGACCAAATATTTATTTTTGGCTTAGTTACACCCATTAGAAACCATAGAATAATTCATCCTTAATCAATTAAAATCAAGATATATTAAAATGTCTCAAAATTAGTCATAATATATAATGATAATATAATTAATGTATAATATAAAGAAATTTTTTATATTTTCCATTTAAACCCTCTATTGATTGATGAGATATCAATCTATCAACATCCAATAGAATTATATAACATTGAAGAGAGAAATAAAAAATATCCTAGTTGAGATGCTCACTTATTTCTAGCTATGAAACTGGATGAATTTTAATGGAATAATTTTTTTAAAAAAATTATTAATTTTTTTTTAAAATGTTATATTTGCATCCATGAACCCATGTGGTACATAGTATCCCTCAAATGGGGACCCAAAATTTATTAAGAACCTGATCCCATCTCATTGGCCCCCAAATTTCCAATCTAGAGATACCACCTCCCCTCCTTCTTCCATTGAGTGCATGGTACTAATATACTTGGTACATTACTCCATATATCAATGGAAAAATGTCTATATATAATTTGTTTTCTAAACAAAACCACCAAAACCATCACCAATACCTCCAAAACACAAAAATCATAAAATAAATGAGGTATTGAGAATATTGGATCAATATTTTACCTCATATAGATTTAGAGTGTCAAAGAATCTATAATATATAGAATATTATCTCTTAGTAGAACCATCACGACTCACTGAGCCTCTTCTGTGATATTCTCAGTCTATTTCACCCCTTGAATATATCAATGTATCAATTGAGGTGACACCCAAAATATTACCATTTTCCGAACCTCAAACACTTGAGTATATTTTCCTTGGACATAATATGATCTATCTCTACCCAAATCAATCACAAACCAATTCCTCATATAACTTTTATTCTCTGATATATCCTTCTATAGACTAAACCAAATGTTTATTTGGTCCCCTACCAAGGAACATAATTTAAAATATCAAAATGATCTAACATGAAATTCAATGTGATATTTAATTTTGAATTTTTTATAGATAATTATTATTATAAGAAAAAATTGTAAGGGTAATATGGATCTCTCATAAAACAACATAGTGAATGAAACATTCATTCCACATGTCCTTTGACACCCATATAGTATGCTAGTACTAAATTTAAGTATGAGGGTCATAGGATTTGTTCAAATGCGCTCTCACAACAATACCCTTATGTAATCCTTTGTGAAATCATAATTTTAAATAATTATCCCAATAATATACCATTTTTCGATGAACCACATGGATAAAACTATCAATAAAATATAAAAACAACCTAACTAATTAATAGAATAAGTCAACTAGATCTATAATATATGTGTGACCTTTATTAACTTGTCCTTTATAACCCATAAAAAATCATTACCATGACTCATCATATGGAATCTCATAACAAGATCTATCTTAATGTCATCCAAATTCAATAATAGATGATTAATGACTAAAGAAGGTCTATACATCATTGATATAGAGCCTTCACCTATCGATCGGTAATGCAGTCTAAAAAATCCCTTCTATGTACTTCTTCTTTATTAGAAACCAATATTTCCTATCAATCCTATGATATGTCTTATAATCCCAAAGGTAATAGAACATCTTGAGGAATTTGAATCATATGTCAACTCCATGTGCATCCTCAAAAGGACCAAAAAAATATTGTAAAAAAATGACCACATCACCATCAAGGTACCAATCAGATTTCATTGGCCCATAATATATGCTTTCCCACATCACAATTAATCATGAGTAAGATAATTGTCTCTCTTTACCCCTCTTAATGAGTTAGAATATAATACTGTATGTTATTTGCGTCTCTCTTCCCTAATGATCGAAAATGTAAATTCACCTCCCAATGATGAATCCAGTCACATACCCCTCATTTTTAACCACCTACTTCATCATCACCTACATATTCATAATAAATACATTTTCCACAACATTAACTTCCCCATTGATACAGTCCAACTAACAAACAAATTAATAGAGTTACATGACACACCTATCATACTGTTAGTATAGTCCCCTCTTTGAAAATATATAAATAAGGCTCTTCTGGAATTTAAAAACCAAAAACCCCATGAACAATAGTCATTATGACAATATTTCATCAAATGTAATATATTCACTAATGCTAAATCATGTTTTTGGTTGTTTCACTCATGCGGTTTTAGCTACCTCAATTCATAAGTGATAAATCGTCAACCAAAAATTAAAACAACCCCAATAATGACTCATGAAGCATCAAAATACAATATATACACCTTACATAACTATGGAATATTTAGTATTCATATGTAAATCAATCAACCATTCTATTCTTAGAATTATCTATCAAAGGATTCCTAATAAAATAAATCCAAACCCTTCTGTATCAATACCATCATTAATACTACAAATATAGATAATTACTAGATAAATATCTGGTTACCCATGATCGATAAATATATTTAGTTTGTTATTTTACTTGTCTAAACATTCCATCAAAAACATTACATGAAATGAAGGAGCGAAGGTTTACTATATTTTAGTATTAGCGATAGAAAAACCTTATTTTACAATACATGGAATCATTTCTACAAATATTTATAATACTATACTATATTATAAACTTGTCATTAGTAAGACAAATCCTCAAAATCTAAAGAATTAAAATATAAGAAATGGGTGGGATCAAATTATCTATAATGTATGAATTTTTTTTATCAATGACGATTTAATATGAATAAGAAAAAACATGATAACACAAAAACATCATATTGTGATGAATGATAATAATAACACATAAGTTATCTTCAATATAAATGGAATATGAATATAAAATCATTAGAGATAAACTAGGAAATATAATATCAGTAAAATGGATTTGAATAATTTAACATAATCCATGAATTGTTAGACTATATGATCATTATTCAAAACATATGTCAACAGTGTAAAAAACATTCCCATAGGGAAACATTAATTTCATGTGTTACACCATCAATGTTAATTCCTACAAGATACTAAAACATACTCTCATCTGATTTTCTGAAGTGAAATAAATGTGTAAAAAAATCATTGGAGGGTGATATAGGCACCCACCCATCATCATCCATAAGTTTTAGGTCCAATTCATCATCATCGAATTATCACATATTAGAGAACCCAAGGAAATAAAATGGGTTTCATATAACATTTTAATAAACATTATTTACATTTAATGAAGAACACAGGGAAAATAATAATGGTTTTCATTAAACATCAAAATGAAAATCATAGAACATTCATAGTATAAATAACACATGGAAATAAATATTATTTTCATAAAATTTGAACAAAATATAAAAAATTGTCAAGAAATAAACCATTTAACAACAAAATATTGATTACCCAAAATAATAATAAAAAAATGTAATAATTATCATGGGAAAACAAGAATAATAAACTCATTATATATTGTTATTTATGAATATATATATGAAGATGAAAACAATATCATAATAGTGATTTCATTAAAAAATGATTTTTAATCATCAAGTTAAACGTCATGGTTATAAGTCTTATTTGAAAATACCTCCCCTATATTTAAAAAATGGCAGATAAAAATATTAATCAATTTGTATTTCAATTGAAAATTATTTTCACCTAGAAATATAAGAGGGAAAATAATTTAAAATATATGACATACTGAATATATTGTAGTGATATTTAAGAAGAAATCATATAACTCAATGAAAGAAGTTCAGGTTACCTAATCTCATCCTTTTATTCATGAATTCCACAGAAGCTATTTAAGATCTTTTATAAAAAATATCATAATCACTTATTTCATAACACTATTCATTATATAAAATTTCCCAATCCTAATTTACATTTATTCTCTACTTATTTATTAGTTAGTTCTTATCTATTTCAATCTTGGGTGTGATTAATCTTGGTAGTTTTGAACTAGTTTCATTATCACTATATTGTTTGTGATTTTTTTGAAAAAAAATCTATTTATAGATCACAATACTTATTGGAATTGACTATATATATTTATTTAAAATTTTAAAATTTTATTATATTGGAATTTTCATTAAGATCCCAAATGATAAAATCAGAAATGGGAATGTTTCAGTAATTTTTAATTAATGAAAAATATTGTCTGAATTAATGAGTATATTACTATAATTACCACTAAAATGATAAAATAATATAATTTTTTACATATTTATATAATATTTTATCATTAATTAATTTCACTCAATCTTGCATGTCATTCATTTATAGCATTATTCAGGTAGGTTTTTAAACCACCCCAAACCTGAACATGCGAAAACTAATGGATGATTATGATGAGAAAAGTGGTTTATTTTAAAATAAAATCATTATTAAATAATAATTATTTTATTTTTTGATACTATAATTATAGTGATGTAGATTTGAATAGGATTTTAAAAAAAGTAATGAAACTAAATAATAAACTAAGATTTTTTACATCGTGAGGGCAGTGGTCCCGATAACTCAAGATTAATGTTTACATTTATAAAATAATAGGAGGAAAATATTTTGGATAATAATATAATCCTTAGTAATGATAATTATATTATATATAAAACATTAATTCTTTAATATCAAACTTATATTCGGTGAATAGATTCGGTGCTGGAAAAAAAAAGAAATTTGTTGCTTCGTGGAGGCAGTAGTCTACACAATGTATGAGTGACATTTTTTACTAGAAATGAAAAAATGTGGCTAATATTTAATTACATAGAATAATAAAATTAAATATATATATAATACTTAATTTCTTTTGTAGTAATTATAAAATAGAATTTTCTATGTCAAGAAAGAAAAGAAAAGAAGTTATGAAAACAATTAGTACTCATGTTGAATTTTTTTTCATGGATGATTCTTAAAATATAGAGGTATTATGTCAATATATTGTGATAAGAATATTGAGGAAAAGGAAAATTATTTTAAATTAATGAAAATTTTTAGGGTATTAGAGAAAATAAATATTATTTGAGTTATCTTGAAGCTGTTGTGAGAATCCCCATTTTCCAATATTACCAATAGATATAATTGGATCACATGTTAAACATGTAAAATGGATTAAAACAGGCAATAATTAATAATAATTGTGTGATGGTCAAACCACACCTCATCCACATATCTATAAAGATGTTTTTATCATGTCATTACGTTACTCCATAGGTTACCCACTTATACTATTTTGGTTGCCTTCCATGACAACTAATTTCTACCAAGGTATAATTACCTTTATAAAATAAAATAAAATATGTCTTATTACATGATTAAAACCATATGAATCCCTCTATGATATAAATATTTTTATATTATTTTTATAAAATTTAAGGATATATGTTCTAGAATCATAATCCACCAATCTTTTAGGGTGATTCTGAGCCATAAATGGTGGAGGTGTGGCTGAGTAGGATGAATCGTACCCTAGATTTCATTGGAACACAGGTAGAACTGAATGTAAAGCTAGTGAAATATATGCTGGAGGATCTTGTACGATATTGGTGGGATCTAGTGGTGGTAGATAAGGTGGACCAAGGCATGGGCTGTGAGGAATTTGAGGAATTGTTCAATAAACATTTCTATCCTCACATGTTTAGGATCCAGAGGACTACATATTTTTTCAGCCTGAACCAGTAGAATCTCTCTTACATGGAGTATGTGTCTAAATTCATAAATTTAGTGTGCTTTGCACCAAAAGTTCCTACCAGTCCATCTTTGATGGAACGCGTCTTTGAATCCAGATTGCGATAGGAGATTCTCTCGAAGATAGATGTGCTCTGTATTACATATTATATGAAGATGGTAAACAGATCAACATTATCTGAAAGAGACATCTTAGGAGTGATGGGAGGAGGAAGTATGTTGATACCCACGGGAATGGGTGGGAACTCTAATTATGGGAACAAGCAGAAGATGGACACCTACTTCCATGGAGGGAGTGCGAATCAGAATCAGACAGCTTGATCAGTGAATCTTCCTCGATGACCCATGATGAAAGTTGGGTGTTCTCAATGTGGCTCGATTAACCACATGAAACGAGAATGTACATATCCACCGAGATAATTCCCCAATTGCAACAAGTGGGTCATCTTCAGTGATATTATCATAGTGCTCCATGGTCGGGTGTTCGTGACACTTCTCAGGTGTCACAAACATCTTATGCTTAGACAGGGTGAGGATAGAAAAATCAGTCTCACCAGCAGAACAGAGCTACCAATGGTGGTTCTAGGAATACCATGACTCTGTAGGTAGGGAAATATCAATAAGGAAATAAGGAGAAAAGTTCACCAACAAACAAATTGTATGGGGTATGTTCCCCCTCCGAATTTCGGGATAACCTCCTTGATGGGAGGTTCAAACATTCTGATCGGTTCCTAACGGGATTGTTCGTAGAACAGGAAACATCCAATGATACCACATCCATTTGGTCCTACTTTCCAAAGGTAGGTGCTCATTAGTTTGTAGACTGATGAGGCTTAGGAATTTTCATTGGTCGAGTGGATGGGAGATCGGACTCATCACACCTTTTTTGGGGAATTATTGTCTACTCTGGGAATCTCTTTATAGATTTCAGTTAGGTTTGTGAATAATTATATCATTACCAAGTATAAAATGAGTTTTCCTTTAGATATGACAATCAATGATGGATACGTAGGAAATTTAGAGAATATATGTATTCAAGGATCTTCACTGATAATGAATAATCTGTATTTGATAGCGAATCTTAGTCAATGGTATCCATTGATATGTAATTGTCTCTTGGTCTTTATGATGACCATAATGGTTTTAAAGCTACTCAGTGGGGCACATGAAGTTTATTGTCATTCAGAAGAACATGAATTATTTCAGAGTTGGGATCAAACCCGCAGATGGTCTTCCTACGTATCATTTGTTTATAAAAGGAATCAGAACCCACATAGTTCGAGTAAGAGAGTATGATGTTTATGATTTATGGCTCAAAAAAGGATGTCATAATTAATTTTACACTATAAGATCATGTGAGTCATGCTCGGTGTGAGAAACAAGAGGTATTGGTAAAAATCAGACAATTGTGCCATGAAATATGCAATCATAAGAAATAATGTGGGTCGTATGTATGTATGACTGCCCAGATAAATGAATTTTATGATTTACATCAGGGAAGAAATCCAGGAATAGTGTCTATAAAGGTATATGTGCTTCATGGAGATTTGAATACTCTAACTTGGGGCTTAATCATAAAAAGGAGTCCCAAATTAGGAGAGGACTTATGATTGGGTTTTACTCCTGAAAAGGAATCCCAGATCAAAGGTAAATTAGGACTGGTTAAGAGAAATTAAGACTGGGGCTTACTCCTGAAAAGGAGGCCCAGATTAGGGGACTGGGGCTTACTCCTAAGGAGGATGCATAGTTTAATGAGTTCTCTCATCGTAAAGGATGATGTTAAATGAATGAAATCTTAATATTTAGTGACATAAGGATGTGTAATTCACTAGATTTTGAGAGTTATTCCATAGAATTTCTTCTAGATAAGGATGTCAAATCAAGAAATCATGCCATAAATGGATTTGAAGAGTGTCTTGAATACTGAATCTTGAATAGGATAGGTGGAATGAAATAAGAGGGGTGAAATGGGCAAGAAGGGAACCCATGGAGGCAGAGGCATGCAAGTCCGGGCAGGCATGCAAGTACTGCGTGGGCGCGCAAGTCCCGGTCGCACAGGTATACCTGCGCGACACATAGGTACATGCACCATGGTTGACCAACAGGGTAATACTTGAGAAACCCTTGGTTAAAGGCTTTATAATCATCTTGAGAATCTTCCAGAAGTGGGGCACGCAAGTTCTATTGAAGGAGTAAGGCGGTGCACAAGTGTGTCCATTTCCCTTAAGGGCTGCCCACTCAGGCGCGTATGTGTTGATGAGTTTCAACACATAGGCCTTCTTCCCCCTCTTTAGATCATCTGTTCTAGGTAATATATTACCTTATAAGTGTTTCAGAAGCTTTGAGAAGAGACTTGGGATACGGGAGCTCAAATATGAGTTTTTTCAAAAATTTCTCCCCTTTAATGGGGGGGGCCACATGGTCTATTTATAGGCAGGAGATGACCCCGGGCAGTTATCCTTTAGGGCGCGCAATTCACTTGTGTGACCATTAGGCATCACACAAGTGGACTTGCGCGACCATGAGGGAATTTGCGCGACCTATGGGCAATGTTCTCTTTTTCAACCCCTTAGTCTATTTTTTGATGTTTCTTAAAAGGATGAATCAATTTGGACTAAGGTATTTCCCTTTTCCAATCCTTAGATTCTGTGAAGAAAGGAGCGTCAACAAAAGTCCCCCCTTAGAGTTGGATCTGGAGAGAATAGAGGATTTGACTATGAGGAAAAGAAGCAAACTCAAGGAAAGGTGGCACACAAGTGTTCAATGATAAACACTTTGCGTGCAGATTCGAGTTGCGTAGGGCTAGAGCGCACTAGGTTACATTGCACAGGGTTCTTGTCGTGTCTATAAATAGAGGGCCTCACTTCTGTAAAATGCATCCGGATTTCTGGATTTCAAACCTTCGTGGTCTCACCACGCAGGTTACCTTAGCCGCGCTGGTTGCTCTGTTTCCTGCTTTTTATTTGATGTCCTGCTACTATAGAGGTATCTAGACCAGCGCGGTGATACTTGCGCGCCAAATACTTTTGCGGTACCTCCATACTTGTGGGCCAAGTTTTAGACTTGCACACATGATTGCCTTTGCATTTTTAAAATTTCCACACAATTTTTATGAAAATTCAATCCATTTAATAGTTAATTTATTCAACTCTTGTGCAGATTTAATGGCTCCCAAGAGAATTGGAACAGCTGATGGACTGGCTAGCATGCGGATTGATGACATGATGGACATTGTTTTCCATGATTACTATGATATCTGCAACAGAACTCTCCCAGATTTGGCTAAGTACTTAAAGAAATATCATCTTAATTTCCCCGAGAGCATCTACCTGCCACTATATGGTCATGGTCATCTGCAAGGAGTCAATGATCCAGATGCAAAGAATTATATTCCTGAGATGTAGCTACACTAATACTCCTCTATTTCGGTTATGCAATTCATTAAGACCATCAACATTGGAATGAACTTTTAAATTTTTCCAGCATGTCATTTCCTTGCAAATATAAAAATGGAAAACCCATGGGCTGAAATGATTTTCACTGCCGGTTGGTGGAGATAAGACAAACATGGCATTAGAGCAATATCTGAAAAGAGTACTCTCCCCAAATGACTCTTTACTTCCAATGAATCATTCTCAAATCCATGTATCCATCTTCCAAGTCTCTTGGACAGGAACAGAGTTACTGTTTGATCAGCAAAAAATACTCTAAAACCGCACTCAAGAACATTCTATTAGAATTGATCCAAGAAGAGCTGGTATCACTGCATCTCTTATGGTATCTAGTTGATTGAATGAATTCTTGTTGGATGTTGATGAATCTCGGGATTTCGTAAATCAAATGAATAGTTACGTTGAAAGTCTTTTGTAATTCCATAGAAAACAGAAGAGACTCCAATCTGTGGATGTCCTTCTAACTCTTGTGCATCAATGAAAAACACATTCACCTTCAATCATTTGTACCAGCATTATTTTTTTCTATCTGCTTCAGATTTTACATAAAACAATGGGCCTAGTAAGCATAGTTTGATTTTTACTAGGATTAATGTAAATAACCCTACAAACATTGAACCTTTTAATTGCTCAATTTTACCTAAAACATAAAAAATATATGTTTAGTGAACTAGAATGTGACTTTTATTTAGAGTTCCCTTGCCTTTTGTGGGCAGTTTAATGTCATGGACATCATTCATAAAGAGGCTAATGTTTAAGGTCGAAATAGCTTTGACCGAATGAATTAGAATTGACTCAATTCCATGAAAATTCCCCCGAAAACATTGTACCATACTCAGGTATAAGGGAAAATATGTAAGCTATGACTTAAGAATATTTGGATCTGAGGAATGACATGAAAATGATCTAAAAAGGAATTAGAAGTAGTAGTTCCCATGAATGATGTTTCCATTATTTAACAAACCCGTTAGGGGGTTGAATTGTGCAGGGCCACCTAAGGGCATTGGCTGCATAGTTAAATAAATAGTATCTTTTGGCTAACAAGTCTGTTATGTAAACTGTTTATGCAAGGCCACCTATGAGAACGTGCTGCATAGTTAGGAAAAAGAACTCTCATAAATTTACCTTCCTAGTTCCAAAAGCCAGTGAATGTTTATGGAGATTCAAATTTTCCAAAGTATAGAGTTTTCTGTATGGAATGAGGTACATGAAATATGAAAAAGATATTTCCAAACACGACTATCGAATAATGGGATGGATATTACTCCTACGAAGGGCTGACCCAAATGTATTGAAGGAGGATATAAACCATATACTTGAATACTTTCAGATTATGAAAAAGGATATGGGACAAATATTTTAATGATGGCTATTTTTGCGGATCCTTACATACTGTCATTTAAGACAAATAAGGACAAAAGAGGCATTCTTCCCCAAAATGAAGTCACCACTATCTGAAAAACCCGTTAGGGAGTTGAATTATACCGGGCCACCTATGGGAATTGGCAGCATAATCAGATAATAGTATCTTTTGGATAACATGTATGTTATGTGGATTGTTTATGCAAGGCTGCCTATGGTCACGTGCTGCATAGTCAGGCAAAAATATTCTCAGAAGTATGACATTTTTGTGACCTAGAAGTCATGAAAAGAGTTTATGAAGATCGGAAAATATTTAATTTTAGGATTATGACACATAAAGATGGGTATTTTTCAATGTATACAAAGATACACAGATCAATGCTAACCATAATCATGTTGTGGCTGGGTCCTGAATTGAAATGTTGGACTCACTACGTATCCCATAGGGATGGGAATCAAGCTCATATGTAGTTCATAAATTACAGTTTAACGTCGTGTCAGACCAAAGGATTAGAGATCTTAGTTTAGGGTCATAGATCTTGGACCATTGTAATAAATACACAGTGTGAGTTTTTCATCGGGAATTTTCGGCCAAGGGACTGAAAGTGTAATTTGGGGTTAGTTCCAAAGTCTTGGGGCTGGATTCGGGGGACACTCGAGCGTTTCTACGTATCCCACAAGGATGGGAATCAAGCCCACATAGTTCTTGAAATACCGTCTATAGAAATTTGGTTCATACATGTGAAGGGTGAAAGGGGACTTTAGTACAATTATGGTTTAACCCAAGATAAATGGTTTAGGAATTGCCATGTATGCACGTAGTCTTTGAAATGAAACATCATTTAAAATCAATGTAAATAATGATTCCCTCTCAAGTGAGGGTATCAACGAATATTGTAGTTTATTGTCATACTGGAAACAAGTGTTGTATAGTTTAACATCGTATAACAAGGATGAAAGTGAACCAATGAAACGATATTGATTCTAGGGGCAGTTTTAGAAATCAACATCATATGAGATGGAGGTGAACCTATGTTAAGAGACTGATTTTCGGCTTGATCCTTGGGAGGTTGCCTACGTACCCAGCCCGGATGTCAAGGATCAAAGTCCGCTTAGTTCAATTAAAGAATGAATTAATGATCTAGTTGTTCTGGGGGACAACGACCGAAAAAATGATGTTATGACTTACACATGGTTAGTAGCCTAGAGAGAGAGTTATGGTTGAGGTTTGATCTAAGATCCCATGAGTCATAATCGGTGTGAGAAACAAGAGGTAACAACAACCTTAATGATGCATAGTTTAATGTCATGTAGGACATATAAAGGGACTATACCGTTTAAAGTCATACAGATAGGAATATTGGTGCTACACAGCTTAGTGTCATGTAGCAGGGACAAATTACAGTTTAATGTCATGTAGGACATATCACGGACTTTCTGTACAGTTTAGCATCATTTAGTTAGGAAGATAGGGACAATATAGTTTAACGTGATGTTGGACGAAAGGGGGACTGTTCAGTGTAATGTCATGCAGTGAGGACAATAGAGTTCACCATTTAACATCATGTTGGACGTATTAGAGACTTATTCATAGTTTAGCGTCATGTTGGACGAAAGTGAGAATAGATAAATTCATATGCATGGACCACTGATGAGGCAGTTTAACGTCTTTCTAGACAGTGGTGTAGTTTAAGGTCATACCTGGCCTTTGATGATTATGTAGTTTAACATCTTTCCGGATGTAAGGTGCATTTTCACAATTTAGCCTCATGTTGGATGAATGTGCGAATAGTTTAAGGTTATATTCTTGGACCGTTGATGATGCAGTTTAAGGTCATATAGGACCTAGTTGCAGTTTAATGGCATACTGGACCATTTAGGGAAATATTTCACAGTTTAATGTTGTGTGGGACGAAAGTACAAATAGTTTAAGTTCATATGCATGGACGATTGGTGAGGTAGTTTAACATCTTGCTCGACAGTGGTGTAGTTTAAGGTTATACATGACCTTTTATGATTATTTAGTTTAACTTCTTTCCTGACGTAAGGGACTTTTTCACAGTTTAGCATCATGTTGGACGAAATTGTGAATAGTTTAAGGTCATATTCTTGGACCGTTGATGTTGTAGTTTAAGTTCATACAGGACCTAGTTGCATTTTAAGGACATACTGGACCATTTAGGGAACTTTTTCATAGTTTAACATCGTGTGGGATGAAAGTAAAAATAGTATAAGGTCATATGTATGGACCATTGTTGTATAGTTTAACGTCATATAACAAGGACAATGAAGGTTTTGTGTCTATACAAAATACTTCTGAAAAAATCTGGCATTGGTTAGAGTAGTGATGAGTTCTCCATCCATCTAGAATAATGAATAATCTCCATTGGAGTAGACCCTATGTATTGAATATGGTCCTTCCCATTTTGGATCATGCTTTGGAGGTTTATTTCCTGGTATCCTTGTAGTTATGATAACTAATACCAATTCTCCCTGAGTGAATTAACGAAGACAAACTTTTTTGTTAAAAGCTCGTACTATTCGATTCTGATAGACTTCCATGGGGTGAAAGGTGCACAATCTTTTCTCATCTAACAGTTCCAATTCATTCAATATCTTTTGAGATTGTTCATCTGTAGATGATTGATCACAAATGGAAACTCTGAGCGAGGGTAGTTGAACATCAATTGGAAATACGGATTCCATTCCATATACCAATGAATATGGAGTTGACCGAGTTGCAGTGCGAGTGGTAGTCTGATAAGCCCATAAAGCATGGAAGAGTTTATCAGGACATGTCCTCTTATCATTATCCACCATCTTTTGTAGTATATTTGAAAGAGTCTTGTTAAAGCTTCTATCTGGTCATTGCCTGCTGCATGATACTGAGATGAATGGTTGGATTTGATGTCGTATTTTTTATATTACTTCTTCACCTCGGATGAACAGAAGTTGGTTCCATTGTCCATCAATATGGTATGAGGGACACCAAATCTGGTAATGATTATAGACTTGATGAAGCTAACAATGCATTTAGTACTGACTTCCTTGAGAGGTATTGCCTCTTCCCATTTGGATAAGAAGTCAGTAGTAGTATGAATGTACTTAAACTACATGGTCGTAGCTGAAGGGTATGGTCCCACCACATCCATTCCCCATGTGGCAGATGGACATGAGTATTTATGTGTATGAATCAACTCTAGAGGTTGATGAATGAAGTTGGCATGTACTTGTCATGAATGACACATATTTGTGAAATCTACACAATCTCGTATCATTGAAGGCCAAAAGTATCCCAGCCTTCGAATCTGATCAGACAGTCCATGTTCAAACTGGAGGGCACCACAGACTCCTGCATGCACTTCTTTCATGAAAGCCATTGTCTCTTCACCATCAATGCATCTGAAGAGAACTCCATCAAAACCACGTTTTTAGAGAATTTTCTCTAGGTGATCTAGGCTATCATAAAGAGTAAAATTGATTACATGTCGCCAGATTTGTTCTTTCTCAGCTCTATCAGGTGGAAGTGTTCCATTATGAAGGTATTCCCTAATAGGTTACATCCATCCTATAGTATGACCATACAGTTCAGGAATGGGACTAATTTCATTAATTTCCTCTATTCTTATTCGAACATAAGGTGAAATTGCATGATGGTGGACAATACTGATGGTTGTCTCGTCCCGATGTGGATCCGCCAGAGCTGTGGCTATATTAGCCAGTGCATCAACATGAGCATTTTGTGATCTTGTGACATAAGAAAATGTCGGTTCCAAAGGGAATTCCTCTATTAACTCTCTGACGTAATCATACAATGGTATTAGTTCTTCTTTTCTGATGGCATAATCCCCATTTACTTGCTTGATTACAATGTTTGAATCACCTTTCACCTTTAAGTGATTCACTTGTGATTGAAGTGCTAATTCCAAGCCTATGATGAGAGCTTGGTATTATGTTTCATTATTGGTACCACCTTCCCACAATAAGAAGGAATAAGTTAACACTGCATTTTCTCGAGAAACGAACACAATTATTAAGCCAACATTGTTGAATATAGGATTTTACATTTTTCTCCCTGTTGGACTTCTGGAAGCACCATCCAAATACATTTCCCATGCCTGAGGACTTTCTTGAATATAGAATAATTCATCATCAGGGAGTTCAATATCTGAAGATGTGTCTTCCACTGAAGGGTGTTCAGCAAGGAAATCAGCCAGAGCTTGGCCCTTTATCTCCTTTTGAGACACATACTGAATGAAGAATTGATGCAAAATAACTTCCCACTTTGCCAGGCATCTTGTAATCATTGGACGATTAAGGATGAATTTCAGCGGGTTATTGCGAGATGCCAATTGGACCTCGTGATAGTGTAGGTAGTGTCTCAACTTCTGAACTGCAAAGATTAATGCCAGGTAGCACTTCTCAATACTTGAATGCCAGGTTTCTGCTTCAATAATAGTTTGACTGAGACAGTAGATACTGTTTTTGTTCCCAGCATCATTCTTTTGAGCAAGAAAGGCACCCAATGATTGCTCTAGAGCTATCACGTAGAGGATAAGTGGTCTTCCATCAACAGGTGGCCTAAGTATCGATGGACTCAAGAGGTATTTTTTGAGAATATCGAATGCTTCTTGACATTTTTCAGTACAGTGGTAAGTGACTCCCTTCTTCATCAATTTGGTTAAGGGTAAAATTTTTCCTGCTAAATTGGTGATGAAATGCCGAATATAGGCTAAGTGTCCTTGAAGTCCGCTTAATTATTTCAAATTTTGAGGAGGTGATATACCAAGGATTGACTTGGTCTTCTCAGGATCGACTTCAATACCACGATGGAATACAACAAAGCCGAGAAATTTTCCTAAGGTTACCCCAAAATCACATATTAAGGGGTTCATCTTCAAATTATGTTGTCGATGCTTGCAGAATATGACTTCCAATTTAACCAAGTGATTATAATTTTGTTTGAATTTAACTAAGAAATCGTCTACATATCATCCAAAAATCTTCCCTGAGAAGGGTTTGAATATATGATGCATGGCACGCTGATAAGTCTCACCTGCATTCTTTAAGCCAAAGGGAATTACCCGGTATAAAAACACACCCTTAGGGGCTCTGAAGGTTGTAGATTACTCGTCTTCTGGGGCCCTTCAGATCTGATTATATTCAGAATATCTATCCATGAAAGAATGTGCTTCATAGCTAGCTATTGCATCAATTAAAAGTTCTGTAATCGGAACAGGGAAATCATCCTTAGGACAATGACGATTAAGATCTCTTAAATCGATGAAAACTCTAATTTGTCCATTCTTATTTTTTACATGGAAAATATTATCCAACCACATGGGATATTGAACTTCTCTGACGAAGTTATCTCTGATAAGCTTATCCACTTCAGCTTCAATTTTGGAAGCATAAGCTGGGTGTGTTCTTCTCGCGGCTTGCTTAAATCCTCGATGTTTTTCTGGTAAACCAATATGATGAGTAGCAACATCAGGATCAAACTCGAGAATTTCTGTATAGTTCCATAAAAATATATCTCTATTTTGATTTAGAAAAGATATATAAATCTCTTTCTCTTCAAGAGTCATGGCCGCATTTATTAAAGTGGGGCGTGGATATTATTTTGTACCCATATTTATTTCTCTGAGTTCATCCACAGTGGTAGATATACACTCTTCAAATGCTCAAAGTGCATCTTTGAGATCTTACTCTTCTTCTACTTCATGTGTTATTTCTTCAGTTTCTACTTGCATAGTGGATGATAAAGTAGAATTTTCATGGTCAGAAGAGATGTCAAAATTTGCAGATCTTTAATAATAAGCTTCCATTTCCAACATGATTGATGATGAAGGGTCTTTTTTAGGATGTAAAGAGGAGATGATGGACTGATAATCGACATCATTATTCACCTTCAATGTTGTTATAACATCTTATGGCCTAATTGGTGAACCATAGAATTGTTGGATTTTAGAAGATTAAATGAAGACGTCACCATTTGTGCTTTCAACACTGCTTGGTAGATTACCAATTTCTCCCACATTGTCTGGCTCGATTACCGTAATTGACATTATGGATAATTCCATAGGAGTATTTTGATTTGGGTCTATCTTTTCAATTTGGATGATAGACAACACATAATCTGTACTAACATGTGTAAATGGATTTACTAGAATTTTTTCCAAACCATATGGAGCATTAACTTTGGTATCTCCTTTGTTGTGGATTTCTCTCTTACCTTAATGTAATAGAATTCCGCCTCAATGTATTGAGACTCACATGTCTTGAATAGGTCCTTATCGCTATACAATGACCCAACTTGACCATCGAAACAATATTTGAGACATTGATGGTATGGTGAAGGGATAGCTGCATGTTGATGTAGCCAAGTTATTCCAAGCAAGATGTTGAAGACTGAGTCATGATCAACAACCATGAAATCTGAATTGGATAAAAGATCTCCAAACTGAGTTCTAAGTGTTACATAGCCCAGTGGTTTTTGTTCATTTTTATCATATCCTTGTAACATCATGGTAGAAGGAGATAAATCAGATTCTGTGAGGCCCAATCGACGAACTGTATGAATGGGCATGAGGTTGACTCCTAAACCATTGTCAATGAAAGTTCATCAGACGTCTACGCCATTGACCATGCCATACATGTACAATGTTCTAATATGTCCATGCACAACATCATATTCATCTTCATCAGTAAACGATATTATTGCATGGCATTCTGCAGGATTATTCTCTACATGATATACTTTAGCTGTAGCAATTTCAGTTTCAAACTCTTGAGGACTTGACAAAGCCTCGATGAGTGCTTACCAAAGATCTTTTGACAGATTCAAAGCATCCAGAATTGATAACATGGCTGGTACTTGGGCCATGTGTTTCAATATATCAGAATTTTTATCCAGAGGTTTGCATTTCCCAATAGGAATATGTGGTTTAGCAGTTACCTTTGAAGTAGATGCTTTGGATGTTGATGCATCTTGTATCGGGATAATACTTGGCAATATTCATGGTTTTGGAAGATTAGACCGATTAGATCGATTTACTTGCTGAGAGGAAGAAGATGGAACCATCAACCGGTCTTCCAAAATAACTGTGCTAGGACTGAATTTGCTATTGGTAGAAGAACATTCTTGTTCTTGCTGAGCTCTATAAAGGACTCTACCACAAGTTTTTGATGTGTACACAGTTCTAGCAGGGGTATAATTGGAATTGTGGCTTCTGAAAGATCCACATCTTCCCCTGTATCCTGAGCCCCTGGAACTCTCTCTAATTCCTCTGTTTGATACAGGGAATTCAGGCTCATTGAAATCGAAACATCTACTGGCATATGGATTTGTTAATTGAATCATATTAAGAGAACCAAATATTAACTCTTCCTTTGATGAATACTCTACCTGATTAGCCTGTTTAAGCTGTGCCGTTTGGTGGGGCGCTGCTTGTGGCTATGAAGTAGATGGCATGAAGTCCGCTAGAGTAAAAGACAACTTATGCTTTGACACATACTCAACTTATTCTGATTCTTTTCCTTTCATTGAATCATTTCGTTTAATTGAGGAATTTCCCTCTGATGAAGAGGGTTTTCCCGCAACATTCATGGCAGAAGACACAATTGGATTCTTTAATTGGGTTCGAAAAATAGCATGAGTTCGATTGATTATCTTTCTGACCATCCAATCATCATAATTCTGTGCATTTTTTCTTTTGACTTCTTTCCATTCGCCTTTCTCATCTGTAACTGTAGAATGAACACATGCTACCTGATCTGAAGAGCCTTTCAGTTTGACTTGTCCCGATTAGACCATCTTTTGCAGGAGGTCTTTGATGACAAAAAACTCCTAGATGGGATGCCCCAACATTTGATTAAACGGGAAATAATTGGTACGGTCTTTATCTCCTTTCTTGTTTGGCCTCTTGGGCATTGGCAATTGAACCAAATTGTTTTCCTGAGCCGAAATGAAATAACCAGTAACTTGTTCGTTTTGGAAATAGTATGTTTTTCTCTTCAGATCCTCAAATTGTTTTGGTCGTTGATCTCATTGATCATCTGGATGAAACGACCTTTGTTGTTGGCGGTCAATATGTGTATCCCGTCAAGAAGATAAGGTTTTGAGGTAGAAACAGGTACATGTGCTTGTTTAAGCATAATTGTAGTAGTTTCTGCTTTACCCATTCTTCTTCCTGGAGCTGATCAAATTACATGAGATTTAGCCCTAGCCTATATAACGGAATCTTCAATCTGATGAGAGATTGAAGTAAGGTCTCGAAAACCTCATGTGTGTTTCACACGGACTAATGTCGTGCGTAATTTATCACGCAGATTTTCCACACATATTGGCAACAATTCTTCTTGAGGGTGTGCTAAGGTCAAGGAATATGTTAATCCCTTTTAGCGAGCAATGAAATCCGAGACCCTTTCACTCTCCCATTTCTTCGAGTTTGTATGATCGAAAAATGTTGTCTTTGGAAAAGTTGAGCTGAACTGAATGATGAATTTTTGGCGAAGATCCTCCCATCCAGTAATTGACAGGGATTGCAAGCATGTATACCAGACAAAAGACGGTCCTTGCAAGGTTCGCACGAAGCAACTGAGTTTCACTTCTTCTTGCTGCTCCAGAGTTCCCATCATAAGTTCGCAACAAGAGACGTAATGCATCAAATGTTGTTCAGGATCACCTGATCCATTGAAAATAGGGAATATAGGGGTCCCAAAACTGGATGGAGGAGAGATTGAATCTACCCATTCAGGCTAAACTTTATTTTCTGGTTGAACATGCACACTTTTGCCTTCCATAGTTTCTAACCGAACTGTTAATGACTCAATAGTAGTTATTATCTTTTGAGAAACATCTGGTTGAACTTGAACTTGGGTAGGTGCAATGACGGGAGCTTGGACAGATGTGGTGGTTTTCATTACAACTGATGGTAGCACTGCCAACTATTTTTGCACATTACCCGTAGGATTAGACCTGTGAGGGTGTCCTAATAGAGGAGGATATTATTGATCCATCGCAGTAACTGCAACAAATTATTTTAGCTGACTGAATCCAGCATGCTTAAGAAGAAGACTAATCTGAAGTAGTTTTGCATTCAACCTTCTTAATTCCTTCATTTCGTACTCCTGTTGTACAAACATTTTCTATAGTGAGAGCGATTGAACTTCTCCAAAGGAAGGATATGTAACCAGGTTATTTCCCTTCAATTGTTGGATCCTTTTCGGAGAGGATGAAGTGGGTTACTCGAAGGATTACCTAGGTTCTGAGTAATCCGTTGATTTTATGTATGTACACCATCTTCATTTGTGTCGGTGCGTACATCTTCTTGAGCAAGAACCTCTTCATATGAGTCCCCTATGTGAGCCTCATCCAGGGGATCAGCAACAATGGAATTGATGACATTGATTGATGCATAACTCATCGCATCCCTTCTATCATCATTTCTGTGATATTGTCTTCTTCCATGTCGTTGATGAGACATTGCCTTTTGTTGAATCGATCCCTTAAGAACTTCTTGACGAACCGTAATTTGAGGGGAATCTTTTGATAATTTGGCTCTTCGTTCCTCTTGAGGCTTCTTCTCCAATCGAGAAAAGACCGACATTATCTAAGGAGGGGATTGATGATTTGAAAAAGTCTTCAGTCCAGTGGACTGGGGCTGTTCCTGCTGTTCCCTCTCAACTCCTCGTATCCTATTTGTTGATTCTGAGGGCTGTTTTAAAAGAGTCCCCAGTCAGGCAAGCTGGGGAGGATCTTAACATGTTATGTCTGAAACATTCTTAAAATATCTCTTGATCTTTCGAACCTTAGTCCGGAAATTAGTTGGATGCATTAACCTGTATCTACTTTTATCGCCTGGTTCAAAATATTGTTAGATGATTTATGAAACTTCTGTCACTTGGTGACGTGCTTTCTCCAAACGAGAGGCTTGTTCAATATTCTCGTTTTCTTGATGCAAGAGTAATTCAACAACTTGTTCTCTGTATTCTTTATTTTGAGAGGAACTAGTTGAAGCCTGTTCTTGGTGAAGATTTTGATTACAAACCAAACCCATTGATTGTGGCCGGCCATGGGAAATAACATTGCATGATACCATTTTCGGCGGGATTTTTTGACTAGAGAGCACTGTGAAATGTTGTGCTCCATGAACACCCCATCCTCTGACACGAATACCAGATGGGGAATTGGAAGTTAACTGACATAATCTTCTTAGTGCACCAAAGCATAAACGTTGAAGGGCTCTTTGCTGCTTTTCAGCCTTCGGATATCGAGAGACTGATAGGGAAGCCAAATCAATCTGACGTTGTAACCCTTCTATTATCATAAGATGATTTTCATATTCATCATAAGACAATACTTTCTCTTTCAACTGAAAAAGAGTTTTCCATATGTTGAGATGAATATCATGAACGTCATCTTCCATCCACATTTCTGAAATGTCATACTGAGAGTCACCCAGAGGCCAAAACATGACTGGCACATCACCTTTCACCAGTTGTTTTCTCATGTTCATCATTTCCTCATTATCATTTGATGAAAATTCTTCTACCTGATTTTACCAGAGTTGTTGTATACTTGTTGCTTAATTGGATTCAATAGGATTGGTAGAGAAATAATTGATCAAACTAGAAGATACACAACTTAGGGGTGGTTCAGGGAATGACCTACACCCTGTACTATCTTCTGATTGAGAAAGTATTTCACCTACTAGTGATGAATATTCAGAGATGACTGGTTTTGCATTTGAATGTGCCTCAATATAAGAGGGCTTTCTCAGCACTACATTGTCCACTACATCATTTTCCGGGAAATGTGCATCACTACTACGGAGAGAACATTTGTAACGAAATTTATCATCATGGGGAGGACCACCATAATGGGTTACAACAAAAGATGATATCTCTTGCTCCTTGGTCTTCTGAGAAAATAGTGGGTTCCTATGGCTCTCATCTAAAGATGAAACTTCGAGATCGACAGAATTGTCCTGAAGCAAGCTTTAATGAGGATGTGTCTGTTGAAGACCATCAGAATTAACGTTCCAACTATTGTGAAATGGGGGAGTAGAATCTTGAATTTCAATAGATAATTGTCTGAGGGCTTTAAGAACTCCATCATCGAGCAAGGCCTTGTTACAGATTTTCTCTTGATCTCCTGACAGTACTGGGTGGGTCTATTTCTTAGACACATTCTTACTCACTTTGGAAACCACTTGTTGACGAAAGTGGCTGCTCTGAGTAGGTTTATGTGCCTGATCAGGAATGATGGTCAGGGTAGGCTCACGATCTCCACTCAAATCAGGTGTATGTGCCTGACTTGATTGTCCATATGATATGGGAGAGTATGCCCCACAAACCTCTTGGACTGGAACAGATGTGTGTGACTGTTCTAGAGTGAATTGTTGATGTGTCACTCCACTGGTAGGGATACATTTATGTGTCTCTCCCTGATATGCCGCTGAAGGTGTTATAATATACTGGCAGGCATCCAGAATATGAGCATGGATTTTCTTCTGCTCTTTCACCATTGATAGAATATGCTTGGTGACTTTAGCATCCAGAACGCGAATATACGTCCATTTTGGGCTTGGAGTAAGTGTATGTGCCTACTCCTATCCTCCTTTTCCTTTCATTGAATCCTGAAAGTACTCAAGTGTGGGGGAAGAGAGTTGAGTCTGCCTCCTATTTGTTGTCGGGGCTTTCCGACTAACTTCTTTGAATGCTACCAAGTGAGAGTGTTGGTAGGCTTGATTAGTAATAGCAGGTGTATGTGCCTGCTGATTACACTTTTCCGAATGTAGTTGACGAGATCCATCATATGTAGTTAGATGAGCCTGGTGACTAGATGATGATATATAAATAGGTGTATGTTCTTGGCTATAGTACTCTACCAAAATTGCCTGGTGGGATTGGCGTGATGCTGCCAAACGAGTCTGCTGGACATCAGAATTAAAACGGGAAGGTGTCTGTTCCTGCTCATTTCATGCCACCAAGTTAGGTTGGTGGACTTATCCGGATATGGCAGAGATGAGAACCTTCTCACTGTTAAACAGACTTCACCTCTGGCAATTCGTCTTTCCTGCTCGGGTTCGAGGAACCTGAGATGAATGCCTGGAGTCTGTACCCTCATCATGTTGAGGGTGCACTGTCGCACGAGTCTGGTGGCGATTGTTGGTGGGAGCCCTCAGGAAGGACTTTTTTTTGCTTGAATTACATCCGTGAGAGACCTGCTCATTCACCTCCCCAGATTAAGGGAGCGAATGGTGATTGCGTTCTGGGGATAACGACCCGAAATGGTTGAAGATGGTAATCATCATCGTCTGCTTCTTGGTCTATAGTTGTCGTTTTCCGGATGACCGGTTTGAGTTTTTCACTTGGAGGGATTTTCGGGAAGCCTCCAGAGTTGTGATGGTACTGTGTTGACGGTACTCCTTTACCCGTGCATTTGATACCCGGCGTTAAAGACACTGAGTAGGTGATATCGTCCTCAAAGTGGACAATGATCCAGCAGGAGTAGCAGCATTGGCATTTTCCGCAGTAGTATTCACAGGTGTTAACTTGAGAGCATCCATTATTATAATCCAGAAGATCTTGGAAAAGAGTGCCTTAGAAGTTTTTGATATAATAGACGTAATCAATATAAATTCAGCCACTACATCTTTTGGATGAGCACATATATCAATGATTGTTTTTGTTGGACCTCTTATTGAGTTTTAAATAGAGGCCTAACAAATAGGTAAAACATCCTTTTAACATGGTTAAGGATTCACGTCGGGTTCACCATTTTTGTTCCCCCTCAGAATTTCTGGATTACCTCCGTGATGGGAGGTTCAAACATTCCGATAGATTTCTAACGGGTTTGTTCGTAGAACCGGAAACATCCAATTATTCCACATCCATTTGGACATACATTCCAAAGGTAGGTGCTCATTAGTTTGTGGATAGATGAGGCTTCAGAATTTGCATTGGTCTACAGGATGGGAGGTCGGACTCATCACACCTTTTTGAGGCGAATTAATGTCTACTCCTGGACTCTCTTTATATATTTAAGTTATGTTCATGAATCCTTATTACATTAACAAGTATAAAATGAGTTTTCCTTTAGATATGACAATCAATGATCGATAAGTAAGAAATTTAGAGAATATTTGTATTCGAGGTTCTTCACTGATAAAAAATCAAATATATTTGTTAGAGATTTTTAGTCAATGGTATCCTTTGATAAGTAAAAGTCCCATGGTCCTTATGATGACCATACTGGTTTTAAAGATACTCAGTGGGGCACTGGAAGATTATTGTCATTCAGAAGGACATGAAATATTTCAATGTTGGGATCAAACCTGCATATGGGCTACCTACGTATACATTGTTTATAAAAGGAATCCGAACCCATGTAGTTTGAGTAAAGGAGTATGATTTTTCTGATTGATGGCCCAAAGAAGGATGTCATAATTACTTTTACACTCCATGCTCATGTGAGTCATGCTCGATGTGAGAAACAAGAGGTATTGGTAAAAATCAGATAATTGTGCCACGAAAGATGCGATCATACAAAATAATGTGGGGCTTATATATATATGACATCCCAGATAAATGAAGATTAGGATTTAATTTAGGGAAGAAATCCAGGAATATAGTCCATAAATGTATATGTGCTTCATGGATATTTGAATACTCTAACTTGGGGATTACTCCTGAAAAGGAGGACCAAATTAGGAGAAGACTTATGATTGGGTTTTACTCATGAAAAGGAATCCCAGATCAAAGGTAAATTAGGACTCATTAATAGAAATTAAGACTGGGGCTTACTCTTGAAAAGGATGCCCAGATTAGGGGACTAGGTATTCCTCCTAAAGAGTATGCCTAGGTTAATGAGTTCTCTCATCGTAAAGGATGAGGTTGAATGAATGAAATCTCAATCTCTAGTGACATATGGATGTGTAAATCACTAGATTTTGAGAGTTATTCCTCAGAATTTATTTCAGATAAGGTTGTCAAATCAAGAAATCATGCCATAAATGGCATTGAAGAGTGTCTTGAAGACTGATTCTTGAATAGGATAGGTGGAATTAAATAAGAGGGGTGAATTGGGCATGAAGGGCACCAATGGAGGCAGAGGCACGAAAGTCCTGGCAGGCGTGCAAGTACTGTGTGGGCACGCAAGTCCCGGTCGCCCGGGTATACCTACGCGACACATGGGTACATGCGCGATAGTTAACCAGCAGGGTAATACTTGAGCGACTCTTGGTTAAAGCCTTTAGAATCATCTTGAGATTCTTACAGAAGAGGGGCGCACAAGTTATATTGAAGGAGTAAGGTGGCACACAAGTGTGTCCATTTCCATTATGGGATGGCTACTCAGGCGCACATGTGTTGATGTGTTTCAACACATAGGCCTTCCTCCCCCTCTTTAGATCTTTCGTTCTAGGTAAGAAGTTACCTTAAAAGTGTTTCGGAAGCTTTGAGAATAGACTAGGGCATCGAGAGATCAAATCTGAGTTTCTGTAAAGAATTTCTCCCCTTTAATGGGGGGGGGGTGCACATGGTCAATTTATAGGAAGGTGAAGACCCCGAGCGGTTATCCTTTAGGGTGCGCAAGTTACATGCGTGACCATTAGGCATCGCTCAAGTGGACTTGCGAGACCATGAGGGAACTTGCGTGACCTATGGGAAATTTTCTCTTTGTTCATCCCTTTGTCGATTTTTTGATGTTTCTTCAAAGGATGAATCAATTTGGACTAAGGTTTTTCCATTTTCCAATCATTAGATTCTGTGACGAAAGGAGCATCAATAGGGTAGAACTAGTAATTGGGGATGACCAGTCCAGACCGTCTATGGTGAGAGGTATGATTCTTTTGAATTCTACCCTCATTCATGTGTTGTTTGATATTGGTGCATAAAATTCTTTTCATGCTTCTCGTATTGCTGATTTGGTGAACTTAAAACACGAAGTCATGGCTTTTGTGATAAAACATCAAACTACACTTGGTGAAAGAGAATGTAGAGCCTTTTTGTGTATATCATTTTCTATAACTATTGATGGAGCTAATAAGAAATGGAATTTCACTGTCCTATAGATGGATGTCTATGATATAATCCTAGGTATAGATTAGTTGACAGAGCTTAGGCTCACATCAACTGTTATAGTAGATCAGTTAGTTTCACGACTGTGGACGGCGTCAGGTATCTCTTTAGAGAAGAAAGAGTTGAGAAGGGATGTGCAATGAGCTTGTTGGAACCAGTAGTGGAAACGATCTCTTAATATTTGGCTGTGTTAAACATATAATCGAGGGACAATATCACAAATAACAGTTTTCCAGTAGTCGTGGATCAATTTATTGATGTTTTTTCAGAAAAATTCTCACGGATACCACCTGTAAGAGATGTGGAGTTTACGATTGATCTCCTTCTGGGGACCAGTACTATATCACTCACATCTTATAGGATGGCCCCAATGGATTTAATGGAATTGAATGTGCAGTTGGAAGAACTGGAAATCAATGTTTTTATTCGGCCAAGCGTGTCTTCATGGGCAGAACCAGTTTTTTTTGTAATGAAAGTATATGGAACTTTACGGCTATGTGTGGATTGTCGTAAACATAAACAAGTTACGATAAAGAATAGATATCCACTTCCATGCATTTCTGATCTGTTTGATCAATTATAGGGATCCTAGGTGCTCTCCAAGGTTGACTTGCAATTAGGATATCACCAATTGTGAGTTCAGAAGGAGGATATTCCAAAGACAACATTCATAAGCAGATACAGACACTACAAATATGTAGTCTTCCCTTTAGGTATAATGAATTCACCAGCGGTCTTCATGGCTTTGATTAATCCTATATTTCAGTGATATCTGGATTCTTTTGTCATGGTGTTTGTGGATGACATATTGGTGTATTCAAGATCAAGGTCTGAGCTTGAGCAACACTTGGCGATATTGTTAGAAATCATTAGAGACCATCAGTTGTATGAAAAATTATCAATGTGTGATTTTTGGATACAAGAGGTATGCTTTCTAGGCCATGTTATTTCTGAGAAAGGTGTTTCCATAAAAAATAGAAGTTATTATTTCTTGTCGAATGCCGAAGAATGTCTTTAAAATATGATGTTTTCTTGGTCTAGCTAGTTATTACTGATGCTTTGTGTGTGACTTTTGACGACTAGCTTTGCCTATGATAGCATTGACAATGAAAAACATTGTATTTCAATTTATTTAAGATAGTTAGAGATATTTTCAAGAGTTGATGGTTTTCCTTACATGAGCACCCCTCTTGATTTTACCAGAATCAAGATAGGGGTATGTAGTGTATTGTGATGCTTCAGGATCGAGTATGGGATGTGTTCTCAGGAAAGGAGACCATGTTGTTTCTTATGGCTCAAGACGATTGAGAGTGAATGAAAATAACTACCCAACACATGATTTGGAATTAGATGTAGTTTTCCATGCCTTGAATACATGGTGTCATTAACTCTTTGATGAGAAATTCACTATGTTTACAGATCAAAAAACCTTGAAACACATTTTCTCACGGTCAGATTTAAATCTCAGGCAAAGGAGATGGATGGAGTATCTTCAAATGTTCAACATTGAATTGATGTATAAAATGGGTAAGGGAAATTCGGTGGCCAATACATTAGGCAGAAATTCATATTCTAAGTTGGAAAAAGATGCTTCAGATGAGTGGAAGTTGATTTCGGTCCTAGACGGCATGCATGTGGATTGTAAAGAAAAGGCTGATGTTTCAGTTTTAATTATAGTTACACTTGTTTCTGATTTGGTGGAGATAGTAAAGTAAGAACATGCATCTGATATAGAATTTGCTGCAATGGGTTCAAAACTCAATGGCGGGGAGACCATTGAGAGATGGAAGGTGGATGGGAGTTCAATTTTGCGTTTTTGAGATTAGATGGTTGTACCTTTAACTGCTCAGGAACAACTCCTTCATGCTTACCACCATCCCAGATGGGATGTTCATCCATGAATACAAAATATGTATAAGGCATTGAAGGTGCGGTTTTGGTGGAGCGGCATGAAAAGGATGGTGGGCGAGTTTGTCTCACGGTGTTTAACATGTCAATATGTCAAAGTAGAACATCAGTAGCCAGCCAGTATGTTGTAGTCTTTACCTATCCCAGTGTGGAAATGGGATCAGATAGAAATGGATTTTTTTATAGGTATTCCAAGAATGGTCTGGAAACATGATGTCATTTGGGTGATAGTGGATCTTATAACCAACTCAGCCCATTTCATCCCGATTCGTGAAACTCATATGGTGTAATATCATTCCAAAATATATATCTGAGAAGTGGTAAAGAGGAATGGTGTACCAGTTTCTATCATGTCAGACATAGATTTGAGGTTCACATCTCAATTCTGGAGATCCTTATAGAAATCCCTAGGAACTCAGTTGATTATGAGTACGGCGTATCATCCTCAGATGGATGGACAATCTGAAAGGATGATACAGATGTTGGAATACATGTTGCGGACTTGTGTAATGTATTATGGTGGCTCGTGGGAAGAGAATGTGCCTTTATTGGAGTTCTCATATAACAATAGTTATCAGGCCATGATACACATGGCTCTATTTGAAGCATTGTATGGGTGTCCTTGTCATTCTCCAATTTGTTGGATGGAAATACGTGAGTTTTCACTAGTTGGGCCGAGCCTTGTCCAAGAAACAATGGAGAAGAATCATTTGATTAAAAAGAGGATGGAGATGGAACAGAGTCGTCAAAAATCATATGCAGATCAATGCCGAAGACCGTTGTCATTTGCGGTGAGTGATCATATATTTTTGATAATCTCTCCAAGGCTTGGACATCGTTGTATTGGGAAGCATGGAAAATTATCTCCTCGATATATAGAAGCTTTTGAGATAATGGAATGGGTTGGAGAGGTGTAGTATCAGTTGTCATTACCACCATGGTTCAGTGTAGTGCATAATGTGTTCCATGTATCTCAATTGAAGAAGTATCAGCCTGACCCTATCCATGTGATCAGATGAGATCATGTTTACCTAGAGTCAGATGCTTCATTGATATATATCCTGGTATGAATTGTGGATATGCAAGAGAAAGTATTGTATGGGAAAAGCATCGGTCTACTGCGGGTTTTATGCCATCATGGTTAGATTTAGGAAGAGACTTGGGAACGCGAGAAAGAAATGAAAGAGTAGTGGCAAGAACCCTATCAGGAAAGCGATGGTTTTCTACTTTTTGGGGACATTAAGGCCAATGGTGAGGAGAATATAGTACCCTCAGTTTAAGTTATGTAACCCCTGTTTTATGCTTTTTAAGTACATGAAGCATATGAGAAATGGTTGGGAATGTGTGGAGACTTTTAATGTGTCAAAGGGAAATTGGATGGTGATGCATGGGCTTTACACGGGTTTCCCAAACCATGATGAAGTCGTGCTGGTGGTTTCACCGTGGAAAGAGGACACCGCATGGTGTACGTATGGTTTAGGAAAACCGTTCAAGGAGATCGTGAAGAGTGTCCCTTCTAAGTAGTGACTATTACACAGTTAGCACACGTTTTGACTAACTGTGAGGACTAACCGTGCACGAAGTCAACTTAGATCCTATTGTTAAAGAACTAATCTGTTTTATAATTTACCTCACTCATTCTTTCCTAGATTTCCCTAACATGGGACTTCTCTATAGTGAAGGTGGTAGAAGACTTACCAGGTTTTTTGGAAGCGGTCTCAAGGGTTTCCTTGGGGTTTAGAGGCCAGTTGATCAAGGTAAGTGTTGTTTCCTTGAGTTTTCTTAGATATCCTTCTTCCCTCTTGATGGATCCTTAGATCTACACCCAAGATGGGTAGATTTAAGGTAGTGTATGACTTTTATGTCGGGTTTTGGTCTTGTTGGTTATAGGGGATGGAATTTAAGGTGGTTTTGTGGTGTTTCCGGCAGGTTCATTGTTGGTTTCACCTATTTTGTTGAGGTTGGTGGCTTCACTCTCGATTCCTAATTCTTTTAACTTGAAGTCATAGTTAAAATTGATTAAATTTCATGGTTTAGATTGTGAAATTGTGGTGAAAAGCATGTTATAAATCTTCTTTAGTGATGATTTTTGGGTTTTTATGGAATTTTTTAAATTAAAAGAATGGTTTGTGCATATTTTTTGGGATTCTTGATTTTAAAATAGTGATTTTAAAAAATGGATTTTCTGGATTTCGAAAATGGTTTGTAGGAAAAAGGTTTTCAATAAAAGGGTATTTTTATTGAAATGGTTAAGGTTTTTCTGCTAAAAGAAACAGTTTTCAATAAACGGTTTGATTCTTTGTTGGAAGGTTTTAAACACACATGGTTTTGGCAAGGATTTTCATTGGTGTTTGGGTGTCTTCATATTCATTGGGATAGATAATGGTGAGAAGTACCCCCATCCAAAGGTTGTATAGATAAGGGTGAGATTTACCCCCATCAAAAAGGACGGATAAGGGGATGATGTACCCCTGTCAAAGTAGTCCACTAAGTGACAGCTTAGTGGAAGGATAGCTCACCACTCTCCAGTATAGGGAGCTCCTAGTTTCGGGCATGGTTTATTGTGTGGATTTGTGAAATGTAATGAATGTGCCAAAATGGGAAGGGTAATTTGATTGGAAACATTGCTTGGTTGATTTTCTTTAGAAATACGGTTTTTGTTGAAAAATGGTTGTAACATGGAACTTCTTATATTGTGAACTTTGTGGGAATTATTTTATAGAAATTTATTTATATAAATGTGGTAACATGTTTTATCCTAGAGGCATGGGATGGTAAGTCACCAGGGAAAACCTACTGAGTTTCATTACTCACCCCATTCTTTGGAACGTTGGTGCTTTTGCAGAGGTCATATACCGAGATGTTGGCAAAGGTAAGGTGTCACAAGTTTATAGCACTACTTCGTGATGCTTGGACTGCTTCGTGATGATTTGAGCTTAGAGCTTGTGGAGCATGGAGTTGGGTTGTCATCTTGTAGTCCTTTAGTTTGTCTTTCTACTGTTTACTATGATTTAATGTCGGTTTCTGTTCTGGTACTCTTGGTCATGGTTAATGATAAAATAAATGGTTGAGTTTTATTAGTTTTTATCATGCATAATTTAGTTGATTATTCTGGTTATGGATGTTGGTCATGTGGTACGTTCTAAAAGGGTAAATCGTCCCCCACTTTTTTTGAAACCCTTAGGCATTTATTTCCAGCCTTTGGAAGATTGGGGATGTCGCTTAAGGCCCAGTAATTACTCGTTGTACTCTCACGCCAAATAGGAAAAGTGGGTCATTACATTATGATATATCATCTCCCATAAAGTGTGGTAGATACTATAACAGGAACTCATGATTCAGTTCTGACATGGTTGGCCAAACCCTTAATACCTAATTTCCCATTTACTATAACATAGGTATCAAACCGACATTAAGATATTGATAAATAGGATGGATAATAAAAATAGATATCTCTATATCCAATGTTGGTGTTTTATGTTCATCCCCTACCTTATGTTGCTGAAAGGTATTTCGCCATCATGTCATGTATTTAAAAAACATTGAGAATCAATTATATCATATTCCTGTCATACATATAAATTCCATATTTTAGGTATTATGTAATTATCACATGCTACCCAACCCTAAATTCACTCTATATGATACTATGGTATCTCACATATGCTCCAGTATATCTCGACCTACCCACATTTGGGTTATCTATAATCTTAAGAATGGTTACAAAACTCTAAAAGAAAATCATTGGTAAAAGTCATCTTGGGTATGTCAACTATATTTTTTGAGTGAATATATATTTAAAAACACTATATGTGATAATTTTTAAACATTATATTCCATGCACCTATATCACATCTAAAGTATCATTCATAATTTTTAATCATAAGAAAGAGTAAGAATGGCATGTGATACATATGTTATAAGAATAATCCATGAACTCCTACTCAATTATCTCCCAAGGAGAAGAGTAATAACCATTAAATTATAAAAAAATATAAAAATTTAAAAATCATAGATCTGTAATGCTTCATTAAAAAACAATAATCTCATCCATGGAAACCTATAATCCTCTCATACATGGGTCACTGATTCCCTAAAAAATGATCCATACAAGGACAAAAAACACCCTAACTCTTATAAACCAAATAAAATATATTAAGAGAAAAGAAATTAATTAATTTTATTCCACTGTGTAACATTCAAAATATTTTTCAACTCCACCTTGGCTGAACCAGGTCACTAGGTACCGCAAACACACCCCTGCATATAACTGTCAACAAGTAAAACAAGTTGCCATATGACAAGTGGGGATACTATACCCTCAGTCACATGTAAACATACAGTATAACAAAAGAAAAATAATGAATTATCCATTATAATATAATAGTATCATAAGATATATATCATATCTTGATTATATATAATTCTAAATATCAAAACCATGTTATATAAAAATGAGTTATTGTTCATTTTAAACAAGTTTAATATCATAAATAAGATCTATCCTGGGATGATCATGTACAATAGAATTTATAAGTAAAAAAACAAAAGTAAACATCCCCAATAAGGGTACCAAGTCTAGTCTCAGCCCCACCCCCAAAACACAAATTATATATCCTAAATAAACTATCTGAGAAGCATAGATCTTTACCTTATATGGGTTATAAACCATAAAGTCTACTCGAATACTTAAGCACCAAAGCATGGTGTAAGTATTGGTCGGTGGTCTATATAAAATAGTGTCCCAATAATGTACAAAAAATAAAAATGAATACCCAATCTATAATTTTAATATAGACATAAAAAATAACATTCTACCTCATATATTTCTCCACCTAAATCAATCATGAACATACATGCTTCATCTAGTGCCAAAATTGTTTGATATACTCATTGATGGAATTGACCTCTTGAAAGTATGATGTATCACTCTTTGTATAAAAGAGTATCAAAGTGTTTTATAACCATCAATAATCAGAAGGTGGAATATTTATCATCATCAAAAGTTATCTAGGTGAATGATACATCACCAATGAAATTACATTGGTTAACATGACATCACCCAATGAGTGAGGCATCTCCACCATTAGGTATATGATCTACCACAAGTACCCATCCTTAGGTGGCTGATAAAAAACCCATACAACATACCATTGGTGGATGATATACCACTTTAAGCAACTCTTCATATAGATAATATACTACAACCATCAAACTATAGGTTGATGATGCACCATCAAATTTAATCTAAAGGTGGATGATATACCTCTTGTCTAGTCCCCATGTGGATAATGCACCACTAAAATAACCCCTCATTAGTTGATAGAATACCTCTATTAAAAGTATCCAAGTGGATGATACAAAATTGGAACTATTCTCATAGGTGGATGGTATACCACCGATATGATTTTTCGGGTGGATCAAATCAAACAATCATAATAACAAAAGTGGATGATGTTTTTCGATTAGTTTTCCTAACAGTGAGTGATGGATCATCGAATAAATTCATGTGGAAGAGATAACACTAACCAAATTAGTGAGGATGTTTTACCACAAATGATAGTGGAAGGAGGAGGAGTCACTACGCAGTCACATTAGTTATATTATGGTAATTAATTTATAATTTATATGTATTCTCATCCCATTTACAATCATTTAATAAAAGGGGGTTATTTTACTATTCCACTAACCCTCCAAACATTTGTTATTGAGGATAGATCACCTATAGCCTAACATATTCTAATGTTAATTCATAAGAAAGAATTCACTATGTCAATATAATAGGCCACTGAGGACAATTATTAGTTATATTTCACCCATTATTGGACCAATGCCAAGGATCTATTTTATAATACCTATGAAAAACTAAAATGAGGATATTGGTATTGATATATATTATCCAAGGGAACCATCATAGATCTAAAAATTTCATTTTATTCCATAAGTAATTATGAATTAAATTTAAATTAGTTTCCATAGAATATAAAATTAATTGGTGTTTCTTGTATTTTATACAATTTATGCCAAATTAATAAATACTAAAGGTAAATCTTGGTGTAAATAAATATTTATAGAATGGTACTTCTCAATGGAAACCTCGAGAAAATTTGGCCTTAATTTGTTGAAATTTAGAAATATAAAAAAACCATTAGAATAATCTATTTTCAAAAGTTATTAGTGAAATAATGAGAGAAACAATGAATAGAAGGAAAATTAGTTTTAAACATATCATTGAAAACCTCAAATATAAAATGGGATCTATATATGGCTACTAATGAAGGAATTCTTCCTCATGTAAGAGAGAAAATATTAATAAGGAAATTGAATTGGATGTACTACTGCTATGTAAGAAATGATAATAATCTACATTTCATTATATTTTGAAATAATTAATTAATTAATTAAACAAATTCAAAAATCCATCAATAATTTGGTAAATTTGATTCAACTATGGGTTACACACTCCATGTTCATCATATATATATTTTCCACCTAGAGATATTACCACCCCTACCACCTCTAAAGGGTACCCAGTACTAGAACACAAAGTACACAATGACATATATCGATTGGAAGATGTCCCTTAACCAGATATTTTTTTGCAAATAAGTAGTTAATCACATTCCAACACATCCAATGTAGATAATTCATTGAAATAAATAATGTTTTTCCAAAACTAGTTCATAATCATACATTATATAGATTTGGGTCATTACAAAATATATACCATAATGCTAAAGATCCTCCCTTCCCAATGAAATGAATCCCAATATGGTGTGAAGTTCTAATATATTAGATGAAATAGCCAACTACTCAAACAATTTAAAATATAAAAATGACCCAGTAACAGAAAAAAATTAATCAAATTTCTAGATGAATATAAAAAGTTAATTGCAAACTCATAATAATAACTCTTCCCATCATTGAGAATTATAATCATTCATCTCTCATTAACTACATTTATCACTATATCATTATGATAACTATATTTCCTAATCTCTTATTCATTATGGATTTTCCATTAATAAACCTAAACAAGTAATATGCCATAAACCTAGACAACCCCAACTTTGGGACAAATATTATAGTAGTCATTCAATTAATAATGAATTTTATCTTAGATATGAGTCTTTTCATTCGATCATACATGAAACAAAATAGGAGATATCTCATTGTACATTAAATTTATAAAAATCAACAAACCATACACAAGAATTATTATTCATACTACCAACACCATAAAGATATGAACTCCTTATGGTATTTGATAAATATTTCATTGATGGAGGCATACACCCATTATATATTTGGTAATTATAAAAAAACAAATACTAGATTGGTTATACACTTGACTATAAACCGATGTTATGATTATAACATGAATACTTAATCATCTATATAAATAATCATTCTTCCCCGTAAGTACTGATACGCCACACACTTAAGTGTTCAACATTTCTACTTTTTTGATTTTTCTATCGATCATATGTTGTATATGCTAGCCACTTCTACTTTCCAAAATCTAATACCCAACCCTATTTCAACATATATTAAAACATATTAATTTTTCTATCATATATGAACACCATTTTAAATTCACAACCATCGCTGGTTTGGTAAACTGAATACATCACTATATGTGTTCACTACAATAAATTATTTAGAGTACGCTCATTGTCATCTAATATTCCTTATTACCAATCATTGAGATGGGTCTATCCTGAATTTACTATTTAGTAGAACACTTAATCTACATTTTCCTACTCATAGTATCTTGATATAACAATCCGAATGATAAATTACGAATGTACCCAACATTTTTTAATAGGTTGTGAGTTTTGAATACTATCATATGTGAATATTTTAGGTGAACCCTATGAAAATAAATATGTTCCCAATAATTTCATAGTTATTATAATGGAATAAAAAAAGAAAAATATGTTTATTAAAGAAGATACATGTAGGAAGCATGATAGTAATCTAGGGAAGTTACACATGGACTATACAGAAATCATCCATTAGTGGAACGTGTTTGTGTTATGTTTACTGATAATGCTAAATGTGAATTATTTGGTGTCTATTCACTAGAAAATATTGTTTGGATCATCTATAATAAGTCACATACACCAGGATGTCGTTAGACCATTCCATTTCAAACTTCATGTGGACAACAAAAAAATTTATATAAATTACTGGTTACAATAATCTTTATATTATATTTTTGATTCAATATACTGGCAGTTTTGTGGTAGTAGAATTATTAAATTTACATACTGCAGTCTTTATAAAATATTCTTCATTAAATAATATTCCTCAAAGTGGTTGCATCAGGGCTGAGTATAGTAGTCAGGACAGTGTGAATGGATAATGTAAGGACACATCAAATTCTTCTAATTAAACGTTAGATTACTAACTTATCACCATTTATATTAGATTTGGCACTATGTGGCAATAAATTTCATATTCCAGGAACAAGATGAATCCATACATTGGGAGTACAATTATTCTTCTATTTCATTCATAAATCTATGAGTGGACCCTTAATATATTCATCTCTTTGTGTTATTTGTGTTATTCATTACTCCTTTATTATGTTTTCCTTCTACTTGTGACCAAAACATCTATCATGGGTATAACTCTTACATGGTTATATCCCTAGTATCATATCATTAATTACATCATAAATAGTGTTTTGTCCCATTGATGTCATATGACCCCTTATTACCAATCATGTCTCTTCACCTAGTCTACAAATAGTATACTCACCTTTTTTCACTCTATGGAATCTCCACATCAAACATATTGATAATAAAAATTCATTTAGATTTATATTCATTATTTTTATATGTGAGTAATGTTAGGTATGTATTTTGTTAGAAATTTTGGTGTTAAATTCATTATATCAATCTACGAGGTGACTAGGAGTGATGAAAATTCTGATCATCTATACCTTATCTAACGTGGAATTCTTATAGTGGATAATCATTCTTGATTCTATAAGCTATAATTGGAATTAATGTTTTTCATTACAAGTATCTATAATTACATCTTTTGAAAAAATTATCTTATTAAGATATGATAATTCCTATAAAATTCTTGATGGATTCCCTTCTTTCCCTACCAATTCTTCTTTATTACAATTTATTTAATTCATTTTGATTATATTACTTTTAACTTCTAATAATGATATATCAAATATATAAAAATGATGTGTTGTATCCCATGTTGGAGGGACCTCATTCTAATTCCACATATGTTCATTACTTCTTTACAGATTATAATGATTTCTATTCTTATTTTTAACAATCCAAAGATAAATCATATCCATCCATGTTTTCTACAAACATATTTTAAATTCTCAAATAATAGGTATATCCATGTTCTCTCAAATTATGGGAACAATATAAATAATGGATATGAAAATAAAATGGTTACAAAAAAATTATATTCATACTCTCACTCATCTAGTTCAAGATTACAGTGGTCCACCCATAAATATATATATATATATATATCATACTAATTGGATATATTTACCACCAAATGAATACCAAAAAACACAGATAGATATGAATATTCACTAATAATACAACATGAATATAAAAATAAGAATTTATATATGTTTATGTAACATTATTAATATACTGATTATCTAATCAAAACGTCAATACTTTAAAAAAATACTAATTGTATAAAGAACTCTAATCATCAATTAGATATTAAAAAGGTCTCATCTGGTATTTATCAATCATTGATAAACTATAAACATCATCACCTTTACATGAAATCATCTTATGGAAGGTCTATATATGATTTTAGGGAGAAAAATATTTTCGATGGTTTATAAACAGTGACCTTGACACTATAGTTAGGATTTAATCCAAAAATGAAAAATTTAATTACTCATAAGGAATGCGGTGAAACTGTTTAAGGAACCTCACGTTCCCCTAAATCATTAAAAATCACAAACATGTTATTGAAATATATAATAAATTGATCATAATTAATATGACACTAACTATATATCTAATATCACTATATCTAATCCCATAGTGGAATCAGTAGTATGTGAGTGGTAGGGTTCATTTTCTCTAAATATTTCATCATCTTCTGAAGAAGCATCAATATCAAAAGAATATCAACCTGAAAAGAATTATCTTATAGAAGAAAATATTTATTCCTAAAATATTTCTTTATTGATAATTCTTAATCAGGTGGGTCATATTTATCTTCTTTATAATAAGGAAAATATAATCCTCACTATAACAGACTCTATAAAATCGTATGTCCCACTTATATAGTTACTTCATCATTATTGAAGAAACTAAGGAAGAAATCACAACTACCTAAATAACATCAATAGAGTCATAAAACCAAATAATATTAAAGTCACCATAACATAATGTGGGTATCCAATAAGATTATATTCTCATAATTCTACGGTTGGTCAGAATACTGTTTTAAAAAATTGAATAAAATACTACTTCAAAACCAATATTGGAGTTTAATCTTATATATTTTCTTTGGAAATGATTATAATTTTCCTATATAAATATGATAATATTATCATAGTGGTATCATTCAATAATACTAGACCTAAATCAATAATTATTATCTCAACAAGCCTCCCAAAAACTACTTAAGAATCAAGTTATAGATCATTTAAACAAACCATTGTGTAAAATAATCATATCAATGGTTATTATGACTAATAATAATATCTTATTCCTTACCTATGAGACTAAAAAATTTATTTATGGATATAAATTTATAGAAAAATTCCTTCTTATAGTTTTTTACATCATTCAATCACCCTAGAGTGTGTCCTTGAATACGAGAGATCTTTATAATGGTAACCATTTCTTCCATTGGATGTTATTTCCAAACCATTATCCTGTAAAACTTTTAAGATTTATTAGAGTTTATTAAATTAAAACATATTTGATAGAGAAAAAAATATGTCCTCTGGAATTGTGATCATCTATTATAAGATAATATGGATATATTTTTAACACTTATTTTCAACATTAATAAAGATGTTAATTTTAAAAAGGTGATTCATAGTGGAATGAATTATGATCTTTGTAATCATTCCATAACTAATGTTTATAATATTAAATATCATTATCCTATTGAAGTAATAATATATATACGGGTTTGGGAGGAATTTTATGTCAACAAGTGAAAAAATTGTCCACTGGTAAGGAAAAACTTGTGATCAACTACCAATAACTTATTCATTTCCTTGAAGATGAAAAATTTGTTGAATAAAAATGGGAAACCCTTTTCCAAGAATAAACTCATGATTGGGTTCACTCAAATTTTCATTATAATTTTCGTTTCTAGAAACATGAATGAATGGAATAATATATACATAGTAAATCATTTTTTGTTCTAAGATATCAATTCCTCTAAACATTCTTACCATTAATCATTAAAAAATTCGTATCATTATTCTAGACATTAATATTTAGAATTTTTTATAAAATCATGGATAAATAACTAGTTAATATCGATGATATATTTCAGTTTTATCTATATATTGAATCCAAAAATATTATTATAGAAAAATAAACATTTCATTACAAAAATATAGAGTTATTTTATCAATGAATAAGATGTTAGTTGGATAGTCAAAGATCAATTTTTTTGATATGTATATCTTCGGAGGGAATTATCATCTACAACCTCTCATTGTATGCTATTATGACAATTTACCATATCATAATATTTTATTCATAAAGATTCCATAATTTATAGTCATTATTAACTACATTGTATAATTAATTCATGACCATTCAAGATACATTTGTATTATCACTACCTAGTTGACAAATAATGCTTACCTGAAGAGTAAGCGGTGGATAAAAGTAGATCATGATTTAAAGAGACTCTCAATGATTTTAAAACCATTAAATATACCATATTTCTTTAGGATCCATCAACTAGATTATAGTTATACATATTTTGGAGTTTATTTATTATAAAAAATCAAAATTTGAAAGGAATATATATGGATAAAAGTGTGTGTATTTCAATAATGGAAAAAATCATTAAAACTAAATATATATTGAAAACATAGAATTCAAAAAGGGATTTATAAGTTTAAGATACATCTCATTAAATAATATTTATTAAAAAAAAATTATGTGTCTTATTTCCATAGAATTATTTAGTTTATGTAAAATATTATACCATATCTATGACTAATCTGATGGACAGATTTTCTAATTAGAAATATAAAGGGAGATATATAAAAGGTGAGAAAATTTTATTACCACAAATCATATTATGATCTCAAATGACTATTACAGAAACGTTTCCTATGGTTTATACTCTTGAAACAATTAAAATACCATGTATTTATCAATACAACACCCTTCATGATATTCACATTACTTGAGCTCCTGCTGATCTTCTTTGAATATATAGATTTTACATCATCATCTATTGTCACAAAGATGATCCCTTCGTTGGTCTTCCGGTTTACCAAGTTTATCCTTTCCTAAAAAAATTTAGTCATAATTTAGATTATTTCTATAATTCTCCAAAAGGGGGTTTTCTTATCTTATGGTATTTTTAAGAAATGTATACAATTCCTATTATTTTTGACTGAGGAGTACTACCTCATTATTTGACCCATTACATACTAAACTATGTTTGAGAAAGATATTTGAAACTATATAAATATATAAATATCTAAAATATTATAGAATCGAATAATTATAGTTTATGACCCAACTATCATAAAATTTAATATTTTAGAATTATATATTTCCACCTAAAATTCTAAAATAATAGGAGAATCAATTTCAATTATTATTGTATGATTTGATTATTAGAAGATATCTTTATTCTCTTTAGTATTCATGCATATATAAAGAATAGGGGATAAAAAATATGTTGAAGAACGGATTTTTATCTGAGTTATTAATCACATTGATCCATGTGAAATTTCAAACTAACTATTTATACTATAAAGGCCCATGGAATAACACCATTACTTATCATGATTATTACATTCATCATATTCCATTATACAATAAGAAATATTTCTAATTTTAGAAAAAATATCCTCATAAAGGGCACCTTCAAAAAGAATTCTTACAACTCAACCTCAAAAAATTAATCCTATTTATTTGAAATCATATCATCTTTTGGTGTGTGTAAATAGGAAATATGTGTAACATATGTGAATGTGACATCCCGATCCTAGTTCACTCATATGTAACTGAACCTGATTGGTCACATAGACCCAAGAATTATTCCCCATACACCTTAGGCTTCCGACTAGAACCAAGGGTCTGTGATTTTATGGTGGGGATACTTTACAGTCATTATTAGAGTAGAACACAATGGTAGTATATGAATACAAAATAGTGCAAATAGTATAATTAATAGTGGAAATAATACAAGGTAGTGGAAATAAATCATCAACACTTAAATATAAGAATAAACACTATCCAGTATCACATAAAAATTGATTATGTCATGATTCTATTAAAAATTGGAGTAAAGGACATCAGGTAGAATACATAAATAATACATGTTATAAAAAAATTAACATTTGGCCAAAATCTATCTACAATATCATCGTGATCACAATATCATCCGTCCACTCCCTTACACCATCATAATATAGAAAATAACGAATCCATAGTTGTGAAATTCCATTTATCCCTACCTACATCCATGAAGTATGTCTACGTACTAATAGGAGACCCAAAAAGGGTTTAAGTAAAACTCAATATGCCACCACCAATGACTTTAATTACTATCCAATGTGTGAATATATGATAGTGATTTTGTATTTATATGAAATAGATGTTTTAAATAAAAAAACCATGTTGTCCTTGGTTCCTTGTGGGATATCTATATGATACTACCTTCTTGGACCTAATCCATAATTTCTCTGAGTACATTACATTCGACATTAATATTTATATCTCTAATACACAAGGCATACAACTAAGGAATCCATATGTGGTGAGAATTGTGTAAGGTTTCATAATTTCCATGAATTGGTGTATTATAAGTTATGTAAAATCCAAAATGGTATACCCTTGGAATTTCACCACAAAGGGGATTTTAACTAAGACTTAGGAATAAGTGTTATGTATCCTTGATTTGATACTTGAATGGATCCCATGGAATGATCCAAGGATTTTTGAATCATCAATCTGAATCCAAGGAGAATAATCCAAGGAATTATATTTATTCATTTGGAATTATAGGTGAACCCTCACTGTCATGTTGGGGAATTCACTCTATAAGATAAAGACTAAATCAAAGTGTTTTAAATAAATTGGTAGAGATGTCAATGAATGAGATGGCATCCCAAGATATCACCTAAGGAGATTCAGAATGTGAATCTGAAATTTCCCTTGGCATGACATATCCTTACAGTAATTCCTAGCCTCTAAACAGAGTCATAAATTATATAAAAAATACTTAAGTTCTATAATATTATACATTTCCATCATCAATTCAATTTTTATAATCAGATAATTATATTTATATTTAAGAATGAAGGACGTCAAAAGTATCCAATCTATATTGTAATTCAATTAAACTTTTTGTCATTTCACGTACACATGAAAAATGGTCCAACTGTGGTAAATATGTCATACTAAAGTTAATTTATCTCTTTCAAACATATTTTTATAGAATAAAATTTGACACACCTCAATAATGGTTTAATTACATATCATTTTATAGAATTTTCATTCACATCAAACAACACACCCTAATTACTATTTCACATTCAGATCGACACCCTTTGATGATGATAATTTGTTAGTATGGGACACCATTCCAACGATATAATTTTTTAATAAAATAATTAAACATTTAAATTTTATCTCATGTTATTATTGGTATAAAACACAAAGGAACATGATATAGAAAATAAAACATTTAGAAAAAAGTTATATACCATATACCATATCTCAGTAGACAACTCCACATATGATATCAGCTCTAGATTAGAGCTAAAATGATAAAGATTATGGAAAATAGAAAAACTCCCTATGTATAGAGAAAATTATATCACAAGGAAATAATATCCAATATAAAAAAATAAATTGATTAAATAATCAATAGGATTTAGAGAGATACCAAGAATGATCCAACATGATGAATAGTGGACTGATTGAACCTCTTATGAGGGAGATCACTAAAATACTAGGAGATTCCAAGGGAGATATATCCATGAATGGGAGATGTTGTGCATTCAACGGAATGAAAATAGGGTTATGTTTCATACAGATATAAGGTAAAAAGTTTAATTTCACCCTTTTCATAGGGGCACATAGTTTGGTTGTTTGGTTTTCCAAACTAGGAACCACCATGCATTGGCGTCTATTTAGGGAGAATCCACTCACTTGGTCCTTGATCATGTCTTAAAAAATTTCTCTGACATATTTTTCATAGATATACCTTTAGGATCACAAACCATGTATGATAGGAACATGATTACAAAACTGTGTGCAGCCCATACGTTCTCATATTCAAAACCCACACCCATTTTATCGATAGGGCGACGTTTTTGAAAAACTATGAACAAAAATTGTGACAAGAACTTGTGATTTATTAAAGATATTTTCATGGACATGAATCCTCCCTAGAATGTTAAGCCAAAATATGATCCTCTATGGAGTCACGTGGTTGTGATTCATGGTTATCCCTTACTATAGACCAACCCGATATCTTAATATAATTCTCTCAAAATAGGATCTTTGGGCTCCGAACAAGCCACATATGCTCCCAAATACCTCCATGGTCACATTGGACCTATTAAAATGATAAAATAAGGGACATAAAAAATAGGATATGTACATTCAAGAAAAATAGGGATATTGCAATTTCCCCTCATTAAAACAAATCCACCATGAGTAACCGAAAGAGAAGATGATCTATATATATAAATTATGATAGACACTAAGAATGTATGTTGGAATATTTCTCCCATGCTTCATCCTATACATGATTGTTAAACCGTAGAAACTAAACCAAACAATCTGAACAGCCTAAATAAAACATCATTATCTAGTCAATCATATGAATATGATATTTATCAAAAGTGTAATCATCCTCTAACTGAAATTATTCTCAATATTAATGACACAAATGAGATATATGAAACATTTCATCAATATTCATGTGTCTTTGAAGAAGATAAATCTAATATTCCATTTTTATAACCCTCTCTTTGACCTTAAAAGGTTTGATGAAGCAAGTTGATAGCTTTCCCTACCTGTGAAATAATTGATGATGGAATATAGGGTAAATAAATAGGATAACCCAATCTCAAACCTCAATCTCAAGAGGCCATTAGTGATACTCAACATAATAATTTTTCCAGTAATAAATTGTAGCCATATGGTTTTTGATATTTTTCCACTCTAATGCCTCATATATTAGATATTGTATAACAAATGATACCTCCCATATCTCTAACCATTGAATATGTTAATGTACTGTCCAACTATATAGTTCTATATAAGTATCCCTATTTGTAGTCACATGTAAAATATTATTGTAATAACACTCATCAAGAGGTTAACGTTTCCCCTAAAACCTCCAAAAAAGGACATTGGATCAAATAATTTCCTCTAAAAACAATATAGTATGCTCGGATAGACTATTAGATTGTGGCCCATGATTAGAAAAATTTATGTACCAAGTTTATTTTGTAACTCATTTCCAAACCATGATTAAAAAAATTGAATCTATAATGAATATAATAGTACAAATAACTCAATGAAATTGTATAATTTCAAAAACCTATAATCTTATAAGCTCATCCACTGAGAATTTCTCTCTAATAGGCTACATATGAGTGACCTTTGTCACCCAATCCATAATAAACCATAAAAATTCATTTAAATGATGAAATTTTATTAAAACCATAAAAAAATATAGTGAAATCATATTTTTACACTTTATAATGGGTACTAGCTATAAAATACTAGTTGGACAATGGGGTTCTTATTTTATATGTGGATATGTGGAACACCAAATAACTAAACTATTTATCTTCCTTTTCTTCTCCCACCACCTATACTGGAAGCGTAAATCACATTACATCATGGTAATTCTAGAATTTACTTCACAAATAGAATTATAATATTCTTACATCAGTTCATCCTATAGGTTTGTAGGAATCCAAAGAATCCCATGAATGCGCAAGATATCATCCTTGTCGACATTTTAAACAAGTGTACGGTCCCCTTCTAATAAACGTTCCATTAAGACTAAGCCTTTGAGATCAAAAAATGGTCTATTCTTCATTAAATTCATATGTTAATACTTAACTACATTATCAATAAGAACATGATTCCATGACACTCTAAATTCTCCAGATAAATCTCATAAAGAAGAAGAACCAGCTCCTAGTCGCTAATAGATTTCTATATAGGTTGTGTCTTATTTTTCCAGCTCAGATCATCCTTCACTACCTTGACTTTCCCAAGAATATAAGAAAGCTAAATATCAATGGATTGGAGGTATTAAACTAATATTAGATATATGATGATCAATTTAGGTTAATTGAATATTTATTTAATACATTTAAGATTTGTGTATACAATGTACTGAACGTTATTTCATGAATGGTCAGATTGAATTTATTTTTAAAGTTTTTTATATTATTGGAAATACCCTAGTTCATCTCTCAAGGATCATTGGATGTATAAAGTGTGTGTTTTTAAAAAATATTACTAAAATAGGGGTGGTTTTGACAACATATTTAATTAAATAACATTATTTATAGAGTTTAATAGGTGAAAAACCAAGTTGATGTTGAAAAATATGAGAAAAATGGAACCTTGTGAGTTCACTACACACATTTAAAGTTATTAATTAGTAGATATTAATAAGTCCTTAATTTAATTATTTGGTTGAAATTATTGTAATCCTGATTACTTTCAAAGAATTTATATCAAAGCACGTTGATACAAACCTTGACATAACTATCATATCACCACGGTCCAGTCCACATGCATGGTATCATAACATCCAAAGAAAATTGATATCTCAAAATAGTTGGGAAGAAAAGGATCCTTGTGTTGTCCAATTTTAATAATACAAGTAAGATATTCATTATTTCACACTTATTGATTAAAAGTAAAGAGAATTACATTCGATTCAATCAAAAAAATTATTCAAAAATGAATAAAAGTAAGATACTTATAAATGAAATTATTCAAAACCGAAAATAAATTAAACTAGTTGTATTAAAAGTTTCAGAACTACATCTACAATATTTGTAGCTCCCTTACAATAAACTCCCACCCTTTAGCCCAACATTGAGAGGATGAGGAAAGTCGGGTGGATCTCCTTATTGATTTCAGATATCCCTACGGGGATAGGGAGTTCCAAAAACACCAAGGGGATGGGAGGAATCATCTGGAACTCCAACATGGAATCACTTCTATCGCTTGGAATAACATGAAAATTGGGTACCCATGGTTTCATTTTATAGCCAAAATAGGAATTTGTTTTGGGAACCCAGATTTAGTTATACAACTTGTCTATCGGTTTTCGAAAAGTAAACAGCCATATAATGACTTAGAAAAAAGAGGAGATTAGTTTACCAGCCTCATGAATATATCTGTGTCAAAGTTGGTGGCCACTAGAAACATTTATTGGGATATATATTGAAAATATTGAACCTCAGTTTTTAATTTGTGAAAATATGGTCCCCTTGATAGATCAGTTTGTATAGGATAAAAAATGGAGGAATTGGGCTTCAATTTCTCAAGATGAGTTTTATCGCATTATTCTTTGGATTCCGAGACAACATTTCAGCCCATTTGGAACAACAAATTTTGATAAATGTAAAAAATAGTGGAGAGGTGTCCTTTGGATTCAATACAGCTTTTCCCATTCTTCTTTTGGATCATTTCCAACCCACTAAATGGCCTCCTCCTATAATAAAATCACCAAATCAAGTAGAATTTACATTTTAAAAGTTATAAATATTAATTTATTTAATCAAATTGAATGTTCAATTTGTTATTAAATTTCGAATTTCGAATAAAAATACAGTTTAAAAAGGATGTGTAAGAGTGAAATAAAATATTGAATCGTGGTGCAATCACACCCCCAGACAAAAATAATTTCACTCCTTAGAATAAATATTTTATAAAAATTATTCATAGAGATATTATAACCTTCATGGATATTTAACATTCAGTTAAAATTGTTATTCCAGATATAAATTTGATCAAAAAAATCACACTAAGGAGTTATTCTCCATTACCATGAAAAAAGACGTCTAAAAAATTGTATCAAAATGAAATTACAATAGACGCTTAATACCAATAAAATAAAATAATTAAAAAGTTAATCATTTCACAAATTCTCTATTTGTGTGTGTGACATCAATTTCATTCTTTTTTTTCCTATTTTATACTTAGTAAATATTCGTTATTTTAAAAAAATCTGCTATCAATATCTCTTAAACTGAACCTTTATTAAATCCATTGCAATCAAAATTTAAAACTCACTTACATTAGAATTCCTAGAAGTCATAACAAAATATCCCTAACTAGATATCCCCATATTTACTACATTTCATCACCCACTAAATGGTTATTTGTTTTTGTGTTTTTTTTGTTTTTGGAGGGTGTACAATAGTCGGATAATAGTTACACACACATAGTTCAATTTGTAACAATAACTAAATATATAATATAATTAAAGAATGTATATAAACAAAATTTTGGAAGGTATATAAAAATTAACCTAACATATTCTTACCTTCTATTAAATAATAAATTCTCACACTTCAGGAATTGGTGTAATGATGTGTGGAGAAATGAAGTAACACAAATTTCCCTTAAACTAATCACAGAAAAGGTACCATACTTCAAAGTTTTTTGAAATGATACAACCTTTTATATCATTAAGAAACAACCAATTTTAAGAGAATCCACACCATACTTTTTAATTCATATTGAAATGAACATTTCATCTGATTTTTTTTGAATGTTAAAATAATTTTAAATATGGAATATCCTTATTCAATTTCCATAAATTCCATAATTATATGTGAATGACATTTCATAATAAAGTCGGAATCAAAATTAATGTTCCGATATAAAAGTTATGGGGTAAATAGGGGGAAATTGGTAATACAATGCATCAATCCAAAAAGATAAAATGATGAAATATGAAGAAAATTCATAACTAACCAACTAATATACCCATCCCACCACACATAGAGTGTGCAGTGTCATCACTTTAATATAAGATAATGTAGGAATGAAGGATAAAAACTACTGGGTTTCCTTGGTAAGTTGCTTCTTGAAATTGTATTTCGTCTATTGGGGACTCCAGAATGGATTCATCAAAGTGCTTTAGCATATTACCATTAAAAGTGAATGATTGTGTGGCCTTTTAATTTTTACCATGAACAATACCGAATAGATAAATGTTAGCAACATTTTACTGTCAAAACTAGTGGTAACAAAGATTACTAAGATGCATATTCATCATTGAATTGAAAAGGAGAACCTTCTTCCCAGTATGAAACTAACAATGAAGGATGAGTTGGTCGTGGGAAGCCTTGGTTCTATCCTTATAAATCGTGGAGTTCTCAAATGAATCTATTTTCATTTTCTTCAACTCTTGAATATGTAACTTCCTTTGATAACCTTCACCAAAAATACTATAATTTTATTTTTTTAATGGCCCGGTGGGACAAGTGCTTTATCTCAATAGGGAGCAGACAACTCTATCCAAAAATAACCTAATGGGGTGAAATTTCAATGGGAGATTTGGAAGTAGTACTGTAGACCTTTAACGAATCATGGAGTCTAATACTCAAATTTTTTTTATTGGGATGATATTTTTTCTATATTTGGTTTTACTTATGAATTTCACACCATGACTTGACCACTAGTTTGTTGCTGATAAGAAGAAGACACTCTATGATTGAACCCATACTGATGCAAAATATATTGCATCATTCGGTTACAAAAATGAGAACCCTGGTCACTGATGATGAACCAAGGTAATCTGATCCTACATTATATATGGGTCCTCAAAAATTCCACAACCATCTTGGAATCATCTTTCCTTATGCATCTTGCCTATACCCATTTTTAAATATAATAATCATCTCGAACAATATATATATTTCTATATGAATTTTTAAAATAACCCTATAAATTCAATTCCCCAAACATCAAAAATTTCACGAAAGATCAAGGGTAATTGTGGAATTTCATTTCATTTATAGACATTCCCCATTCTTTGACACTGAGGACAAGATTTAAAAAAATCCTTAGCATCATATAATATGTTTTCCAAAAAAGACAATAATTGGGAACCTTGCGAACAATCTATTGGGGACTAAGGTGGCCTCCAAAAGTACGAGTGTGGAAAAACCTAAGGACAGACTGCAACATTCTATCAAGAACACAAAGCCTGAGGACCTGATTACTATATCTTCTCTAAAGGTAGGGTTCATCCCAAATGTACCAATGAGACTCATGTTTTAGAAAGTCAACATTGTTTTTTTAATCAGTAGGAATACAAGATGCTACCAACTAATTTACAAATTTTGGATAATAATGAATAACATCTTGCACTTGCTACAGTTTCTTATTATGAAACAAGTCATTTATGGAAATAAAATGGTATGATTAAATTTCCATGTATGGGATAATTCTTCTGTTATGGTCAGCCACCACATTCTCTACTCCTTTTTTTTCTATAATTTCTAGATTTAATTTTTGAAGGAGAAGCATCCAGTGAATGTGATGTGGTTTGGATTACAATTTCATATTGAGATACTAGAGGGTTTCATGGTCTGAGAACACAATGAATTTTGACCCGAAAAGGTTTGACATTAATTTATACAATAAAAACACAATTGGAAGGAATTATTTTTTGGTTGTGTTGTAGTTTTCTTAGGCACTTTCCAAATTATGTATGGAATATGAAATTTCATGTGGATCTCTGTTGACCCTGTGTGATATGATTTCCCCAACAGAATATTTACAGGTATTAGACATGAGATCAAATGGTATATCCAACTTAGGTAGTTGGATTACCATGGGTGATGTAAGACTCTATTCTAATTTATTAAAATCTTCCTCAAATTCTTTATCAAAATAATTTATTCTGATTTTTGGAGTAAACGGGGAAGGGGGAGTGAAATCATACTAAAATCATGAATGAAACAATGGTAATATCCAGAATAACCATAGAATGATCACACATACCTCCCGTTTTTTGGAATAGTAGGGAAGAAATGACATCAACTTTTCATTTATCCACTGGGATACAATCCCTAGAGATGAAATTCCTCAATAAAATACATTTTTGCGGCATTAAATTTTATTTCTCAAAATTTAATATGATATTATTCACAATAGAACAATGTAGGACTAATCCAAGCCTACTAAATCATTTATCAAAAGAGGAGACATAAATAGTGAAATCATCCATGCAAACATTCATCTAATTCTCCAGGTAATCCAAAAAAATACAAACCATGCATCATTGGAAAGTATCTAAAGCAATGCACAAACCAAATGGAATCCTCCTATAGGAAAAAGTGTCAATGGGTAAAGGGAAGGTCATCCTTTCTTGATACTCGGGGGAAGTATTGATTTGAAAATATCGTGAATACCCATCAAAGAAATAGTTTTGGGACTTTCATGTTATCCTCTATAGCATATAGTAAATGAAAAGTAATGGGAAATGGTCATTCCTAGTGTATAGGTTTAGTCTGTGATATTATATACAGTCACACCAACTATTATACACATGAGTTGGGACAAATTAATTGTTTTTATTTTCAATTAATTTATGACCAGTTTTTAGGAACTAATTAGACTATATTGATCCATTGGTTATAATAGATAGGGTAAATGATTTCGGAAGCCAATAATATTTCCCACCTTTTTAATAACATATATGAGGTTTGAGTTCAATCGACATTGTTCTTGCCTAAATAGTATAACATTATCATTATCAATATATTATCTATGAAAATTGATGGGATAACACTATGAATTTAAGAAAGTTTCCATCCCAATGAATTATTATACTCTCTCAAAATTTCAAGTTGTTGAAATTCATGCCCTAAATGATGTGAACTAGAAATGATGATAGGAACATTTTTCCCATTCTTAAGATATGATTTTTTTTAAATCATGAGGTAGTTGATTATGTTCCAACATACGTGGATTTTGGGTTAATGGGAGTGAATGTGATAGTTATATGTCAATGATATCATCTAAATTCTCAATGGTTTCATCCTCATATATAAAATTATCTTTTATAAGCTTAGCAGTACCATCAATGGTAATGGAATCCTTAGTTTTCAGGAAATCAGGAAATTAACAAACATTAACGAAACTTTGTCTAGACCTATATGACATTCAATGAATGATTTATTTCCTAAAATTTCTATCATGGATGAAAAACCAGAAAGGGTATCATGGTAGAAAAAATAAGTTTTGGTGGAGGAAGGTATTACATCAAATAAATTAATTGATATAGAGAAATTTTCTTTTGAAGGGAACTTTAGGGAATCAAGGATGTTGAAGTTGAAAATGTCACAATCAAACTCCATAGAAAATGTACCATTGTGGAAATTCATTGTGTTTTTTTCAATTTTCAAAAAATTTCTCCCCAACATAATAGGGGCATGGCCATTTATACAATCATCTTCCATTTTAGGAACATAAAATCTAGCATGAAAAATTATGTTCTTTACCCTCTCAGGAACATCCTCTTACACACAAGTGAGGTGTCTTGTGTTCTGGTTTACTATTTACACATTAATTCTAGTGTGATTCAGTTCCATAACATTCAATGAAGAGTTAATGGGGTGTGTAATCACATTTATAGAAGCACATAAGTCAAGCATATCATAGGAAAATGAATACTCCCCTATGGTGCACAGAATGAAGAATGTTCCAAGATAATTGTATCTGTAAGAAGTGATGGATCTATAAATTTTGATAGGTTCCTCCCCATGATCACATTTTCATGTCCTAGGAGTCACTTTTTGTGTGTATAACTCTCATTGAGAAACATTCTATATCATATAATTTTGTTCATAGCATTGTTCAAGGGGATATTAACCAACACTTTTTTATTGTTTCCAATATTTTATTATCACGTTTAGTTTCTTTTTGTTATATTTATCTGGTGTCCCTTTGAATAAATGGAAGAGGAATATATTTCCTAGGTGTTTCATCGAATGAAATATTCTTTCCTTTGTAATGGATTCTCTGAGGACAAGTTTTTTTCACATTTGGATGATTTTTAGTGGTTGGGGTAGTAGTTTTCTTAGGAGGGGATCACTCGAATGGGGGATTTATTGGGATTTTAAGTTTAGTTCCACTCCAAAGGGTATTGGAACTGATATTTACATTATCTCGTGTGTTGACTAGTGTATGATAGGGTAGTTTACCTGAACCATGACATTGAATTTCCCCCACTGAGTTCAGATGTTGTCTTAATTTGGTTCGTATGTCTTATATGGTATCTTGAGTGGTATTTTTGGATTTTTATGTTATTGGTATAAATTTATTTCATCATGAACTATGGGATATGATTATTTTTCAGAGGGGATGGTAAGAAAGGCATTTGTGGTGGTTATGTATTTCTGGGTGGTGGTGGTGGATGACTACTTTGGACCGGTTGGTTCCATTATTGATAAGGTTTTTTAGTACCACCCCCTTCCAATAGGTTTGTTTTTTGTTTCTACTCGTGTTTGGATGGATATTAAGGTTCTGTCATAATGTTTTAATTGTAGGGGATACGTAGAAAAATTTCCTCACAACTCTTAGAAGATTTTCTCAGTTAAGGTAATTGGTTAAAATAATGGGTGTTTGAAGAACAGATACCACAATGTATTGGAGGAGGAGATTGGGATATCCCGTGGGAAAGATCAAGTTGTCAGAGAAGGGAACTTACCTCTTCAAACTTCTTGTTCGACTTATTATCAAATTCAGTGCTTTGTAACTCATGGAGTCCTCAAATGGGTACATTAGATCTTGAACTGAATTGTTGAGTGTCTTATGCCATGTTTTCAATTTGGGTTCTTGTATAAATTGGGGTCTTATTGACTAACTCATCACATGTAGTAGAAATAATCATATTTCGATCAATATTAATTAATCCTTAATAAAAATATTGAATTAATTGTTGATAACTTATTTAGTGGTGTTGAAAACATGAATAATGCCTATTAAATATTTCCCATTATTCATGAAGCATTTTCACTTGTGATATACTTATATGACATATTTATTTCCTTTTAGTCGTAGTTCTAGAGGTCAGGAAGTATGTTTCATGAAAAATGTGTTTCATGTCCCCCAAACCTCAAATTGGTGAATTAACATACTAAAGCCAATATTTTACAGTATCTTCTAATGGAAAAAATAATTCCCTAAGCTTTATCTATTCTTCATTCACATTATTAGTTTTTAGGATTGAACACACAATGTGAAATTATTTTTAAAGCTTATGTGGGTCTTCTCCAGTGAATTCGTGAAATCTTGGCAGTATGTTACTTAAACTGGATTTTAGATCAAAATTGGGTGACTCGCCTTGCATTTGAATATATGTGGGTTGGATGTCAACAAATGGTGAGATTAGTTATTTTAGTCATATGTTTTTTATATCCATGTTAAACTAATTATGTTATGTTTTAACATGGCTTCCAAAAAAATAATAAGGATCGAGAAAATATTCAATGTTTCAGGTGACCTCCTTGAAAGTGTTCCCCTATGTGTCCTGGTGTGGCCGAGGTAGGATACTCTCCAGTTTGGGTTCAAAAGGTGGTAAATCTACTGAAGTAGAATGCATCATGCATAGAACCTATACATGAAATAAATTTGAACACAAAAATATATGTAATGGTATAAGATAAAAAAAATCCACAAAATTTACAAAAACCGTATAAAAAACACGCACCAAAACAAAAGAGGTCACTTGTAATGACACCAAAATTTGAACTTGTTGTCATGAAATTGAAAATTTATTATGTTTTATTTTTTTATTTATAGCATATGGATAACCCTAGATCATCTCTCAAGGTTTTTTAAATGTCTAATGTGTTTATTTTTAATAATGACTACTAAAAGAGGGGTGTTATTGAAAATACTTGTAATAACATAACATAATTAAGGGAGATTAATAGTTGAAAATCCAAGTGGATTTTAAAAAATTTGAGAAAAATGGTTCATTGTGAGTTCACTACACATATATAAAGTTCACCATTAATAGATATTAATTAGGTTTTGATGTAAGTCTTTGGTTGAAATTAATCAGAATCTAGATTACATTCTTGGATTTTATATCAAAGCATGTTGATCTAATCCTGGACATAAGAATCGTACATAAAACATCCATATCTCACACATTCTATATTAAATTCCAATGAAAATTGAAATCTCAAATAATTGTGGAGGAAAATGATTCGTATTTTTTCCCATAGGAACAATAGAAGTGAAACGCTCAATACATCACATTGATCGGTTAAAATAGAAGATAATTCTATTCGATTCAATAAAAAATGAATTAAAACATGAATTAATGTAAGATAATTCTTAATGAAATGTTTTCAAACCCAAAATAGATCAAAATAGTATTAGTAAATGTTCCGGAACACCCTTTACATGCTGTGTATCTCCCTCACAATGAACACCCACCATTCAACCAAACATTGTGAGGATGAGGAAATTTAGGTGGGTCTCCTTCTTCATTTCTGATCTCCCTATGAGGATAGGGGATACAAAAAATAAAAGGGGATATGTGCAGTCATATGGAACTCCAAACTGGGTGGAATTAAATTAATTGTTCAAAAATTCAAGTGGGATGCCCATGGTTCCCTTTTATTGCCCAAATGAGAAATGGTTTTGGGAACCCAGTTTTGGTTATACCACTTATATCTCAATTTTTGAATATTACACAACCATATAATGTCTAATAGAAATAGTAATGTTTTTATAATACCTATTTACTATCTTCTTATCAAATTTGGGGGCCATTGTACACCTTTATTGGGAGATATTTTCAATATACCCAACCTAAATTTTCAATTCATGGAGATTCAGTCCAATCAGTTCAGATGGGCCACCAAAAGAAAGAATTAGGATTCTGTTTCTTAATATTATTTTTACCCCAAAAAGTTATGGATCCAGAAACAAAATTCCATCCCATATGGAGGTATGGATTTTACATAATGTGAAAAATAGTGGACATGGATCCTTGGGATTAAAATGCAGTTTGGCATATTTTCCTTCTAGATCATCTCCGGAAATCCAAATCACCTCATCCTTCAATAAAATCACAATAAAAGTAGAATTTTCCATTATGATAGGGGAAAACATTATATTATTGAATCAAATGGGATGTTCAATTTGTTATTAAATTCAGAAGTTCAAATAACAAACTAGTTTAAAATATTGGACTATGTGTGAAGTAAAGAAGTGAATCGTTGTGAGTTCGCGTACCGCTCTCTCCACAAATAATATATATATAATCATAATGTAGGAACAAATACAACTACCTAAATATAATGTGTTATTTAATTATTACCATGTGGCCTTAATGTATAAGATTCATACACCCTAACCCACCCCCTTGTAACAATGTGTCACTCATCCCTATACATGATGCTTCACAATACACAATGAACATTTATGAGTATTAGGTATACGAATAATTTTTTATGATTTCATCCTTCCATTCAACTCATGAAATGATTTTTCATAGGCTTCATAACCTATGAATTTGACCCCCTTCTTTTTTAGGCATGTAATAGGTAGTGAATGGCATGAAAAATCATGAATAAAACACAAATAATATCTAGTATGACCCAACAATATTTGAATGTAAAATATGTTCTTGTAAATATCCAAGGAAACAATGGATATTTCATTCTCTAGATCTATAGTTACTCTTGATTATGAAATAATATGACCCATACGGTGAACTTTATCAATCCAAAATTGGAATTTTATTAGATTTTCATATACCATGTTCTCTGTTTGTGTTTTAAATATTATATCAAAGTGTTTTCTCGGATTTTGTCATGTTCGAGAATACACTAGGATATCATCCTCAAAAATCAATGAAAAATAACATAGGTACAAGTGAGAAAACTAATACCTCAATTCTATAAATACTGTTAGCACATTCGTGAGACTGAAAGACATCACTAAATAATTATAAAGGCCATATCTTATTTGAAAAGTTGTAGGTAGTATGTATGAAGGAAAAAATCACACTTGATAATAACATGAACTCAAATCAATCAATGAGAAAACTTGAGAACATCAGATATTGTCAAAATATATATGATTTAATGGAACTAGTTCTTAACTATAAACTAATTCAACCATTGGTAATCCACAAATAGCCTAAGTGTCCCATCTTCCATCCAAGAAAAAATAAGGGGTGCCCCAAGGTGAAGTATTTGGTTCAATAATCCCTTTGACTTTTACATCATCTAACTATATTTTTATTTTGAAAAAATCAGTAGGTACCGTAATATTAGGATGGATAGATAATGTTGTCACTCCTTGAACTAGATCAATAACAAACTCTACCTCTCCCATAAGAAGGTACCAAATATAAATCATTGGGGAATATATCCATCAAATGGTCAACCACATGAGGGAATTATATCTAATGTATTCCCTAATACCTCATCTAAACACAATATATCAAGGACGGCACTCTTCTCATACCCTGATGCTTAGTTCTATCTTGAGTTTCATGGACATCTCACTAAATGATTTATAAATATCTAACACCCTTGGGTGATACGAGAGATACCTAGAAATGATAGAAATTGATAAGGGAAAAAAGGAACTAAATATTCCATCCCAATAATTAAAATAAAACTTATCATCTCGAGGGTGAAAATATTTTCAATGAAATTATATCCAACTATCTCAAGGGGACACTATATTCATAGGCACACACTCTGAGATAAGACTCCCAATGGAGTATCAAAATTCATTACATCACAAAATTTTATGATCAGAAATCTATGAGTTTCCATTATAACTACAGATATGAATGAATGTAGGGAAACTATATCAAATAAAATAAATTATTTATTATAGGATAACAATATAATTCTTCAAGTTATAGATGTGTCGAAACAATACCCTAGAGAGATTTGATAACTGTATATATCTGGAATGATCCTCAACCTTAAGTTGCAGCATGAATACTATGAGATGGTCCACCCTACCGAAACTACATATTAGAATTCTGGATTCCTCAACCTTTCCCATCATCTCACTAGCCGCAGGATGAAATCTTCTTCAAAAAACACTGAATATGACCGACATTTCAAAAAACATAGCATTGAACATGGTCCATACCCCATTAGGTCTTCATATTTCATGTCCTACCGCATTGATGGAAAAATACAAGGGTACATAGGACCACATTTTGATTTCTTCTTCCGTAGAGAGAATGTTGAAGATGATGCATCTAGATACTACAAAAAGAACTTCTCTATCAATGTACTAAATTGTCATTCCCCTCACCTTTATCCTCCCTCAAATTATTCTACATGATGCAAGACTTTATTAATATCTCATTATTAGTCATTAGACATAGGGAATTCATCTATGATCAGATGGCATACCAAACCCCAACCTCAAATCCCTTAAATCTGGATAGCTCATCCCCATGTAGAGTAGGAACAAAATGATAGAGAACTGTGAAATGCATGTGGTAGACCATCATTGAAAGTGTACCATACTATAGATTCATAATCTATCTTTCTTTAACAACCCAAACTTATAGAAATGAAACACGGTTTTTTATTGAATATATGTCTTATCATGTAATCTATTTATAATAAACAAATGGAATACTTTATTAATTTCATATTGGTAGATTATCTTAAATTTAAAAGTACATTAAGAATCATAATGGTTGATAATATATACATTTTATAAGAACCATTAATATTAGTATATTAATGGTTATGATAAATTCTAATTGATAAGGAAAAAAGATGTGACAACCTCGACTAGTAGGATCATATCTTATGAGCCCATTTTTCATCGCTTCCAAGGGAGATATAATTACATGTATTTTTCTTTGTCCAAGCCCATGATAATATTCAACAACTGAAGCGTGGTTGAAATCATATATGAGAGATATTCAATCTCATCAACATCACATCTGAAACCATGTTCAGTATACCACCCTATGAATATGTCACCATCACACACATTACCCTTAGTGAATTATCTAGTTTAATAATGTGATAAGTTTCTAGGAATTAAAAGTGTTATTATTTTATTATATTTTTAATAAAACAATTATTATATTTAACCCTGTTAAATATTACTTTTTAAATGATTAAATAATGAGTCACTTAAAAATTATATATTCATACGGTGAAACAGAATTTGTATTTTCGAAATATATAGTTTCAATAAAGTCACTATTTTGATGAATTAAATAATTTCTAAAATAAATTATATTTATATAAAATATTTTTATTAAAAATATATATTAAATATAAAAGATAATATTATGTTATAAATTCAGTTGTAATTTTTAAAACAATCAGATAAAGTATGAATAAAAAAAACATTATTTTTTTATTAAATGGGGATTTTGATTTAAAATTGTACATTATAATAGTTATATAATAATTTTGACAATAAAAATATTATTTTTTAAATCATATTGTCATATTTTCTAGTGGTGATTTTTTTATAATTTTTTGGGACATTTAATTTCTTGGAAAAAAATAAAACTGGTAAAAATATTAGGTATGTATTATAACATCATATTTACCCAAATCTAGTGTAATATAATCCATAAAATGTATAAAGAGAAAATATATATTTAACCTTATAAAAAATGTGATTTTATATTATTATTTTTAATTTTATTAAACCTTAATGAATAATCTATAACATATATTATAATATAATGTTTTAAATTCAATTCATTTAAAAAATGACTCACTTCCACATCACCTAGGATATTACATTAATAATTTTGATTTATAGATATATTAAATAGTTAAATAAAACACACTTTGGGTGAAACCATTGTAATAAATCATTTGATGGGTTGTGGTTTGAAATATTTTATTATTTAATGTCCAAAACATGGGATTTTAAATTAATAATGATTTCCTATCTCTTTTATTATATAGCCCCACCAAACCTTATAATAATCTTCATAAAAACCCAATATAGAAAGAATTTATTATTCCCATCCTTATTTAGAGTACTCCCAAGGTTCCCCATACTCTTATGAAGTTACTCTCATTATTGGAGAAGAACCCTCTCAAGGTAATGGGTCCTCTACTTCTACTCTTTATTCAAGTGCTCTCTTTATGTCATGACTTTTCATTTAAAATTGTTGAAGATTGTATATATTTTTTATACAGACCTGTTACTATCCTTGGGATTCATAATTAATGATATTCCCCTTTAGATCTCACTCTCTGCATCTATGAATCATTATGTACACTTGTTTTGATTCCAAAATTATCCTATGATTTTCCAAACAAAACAATTGTGTAGTTAACACCCATCACCCTTTCCACTCAAGGGTATTCACTGATTTATAAATATCCTTAATTTATTATGTTTTTACTATAAATTATTTAATCATGCGTTTAAAATTGATGAAAGAAATCCTTATGGTGTATGATATAAGTGTAATACTTATGATTGTAAATGATATAAAAGTGATGTGTAGGCCCAGAATTATATACCCCTCCAATGCATTGGGTACTATTTTTATCTCATATGATTCTTTGTATTGGGAATTTAAGATTATCATAATAACTCTATGTTATGATTTCTTATCTTTTGGCCTTCAAATATTTTTATGCTATCATACTTTATATTACTTCTATATTACTGTGTTACCTTTATGTAGTAATGGTATATCATGCCTCATTGAACAATACTATGATTATCACCCCTCTTATGGTACCTTTATATACTTATTGGATAAAATGTATTTAATCACATTATTTTATGATTTTTTAAATCTCTTCTTGAGCATTATAGATTACCCATTTCGTTTATATATCACCCAATTTCACATGACATTCTAGAATATAAAAGACATAAAAGGGAATGTTTCTGAATTTTAAAAGAATGATGTTTTAAATATGTTTCATTTCAATGTCATATGCATCTGATATCCTAAATAAACTAGTCCTCAAGATAATATTGGTTTGTATTAGTTTATTATTTATCAAATAAATCATGAATTAATGTGAAATAAAATATTGGTTGTCATATTTGGTATCAGAGAAAGTTTTTTTTTATTTTTGGGGATTAGGATTCGAAAACCATATTAGAAACAAAAATAATAAAATTCAAAAAAAATCAGATAGAATTTTTGTCATTGTATATATTAATTTTTTTCAAAGAAATATATCCATTTCTAGAAACTACGGGTGGATATGGCTCTCACAATGTTGTGCCTAGGGGTAATAACCCTGAAAAGGGAGCATAAAGCTAGTCTTGATCATTATTTGGTTCACAAAAATAGGGCTTAACGCACACCTCATATGATTTTTCATTTGGAAATTATTGGGTATATTGAAAGTCTCCTTATGAAACATTATTAAGGGAACAAAATTTCACATAAGATTTTCATTTTATGAAATATATCAAGGATTACATATATTGAAACCTAGATATTCAAATTTTAAATAATATATGTCATTTTTGAGTTATTCTATAATGGTCATGGTTTTCCCATTTTTCATTAATAGATTAGAAATTATCAACCCTAATTTTAAATATACTTTTAGTAAATAACTAGAATTGTGAGAAACTATGTCAACCATCACTATGAGAGGAATTGTTATGATGGCCTCAATGAGATACCCAACCAGATGGGAGTATGAATTATAAACATAATGAAAATAAATTCCCATTTGACTTGGTTTTTTAATAGAAATAAGAATTAATAGGAATTACCAAATATCAATAAGAATGAGAATGTTTAAATTGATACCTTTATGAGACAAAGGCCTTCAAATTTTAGTGGATCTTCTGATCCTTTAGTCAAGTAGAAATGCATTGGACACATTGAAAACATATTCTCTATCATTTAAAGCCATATGAAATAAAATTTCATTTTGGACATTTATCATATGAAGGGATAATATTATAAATGGTGTACATTTTTCAAAATAAGAGTCTCAAGGAGGAGATTGAAGCAATGGAGTTGTTGGAATTCCAAAAAAAATTATTTGATAAATTTTCCCACTCACTCTAGCTTAGGATGTAGTTGGATTTCATTAGACTTAAGAAAAAGGATGATGTATCCATTGGGGAGTATGAATTGATCTTCAATAGACATTATTGATATTCCTCCATATTTTTTATTATATATAAATGTATGTTTGAATGTATCTTTAGTGGGATAAAGTCATGTATATGAAAATACTTAACCATTTTGGACTTTTATAGTTATAAGTAATATTTTGGATGTCCCCTCAATATTGAAATGGAGATCAAAAAATATCAAGGTATTCAAGGGGATAAGAAGTAAAAATAGAGTTCAATGCTACTGCTGTAGTGGAGAAATAAATTGGTGGTAAGAAATTACATTATACCACTTATTAAAAGTGTGGGAAAAAGCATCCCATATATTTATTAATGGGGATAATTAAACACATTAGGTGTAGAAATTATGGGCATATAGCTTTAAATTTCATAAAAGATAAACCCTATAATGTGATAGAAGAATTTAATTATTCAATGAACATTAAACTAATCATAAAATTTTTCCACTATGAAGAATAAGGAAAATATGATAATCAATTCCCTATTTTGAGGGTTTTTTATGATAACTAATGATAAAAACCTTTAATACCTAGTGAGCATGGGAGATAATAAGCCATCAAAATGACTGAGGGGGTCCCAACAGCTAAGTAGTGATAGTTATCAGGGTTATTAATTCCTGAATAAAAACATTGTAATTTATTCTACTTCTACACATTCTTTAATATCATGAAAGTTTAGTTGAACTATTCAAACACCACCTCAAAACATGGATGTTGAGTTTTTATTAAATAATGAAAATAGGTCAATTGTTACATCCCAATCATATAACTCCACCCCTATCAAAAGATTTAGGATTAATTACCTATAAAACATTGTGATACTCCCTCTAATGAAATTATATTCTATTCTGTAAATATATTTTATTTCCACATAAAGATCCAACATCAATTACCAATAGAAGGAATTCACCCTCTATATCACAAATCGTCCTATGATTCGATAAGTGGGCAAAGAGGAGGACGAATCTCTTTTAGTATCATCATATAAATATTAGATATTATTTCCCTATGGGAAATTTCATCCAGTATAATATATTGATACGAAAAAATATCATCCTTGAACACATTCAAATTATAATGGGATTCTCTAAAGTGTTTCCCAAAATAACATGATGGTATTCCTCTTTGTGTTGTGGTTCAATTTTTTATTGATCTCATACTTATAGATTTTATGATATACTATACACAATATAGATTGAAATTTTTTTAACTATAGGTGTTTAAGAATAAATTATAAGAGAATAAATATGATGAGTTTAAACACACATGTGCTTCTCAATGGGGTGCACCAGTCAACTTTGTTCTGAAGAAGGATTTTTAATGCACCTCTACAATTATTATCATGAGATATATGAGATAATGATAAAGAAAATGTATCCCATTAAATGGATTTATTAATTTGTAGCACCATTATTATTTTGGAAATATTCCTCTTTAAATAATTTTATATAGTGTGTTACACGCAACATAGAGTTTAAAAAAAACCCCATATACTCTTAAAATATTTTATTTAAAATGACATTTATCACATAGTTGTTTGATTATAGGGTATGAAATTGAAAAAAAAATATGTAAAATATGTGGTTATATATTTATAAAATTAACTAAATTTATTTTAATTCATTATAAATGTAATTAAATATAATTTCAATGTAATGGAAATATATTTCTAAGAAATAGTTTTTTTATACATAATGTATTTATATCATAATTGTGAAAATAATCTTATTATTGAAAGATTTTAATTAAATTTATATTCTATTGTTTTATCAAATGATTTGAAAAATTATCAAATATTTTTTAGGCATCGAAAACGAATAATATAGCTTTATCCTTAAAATGTATTTTCTCAAAAAATAAGTTTATATTACATTTTAAGAAAATAATTGAAAATTAATGTATACCATTTACATGTATTCTATTATGTAAAATTAATTTTAAATTTAGAATTAGTAGGATCAAATTTCTTCAATATAACCATTTTATTTTCAGTTAATATGAATAGTAATTGGGGTATAATTTTTCACCTCATTATAGGACAATCAGGATAATCTAAACTACAAAAAATCAGTAGGGAAATAATTCTTTAACCAAATTATTATTGGATGAAATTAATATTACCCTTAATAACTGGTTATCTAAAATGGGGTTTTAATGGAAAATAATCAATTAAAATGACTTATATATATTTAAGTAAAATAAAGTTACAAAATATCACCCTCTTTATTTTTAATATCATATATGGGACTAGATAGGGAAAAATAGATATTAGGAATAAATACTTGATTATTATTGGAAATTGATAAAATTATTTTCATGATATAAATTTATTTTTTATTTTCATCAATTATATAATGACCTTAATTTCTTTTAGGACGCTGATGAAATATGTCTCCATTTAATAAAAATAATAATAACTGATTCTAAACTTATTTTAATTTATATAATATGAAAGATTTAATGTGACACACACACACAGATATATATATATATATGAAACATTAGGGAGGTTTTAAAGTGTTAGATTACAATTCCCACATTGTATTGAGTTATTTAATGTTTAATTAAATTAATAGTTTCATATTTTACAATATTGATAATTTTTTAAAGTAATATCTGATTAAATTATTTAGAAATCAAAAAAATAAGAATATTTGGTAATGAAATAGTCTAAAATTTCATAAATATTCCATTAATATTCCAATTTTTACCTTATAAGTAAAATTTTTAACTCTTTAATATTGAATGTTTTTACGAGAGTTAAAATATAAATTTGCTAACTAAGGGTTAATCAAAATGAGATGGTTTAAAATTATTCCAAACACCAATAAATTATATTTTTTAATGGGACTACAACCCTATAATAACTTATATACGAATCCATGTCCATTTTTGGGAATTTTATTGATAATTAGTTTCTTATAATTTAATATTTTTTGAAATTCCAAAATTTCTCTGAACCTCAATTATAGAAGGATTCATCCTCCCTCACTTATTCACCCCAAATTTAGCCATATTGATTTAATATCCACTAAAATGTTTCCTCTTATACTTTACCATATACATTATAGAGTTTGTGGGCTTCCCAGAAGACCAAACCTATAACACATAATAAGAGATCTAAATGAGTCATTTCAAATACGAGTTAATCATCACACGCGATCACTTTCCTCTCAAATGAAAAGTGAATGTATCACTTGTGTGTAAGTATGACTTACGATCCACACATTGTAATAAAAATTGTTTTTCAACACTATTATTTAATGATGGTTTTAATATTTATATATGATATTAAAGACACAATTATACATTTTTAACAATAAAATCATGTCTAGCTTCTTACCATCGAATCCTTTGAGAAATGATAATATTTCTTATGCGGAAGTGTGGACTACCACCTCTACAAATTGGTGTGATTTTTTTTTCATTTATATTTTACATGAATGGTAAAACATATGAATTTGTTGAAAATATATGATATATATATATATATTAAAAATTAATAATCATGTAATAATTAATTAAAATTTACTTTTCCTTCATTCCATCGTTTAAAAAATAAAAACAATTTTCATGCATACACACGACCTTCCATATCCGTGAATAATATATCTGATTTTTAACACCCAAGAATGAAAATTTTAATAAGTAATTATTGAAAAAAGATGGTTTCGAAATGTTAATAAGGTATCATATATTATATTATATCAATGAAAATTAACTTTTTATATAATAATAACAAATATAACTTATTATACATGATATTAGAGTGGTTGCAAAGCAAGGAGAACTCAATGAGGGGGGTTTTATTTCACAATATCATCGATATTCGAGATTTTTTTTGGATATAGTATCCACTAAGAAATATTTTACATCCATATTTTTGTTTTCAAAAAATATTTTAAATATTACTTTTTACCTTATTATATGACGTTTTAAATTCATATTTACCTATAGTTTACTTTTTACAAAATAGATAAAAAAATCTTATTTTTGTTTTCCAAATGAGGTAGTGTGTGAATTTTACAAAACAAAAGATGGAAATAATGTACATTTAAATTACATTCTATGGAGATATTTCCCAATTTTCATGAATACATTTTTCATATAAGATTCTTTTGCATTTTTTAAATTTTCTTTTCAAATGTTTTTTTATTATTGCGAAACTTTTTAAAATGAAATTATTTTGAAATGGATTATATATTTTCCTTAAGAATTATTCCTTTTGATCTTTCAAACTAATTTTACATCTCAAATGAAATTAATTTATGTTACTTATGATTTAATAGGTATATTATCCATGGATACTATATTTAATATTTATTTGGATAATTTTTGTTTATTTTGAAAATATTAAATGGTTATGATACACATTTTATTTTCTATGGGATATATTATAATGTAATGTTTATGACACCCATTTTATTTCAATGGTTCATGTTATGATGAAATTTTTTATAAACCCCATTTCCATTTTATAGGTAATGTAATGATGAAATTGTTATGAAATTTATTTCCTTTCATGGGTTTTGATATGATAAATTCTTTATGATCTTGTTCTATATGTATATATGATTTTTATTATGTATCATGTGTGACCTATATATCCCACCAATATATTGTGTAATGATTGATATCTCATGAGATAAATAGTTATGGATTGTATTGTGAACCTATTTTAGTAAGGGTCTATATCTATTATGATAGTGTTAGAAGTTAACCTAGAATACCTTGGCAGTCTGGGGAGAGAACTCATATCATTGTGATAGCATTGGTAATGAGTCTTGACTAATAATGAAATGATTTTTGAATGATTATGTGTATACCAAATTTCCACATCTTTTGAAAATGTTATAATCTCATGGATCATGCTATTTAATTTCATGTTTATTCATTCTTTTTTAACTTACATTATTTATTCCACGACTCAATATTATAATCTATACCGGGTATTTATTTCAAATGTTATTCTCATGTTCTCATGCCATTTTTCTCATGTTATGATTATATGATCATCTATATCTCGCTTATTTACCCTAAGTTAGAATCATAGATCACAAATTCTTATATTTCCCTTCCTGAGTTATGAATAAATATATTCTTTATGTTATTTATTTGAATGGTGATAGTTATAAAGAAATATGTACGTGATGATGTGGATATTTTATGAACCAGTTTTTCATGTTTCCTAGTTTCCAAATATACTAAACATTAATTATTCTAGAACAGTTCAAAATGATAGGTAATTAATTTTAATCTATTAGGATGTAATATCAATGTATGAAAACTATGGGTCTTTATATTTAGTATCAGTGAAAAGAAAGAAATATGGTTCTTATAAAATATCACATGTGACTATTGGGTGAAGAAAGGATCTTCCCCAAAGGGCTTCATGAGGAAAGGGAATCCACTATGGATAGTTGTGTGGCATACCAAGGAGTTGTATCTATCCATGGATTTCATTGATATGTATTATTTCTTTTCCACTAGAAAAAGTTTCTGACTTCTATAGTTTGTATTAGAAAATTTTTTATCTATCAATTTTAAATTAGTATGAGAAGACATTAGTAAGAACCTTTTGGATATATCTATGTATCAGATGAAATCCAAATGATTTGGTTAATGATTATGAATGAACTAGGCTAAACCTATGGTTATATTGAAGAATGGGTAATGATTTTTACATCCATAAAATAATTTTTATGATTATGTGGATTTACATTATGATTATTGTTCCTCACACTATGATTTTTAGTTATATTCAATGGATGGAACCTGGAATAATCCTCTCAATTCTGAATGTGATGGAAAATTCAATGATTATCCTCCTAAGAGACAAATTTTACAGGATTTGGAATGTCAAATATTTTTTATATGATCATGTAAATTTCTAGATCTATGATTCATGTTGATACCTAAATTATAAAATGATGGAAATATATTTTTTTAGCCCTTTATGAGTAACGCCCACCTTATTTTAGTTTGTATGATGATACATTTTTTATAGAGAAATGGATCAATAACACATAAAAAATATATTCTATTCTCCTATTTTTGGATCATTAAATTTTAATTTTGGCTACTTATCATTGGATGTTGAATAAGATCAATTGTGTAATCTTATCAAGAACATGATGGAACTTAATGAAATTGACTCCATGGATTTTTTGTAAGTTTATGAAAATATTTATCATCATGTAAATCCCTCATATTATTCATAAAAAATTCAATAGTTAATTCATGATCTAAAATAGATTTATATTGAATCTATTAGTACATATGTGGAAAATATTACTATACCTGGGAGGTAAGATTTTCGTATTATCATACATCTTTAAATAAGGAGCGTGTGGTTCATCATTGGATTAAAACCATGTCTATGAATGGTGTTATCTATAAGGGACATCATGGATATGAATTAATCATGTACTGTTCTATCAATGTGGGAATACATATTGTATTAATTAATTAATCTATTAGTTTTGATAAGAAAATAAATAATCAATTCAAATTAAATTTGAAAAATCATAGATAAGGGAAGATGAGACTTCACTTATGATTTACTTGTGGGACGGAACAAGGGGAAATATTCTCAATGGGACTAAAAAATTATTTTAAGTGAGGAATAGAAGGATATCAAGTGACAGAAAACCATAGTGTTAGGAATAATATATCGAATTATTTGAACAAATAGAAATCTAGATAGAATTCACTACCCACAATCCGGTGTTTCAAATTCTAGGAGTACAGACATTATGCTAAAAGGATCCTAAATTTGAAGGTTAAATATGATGATCATCACCAATAGCCATTTAATCATAGAGAGAATGGTAAATATCATACTCTCAATATTTCTAATGAGGGTTATGATAAAAAGTGTTAAAATGTGCTATTTACATCCACTCTAGAACAACAAATGTCTTAATTGAATATGGATCTACACATTATTTTAAATATAAAGCCTTATCTAAGGTTATCATAGTACCACCGAAGAAAATAAATATTGATTTGGAAGTAAATACCCTTAATGGTATGATGAACACATCCCATGTCTATGATTCATCTCCATATAAACTTTTTGGGAATGTGTTTCATATAAATCTAGTAATTCTTCCTCATGTTTAATTTGTTGTTATTTTGGGAATATATTGGATTTCTTTACATAAATCCCACATAAATTTTTGAGGAATGGAAGTTACATTTTCTATTGAAAACCAACATATTCTTAACAATCATTATGATGACAGAAATTAACTTTTTATAGAAATTACTTCAATATTCGTGGACATTATTCAAATTTAAAAGGGTCGATTATCTCAAATGGTTGGGGAGAAACCAAAAATCAATGATATTATTATTTTGTATGAGTTTATCAAGGTATTTTCATACTATTTAGGTTGTATTACCTTGAATCATGAATTTCATGTTTTGATAGAGTTTATACCCAGTGCAACAACTATTTAAAATACTCCATATACAATGCCCCTAATTGAGATTAAAGAATTAAAGAAGAGACTGTAAGAGAATCTTGACAAGGGACTCATTCAACCATGTGTTTTACCTTGGGTTGAACCTATTTTTTTGTTATGAATAATGATGGATTAATGTTGACTAACATTGATTACATATAACTTGACAAGAGAATCATAAATAACTACTATTATTAAATACATATTGATGATTTTTTTGGTAAACTATGAGAACCTCCTTAATTTTAAATATTTTTCTTCATTATGGATTTTATCAATTGAGGTTAATGATGTAAGATTTACCCAGTACATCATTTCTTACAAGGTATAGACACTATTAATTTATAGTGATGCCTTTAGGTCTTACTAATTCCATGCAACCTTCATGTATTTAATTACTAGTCTCATTAGAGATTACCCTGATTAGTTTGTGGTAGTCAATATATATGATGTTATTATTATTTATTAAATGTTACAGGAAGATAAATAAGATCATTTGATAATTGTGAATATGAACCTATACAAGCATAAGATTTATGATAAAATTACCATGTGTGAATTTTGGATTCATAAACATTCATTATTATATCATATAATCACATGTGAGGGTATATCATTATATCCTTCAAAGATAGAATTTATTGAACTTTGGCCCAGACCAACTCTTTTGAATAAGATACATAGATTTCTAAGTTTGTTCTAATATTATCAAAACCTTGTGGAGATTTTTTCATGGCTATAAAAACCACTAACCAAGTTAAATTTGAAGGAATAGATTTTCGTTTGGATGGATGAATGTGATGAATATTTTATGAAACAAAACGAAAGGATCGAAAGTACAACTACACTTAAAATACCCTACAATGGAGAAAATTCTATAATCTATATTTATTCATCCAATAATGGACTTTTATTTATCCTCATGCAGAAAGAAAACGTTATAATTTATGTATTTATATAGTTAATGGTGGACAAGAAAAATTTCCCAACTCATTATTTAGAGTAACTTGCGATAATTTTTTCATTAAATATATAGAGACATTGTCTCGATATTGAATGGTGTGAAATATTTACTGACCAAAAAATTTCACAGTATATTTTTAGTTAAAAAGTGTTCACATGCATGAATGAAGATTATTGTTTCTGATTAAACATTATTACTACACAACAAATTAACACCGTAGAAATGAGGACAAGGTGGAAGATAATTTGAGTTCAATGGATCATGCTAGTTTGTTTATTGTGAGGATCAAAACATATCTGATATTTTTGTACATGTAATGGACTAATCTTTAAATTTTAAAGGATTTCGAGAAATATTCTCTATATAAAATGACCGGTCAACCATATATCCATGTGAAGATTAAGGAGGTATGGAAGGAAAATTTTGATCTATAAAAGAAGGTTAAAAATATTTTTTATTTCAACATTTATTTTGATGGAATAATAAGGTCTAGGAATCATGAATGTGTCCCTTCCATAAAATATTTGAATAAGGATCTAATGGGGTATTTTTATATTTCTTCATTCTCTAGTCATCCTAGATAAATGAAGATGTATATATATTTGAGAGAGTATTTTTTTGGTGGGATGACATTAATAGAAATATTGTAGGTTTTTTTTCTAAGTGCACGGTTTGTATTGAAGTTAAGCATAAGAGATAGAATATTATGGTAATATTACAATCATTACCCATACTAGAATGGTAGTGGGAAAACATCACCCTATATTTTTTCACTGTAATCCCAAAACATCAAATGTGAATAATTTAATTTTGATTGAAGTTGATCCCATTATAAATTCATTACACATAATTTTCATTACATAATAATTCTCTTTTGATAAACATACTCGGTTATCCATTAATGAATTGATAGTATTTCATGGTATACCACTATCAATTGTATTTGATGGGGTGCAAAGGTTTACCATAATGTTTTAGAGAAGTATTAAAAAGGATCTATATAAAAAATATGTTTCAAAACCACTTATAATCCTCATATATAATTTCATTCAAAGGGGACCATTAAAAGTCTTGAAGAAATACTAATAGATCCCCCATTAGATTTGAATGGTGGTTGGGATCAACACCTTCTTTTGGTGGAATTTTATGATAAGAATATTTGTCACACTGGCACTGAAATAGTCCCATATCAATCAATATATAGTATGAAATGTATAAATCTGAAATGATAGAATTAATATTGATAAAGAAATATCATTGGAAATAATCTAGCTAAGGAACTAGAAGATACGGTTAGAGCTACTCAATAACACATAATATAAGCTTACAGTCGACAACATTTTTTTTTTTGAAAATTGTCAGAAAGATATAGAGTTTAAAGTTGGTGACAAGGTTTTCATAAAACTTTATCCCTAGTATAGGGTTATGTGTTTTGGGAATAAGTTAAAAAAAGTCCATATTTATATTTCCCCTTATGAACTTCATGATCATATTAGGATTGTAGCTTATTGATTGGTGCATCCACTAAAAACCTCTTATTTACATGATGTGTTCCACATATCTCTCCTAAGGAAACACACAATTAATCCTTCATATGTAATAAAATTAGAGTTCATACCACTACATAAATATAAATATTAAAAATAATAATAGATATTCTATTTGGATCATATAGATTATGTGAAACAAAATAAGACAACTCACCTTGTTAATGTTTTTTGGTGAAATCACTAATTTAAGGAAGGTGTGTGGGATCAGGAGGATGTGATGAGGTAGAAATAACCTCATCCTTTTCAAACAAAGAAGTGAATTTCAATATAAAATTCATTTTATGTTAAGTAAATGTATCTCCCTGGTATTTTTTAAGAAATTCTTTAAATAATTTGATAGATGCTGTTACATGCAACACAAATTTTAAACAAAATAAAAAATACTATTAAACAATAATTATATAAAATAAAAGTTATCACCTAGAAATTAGATTTTTGGTTATTAATAAAAGTATCTAAATTATGAATAATGTAAATTTTTTTATTTAGTAAATTAATTCATTGGTTATCAATTTATTATAAAGGAAAATTTCAATCATATGATAGAAAAAATATGAAAAAAAGTTTTTATGCATGTACTGTATTTTTATCTAAATTAATTAAATTAATCCATGATGGTTAATCATCAAAATAATATTTATTTATTATTAACGTGATACATTATTTTAAATAATCAAAAAATATTTTTCTAGGAATATAATAAGAATAAATTCAGTTTTATGAATAAAAATGAATTTTTTTTCTTAATTTTTTTTCCACATTTTGTGAACATATATTGAAATTAATGTAAGTCCCCAATTATTTTATGGAATAAATATTTTTAAATTTAATATCTTTTATATCTTATGTTGCATGCAGTATAGATCTAAAATGAACCATGATATACTATTAATATTATTATCTATAATGAAATTATCTCCTGGGAAATTAATTGGTGGATATTAATATTATTAAATAAATTATGAAAATATATTATTTAATTCATTATTTTCTAATAAATTATAAATAAATATAAAAAAAATTTAAAAAAATAATATTTTTATAAAAACTATTTTAATGTACCCAAGTGCGTTTTATACCAATAAAATAAAAAAACAAACATTCTGGGTTATATTAAATATATATATATATATTATATGAAATATAATTTTTAACATTAATTTTAGGTTTTTTATAGAAATAATTTAATAAAAAATCATTTTTATACATAAAATATTTATTTTTTAAAAAATGAATTTTTACAGTCTTTTGATAGCGCACTTATTTTAAATCAAAATCTTGACACATTTAGAAATTCGATTTTAATACATAATCATATCCTTTTAGATATTAATATAAAAATTTACTTTGTTCTAATTTTTTGGTATTTTTCTATTAATTTTCATGTTTTGATGAATACTAATAGAATATTGCATTTTAATAGAAAATAGCGTTTTCATCAAAATAATTTACAGTATTAAATTTTATTTTTAATTGTTTTTAAATTATAATAGCTCCATTTTTTATCATTTAATATAAGTTATTTTATTTTAATCAATTTCACATTGATTTTTTATACAAAACCATTTCAATATTTTTTTACATTTTCACTTTAAAAATCTATTTTCTCATTTCTTCAATGGGATTACTTTAAATTCATTTTAGCCAATTCTGTTTTTTAAATTTTGAAATATGGATTACAAAATATAAATCATATGTTTGAATATTATTAAATATGTCCCTTTTATTATTGGAAAATAATAGTAGTAACTTTTTTATTTTTTTAAAAATTACCATAGTTAAGTGTAAATCGGGTAATTAAGGATAAAATTAATATTATAAGTATTATAAAATTACCCCAAAATCATTCATATTTTTATTGGATGATCTTCTATTGACCAAAATAATCCTTGAGCTGCTTTTATAGCCTCTTGGATCTACTTGGATTATTTTATGTCTTTTTTGGAATTTTATTCTATGGAAATTCTAATGTTTCATACATATGCTTTTAATTTATAGAAAATAAACAATTACCTTAAAGGCATGTACAATGATATTGAAACAATTGTTTAATGGATAGAAATGTCTAATAAATGATATTAAAAATATTTAAAATATACATTTTGAGATAATTAATTTCATCCAAAAAATTTAAAACATGACTCATTTATGGTTTTTTTCATTTAATAGTATCTATGATTAAAAATCCATGATGTCACGATAAGAGCTAAAATATTAAACTAACAGTTAATTCCAAAATATAAGGGTAATAATGATATATAAACTAGTCTAAAAATTATTTTTTGAGTGGATTTGGACCCATCCACATTATATCATCTTATTAATTCACTTTTTGTCCACTTTTAATTAGATATTAATTTCTATTAATTTAATATTTTTAGAGTTTCCAAATGTGATTATCACCTCAATTATAAAAGGAAACATCCTCCCTCACTTATTCACACAAATTTGATCCTTATATATCAACCACACCCTACTAATTTATCCTACCAACATCTTTATACATGTTAATGATATCATGGTCATCCAAAAATACAAACCCTAGATCCCTTAAGAAGAGATTTAAAGGATATCCTCTAAAAAAGAGATCATCATTTTTACTAACTAATCGAAGTTCAGTTCTTATTCTACATCCTATTAATGTGTTTATTTTTTGAAAAAGTTTAAAATATAGTATCATATATATGCTAATATTTTATTATGATTATGGGACAGCCATATTCCACCTTATATCCATCCTATGAAAAATGAAAACAATATGCGTTAGTACATACAACTTACCATCACCACACTGTGGTGTAATATGTTTTCCATCACCCTTTTACTTTATTGGGTATAATGTTGTTAATAGTTGATATATATAATAATTATGATATTATATTGATTCTGAAAAATCTAATTTACCGTTAAATTCATTATCCATTCACTTATTTAAGGGAATGATATCGTCGCTCGTGCGTACGTATAGTCTACCGTCTCTACAAGACGATCTAATTCAATTTCTATATCAAACATTTAATAATGGATATAAAATTAAATTTATTGATTAAATATAATTTTTAAAATTTTAATATAATTCTAGAGAGTTTTTATATATATATTATGGAAAATAACTGTGACATTCCTAACAAAGTATAAATTGGAAAAATGAAAGAGTTAACACCTAAAACAAGGGTAATAATATAATATTATTAACAATACTATATAAGATGATCATATATGATATCATAAATATGGATATTTTTCTCGTATAAAATAATAACATTATTTAAACCATTATACAGGATGTTAAAGTATGTCTAACAAATGCAATGTTCATGGTAAGGGTTTTCTCGTCTCACTTTTCCTTCTCTGAGATATATGTTTATTCACCACTTATTCCATGGGTATGTTGTATGTACTATGCTTTGTTATATTATATATTTAATATCCGTATTATATTTATATTATAATTTTAATTTTAATTTTATTACTTCATGGGGATTTTGAATAAAATGTTTCATAGTGGTATGGGACACTTTGGAATGTTTAATGATTATTTTCCTCTAGAATTTTTCAATTGTCTCGTTTAAAAGTATCACCATATATGTAGACATCATTCATGTAATCTTGTAATTAATTGATCATTATATATTATGAAACCATATACCATATGATACTAAATGGTTATTAATTATATTTTCTAGAGATATACAACTTTGAAACCATTCACCATATAACTGTAGATGGTTTGTGATTTTATCGTCTTAAAAACGTTATTTACATTTTGTATTCAAGTTTCAATAAAATTGTATATTTTAATTATATTTTACCACTATCATTTTAGGACTGAATTTTACTTAGTATGTGATGGGTGGGTCCACTATAGCCTCTTGATTCATTGATTTGTATCATGAGATAAACTAGTTTGGGTATTAGTTGAGGCCTTACCTCTTTATGTATGGTGTCTTGGTCAAAACCATGATGGTATGTTTATGATGTATAGCCTTATAAATTCCATTATTATGAGATTATTTAATAATATTTTATGTTATTATTCTTTTAGTATAATATCCATGCTTAATTTTCATCCTCGTGTGATTTATTATATGGCATTAATTTAACATCTTTTATTCCGACCATATTATGTTCAAGTTATTTATTAAATGGAATTTGTTTCAGTTGATCACATTTCCATAATAATTTATATTAATTTATAATATCTTTTTATGTATGTATACCCTTACTAAGATTCTGATCTAAACACTTTCATATGATTTATTTTTCACAGGCTTCTAATAAGTATATTATCACTGATACATAGGATTACGCAAAGGTGGGATAATGGAAGAGTCAATGAAATTATTTGTGTATTTTTTGTGTTTTAAAATACAATTTAGATTTCAAGTATTTATAAATTTTATTAATAATATTAAATTATTTAGTCATTTGGGAATATATTTAATTAATCTTATGCCAGTGTAATGATGTAAGGAAACGAATTTGGCCTACTAGGGTTAGGTCCATTAAAGTTGATATCAAAGAATGTTTAGTAGAAACCTTTGGAACAATAATAAGAAAACACTAGATTATGGAACATAACCCATTGGTTTAGAAGGTGTGAAAAAATTATTTTTAAGGAATATATTAATTTAATTTTATGGAAATATTTTTAAATTATAAGGACAATCAATAGGGTTTATTTGATTATTCAATTTAAGGTAATTATGGGAATTTGTATTATTGGAAATACAAAATGAAACATATTAGATAACCATTGTGGTTAAAAAATTTCATTGATGTGGAATATATTTTGGATATTTTTTATGATCCTTATATTTTTGGATAATATTACCATCTTTTTAGAAAAAGGACATCCAATCAGCCAGGTGACAACCCATCACGTCTGGCAGGGCTATGAGTTTTAAACCTACAACTAAAGGGTGATAAGGGTGCAATGCCTATAATTAGATTACATTATTTTCTTCTTAGTATGACATTTTTTACTCAAAATATATAATGCATAAAGGTTATTTTGATTTTAGGTACATTTTTTAAAACAAACAAATAACCTTAGGATTGGAAAATAATTTGGTGATTATGTGATTAATGTCATTTTAGATGATGTTCACTATTTTGGGAATACTATAAGATTAATGTAAACAATATATATTTAGGAATAATGTTTGAATTTTATTTTTAATTCAAATATTATTTTACTGTGGGATTATGGTCATTCATTTTTTTATGTAAATGGTTATTATATCTTGAAATTATATTATTTAGGTAATTAATATTTTTGTATAAAACATTAAAATAGATTGACGTTAATCGGAAGCCGATATGAACAAATCCTTCTGATTTTTTTGTCTCAATATTAGTCTATAATATTTTTTAGGAAGGATATTTATTATATAAATGATCTATTTTGAACCATCATTATTACTTTTGAATTCAGAGATTAAATATAGTCCATATCATATAAAGGTTTTCTATTTTCGGGGAATTATATTATCTTATCCTTACCATTATGGTTTTGGTAAATGTATAATGAAATGAGGAATGTATAGTTATACTTTTATTGATATTGTGTTCTATATTATTTTATTATAATTCTTCATGCATGAAGAATTCAAATTAAATACGATTTTTTTGGAGAAAAATATGAGTTTGTGGTAGAAATTGATTAAATGATGAAACTATACTTATTGAGTAAGTATTTTTCATTTATTCTTATACTAGGAAGTGAATGAATTTATTATCCTTAGGAAAATTATTTTGAAACAAAAACATTATTCATTTAATCTTCTTAGTAATAAATCAATAGCCATTTAACCCATCAAATATTTTTGGTTTTGTGACTGTTAACATTCTAATGACCATTTTATCAATCACTCTCTATCATAACATGATATATAGTTTTTTACCATGTCTATGTATTCCAAAATGGAACACTAGTATATGTTATCTCAAGTGGCCTTTTTTACTTATCTTTCTTTCATTTAAGGTGGATTTTATATTGACCCTTGCTTTGATGTGGGTTTTAAATAAATGTGTCATGAATAATTTAACCTTATTTACTAAACCTCAAATCAAAAATTTCAAGGACCTATTTTATTAAAGGAGTGGAGAATTTAACACCCTAAGATTTTATGGTTTGTTTCTTTTTAAATTTAATCTATTTGATAGCTTACGCTGAATGAAACACATAGCATAAATGAACCCTAATATACTATGAATATTATTATTTAAAATGAAACTATCTCTTAGCTGTTAACCCATCATAGATTTTTGGAATGATTTTATTGCCTCTTGGTGTCAGCTGAATTACTTTAGGACATTTTTTGAATTTTATTCTATGGAAAGTACAATATGTCATTCTCATGTTTTTTATAATTATTACATATTTATATATAGTTATTCATAATATATATTTGAATACATATATTAATTTTGAATATAATGTGTTTATATTAATCATGGTAATTAATTTTTATTTTTTAGGAAATAATAATTACCTTAAACAATTACACATTGATAAAGCATTAACTATTAAATTTATTGAAATAAAAAAATTATACTAACAATTTTAAAATACATATTATTTTGGATAATTAATGTTATCTATGAATTTAATAGATGACCTAGAAATATTAGAGATGTATTAATGGTTTTTTTATAAGTTATCTTGTGTATTGATATTTTTTAAAATGATAATGAATGAATACTGTCAAAATTGACATCAATGATATTTTAAAATAAATAATATTTATAAAAATTGTATAAAATTAATAGAAAAATAATATTCTTCCAAAATATTGGAATAATGCTTAAACTTTTGTCCATTAAAAATTTATGGTTATTTTTTCCTTTAATACTAAATATATTAACACATAAAAATTAAAAAATATGTCTTCGTGGTAATAGACAAATAGTTTAACTAAGGCTTAAAGCTAAAAGATAAGGGAACAAATGTGACATAATCCTGTATAGAAATTATTGGGTGAGATGATTTCTACCAAGACTTGTATTATATTCTAAATAACTTTTTTTTATCCATTTTTAATTGAAAATGTAATTTATATTAATTTAATATTTTGAGGAATTCCAAAGGTTTATATAACCTCAATTATAAAAGGGAACCTCCTCCCTCACATATTCACACAACTTTTAGGATTATATATTGAAAAAGTACTACCCATTTCTCCTTCAAGCGTCCTTATAATATTTTTTGTGATCATGGTATTCAAAAAATACCAACCATAGATCCCTTAATAAGATATGTATAGGAAGTCCCTAGAAGAATATGTAATCTTTTTTACCAACTCATCCAATATAATTTCTTATTATACTACATCTTCATGTGCAATTTCCATGAAAAATTAATAAATAAAATATCATATTGTGATGACCCAGACCCTCTTAGTCCATTACATGGCCAAATCCCGATGTTAGAGGCCTTCTGGGGACCATCGGTGACTTATTGACGAGTTTTCCGAATTTCTGGTAAGGAAAATGGTGGCACTGATGGGAATCAGTGGAACTAATGGGAATTGGTGAAACTGATGGGCATCGATGCTAGGACGGCAGTTTTGGGGAGACGGTGTCGGTGCAACAGTACCATGGTGATATTTCCAGGGTTATGGGGACTCACCCATCGGTGATTCATTTCTAGCATCTCCCGGACATTCCAATTTATCTCTAGAAACACATATATTTATGTAATAAGTGTTTTAATACCCCCTTTTAATGCAATTAAGGATATTAAAATATGTTTTAAATCCCCCATGATTGGTTCGACCCCTTAATTACCAAAAGTTTTGTCCTTTTCATCTCTGTAACAACCTTTTTCATGTTTTTTGACCTCCTTTGTTTTCTATTTTAACCCATATTACAATTTTTTCTGTATTTAATTTAAATATATTAATTGACAGTTGTCTATTTGTATATCTGAACCATTTAAAAGGGGAATTATTAAATAAAAATTAATCCCAATGTGTGAAACTGATGAGCTGCATGTTCAAGCCACGATCCAATTTTTATGTACTTCGAAATAGACTCCCTGATTTTATGATTTGGTCTCTTCAAAATATGGGATCCTATTTATCTTCTTTCTTTTTGTTTTATTAATTACACATCAACCCTTCCTCCCTAGACAAACCATGAGCCCATGCAGGATGATCTTCCCGCTCATTCATGGAGTTTTCTTTTCCTACAAGTCACGCTATCCCCAGTCCTTAGCGCAAGGAGAAAACTATGATCCTTTATCATCTAAGTATAGTTTTTTCTTCATCTCTCATTACTTTTCAACATGTGGGATTGGTTTTTTTCTCAATATTCCTATGAGTGTATGGTTAGTAGGTCCATTTTTCTGTCTCTCCTAGGTATCATAAGACTCTTCGGGTGGGTTGTGATGCCGTAAGGATCATTATGTCCCAAGACTCTTCGGGAAGGGAGTGTTGTGGTGGTTGGCCCATGTGTGTGTGGGAAATTTTGTTTCCTAGGTGTCTTCAGGATGAGTCCCAGGTGTTTTCAGGCATGGTAGTTATTGTTCTAGCCTAGGTGTCTTTGGTCATGGTAGTGGTTGTTCTGGCCCAGGTGTCTATGAGCATAGTTTTTCATGGTTGTGATGGCCTAGGTGTTTGTGGGTGGGATAGACGTGTGGTTGGGTTGAACCATATGGTTACTGTTGGGGTGGCAGTGGGACTGTAGTGGATATTCTGGGGGAGGTCTAATGTGTAGGATGTCCTAAATAACCAGTGGGAAAGCGATGTAGGGTACCCAAATATCGATGTTCTATTACTATTATTTTACAAGACTTGAGTTATTTGGGGATTGTTCCTTGGTGAGGTGGGATGGATACTTTTCCTTGTTGGGTGTTTTGGTTACCTTTGTTTCTCATGGGGTATTAGAATGTCACCCCACTTGTGAACGAGAGCTTTTTATTTCCCCACTGGGTATACCTGTATACTCACCCTATGTATATAAAACTACTTGCAGGTTTCTAGGAGGACTTTGAGGACCATGCAGGACCTCACTATCTCGAGAATTGGGTGTTTTTGTTTCTTCTTTTATGTTCTTTTGATGATATCTTTCAGAGTTTTCTTATACTTTGTATCACTTTATTTGAACATTCATTTGACAAAAAATGTTTTTGGATTTACTTTGGCTTCTTGTATTTGGAGTTATTTGTGATTTACACTCTTATCTCTCAATATTTTTCTACAAAAAGGTTAATGACTTCCTTATTATTTGAGATTATATACCATAGTTTCATGTCTCCACTGTAGGGCCTATTGATGGGGAACTCGAGGGTCATTATCTCTCCTTAAACATGAAGAAGGAAGGGTTTAAAATATTGTTGTCCTTACCATCATCTTGGGGATGGCAGGTCATCCCAGAATAGAATCAGAGGTGATGGTTAAGATAGTGGATGGATTTTGGGGTTAGGAATAGGGAGGGTTTCATGGGATGGTAGGGAAATAGTGTTAGCTAATCTTTGTTCATAATGTAGGCCTAGGAAGACCAACTAGGTAGGGGGATTTTAGATCCCCCCATGATCCGATGCATGGACTCTAGATATACTAAACGTCCATGTGAGGCTACGCTGATTTTCAAGGTAGATACCATAGTAAAGGTACATGCATCGTAATGACTTTTATTATTGGTTGTCTGGGGTGTTTTGGGAATTTAAAATAAATAAATGTTTAAAACAAAAAAAATAAAAAATGGATTTTCTACACTACTTGGTCCTAGATGTTTCTTGTTGTTTTTTTAGCTTTGGAACCCAGACGATGTTCGCAAGTAGTGTGGGAAGTTGAGGCCTAGTTGGTTGATCTAGTTGATCAGCAGAGGACTTATTGAGAGGAAGATGATAAAAATTAGTAGAAGACTCCACATTTTTTCTAGTGGAAGACCCTCCGGAAGTATGAGGCCCACGTTTCCAACTTTGAGACAGAGGGTAGGATTGAAGAGATAGAAATCACATTTACATTAACTTGTTATATGAGGGAGTACTGAGTTCCATTCGTTGTTAGTCAGATGAGGGGAGTTGTGTGTCGGTGGTGGAATCCCTACCTTGGAGAGAGGATGGAGACTAAGGTTTTGTGGGAGGACTTTGAGAAAGAGTTCCCAGTGGAATTATTTTTTTCAACGATGAAGGCTAAAAAGAGGCAACGAATACTCTCCCTTCAACAAGGGATTATACCAGTAAGGGATTTAAGGATCAAAATCCAGGATCTCCTCTACTTCGCTGCAGACCTCTTCCTGGATGAGGAGTCACAGTAAAGATGGATAGAGGAGGTTCTCAGACCTTCTACTTAATATATTATGACTCCATTCACTCTAATGACAAAGTTAGAGGTTCAAAATAAATCTGGCGTAGGGGAGAGGGTGAACAAGTTGGGAAGTGTGCCGTGAGAGGGGAGCTAGTTGAGCTCGTCAAAGCAGAAGGCCATCAGTAGAAGACCTCCATCATCTGAGCCTTCTAGGTTTAAACCGACGGGGAATAGGACTCAGTAGTTTTTTCCTCGATTTCCATGCCTCCCTATTTCTCTAGGGGCATAGTATTGGGGTTCTTTATCTATGGAAATCATGGTAATCTCATAAATCAGTTCCATGACAAATTGAAGTATTTTAGGGGTGGGTCGGTTCACCACCCTCCTCAGCAGAAGTAGTTTCCAACCAGACCTTTTCAGTAGCAGCATTAGGGGTAGTGAGCTCCCACTCCACTAAGGGCGGATGGTGTTGGAGTAGGCCGACCTAAGGTATCTCCCTAGGAATATCAACTATGGTGTAATGGTGGAGGCTCCCAACAGCCGAGGGGAATAAGAGTGGGGTGTGGGTAGTTTCATGTCATAGAGGTAGCAGTTCCAATAGGGCCAGAGGTCGTTCAAGGTACGGTCAGTCTGTTTAGTACTTCTCCATTTTATTATGTGATTCAAGAGCATTTCAATACATTGTTTCTCCTAGTCTAGCCCATGCCATGGGTCTAGACATAGAGTGAATTTCCATGCCCCTAGATTTGAACACTCCAGTTGGAGGATAGAATAGCTTGTTTGATGTTTTTTGGAGATGCAGACTGACGTTGAAGCCACATCAGTATAGTGGGTATCTCTTTCTACTGAAAATGCAGCCATATGATGTCATCCTGGGCATCGACTAGCTATATTATGTGTATGTTTTTATCGACTGCTTCGGGAGAAGGTTCGTGTTATCATATATGTGCAACCAGCATGTAGCTTTCATTGGGGATCAGGGTTTCTTTCAGGGTTGAAGGCATATTGAGCCCCTTCATTCCTTGTTAGCGAAGTTTTCAGTGGATTCTTCAGACTCATAGATTGTGGTTGTTCTGGGGATTGTTTGTGAGTTTTCATACATCTTCCCTGAAGGGGATGTGACTCTACCCCCTAGAAATGATGTTGAGTTCTGTATAGACCTATCGAATGGTTCCTTATAAGTTGAGGGAGTTGGGGATTCTGGTTAATGACCCGATGAAGAAGGGTTTTATCCGACCAAGCACATCATCATGTGCTACTTCAGTCTTTTTTGCAAAGAAGGTAGACGGTGGCCTTAGGCTGTGCATAGAAAACTGAAGACTAAATCAGGTGATGGTAAAGAACCGTTAATACCTCCCAATTATTTATTACCATTTCTACCAGATGCTGGGATTATGTTGGTTCTCTAAGATTGATATGTGGTCAGGATATCTCGATTTGAGGTTGAAGGAGGGTGACATCTCAGAGACTGCTTTCTTGTGTAGATATGGGCACTTTGAGTTTGTGGTCATGTCGCTCGGCGTTACAAATGCACCACCTCGGTTCATGGGACTCATGAACTCTGTTTTCCATGATTATCTTTATAGGATCGTAGTCATGTTCATCAATGACATCCTAATCTAATCAATATCATAGGAGGATCACGTCGAGCATCTAAGGACAGTTTCTTAGGTCCTCAGACCCCACCATATCTATTTTAAGTTGTCTTAGTGCATGTTCTAGACCTAATAGGTAAACATCCTTGGACACATGGTGTCATAGCAGGGAATAGGAGTGGGACTATTGAAGGTCAAAGTAGTTATTTCTTGGGCAGCATTGAAGAATGTGGTATAGGTTTGTAGTTTCCTGGAACTGGCAGGTTACAACCAACGATTTGTTCCCGATTTCCCTATAGTTGAAGCACCTTTGATACCATTATCTAGAAAAGACCAAGAATTCATATGGAGTGAGTAGTGCCAGGAAAATTTCAGTTATCTAAAAGGGAAACTGGTTAGTGCCCCGTTTCTGAGGATTCCAGAGGAAAGGGTAACATTTGAAGTGTTATGTGATGCTTCTGGTCAAGGCTTGGGGTTGTGCTGATGCAACTGAGGGAAATCATTTATTATGCTTCTAGGAAGTTACGTAATCAGAAACATATCTATTCCACCAAACATATGGAACTTGTAGTGGTTGTGTTCGCACTGAAGTTGTGGTTTCATTGCTTCAAAAGGGAACACTTTGTGGTCTCCAAATATCACAAGACTTTGAGGTATGTCTTCTCCCAGTGAGACCTAAACTGTCGACAATGGATGTGGATGGAGTTTCATAAGGACTACAACTATGAGATCTCCTAAACCTCAAGAAATCGAAACGTGGTGGTCGATTCCTTGAGAAGTAAGTCACATAAGGATGTAGTTTAGGAGTCACCCGATTCATGGAAGGCAATGGAGGAGTTGGATGCATCACTTCTGGTCATGAGAGTGGAAGAAGGTAGAAGATGTATTTTTTAGAAGACAATGTAGTCTTCCTTAGTGAGATAGGTGGAGGGATCTCAATGGGGAGACTCAGAGACCAATGTGATGCATGATAATGTTATCCATGGGGATGCTCAATAAGGATGGTTGAATGATGGTCAAAATTAGATGTTTTTTCACAGGAAGTTGTTTGTCCTAATGAGGATACATGAGGGAGTTCTCATAAAGTTCCATAACTCACCCTTGGTAGTATATCAAGGAGTATACAAGATGTTACGGGGCATGATAGGTTAGTTTTGGTGGCCTATATTAAAGCAGGCAGTTGTTGAGTTTTTGGAAAAGTGCCTCATGTGTTAGAAGGTGAAGGCTGAACACTGTGTTCCCGGTGGTCTTTTACAGTCCCTATATGTTCCCGAGTGGAAGTGGGATAATGTCTCAATGAATTTAATCACATGGATACCCATGGATGTTGGAGGTTGTGGTTCCATCTAGGTTGTGGTGGACTGTTTGACAAAATCGGCTCATTTATTACTGATTAAGAAATCAAACATAGTGGATGCCTTAGCACAGAAGTACATGGGTGAAGTTTTTTGGTAGCATGGAGTTCCCAAAAAGATCATTTTGGATCAGTATATACACATTAATCATGTGTCTGGAAGAGTATATAGCGTGATTTTGGCACCCAGTTATGCCTTATCACTGCATTTCACCCGCAGACATATGGATAGACAGAGAGGACCATCCAGACGTTGGAGGATATACTGCGAGTGTGTGTTCTGAACTTCATAGGATCATGGGTATGACACTTTACTCTAGTATAGTTTTAATATAATAATATATATCATCATACCATTATAATTATACCATTTATATCCTTGTACGAGAAATTGAGTTATTCACCTCTGTTCTAGAGAAAAGGTTGGGGAGGTTGGTTTTATTGGCTCGGAAGTGGTACAGAGCACAGTGGAGAAGGCTCGGCTTTTTGGTGAGCAGATGAAGGTGGATCAGGACCGAAAAAAATTTATATTCTGATCATATGATAATACCCTTGGAGTTTTAGGATGGGGACCACATGTTCTTAAAGGTCTCCCATCGTTGTGGATAGCAGAGGATTGGTGGGGGGTGTATGCTTTCTCCCAGGTTCATAGAACCCTTAGTGGAGTTGTTATAACTCAGCGAGGTGGAATATCAACTGGCATTACCACCACCACTTAAGATGATCCAAAAATTATTCAATGTATGTCAACTCTATCAGTATCCACACAATGACTTCCACTTCCTCAACTAGTGAGAGTTGGATATTTAGGACAATGTGATGTTCGTGGGGAGACCCAAGTAGATTATTGGTTGTAAGGAGACAACGCTTTGTGGATAGACTATTCCCTTGGTTTGTGAGTTTTGGAGGCATGATCGCCTCAAACAGAGTACATAGGAACATGAGGCACAAATGAGTTCCCAGTACCCAGAGATGTTTGGAGATTTTACCATATGTTTTTCTTTGCGCTTCATTTGTAGTGGATTCTTGATCTTGCTTTTTAAGAGATGATCTATTTCCATTGTTCCTTTTCTTGTGTGGAATATACTAACTATGGGGAGTGGATAACCTGATCCTTAATCAAGATTCATTAATGTGGATGCGATTAAACCCATGCGGGAGATTTAGTTCGCCCCAAGTAGATTGTATCTTGACATGGAGGAAGGAACTCCCTAATCCATATGTCTGGATAGTGTGACCCTTTTGTTTTTGTGCAGTTACATGGGGGAGAGGACTGGTAGTGTTTCCATTGTTTTTTATGATATAGACAAGAGACGTGTTCCTAGATTTCAGGGATTTACTCCGGCTTTTGTACAACTTTGGGGCGGTTTTTCCCTGAGAGTTATCTTACGAGGTGTTTTTTTAGACCCCTCTCTTTTCTTTAGTTTACCCATGAATTATCGTGAGAGAGAATCATTTGACAAGTGTCTGATGTAATGAACCAGACCCTCCTGGACCATTACATTTCCAAATCCTGATGTTCGAGGCTTTCTAGGGTCCATCGGTGACTCATTCAGGAGGTTTCCATATTCCAGGTTGGACAAATGGTGACACAGATTGGTATCAAGGGCACAGATGGACCATCAGTGTCACTGATGCGCATCGAGGGCACCGATGGGAAGATACTGCACCAATGGGAATCGAAGACACTGATGGGCATCAGTGTCACCAATCAGCAATGGTGCCAAGGCAATGGTGATTCGGCGACGGTGACAGGGTGACGGCGACTCACACACCGGCGATTCATTTCCATCTTCTTCCAGACATTCCAGTTTCACTCCAGTAATGAATATTTTTTGAATAATATATATTTAACACCCCCTTTAAAAAAATTTAAGGATAGTAAAATATGTTTTAAATCCCCCAATAGTCAGGTGACCCTTGAAGTACCAAAATTTTTGGCCTTTTCATCGATGTAACACCCTTTTCTGTGTTTTAAAATCCTCTAGTGTTTTCTAGTTTCACCCTTATTGAGTTTTTTATCTATTTAAAAGAAAACCAAAAAACTCTCAACTGTACACTAGTCTATCTCCACCATTTAATAGGGGAATTATTAAATCATAATTACTCCCAACGTGTGAAACCACCGAGTTGCGTGGTCAAGCGATGATCCGACTTTTATGTACATCGAAATAGTCTCCTTGATTTTAGGATTTGGACACATCTTCAGCTAAGATCTTATTTTACTTCTTTCTTTTCAATTCTCCAAGTGTGCTTTGACACTTCTTCCCTAGGGGAATAATTATCCCATGCTAAAGCCCCTTCCTTCACATCCTTGGAGTTTTCTTTTCCTACAAGTCGTGTCGTCCCCAGGGCTTGGCGCAAGGGAAAACATAGACAGTTTATCATCCAAGTAGGTGTTTTTCTTTCATCTCTCATTACTGTGAATCATGAGGGGTCGTTATAATGATGTTCACATAGAGATTTGATGAAACAAATTTTTTTAATAAGGATAATAAATGGACTTTTAAAGAATGAATGTGTGGTAATGATGATGATGTTTTTGTATTTTACCTTCATTTTTATGTAGTGAATTTTATGGGCTCGTGTACACTAAAAATTGTGGCTTTTGGTGGCACATTCTTGCACACTAATAAAGATATGTTTTTTTGGATAACATTTTTATTTAATGACTATAACATGGAAATTGTTTAATCACATAATCTTGGATTATTAAATGGATTACAGATGAATATGAATATTTGGGTGATCACCATGGTAAACCAAAAAAAAATAAGGAACATAATTAAAGGTTTTGGATAAATATGAAAACATGATTTCTCTTTTCTACTAATATGCATGGGTGTTTTATTTAATGTTTTTGGGGTTATGTGGATGGGAATAGAATCTTTATCTGAGAGGTTTTTGGTTTGTGAATTTTATGTTGTGTGGAGCCGATATGTTGAAGCTTCATTTGGTTCTAGTACTTCTAAAAATCTCACGAATCCATTTTGATTTTTTTACATACAATAGAACTAGGTGTGAATGGTTACACATTTTCTTAGATACATTGATTCAGTTGTTTTTTTTTAATATGGTTATTCTTGTTAGTTTTCCAGTAGTGAAGGAATATTTAAATGAAATCATTTGAAATTGATAATGAGAACTGGTACAATGGGTAATTGTTTTCCAGAAATGTGTTGTTCTCTAGTTTTGGTTATTTTGTACTTGTGCATGTAGGGACAACAACAATAGTGGTTGATTATAGGATGGTTTTTGGTTTCAGAACCATTTGTTTGAGATGAGTTCTTATTTACATATATTTATAATATTTAGTTCTTGAGTTTCTTATACACACCCAAACCATTTTGAGTACTTCATTCCGAATAGACCCATATCATGGTGGATGGTGTTTTCTCAACATTTCTATGAGAGGGTAGTTATTAGATACTTTCTTCTCCCTCTCATATGTATCCCACAAATCTTCGGGTAGGCTGTGATATCCTAAGGTTCATTATGACCCAAGACTCTTTAGACAAGGTGTGTTGTGGTGGTTTTTGCAAGTTTCTGTAGTCATGTTTGTTTCCAAAGTGTCTTCAGGATGCATCCTAGGTGTATTCTTGAAAGGTATTTGTTTTTCTGGAATATTTTTATTTAGGGGTTGTAGTGTTTTTGTAGCTCGTGTGTTTGAGGGTGTGATTGTGCGTGGTTGTGGTGGCCCAAGGGTATATGTGCTGGATAGGCATGCAGTTGGGATGGACCATGGGGTTGTTGTAAAGTCAGTAGTGGGACTGCAGTGGAACTTGTGGGGGAGGGCTGATGCAAATTTTTTCCTAAATAACTAGTGGGAAAGTTTTATAGGGTACCCAAATATTGATGTGGTATTATAATTATTTTACCAGACTACCTTTATTTTGTGATTGTGCCTTGTTGAGGCTGGGTGGATAGTTTTCCTTATTGGATGATTTTGGTTACCTCTGTTTCTCAGGGGCATTAGAATGTCTCCCCACTTGTGCACGAGAGATTTTGGTTTCCCAATTGAGAATACATGTATACTCACCTTACATATATAAAACTATTTTCTAGTTTCTAGGATGACTTTGAGGACGGCGTCAGACCTTACTAGCTCGGGCTTCAGGAGTTTTCGTTGCTTCTTTTTTTCTCTTGGTACTTTACTTCATAGTTTTCCTATAATTTGTGTCACTTTATTTGAAAATTCATGTGAAAAGTAATGGTTTTTGGATTTACTTTAAATCTATATATTTGTAGTGGTTTGGGATTTACAATCTTATCTCTTGATGTTATTCTAAAAAAATTGTAATTCATTCTATATTACGTGAAATTCTATACCCTTGTTGATATTCGACACCCCGATGCCTATTAAAGGTGGGACATGGGGTAATTATCTCTCCTTCAACTTGAAGAAGGAAGGGCCTAGCAATTTGTTATCCCTTCCCTCATCTTGGTGAAGTCGGGTCGTGACACACACACACAGATATATATATATATATATATTACCACTATGGGACTACCATATTCCAACATTTATCTATCCTATGAGAAATGAAAACCCCGCGTGTGTGTACGTGTGGCTTACCGTCTCCACGTCATGATATAATCCTTTTTTCATAACCATTTTAATTGGATTGGTATACTAATGGAAATAATAGATATATAAGAAAATTATTACATTATATTGATTTTGGAAAAAATAATTTATCATAAGCTTCTTTATCCTTTCACTTATTAAAGGGGATGATATCGTCGCTCATGCGTACGTACAACCTATCGTCTCTACAACGCGATGTGATACAGTTTCAATATCTAGATTTAAGGAATGGATCTAAAAAAGTATTTAATGATAAAATATTATATTTATAATATTAACATCACTATCAAGTAGTTTTATTTATATCCTATTCAAAATAACTGAGACATTCATGGAAAAACACTTTAGGTAAAAATAAAGAAGTTAACACCAAAAAGAAGGGTAATAACAAAATATTATTAACAAAAAAATATAATAAAGATCATATATTCTATAAAAAATATATTTCTAGTTCTGGTTTGGGTATGAATTAAAAAAATTCCTTAAACCATTATGTAAGAGGTTAAATCATGTCTTACTAAAGTATAATGTAAGGGAATGGATTTCTCATCTCACTTTCACTTCTTTGAGATATATGCCTTGTTCCTCACTTATTCCTTAAGCGAGGTGTATTTAAATCCCTTAGATGTATAATATAATGAATATACATATTATCAGGATATTTTAAGTTTCATTTAATGTTATTACTTAATGGGTAATGTGATTAAAATACCTAAAATTGGTATGGGACAATTTAGATAGTTTAATGACTAATTTCCTCAAGAATTTTTCAATTGTCTCATTTAAATGTATCTTTCTATATGTATAATTAATTTGTTGAATCTTATAATTAATTAATTATTATCTATTATGATAGAATATACAATATTATATTAAATGTTAATTTATTAGTTTGGATGTGGATATACTACTTTGATACCATTCAACATATTAGTTTGGATGGTTTGTGATTATGTCTACCTAATGAAAGTTATTAACATTTCATATTACTATTTCAGTAATATTTTATTGGTCGATAATGTCTCACCACATTCATATGAGAAACATAGTGGACTTTTTAAGTGATGGTTGTCGAGCTCAATAAAACCTCTATGCATTGGTAGGTATCATGAGAAAAACTAGTTTGGGTATTGAACGAGGTTTTACCCGTTTTTGTATGATGTCTTGGATGAAGAATTGATGATATCTTTATGATATCTATAATTACGATTACCTTATTATGATAACAATTAATGATATTCCATGTGATTATTTTTTCTATAGAATATCCCTAGTTATGTTTCATCTACATGTAAATATTTTTATGGCATTAATTGATCATCTTTTATTCCAGCCATATTATTCTCATGTTATTGATTAAATGGAATTTGTTTCATTTAATAATCATTCCACAGTCATTTATGATTATTTTTTTCGATTCCATTTTGTATATACCCATGTTGATCATATAACCTCACCCCTTGAATATGTTTTATTTTTCCTACGAACTTATAAATTGTATTATGACTAATATTTAGGGGTTACACAACGGGGGGATAATGGAAGAATCAATGAAATTATTTTTTGTATTTTTATTTTTTATAATTTAATGTTTATTTCAAGTATATATCTAGTTTACCTTGACTAATAAACTATTTGGTCCTTTGGGATGTAATTTCTTATATATTATGCCAATGTAATAATGGAAGGTACTGACTCTTGGATACCAGGATATTGGTATTAACAGTTAATTTCTTCCATTTATAGGTATTTAAATATATTAAATTAATTACACATTAATTCAGAGGAGCTTATAATATTAAAACTATGCCAATTTTATATTTTGTCAATATTCATAGTAACTGTGGTAATATTTACAAACAAAGAAAAGTGTAAATGCGTTATTATGGATTAAATATAAGTGATCTGGTCATAATTTTCCATCAAAATTATAACTGGATGAAATTAATTTGGTCCTGAATAACATAGGATAGAAATTTATTAATTTATTAGACATTTGTCTCCAAAAGTTCATATAAATAATTTAAATCAAATAAAGTTACAAAATGTAAATCTATTGGTTATTAATATGCTTTATATGACCACATAAATAAAAAAGTAAGTAGGAGACAAAAATAAATATTTATTTTGATCATAATAATATTTTTTAGATGATATACATTTATTTTTAATTTTTTATTAATTATATAATGACCTAAATTAATTATTCAACACGAATGCAGTACGTCTCTATTTAATAAAAAATAAAATAAACGATTTTAAAAATATTAAAAGTGAAATTATTGGAAGGAATTAATATTACCCATGAATATTATATATCTATAGGAAATATCATGGAGGTTTGAATGTGTTATATTTGTATCCCCTCTTTGTCTTAAAGTATTTGAAGTTAAATTAAATTAATGCTTTAAAATTGAAAATAATGTTATTTTAACAAAATTACGTTTTATCAAATTATTTAAATATCATAGAAATCATGAAATAAGAAAATTTGGTTTTAATATCGTCCAATATGTCATAAATGGACCATTTATTGTCAATTTTATAACCCTGTATTTAAAATTTTCATCCCCTTAATTTTGAAAAATTTCTTACCATAGATAAAATTAAAATTTGTAAAATAAAGGTTAATCAAAATTATAAAGATTAAAATTACACCAAAACATATCTAAATTCTATTTTTTGTCTGTATTTAAACTATATACTAAAGTATATTTAATATATGGACATTTTTTTCATTTGAATTAATAATTAATTTATTGTAAGTAAATATTATGGGAAATTCCAAAAGCAGCACTCACCTCAATTAAAAAAGAGAACATCCTCCCCCACTTCATCACAATACATTAATCCTAATATTTAGTAATAACTCTTAAAATTTGCCTTATAAAATTACATATCATTGTTTTAGAGGTTTTTGTCTTCCAAAAACACTAACTCTAGAACCATTTAGAATATATCAACAAGAGTCGTTTCAGAGTAGTGGTAATCACCTTACACAATCAATATCTTTTATACTCATCACTACATCATCATAATATATGTTATGTATCATTAAAATATATTTATTCTATTAAATTTGATAAAATGTTATTATGATTATGAAAACATTGTTATACACAATCATTCATATCCATCATGATGTGAAAAATTTGACCGCGCGCACGTACAAGTTACCATCTCATTGTAAAGATACCTTTCATTTTTCATCAGTATATTTTATGGATGGGTATTCTGATATGTCAAATATTTATATATGATATTAATGAAACAAAGATAATTTCATAATATTAATATCATGTGTACACTCTTACTATCCAATCTTTTGATAAAGGATAACCTCACTAGTGTGAACGTGTGGACTACCACCTCCAAAAAGTTATGTGATTCATTTTTCATTAATATTTTATCTAAATGGTATTGAGGATAAATTTTATTAATATATATAATATAATAATTATCACTTAAAAGACATTTTATTTTTAACACTCTTTCAATAAATTTTTTGAAAGATGAAAATATTGTCCATGCGAACGAACAATATATTATCTCCATGAATGGTGTAATTTACATTTGTATATATAATTTTTAAGGATCAATGTAATTATATATTCAATGGATATATATGATACTTATATCATTTTAATTATTATTTAGATGATTTAACCATGAAAAAATTTACAATTATCGAAATTACATAACTAATATACTCATGATAAACAAAACAGTTAACAACAGAAAATCAATATTTTAATAAGGATGTAAGGAAAAAGGGGGTGTGTAAATATAATAAAGTTATAATATATGATATTATAGATATGAAAATAAATATTTTATATAATTATAAGAAATATAAATTTATTATACCTGATGTTAGAGTTATTTCGAAGCAAGGTGATTTGAGGTATGGGTATTATTTCATAATTTCCTCAATATTCAGGATGATTTTAAGGTAATTATCCATTGGGGAATATTTTTCTTTCATATCAATAATTTTTAATGTTTTTTAATTATCGTTTTTAACATTTACAAATTAATTTTTCATTTCATTTTTACCTATGATGGGATTTTTACAAAATGGTTTCAAATCAATCTTCTTTGTGTTTTCTAAACACGGTATTTGTTTAATTTACCAATAATAATATGAAAGGAAAGATTTTTACATATATATAATGAATATCTTGTCCCAAATTCATGAATTAAATATTATTTAATTTATCTTTAAAAAAAGTACAAGTTTATTTTCAGAGGAATTTTTTTCCTTTATAATTTATCATTTTCTGAAAATGAAATAATTTCCAATTGGAAATTTTAATTTCCTAAACAATTATTCTAAGTGATATTTCAATATAATTTTCCATGTAAGAGGAAATTATTTGTTGTCACTTATAATTTAATAGGGATATTACCCAATTGTACCATCATTATTATTTCTCTAGATGGTTTATTTTTCTAATAACAATGAGAAATGTTTCGAGAACCCATTTATTTTTCATGGGTTATGTTATGATATATTTTTTATAAACCCATAATATTTCCATTGGTTATGAAATGATAAATTGTTTATGAATACCATTTATTTTTTATGGGATATTTTTTGATGAAATATTTACAAAACATATTTATTATCAATACTTATAATATGATGAATCATTTATGATCTTATGGATCATGTATATATGATTTTCAATATATGATGGGTGGGACTAATTTTTCTGAACAATGCATTGGGTAAAGATTGATATTTTCTTATATAAATATATATACATTTTTGTGTGAACACATTTCAATAATAGTCTCTTTCCACTATATAATTATCGTTAGTGAAGTATGAAAACTACTATAGTTTGGAGAGGGAACCCATTCCATTATAGTATCCTTGGAAATGATCCTCGACTAATAAGGAAATGATTTTATATAATTTTTTATACTAAAATTCAATATCTTATAACAATGTTATTCAATCATAGATCATGTTCTTTAATTGAATTATGATTAATGTATTATAGACTGCCAATATTTATTCCATCACTCAATAGTTGGATATTTAATATTAAGGGTTTGGTTTTTAAAGGATAATCTCATGTCATCATACAGTTTTTCTCATTTCATTCTTAAATGATCATTAATACCTCGCTTGGTTACCCTTTTTTATAATTGTAGATAACATTTTCTTATGTATTCATTCACAAGTTTATAAAGAAATTTACTAGGTGGGATATTTCTATGTAGGATGCTAGTTGTAATGAACTATGTGGTAGATGGTGAAGATATTTTATGGATCAATTGTTTATGTTTACAAGTGTCCATTGTTACTATACCAAAACAATTCTCACATAGATAGAAATGTTATATATTGAAAATACGTCTATTAAGATGTAAAATCTATATATTAAAACTATAGGTATCTATAGTTTTAGTTTGATTAAATTATGGAATATAATCCTTGGGGACTCTCACATGTCAACATTGGATGAAGAATTGATCTCCATATATAGGATTTATGAGGAAAGGGTAAACACTATTTATAGTGGTGTAACTCACCCATGTGATGTATCCATCAATGCAGTTCCTTCAGATGAATCAATTCTTATACACTAGAAATAATTCGAGACCTCTATAGTTGGCATTAGATAAAGATTTATTAAACCTTTTTAAACTATGGTTATAATAACTTAGTATCTACCAAATATATAATTATATATGTTGGATAAAATTTAAATGTTTTAGTATTGATATCGAATTGTTAAAGATAATTTTTCATAGAATACTGTATTATGATTTAGACATCCTGTAAATTATTTTTAATCATTATTGGTTTTCAACTATGATTATTTTTTCTCACAAAAATACTATTTGTTTTATTTGATGGCTGAAAAATAATGGAAAAATATTAATTATTAATACAATGGAAGAAGTAAATTATTTTCCTCTTGAGAATCTAAATTTCATGATTGCTGGAATTCAAAATATATTTTATATGCTCACATATCATTCTCAAGCTATGAATCACGTCGAGCTAAAAAATGAGAAAATGAGGGAACAACAATCTGTTTATAACATTATAATGATACATCCACCTAATTTTAGTGGGTTTTCTGATAAAATAGTATCTAAGTAATAGATCATTACCACTAAAAAGATATTTTATATTCTCTGGTGTTTGGATTATGAAAAATTTATTTTCCTTGTTCATATTTTTTAAGGTAAATTAGATCAATGGTTCAATATTATCAGAGACAAGGGGGACCATTATGGAAATATCTCTATGGAGTGGGATTACATATTTATCAATAAGTATATTCATTATATTATTCATTTTAAAATGGAGAAGGAATCTGTTGGGATGAAATACATGGATAATGAATCTGTTGGTATATATGAGGAAACATTTACAAGAATTGTGAGGTATACTTCTGGTATTATCATCCAATATTAAATTAATGTAGATCAATTCATCAATGTTATAAAATAGATCTCGGAATGGGTTTTATCCATAAGGTACTTCAATATGAACCATGAATTCATGCAATGCGATTTCAATGTGTAAATGTTGATTGGGTTTATCCATCATTACATTGTTTAGATATGAAAATAAGGATGGAATTCAAAAGGAATTCTAAAGACCATGAAGGTTGGAATATAAGACTTCACATATGCTAAATGTGTGGAATGAAACATAGTGTAAGGGGGAAAAAGTTTAAGTGTATATGAGAAGGTCATCAGGAAACCAAATTCCAAATTGACAAGAATATGTTATTGAATGATGTGAATAAATAGAAATATACATTGTACGCATCACCCAAAGTATAGTTTTTATAATTCTAGGAGTATGCTTGTTATGGTAATCGGTTCCCAAATCCAAATATTAGTGACATTTATTGTCATCAATAACGTTCATATGATCAATGAAAAGTTTAAATCATAGGACATCATTATTTATAAGGAGGGGTTAGGTAAAGACATGGTGTAAAGTACACTAAACATTCACTCTAGAAATTATAATGACTTATTTGGTTCTTTATTTACCCAAACACGTATCCCTAATTACATTTCTATGTGTATCATGGTACCACCTTGGAAATAACATTTTGAGTTAGAAGTAAAACAATAATATTATGTTGATATCGTCCTATGTCTATAATTATTCTACGATTGAGATTTTTGGAAATGTGTTCCCTAAAATTATTATCATTATTACTATAGTTTAATTTGATATTATTTTGGAAATAGATTGTATTTTTTTACATAAATCCCACATCAATTTTCAAGGAAGGGAAGATACATTTTATATTTCAAACCAACCTATAATCTCTAATCAATGTGATAAAAAATGAAATTTTGATACAAATTAGATCCATCATATGGGTTATGATTCCTATTTAAAAGGGGTCTCTATCTCATATGGTTTGGGAGAAACTCAACATCGAATATATTTTTATTGTTTCAGAGTTTATTTATGTCATTACAAAAGAGTTTCATAGCCTTCCATTGAATCTTGAATGTATGTTTTCAATCAAACTAATACATGGTGATATACATATTTCCAAGACAATATATGGAATATCACTAATTAATTTTCATGAATTAAATACATAACTATAAAAGAACCTTGATAAAATATTAATATTTAAAAGTGTTTCACCTTGGTTTGTCCCTATTTTTTTATTAAAAGGAATGATATATCAATGCAGCATTGCATTTATTGTTGAAAACTCGAGAAGATCTGTATCAAGAAAAATGTATCCACTACCCTATGTCGATGACTTGTTTGACCAAATACACATAGCTCAATAAATTTCCCATATTGTTCATCATTCTGGATATCATCAATTAAGGTTTAAAATGATTATATACCCAAGAATTCATTCTATACAAGTTATGGACACTATGAATTTATAGTGAGTCGTTTTGGTCTTATTTATTCCACCTTTATATTCATGTATTTAATAAATAGATTATTTAGATATTACTACAATCATTCTGTGGACGTCTTTATAGATGATATTCTGATTCATTCAATATGAAATGAAGATAATAAAGAAAATTTGACAATGGTTATATATACCATATAGAAGGAGAATCTTTCTGAAAAATTTACCAAGTGTCAATCTTGCCTTTATAAAATTTCATTCTCGGGTCATATAATCTCATTTGATGTTATATTAGTATAACCTTTTAAAAAAGTAGTAAATGAACATTTTCCTAGACCCACAACTGAGACTATTATCTATATTTTTCCCAGTATTGAATGATATTAACAATACTTTATAGAGAATGTTTAAACGTAATTGAGACACCTCACTATGTTAAGTTAAAATGGATCCATGTTTCATTGGATGGTTGAATTTATGTAATTTTACAAGGAAATATATAGACGGATAGTCATTATAATTATGCTTACAATACCCTATTGTTGAGAAGGGTTTGTAATATATAGTTATGTATTAAATAAGGGACTTGGATGTGTCCTCCTGCAGAACAATATGGTTATAGATTATGCCTCATAAGAGTTGAAGGACCATGAGAAATATTAACCAACTAATGATTTAGAATTAGATATGGTAATTTATCCATGAATTATATATATTAATTATCTCAATGGAGAAAGGTATGACATAAATATAGAAAAAAAAATTAATTATATTTTCACTCAAAAATATATAATCATTCTCCAATGATTACAGTTGGGGATGATTAATGATTATGACAACTAAATACATTACCACCTAGGGAATGTTAACAATGTAGAATATTATCTAACTAAAAAGTATTATTATAGTTTTTATAGGATGTGGATAGAAAAATATTTTATATTTTAGGACTTTCAATTAAGGTTTTAATAGGTTTTTTTTGTAACCCAAACCATATCAGATGTTAGAGAGAGTGTGCATAAGAAATTTGAAATTGGGATTGAGATCAAAAAATAAGTGTGGGAAGTTATTATGGGAAGAATATTTTTATATTTTTATGGTATTCTAGAATACATGGATGTGTTACTTGACGAGTGATCCCTAGTGAGTATGAGAGATATTTTACATGATAGGTTCTTGTTGTTTCTACTATTTTTTCACTGATTCTTTAGTATGATTCTTCCACATTTTCTTAATAGGTATTTAGTATGATATCACATATAATACATGTTATTATTAAACCAACATATTTACAAATATAATCTTGTTTTTATTTTTCCAGGGTATTTTTAGTGATGGGGGTAAAGATTATTTTCTTTGAGCATGGGTTTTGCGGTAAAGCCACTATCTACGACTATATGGGTTTTTTTATTTTTACTTATTTGATATCATTCAATATGGGATTATGATAAATTTTGTTTTTTAATATTATGAAATTGATTAGTGGTTGTTTTATTGTTCATGTTTTATATGAGAGTAATTTCTCTGATTTTTTTATACCATCAATAATAGTCTCCAATCAGTGGAATATTATAGGCAAGTTGTGGGTTTCACTATCATCATCATTTCATACATAGGGGGATTGAACCTTTTCTACATATATTTTTTTCTAATAATTAGCCCTGATAAGGCACACCTATATTACCACTAAACTAATGGGGTCATGGAGGGTTAGGTCATATATAACCCCTAAACACATCCTCTCAGTTTCAGTGCCAAAAAACACAAAACATACAATATTTTCTTTAGTACACATAAATGATTATAATATACAAGTCAAACTTATAGTACAAGAACCATATATTTTATTGTTTTTTAGAATTAAGAAAAAAAATGGAGTAATAAATATTAAATATTTAAAATAAAATAAAAATATGCCCTACATATGAAGCTAATTAATCCATAATGACTCTTCATAATCTACCATAAATTTTCCATTAAATTTATTCTTTTGTGATTGTAAAAAATTATACATTACATCATACCAAAGGAAAATTGAAACATAATAATGGTTGAGTTATGATTCTCAATAAGGGAATAATCAACGAAAATAATAATAGTGAGATAACTTATAGATTTCAGTTGGTATAACAAGATATCATAAATATATTTGAATAAATATATATGAAATTATAACATAAGAAAATGGAATATGATTGATAATATTATAAAATCATGGAATCATATGAATGTTACCAAAACATAAAAATAATATCATAGGAATTGGTCAACTCTCCCTAACTAATTAATATAAAATAGTAATCTAGGCTAACTACTAACTCCAATAGTTGGAAAGGATCACTAACCACACGCGATGAAATCTCATGAGATGGAAACATTACCCAAATCATATTAGTGTTATATATTTATACGCACACCCATCACATAACATGTAAATAAATATGTGTTCCTTGTAAAAATATATCTTCATATCATACATAACATAAGGAAATATAATGGTTTAAATATCATTAAAATGGAGTCACATAAACAATGTGTTTCTTACTCACTCAATAATCATAACAAGATAAAACATAGAAATAAAATGGGTACACAATAACTTTAGTAATCATTCTAGGTAAATACCAGTACTTAAATATGAATAGGAATATTTAATTTATACTATATAATAATAGGATATATGGGTTCAATAATAATTTCCCCAATCAATAGATGTAATATCCATCTTGGTGAACACTATTCAATAAATGTAATCGAACATAAGAAATTCGTAGAGGAAGAAAATGAAAGAAAATAATTCCTATAAAAGTGGATGATTAGGTATGGAAAAAGTAAGTTATGGATTATCATATAAATGTAAAATATAATTTCATAAGCCATATATATATATTCTGGATGATATCAGTTAAAAAATACCCTTGATCAAGCATACTCTTTATATTAAGAATAGTCTTAGAAGCATTCGGAAAATTTATTTGAAAAAAAAAATTATATTTATTCTTTTAAAATATTTAAAATGTAATATTTTACTAATTCATGTGAATAAAAATTATATTTTGTAAAAAAATGAAATAGCAGAGAGGAATTATCTTATAAAATTTCATAGGTAGTTGAAATATATGTTCATATATAAAAATGTAAAATAGATTCCAAAATTTGATAAAAACCAATGTAAAAAATGTTTAAAATATTTCATTTTAAATAAAATATAAAGAAATAAATTTTTTTATAAAATAACCTTAAAATAATTTTTAAGGAAGGTATTTTAATACATTTTAAAAAATTAAAACATAATAAAATCAATTTGAAAAATAATCTTGTGGAATACAATTAATGTCCCTTAAAACCTTTTAGTGGAGCACACATTTAATAAAGTATAATAACACTTTTCAATGATAATAAGTAAATTTAAGTACTATTCTCACTTGAACTATTATATAAAATACATTCATTAATTAAGAATTGATATGGAATAAAAATAATTGTGTGCATTGGTTGGGGGTCATTACATTTAGTGACACATTTAAAAAGTGAACAACTTCCCCCAAAGAGAATAATTTTAATAGAATGGATAAATTTAAACAATGATAAATGAAATAAAACATTTTTACATGAAAATTATTGGATAAAATAGAACTATAAGATCAATATCTATATGATAATTCATGACTCATGGAAAATGTTCTTTAGTCAACACCAATGTAATATTTTGATCAGAACTATGGAGGAGAAAAAATCTTGAAAATAAACATAAAATACCCTGAATAAATATATTTCATGGTAACATAATAATTTGGTTGCAGATAAACTATATAAATTTTAATTAAGACATAATGTAAAATGTGCCTCAATAAAGGGAGTTTGCGAGAAAAAAAACGATTACATTATTTCCCTTCATGGTTCATCACGCTATATCTTTTGATAAAAAATACCATAAATATATTAATTATATATTTCAAAACCAAATTCATATCTAATAATTTTTTAAATTATTTATTTATAATTATTTACTATGTCTATAGTGGTTCATTACAGTATATTTTCAATATTTCTTGTTAACAATTTTAATTTTATTGGGCATGCTATGGAACATTAATGTTTATCTCTGATCTTTGATACTAGTTTCATCATTCCAATATTTCCTATTTCTATTATATATATATATATGGATCCATATATTATTTTTAATATTCCAATTTAATCCCATGATAGTTTTAATTATGACTCTTAAAGATTAAGCTAATGAAAAACTCATTTAGGCAATTTTTAGTGAACCAATATGATATATTATAAACATATTTTTATATTAATTTTATAAAAAAAGGATCAAACATATTTAATAATTTAATTTTAAATTTAATTAATATTATATAAAATTACTCAATTGTTTACAATATATACATTACAACACCGCTCAAGTAGGAGGAAAATAGCCCAAAACAAAAGTGTGTTGTGATGATAAAATGAGTAAGAAAGTGTTATTTCATATTTTTATTATAAAATTTATAAATTATTACACATTTAATATAAATCATATATCTCCATAAAATCAATTATTTGAACAATTAATGATATTTGGTGATGAAAAATTAAATTTTCATTTGTGGTGGTAGTAGTTCCTGCATATGCATGTTTAACAAACCCATTTCTCAATGAATATATAGAGAGGTGGTAAATGAGAATTCATAATTTAATAATTATAAAAATGTTATAAAAATTATTTAACCTAATTAATTACACTTTTAGGTTTCTTCATGTTTTTTTGTTTATGTGAAATAAACATTTCTTTCTTGGAGGCGATACTCAGCACACACGCATGAAAAACAATCTCACTCCATGAAAAAGGGATTGAATGTACGTAACTGTAAAATATAATAAATTAATAATTTAATAATTGAAACAAAAATATAAAAATTCCAAAAACCCGTACTTGGATACCATTCCTAATATTTTTTTAAGAATAATGAACTGAATCAAGTCGTGAAGGTGGCAGTTCGCACATACACATGTTTGATACATTTCTTCATAGCGGATGATATTGAATTAATGAATGGTATAAGTTTCATTAATAAAATGTAATATATATATTTATATAGTACATAATTAATTATATTGATAGTATTATGAAATATTAGAAATAATAAAATTAAAATGATTGACTAAGAGTAGAGTAATACTCACATCTGAAACAATGATTATCCTTAGAATTTGTAACATCCTATCCCAAACCACCATGTCCATGTAGGAGGGGAACACAACCTCAATCCATTATCCAAACATGTAAACCGGTAAAAAAATAAGTAACCCAACATTTATTAAGGAATTAATGTTTTCATAGGTTTAAAATTATCCCAATAGTAAAGACTTATAATCATATAGAAGCATATCTAGAATTCCTATTTGAACAACATAGGATAGTAAGCTCTATCATTAGACTGTCACTCTTAAATCTCATTTTGGGTCCTCCCCATCTACTATAAAATCAAAAAATGTGGCATCTTCTTCCCTTGGATTAATTTCCCTCTCGGGTATATAATATGAACCAAAATATTTTCATACGATGAATTTGGTTCCAACCCAACATCCTAATTCTCTATTACACAGACATGATTAGGCATGTCCCGTCAATGTTGAGAAGTGTGGATGACATCCTAGAATCCTTGATATTATGGATAATGTTCAATAACAAATTCTACTAAACCAAAATTCATATTAATCACAAAGTGTACAAAAAATATGGTTCATGCTTGAATTACTTCAATAGATATCAGTGAACTAACCAATTAGTCACACTCAAGAAACCCTGATAACCTACTAATAACTATAATAATATCATCCAATATTCAAAATATGAAATTTTCCTACTATGAGTGGTAATATACCTCTTATAAATCAGATACACTCCCATAGAGATCCCTTGACCCAAACTAGGCGCCACAAGTACTGCCTCAACAAACTAATGAATGACATGGTCTCCTATATAGATATCCATAAGTAGTTGTCTGAATTGAAGTCTGGTAACTATAGTTATATTCAAAATCAACCAAGGATATATAATCATCCCATTAATGAACAATTTCTAAAATTAAATATCATCCCATATCCACTAATATGTTTACAGTCATCTCAAATTGTTTTTATTTATAAGTATGGTATGTTGTTCTCAATCTGAGTTAATACCCAAGAGATTTCTAAACTCCATGTAAAAAATAACAACATGAAACCTAAATATCTATATTAAACAATTATCAAAGTTAGTCTTCATAAATATATCATCTTAGAGATGTAAATGGTTTCCATCACATCTACTGAGTGAGTCTCTCATATCATTTAAATTTGTGAAACTTTTTTCTACCTATCAAAAATCACATTTATAGAATCATGAAAGATCAATTTCCTCAGAAAACCCACAAGAATTTCCTCCATGATGCCCTCCTACTTCTAAATGGGAACTAAAAATAGATAGTGTAAACAACCAAGACAATATTTCCCATATGTAACCCTATGATATACAAGGCATCAAGAGATAAACCGAGTAATTCCCCCTTCATCCCTGGCCACTGTAACTATTTCCTAAATTCATAGTACATCTTCATTTCTCTGTGATGCACTATCCATTCATAGGTATTTTCTATCATCAATTACACTTTTATAAAAGTATTTACTACTAATATACCTTAAAAAATGGTTACATAATTGTTTCCTTACCAACACCCGTGTATCAGATCGCCTCCAACTGGTTGGTCCCTCATCAAAGAACACTCGGGATCAAACTATGAAAAAATACTCACCCAGTTGAAAATTGGTGATGTGATCACCAAATGTGAACAAATATTCCAAACCTAAGCCACTAAAATAACCATCCAACTGGTTAACCATTCCCCACTATTCCTCATAAATATAGTCAGTATGATCATGTTTAGCCTATGTCTTATAGCTAGGAGAATTTCCAATAGCATTACCTGACATGTGTCTGTCATGGGGTGTAAAAAACAAATACTTCCTATGTTAAAATATAGTAATGTTGTCATCCTAGGTTGTCTCTAGATAGGATCACTCAACAATCACGTTTATTATTTTAAATTAGATTAAAAAGGAGAGATTGATTTTGAAATTATTTATTTTTAATAAGAATGAAAGAAATTGAACTGATGTTTGAACCCAAAGTGATGAAGATGGTGATGGAGTTAGGGTACCATCACCTATTATAATGTCATCATAGTCATAAAAATCTTTCCTTGTATCTTTATATTGAATGATAAATGAAAAACTCTTTTAAAACATTGTTCATCCCCCTTGGTAGAATGATTCAATGGAAACCACTCTTGTGTGCATTAAAATTTATAAACACTTCCCAAAATATTAATTCAAGTCACAATTGAAATTTTTAATCCATAGAAATATATAAATGATTCACTATCTATAAAAAATATATGGAACCAAAACACAAAACATGATCTCATTAAGATAATTGGGAATTAATGACAAATGGAATCTGTCAATATAAAAATTTGTTTTTAAATTAAAGCATAAGACTCCGAAATAAGGAATGGAAAATTCCCCATTCCCTGATCACCCAGAATCATTACCACTCTATATGAATATTAATAGAGTTTAATGGGGATTAATTGAGAATTTTAAATATAATAAAATAGAAAAAATAAAATACAATGTTCCTTAATCTTCAAAGCCTCTAGCACATCCCCTCCTTCTCTTCCTTCAACAACTTTGAATAGAAGTGAACATTAATAGTTATAGTCTTGAGGGGTGAAAAATTTTCCATCCATATTCATTCCTCCAAAACATTATGTATATTTAAAATATTAAATGTCAGAATATTGGGAGGTTATCTTCATAAAAATTATTGCCCTCTATAATTTAAATTCTCCCATAAAATTTTACCTCATTTGTACAAGTTTAAAAAAATGCAATACTTGATTAACTAAAGAATATATTTTATAACCTAGGAGACTCCTAAACTCCATATACTTTATCACAATAAATTTAATTTTTAACAATAAAATATTTTCATGTAATTTATTTTGAACATGTGTCTCAAATTATTATCTATAATTCAGCTAGAATAACTTCATTTGGATGTCACTAAGCTACGATATTCTTAAATTACTGATGTAGGGTCAATTATATTGGCCAGAAAAGTTTCTCTACATGATTTATTTCTATGGGTAGTGTGGGTTAAATTTGATTTGGGTATAGAAGAAAAATTCAAAGCCCACTATAGAAGGAATCCTAAAAAATTATCTCTTAAATTGGATCAAAATTGTAAAATTTATTCCTGAAAAACATAAGCTTAATAAAAATGTTAAATTTATAAAATAAACCAATTTCCATAATTAAGATCAAAATTCCCCAAAAATACCGAAATGGTATAAATAATACCAAATTTATTAATTTTACTAGATTAAATCATTGAAACACGCAAGATTAATTATGAAAAATCTATCTCTATCAACTCCCCCACACTTGGCACTTGGAATCCTAAACAAGTCAGTATCAAAATAAAATCAAAAGAATTTCAAAACACATATCCATGAGATCCACCAATTCTACACCATGAATCAAAAGATAACATGTCCCATCAAACACCATTATTTAGATTCATCCATTCAGATCATTCAAAAAAATTTCTTCTTCATATATCCTCCTATGCACAAAAAACACCTACCTCACTTGATTTTTCTCTCATCTCATAAATTTCAATTTTCAACAAGGTCTTTATCATCCAAACCCATGAATGAGTCCCCATATGTTTGATAAATTCATCATTATCCACCCTATGTGAGTCATGGAAAAGTTTTTATCATGGGGACATTGTAGGGTTTTTTCTTGTGGCTTCTGGTTGGTAGGATATATAGGTCAAAAATTTATGAGGCTGAATAAGGAAGGCTTGGATTCTTAGGAAACAAAATTTCATGATTCTAATTTTCACTCAAGTATGGTTCCCTCATCAATCCCATTAGTAGAAAAATAGCTCCATTATCATGAAAACTCAAGGAATGTTCATACCATTCAGTATTTTAGTTTAAAAAATTTCAATCATCTCAAACATAATTATCCTTGAAAGCTCCAGATAGGAACAACATTCCTTCTCTAATGGAAGATCCAAAAAGGCACAACTTCTCTTATCATTAAATATATAAAAAAATATCATTAATATATTATCATGAAATATCTAGAAAAGTCACATAATTTGAAACAATGAATTATTTATCATTAAAATAATATCATCAACATTTTATTTTTCACCCAAACGATGACCAAATGATGTAGAACAACACGAAAAATCATCCCCCACAACTTAAGATAAACTTGATCATACAATTTCACTTTAAGATAAGGTTTTCTAGGGAAATATGTTTTATAATGTAGCTAACCAAACAAGTTGATCATGGATTCTTTGTTATATAAGGATTAAAATCATAAATACGGCTAGAATAAAAAAGAATTCTCTTAAAGGGGATGTGTAAGCTGCTCATGGGTAACTAGATAGATATTTCTCATATTGGAGGGAGGGGAACATGGTAGTGGATTTCTTGGCAACAATGGCATCCCCAAATCAGAGTATTTTCCTATTACTCAGCTTATGATATTTTCCTTGTGAGGGTCCCAATTTTTTGTTAATTATAATTTGGGCTTGCACTACTTAGACCTCTTTGAAGTTTTTGTGGCCTTTGTTTTTTCTATTCTTTTAAAAATCAATAAAAATGATAATTTTAAGTAAGAGTAATTTTCGTAAAATTCTAAAATATTTGAACTTAAAATAAAGTCATTTCAAACATTCATTTAATCTCTATTTCATGGAATGAATTGTTTCACTCATTGAAATGGTTTTAAAAAATGGAAATGATAATCATTTCAGCTCAGAAATTTCAAAAACATAGAAAAACTAAAATGAATCACTCAAAAAAATTAAACACATTTTATTTGAATAACTGAAAAACAAACAGTAAATGATAATCCTAATATAAATATTTTCCCTCCCCCGCACATAAATTATGCAGTGTAATAAATGAATTAAAATGTATTTAACATGTTAGAATATTTTAAAATGAATCAAATCATGAAACATTTGTAAAGGAGAGGTGTAACCTAATGGGTTTTATTGATAGACAAGTTGGAGGATTGTGATCTCCTTCACATGATTTGAAGGAATTGTCCCATGGAATTTAATCTGGTTGTTTCCATTAATAGGGAATTACTCCTTCTCTATATCATTCATAATCTACACAACACTGAACAAATATATACGAGTAACTAGAAATGGGCCATCCTATCTGGAACTATTTTATCATAGCATTAAATTGAATCAGGACCTTAATAAAAAAACTTTTTCTCCAGGGTGCAAGTATTTTAATTATACCATCTTATCATGATCCACTATTGTTCCGTCTGTTTAAATCCTTGAATTTTTAAAATCTTCCCTTATAATTTTATTCATCTCCTATAACTGGAATCTTCCCTCTTTCCTAGTTCTTTTAAGATCCAAATTCATCTTACTCTTAATCTAATAGGCCTTACGCTCTAATTTCCATAATATATTGCAGATTTTCCCATAAATCAACCTATATGGAGTCATTCTAATAGTTACTTTATAGGCTATCATATAATCCCATTATGTGTCTTCCTACCTTTGTCTTCAATCCTTCTTATTTATATTAATATCCTTTTGCAAAATTTCATTGATTTCCATATTGGACACTTTAGTTTTCCCATTAGTCTATAGAAGATAGGGAGTTGATGTTTTTTGATGAACCCCATACTTATTCAGAGATTAATCCGTTATACTATTTCAAAAGTGATTCCATTGATCATTGAAGATGGCTCTAGGCACTTTAAACCATTAAAATATGTTAGTCCTAAAAAAATCAAAAACAACTTTATCATTATCAGTTCAGGTGGATTTTTCATCCTCCCATTTTGAAACATTGTCTACTACAAGAAAGATATAATAATTTCTAAATGTCCTTATGAAAGGACCCATAAAATATTTCCCCTAGACATCAAAAATTCAAAAAAAATTAATTGGATTTGGGTAACATCTTGTCTCTATAAAATGTTTCCATAAAATGGACATTTTTCGTAGTGTTTGTAAAATTCATGAGAATATTAGAGAAGGGTGATATAATAATGTCTATATTCTTAAACCTTCATTGATTTACGTTGAACTCCAAAGTGACCATCACAAGATAATGTGTGACAATACTCGTAGACATAAGCAATTTCACTCTAAATTAGATATATTTTTATCACTTGGTCACTACAAATCATCCGAAAAAATAGATAATCCCAACATTTATATCTATATTCAACTTTTAGTTTTTTAAATTGGTTTGAATAGAAATGATATGGGACCTGAGATGTTACCATATATTTTATCATGTTTGGGTACCAGGGAACCTCTTCTTCAATCATGTACAACTACTCTCCTAGAAGGTGATCATTCAATAGTTATCTTTATAGAATTTAAGCTTCAATAGTGTTGGGTGTTCTAATTAAAATATCATCCAAATAGTTCTCATATCCCTTCTTGTCCTTAATTTCTTTGTTGAACTCATGATGTAGTCACATCCATATCACAAGACTCTATTTAGATTCATCCTTATTAATCATGTTCATAAGAGAGGTATGGTTACAGAAAACAATGGATTTAATTCCAAGAAGATAGATCTAAATCATTCTAAACCAAAACTACTGCTAAAAACTATTTTCCTATGGGGTTTTAATTAAATATTACCACATATAATGTTATCTAGGAATAGTAAATGACTTGTGTATGACCTTTAATTCACTGAGAAAGGAATTATCTAACTCCTTGGTTTGAAGAATCACAAAGTAGTTCAATTGTTAATCCCAGTTTGGTGGCTACATCATTTGTGGTGTAATAAATATCCTCTACATCTCATATAATTATTCCTTACCTTCACCATTGAAATCAATGTCCATATCGTTCAAAATAAATATAGAGAGATGGAGATAAATATTACTGAAATCATTGATGAACCTTCTGTATAATCCTGCGTAAACTAAAAATGACCTAACATCATCCAAAAAAGTTTTATAAGAAAATGAATTTATCACTATAATTTTATATTTTCCCACATCAATTTATTTTTGGTAAATGATAGGCCCATGTAATATTCCACTCTCATCCATGAAATGACACTTTCCAAATTTTATAATATGATTCTTTTCAATGCTTGTTTTCTAAAAAATTCCTGATTTTTGAAACAATTGTCAATGAAATTTCCCAAATGAGTGAAATAATCTAAGAAAACCACCAAGAAAGCTTCAATTTTATCAGAAAAATAATTACTGAGAACCTCTAAATTTTACCTAGAGAATTATACAATTCAAATGAAATCCATTTATAGGTTAAAGATTTAAAAATACAAGTAAAGGTTGTATTCTCTTGATCCCTAGGAGAAATAGGTATCATAAAATTACATGAAAAACCTTCCTAAAAGAAATAATGAGTTCTATCTTCCAATATATTTATCATCTGTTCAATAAAGGTGATGGTAAAATTATCTTTCTGAGTGACCCAATTCAAATTCCTATAATCAATGCACACTCTACAGTTATTCTGAATTCTCATAGGATTTAATTCATTCACTTCATTCCTCATAGTGGTTAGGCTAGTTTTTTGGAACTGTAAGACTATGGATAACCCATTATGAATCTGAAATGGGATAGGTGATCCCAGCTTCTAAGAGCTTCTCAATATTCATCTTCACAACCTCCATCAAGGGGGGATTTATCCTCCTTTGGGGCTATCTAAGTGGTTTTGAATCTCCCTCAAGGAAAATAATATTTGATCATATTTTTGGGTTTATTCCTGGGATAACACTTGAGAGCCACCATATTTCTAGTAAATTCTATCTAAAAAGGTCAACAAAATATTTTTCTTGGGTTTCAGATATATTATTGGAAATTATTACTCGTAATTTCTCTCCCTACCTAAGATACACATATTTCAAATCAGTGGGGAGTGGTTTTAATTCTAGATAAGGGGATGATCAAGGGATGAAATTAGACTGGTGTTGTCCACATTGATGTGTTGGAACTACTACACACAAGAAACCATATCATCCTTATCATAATTTAACAAATCATCAAAGAAATCATAATTTACCACTTATTCCCATATAAAATTGGAATCTTCATTATTTTGGGAATCTATATGTCCGATGGTATTTTCAATGAAAAAAATCCCTCATAAGGAAAAGAATTAATGTAACATACCTGATTATTCAATATGATCAGTAAAAACATCATAGGAGGGTGCAAAGAGTGAGTGATCATTGGATGGGTACCTCATGAATTCAAAAAAAATTAATTGGAAAGTGATATCTCCAAACTCTATAGTGATTTCCCCTTTATAGAAATTTATGATGGTGTTGGTCGTCTTTAAGAATGGTCTCCCTAAAATGATGGGTGATTGTGATGGTCTACTATATTCTTCTATATTCAGCACATAGAAATCATCCGGGAATAAGAGATATTTCAATTTCATAAGGACATCCAATAGAACTCCTAGTGGGAATACTGTTGATCTATTTGCGAGATGGACCACCACTCTTATAGTCTTCAAGTCTCCCATATATAAATAAGTGTATACTGAGTGAGGAAATACATTAATTGGATCACCTAGATCAAATATATATATATATAATTTAAAATTTCTAATGGTGCATGGAATGGAAAATATCCATGGATCATGAAATTTGGTTGGTTACTGTGTTGTGATACGGGCTTAGACACTTCTTCCAAAGTTGATCTCATCGACTTTCCTTTATTTTTATTGGTTCATTTTCACAGAATTTCTAGAATTTCCAACATCATTATCCCTCAAATCAGGTGGTATTATTTCAATCTCATGGGATACCGATGGTGAGATTTATTGTCCACATCTTATTGTTATCATGATGTCATTATCTTTTGGATTTGGGATTTTTTAGTAAGGTGGTTCCCTGTAATTTTGGTTATAAATCCCATGAGGATTCTAAACTTATTGGAGAAATATTTTATCATGTCCTCCAACCCCTCAATCATAGATATCATCTATTGGTTATGAATTGCTGTTTTTGAACTCATGGAAGGCTACTTAGCGGGTATTTGGAAAGTGTGTGTGTGGTGGTAATATAGATGGTTATTAGATTCCTTTTGTTAAAATGGTGGTGGGTTTTGTAATTGTTGTTATAATGGGGGTTGTTTTTGGAATTTTTTTAATAAGGAGGTCTAGCTTGATTATATTGATTTCAAAATCCATTTAATCTTCGTTAGACTCTCTTGATCTTTAGAATTTTTATAATTTCATAGGATGAAAGGCTTTCAAACACGTTTCAATTTCATATATTTTAGTACATTGTTCAGCGAAATGATTATGTGATGCACATAAATCACAAACCTTAGTCGGTGTTTATTGGTCACCAACTTATTTCAGGGTCATCTGTCTCAACATTATTATTAGTTCATCAATTTAATTTTCCATAAATATGATGGTTAAGAAGTTATTTCATCATGAATTCCTCTTGATCCAATATCTCTTGTACCAAAATATTGTGTGATCTGGGAAATATACTCATTCAATCTCATGGCTTCTATTGGTGACTTTTCATTCAATGAACCACTAAATGATTCATCCAAAAGATTTATATCGTTGTCTATTAATCCTTGGTAAAATAATACAAGGAATTAATTCTCCTCAACTTCTTTAAGTGGGGTTCTAGAAAAAATCTTTTTAAATATTTCCTAGTAATCATAAAGGGTTTCTCCATATGAGTTTCTGATGGAATAGATTTTCATCTTGAAGAATGATCAGATGGGGGTAGGGAATAACATTTGAATGAAGCATATCACTAAGTCATTAAAGTAATTTATATCTCCCAGTTGTCGGTAATACATACATACTTAGGTATCTACTTCTAGTGAAAATGGGAATGCCTTACATTTTACCTACTCTTCAGTAACACCTAGGGGTCAAAAAATATAGAAAACATGTGTGAACACTTTAATATGTTTGTTTGGATCTTATCATACCAATCAGTGAAATTTTTGGTTAAATGTAATTATGTTAGGTTTCATATACAAATAATTTTTTAACAATGGAATGGTATTTTTATTTTTTTGATTAGTGAATTGTGGTATGCAGGGGTATCTAAGGGTTAATTTCAAATTTCCCGCAATGAAGAAAGGCTCAGTGTGAACAATTGAACATTCAATCGAGTCTACAAGGTAAATTTCCAAAAAATAATATCGAAAATTATGGTTTCTATATCTATTTAGAATGTTTATATCAATTTCAGGATCTAATGGGAAAGCCTCAATGCTTTTGGCTCTAGTCTTGGAGTTTCCAATACAAAAGAATAAAAGAAAAGAAAAGAATATTGGATCCACCTCCCCAAAAACAGTGCTAATTTTTGACATGTACATGTCATGCGGTGTGACAAAAAAAATATTTCCTATGTTAAAAAATAGTAAAGTGGTTAAACTAAGTTATTTATATGGATGACAAATCAACAATCATGTTTGTCACTCGAAATTAGAGGAATAAGTTAGATTGTTTTATAAATTATTTTTTTTAATAAGAAAGTACACAATTGAAATGATCTTTGAACCAAAATTTATGAATAGAGTGATGGGGTTAGGGTAGGATGGCCCTTTGAAATGTCATCATGGTCGTAAAAATAATTTCATCTCTCTAAATTTGTAATGATAAATGAAGGAATCTTCGATTGATTTGTCAATCACCTTTGGTTAAATGATTCCAATGTAAACAAATTATATGTGTATGAAAATTTATAATCAATTTCCAAAAAACTAAAGAAATTATTTATCTATAATTGTTGATCCTTATAAATATATAAATTATTCACTAGTTCCAAAAACATGCTACTGATTTCAAGAAACTCACCACCTAACACAATCAAATTGATCGAGACCAACTACACTGTACAAAGGGAGTTTAGAGATATCCAAAAAAAATCTATAAGCAATAAATGACACCAAATACCAAAACAAGATTTCATTAAAATAATTGGGAACTAATTAAAATATGAATCATTCAATAGAAAAAAAATATGGTTTTATATTAAAGAACAAGACTCCTACTTTACCAAAGGAAAACATCATCCTCTCCAATAAATCAAAATTTTACCACTCCATGTGATGGGTAACAGAGTTAAACGGGAAATATGTGAGAATTGAAAAACTAATAAAATAGAAAATATAAAATACATATCACATAAAGATTAAAATCCTCCAACACAAACTCACCTTGTACTCCTTTAGAAACATTTAATGGATGTGATCCCTCGTATATATAGGGTTGAAGGGTTGGAAAATCATTCCACCAGATTCATTCCTCTGAAAGTTAGAGTTTATTTAAAATATTATATAGCTTAATCTAAAGAATTTTTCCACATATAATTTTGTTCCTCTCTCTAACCTGTACACCCACTAAATCATAACTCATTTGTAAAAGTGGAAAAATAATATTTTCTAATTACTGAAGAAGACTTTTTCTATCCTATGAGACTCTAAAACTCCCTCTAATTTCTTGAATTGAATGGATGAGTTAATAATCTAATTTATCCATTAAATTTATTATGTACGTGATTGTTGGAATCTTATCTCTAATACAGGTAGAATCATTTAATTTGGATGTCTCTAGAGAGAGATATTCCTCAATTAATGATGTGGTGTCAATTCAGTTGGCCTATAAAATATCTCCAATTGATTAATGTTTCGAGACATTTTATTTATAATTGGATATAAATTTAGAATAAAAAATCAATTCCCAATAAATAAGAAATAATAACAATGAATTACATAAATTGGATAAAATTTTAAAAGTTATTCCCAAAACAATAAGCTCCATAAAACTATTAAATTTTACAAAATTATCCAATTTCCACAATTAAGCCCAAAATTCACCAAAAATATTTAAATGACGAATATAATTTAAAATTGATTAATTGGAAAGGATTGAATCATTTAAACACACATGAAAATTTATAAAAATACTTGATCTATCAATTCCCCCACACTTATCACTTGGTTTCCAAAACAAGTTTGCATCAAAATATAATCAAAGAAAATTCAAAACAAATACACATGACATCCACCAATTTCACACCAAGAAAAAAATCATGTATCATTAAAAACCCTAATTTAAAGTCCGACATTATGATCATTCAATATTTTTTATCTTTAATTCTCATCTCATGCTCACAAAACACCTACCTCACGTAAATTTTCTCTCATCTCACAAATTTAAATTTTTAACAAGGTTGTTCACATACAAACCCATGAAAGTGACATAGAGGATTCATAAATTTCCATTAGTCCATCCATTGTGAGTAAAGGAAATGTTTTTATCATGAGTAAATTGCAGGTTTTTTCTACAGATTCTGGTCAGTAGCATTTACTTTTAAAAAAAATTTGAGGCTAAATAAAGAATTATTGGATCTTTTTGATGAAAAAGTACAAGAATCTAATTTTCATTCAAGTCTGGTTTCCTCCTCACTCCCCTTAGTAGAAAATTAGCTCCATCATCATGAAAACTTAGGGAAATTTCATAGCATTCAGTATTTCAGTAGAAAAAATTTCAATCATCTCAAATATACTTGTTCGTTAATTCTTTATATTGTAATGACTTTATTTATCCATTGGAAGCTCTAGAAAGTCATATCTTATGATATCATGAATGATCTAAAAAAAGCATTACTTCCCTTATGATGAAATCTCTATAAAAGTGACATATTTAGAATGAATTCATTTTTTACCATTAATATAATGTCTTAAACATTTTATTTTCCACCCAATGTATAACAAAATGGGGTATCACAACACAATATAACTCCACCCCCAACTTAAGTTCAACTATATCATGAAATTTCACTTCAACAGAAGGATGGATATGGAAAATAGAATTTTAATGTGGATTTAAAAATAGTAGGTTCATGGATTATAAGGGATATAAGTATTAAATTAATAATTAATTCCCGAATAAAAATTATTATCTTGAAGAGGGGGATTTAAAAAAAAAGTAATTACTCAATCATTAAAACACAAGTAACTTAGACCCTCATGTTTTGATAGAAATAAATAAAATTTTAGTTAATGAAAACATAGTTTTGTTCCCTAAAGAAGTAATGTGAATGAAAAAAATTTGAAAATGGATCATAGTCATCATAGGAATGTAATTTCAAAGATAAATACCTTGATATGTTCCATAGGATTCAAAAACCAGAGTACATTTAATGAAATTACAAAAGACGTTAACTTGAATCAAGGTTATTTTCAGTAGTATTTTAAGCCTAATTTCATTTAATAAATTGTTTCACCCCTTGAAATGGGTTTTAAAAATGTAAATGATAATCATTTTATCTCATAATATTAAAAAACACACAAAAATGGAAAAAAGAGTCACACAAAAATTTGAAAAACACAATTTTTTTGAAAAAAAAACAAACAACAAATAAAAATACAAAACTAAAATGGTTCCCTCCCACACACATAAATGGTATAGTTTCCTAAATTCATTCAAATTTATTTAACATGTATGTATATTTAAAAATGAATCATAGTAGGTAATAAAGTGTAAAAGATTGGTACGACCAAATGGATTTTATTGATATACATGTTGGAGTTGTGTGATTTCCTCTTCTGGAACTGATGGAATGGTCCAACAGAATTTATTCCACATGTGTCCATTAATAGTGAAGATATATCTCACTAAATCCTTCACAATATACATAGAACCGAAAGGATATACATGATTAACTATAAATAGACCTTCTCATTTGGAAAAAAGTTTACATGGAATCGGCATGAGTCATTAGTTGCATAAAAACACATTGTCTCCAAGGTGAATTTTTTTTGGTTGGATAATCTTTTCAAGAGAATATCTTGTTCTATCTTTTTAAATATTAAAATTTACAATATCTTCCCTTAAAAGTTTCTCAATGTCATTCAACTAAAATCTTCTTCTCTTTCCCAATTCTTTTATGATCTAAATTCACCTTCCTAATAGGCCAATATGCCTTATGCTCTAATTCCACTTACATATTACTAATTTTCCGATAAATCAAGCTATATTGACTCATTATAATATGGTTTTTTATGCTAATCTATAGGCCCATAATGTGTCTTTCAAACATTGTCTCAAATCCTTCCTATTTTTATTGTTATTTTAAAAAATTACTTTCATTTACCTATTTGAAAATCCATCTTTCCCATTAGTCTTTGGATTATAGGGAGTTGATGTTTTATGATGCACCCCATAATTATTCAATAAATCCTCTATTATCTTATTGTAATAGTGAGTCCCATGATCACTGATGATTTCTCTAGGAACTCCAACCCTATAAAATATGACAGATCTAAGAAAATCACAAACAACATTATCATCATTAGTCCTTGTGGATTTGGATTCCACCCATTTAGAAAAATAATAAATTTCAGGAAATATATAATAATTTAATAATGTAATCGTGAAAGGATCCATAAAATTTATCCTCCAGACATAAAAAAATTCACAAAAAAAATTAAGTGAATTTTGGGTCATTTCATGTCAAATTGAAATGTTTCCAGAAAACTGACATTTTTCCAACCATTTTCAAAATTCCTGAGCCTATATTAAAAGTGTTGGATAAAAACTTTCATATTGTAAAACCTTAAATATCATCCCTTGAGGTCCAATGTGACCTCCATAATATAATGTATGATAGAACATAACGATATAACCAATTTCACTTTTAGGAAAACATCTTTTTATCAATTGGTAATTGAAAATATTCCAAAAAATTAGATCATCCCAAAATAAATACTTAAATTCATCATTAAAGTTTTCAATATTATAGGAATTGAAATTATATGGGACCTAAGAAGTTAATAGATAATTGACCTTATTAGTATACCAAGTAAATTCTCCTTATCCATATAAACGTAATATCATAAAAGTTGATCATTCAATGGTTGATTTTATGGAATATCAACTTCAAAAGTATTGGGAAGTCTGCTTAAATGATCAACAACTTTGTTTTTAACTCTATGATTGTCCTTGATTTCTATGTTAAACTCTTATAGTATTAAAATCCATAACAATATCATTGGTTTAGCTTTATCCTTCTTCATCAAGTACCAAAGAGCTGCATTATTAAAAAATAAAATGACTATAGTTCCAATAAGATATGATCTAAATCTATCTAAATAAAAAAATATATAGAAAACTACTTTTCTATGGTTGTGTAATTTAATTGATCCAAATATAAGGTTATTTAGGAATAGGAAATAATTTGTGGCCTACCCTCATTTTACTAAGAATTTACTGCTCTATCATCTTGGTTGGAACCATCAAATTTTAGATCAAATGGTTCCTTCTATTTTGGTGGTTTCATCACTGGTGGTGTAACAAATCATATATTTAGCTCTTTAAAGGATTCCCTATATGAATCATTGAAATAAAAATTGTCATATTTTAAAATAAATCTAGTGATAGGGAGAGAAATCATAAAATATTATTTGACAGATATCCAATAGAATCTTGCTTGCCCTAAAAATGATCTTACATTATTCACACAAGTTGAGTAAGGCAATGAATTTATCAATTATGTTTTTGATTTATCCACTTTAATTAATTTTTTGAAATAACCTTACCAATGAAAATTCCACTATCAACCATGAAATGACACTTTTCAAAATTTAAAACAAGACTATTTTCAATGACAGTTTACATAACATTTTTCATAATTTTCAATAAAATCTCAAAGGAAATTATAAAAATTGTTAAATATTCTATGAAAACCACTATGAAATATGCAATGTGATTAGAAAAAATACTTAACTTGCACATCTAAAATGTACCTAGAGCATTAAATAATCCAAATGGAATCTGTTTATATAAAATAGTTCCAATGGGACAAGTAAAGGCTGTCTTCTTCTAATCATTGGAAGTAATTGGTACCTAAAATCCATCCAAAAAGAAATAATGAGTTCTACCTATCAATCTCTATAACATATGTTTAACGAAGGGGATAGAAAAATGATGTATCTGAGTGACCTAATCAAACTTCTTAACATTAATGTACACTCTCTATCTATTCTGAATTCTCACAGGGATGAAAATAATTTTTTTTATTCCCCACAATGGTTAGGCTATTTGTTTTGGAACTACATAAATGGGCATAACCCATTTTGAATCTAAAACGGGATAGATGATCCAAAATTCAAGAGATTCTCAATCCACTTCTTCACAACCTCCATCAAGGTGGAATTTTTATTTCTTTATGGCTATCTAATAGGATTTTAATTTATTTCAAGAATAATTCTATGTGAGCATATTTTGGGTTTATTCCTAGGATATTATCTAAGATACACTGTATTGATAGTAAATTCTATAACAAAATAAAAATAAATTATTTTTATTGGGTTTTAGATATATTATTATCAATTATCACTACTGATTTATCTCCCTCCCAAGGATAAACATATTTCAAATAAGTGGGGAGTGGTTTTAATTCTAAATATGGGGGATTCTCATGGGATAATATTAAACTGTTGTTCTACACTTTCTAATCTTGGACATGCATTACACAGGAAACCATATCCTCAAACTCATCATTTAACAAATCAATAATTAAATCATATTTTACATCTTCTTCCCACATGAAACTATAATCTTTAGCGTTTTTAGAATCCACATGGTCCGTGATATTTTCTATGGAAAAAAATCTCTCCTAATGATAATAATTCATTGAAAATTTCTAATTCTTCCAAGGTTTTAGTAAAAAAATCAGGGGAGAATGCAAAGGTTGAATGATCATATGATGGGTGTCTCATGGATTCATAAATATTGAAGTGGATAGCGCCATATCCAATCTTCATGGTTAGGGTACCTTTATGGAAATTTATCATTGTTTTTAAGTATTCACGAAATTTCTCCCCAAAATGATGTGTTTTTGTGATAATCTCCTACCTTATTCCATATTCATGGAATATAATTCAGTTGGGAATAAGATATTTTTAATTTCATAACTCCATCATCTATAACTCATGTTAGGAAGACATTGGATCTAATTGCAAGTTGGACCACAAATATTATGGGCCTCAAGTCTAATATAATCAAATTACTATATAATATTTGATTAAATTCACTAATTTAAGAACCTAGATCACACAAATCATTTGAAAATTTTAATTTATCGATGGTGCATCAAATGGAAAACATACCAAAATCATGAAATTTGGTTGGAAATTGTTGTGTGATAAGGGAAGAGACACATCTTCCCAAGTTTTTAATCTCATTACATTGAATCATTATATTATATGTGCTATAAACCTTTGAAATTTTATCATACATTGGAATTTTTGTGTGTTTCAAGTTGGGGTTATTAATTTCAACTTTCTATATTGTGTCTAGAATTTATTATTGAAGTGATTATTCTTGAAATATATGTGATTTAATCGTCCTGAATGGAAATGGTGGGGGTAATTATTTATTATCCCTTTGTAGTATTTTCAATGTGTTTTATTGCCTCTTATTATTTGTCTTATCCTTCTCCTCCTCCTATTCTCTTTCTTCCTCTTGGTGCATTTTCATAGAATTTTGAAAACATCAAAATTCATTATCACTCCCCTATGGTGATATTGTTTTGGGATCATAGGCTACTAGTGATGAGAGTTATTTTCCATTTCTTTTTTTATCAACCTAAAATCATCTTTTGGATTTGGGATTGTTTGGGAAGGTATTTTACCAATATTTGTTTTTAGGAAGTTAATGAGACTTTATAATTTATTGGAAAAATATTTTATAGTATCTTTCATTCCCTCAATATGATATATCTAATATTACTTTTAAATTAGAGGTTGTTCACTGGTGGATTCTCATAAGGTTTTTGGGAAGTGGGTGGTTGGTGGTAAGAAGGACGGTTATAGGATTTCTTTTGTTGAAATGATGGTGGGGTTTGTAATTTTTGTTGGAATGATGGTTGGTTTTGGAATTAGTTTTGGTATGGGGTCATGATTTATTCTATTAATTTTAATATCCATATTAAAGTTTGTTAGGATATCTCTATTAATTAATATATTGGAATTTACTAATCTTAAAGGCTACTACACAAGTTTTCATTCCCTGTAATTTAGGACATTGCTCAACAAAATGATCTAGTGATTAGCATGAATCACATACCATAGCTAGGGTTTGTTGGTCACCTAGATATATCCGGTCCATTTATCTCACCATATTAGTTATCTCATAAATATTAGTATCCCATAAATATAATGGATATTAAGTTCTTACCTAGTAAATTCCTATTGTCCAAATACCTCACGTACCAAACTATTTTGAGTTCTGGGAAATCATTCCAATCAACCCCTTGGCTTCTTCTGGTGACATGTCAATTGATGTTCCTCCAAATGATTCATATTGAATTTTAGTGTTTTTTTATAGTAAGATGTGGTAATATAAGAAAATAATGTTGTGCTCCTTAATTTCATGATTTGGGTATGTGGCACAAATATTTTTAAGCATTTCCCGGTACTCGAAAAGGGTTTCTCCATAAGACAATTTAATGCCATGTGTATCTTTTTAGATGGGTTTTCTTCTATATTTGGGGAATAATATTTACATGTAACTTCTCACCAATTCATTAAAATAATTTTTATATAATTGTTTTAAGACATACAGAAATTATTTGGAATCCCCTTCTAATGAAAATGTGAAAGCCTTCAACTTTTCCTAGTCCATGGCTACTCCTCAGGGTCTAAAAGTAGAGAAAACATGTGTGAACTCTTTCATATGCTTTTTTGGGTATTCTCCTTCCAAGACATGATGTTTTGGGAGAAATGGAATCATATTATCTTTTATCTCAAAATAAATTTGTTACAATGGCATGTAAATTTGTTTTTTTATTAAGGAATTACGGTGCAAAGAGGGCTCTAAGGGTTGGGTTCTGACTTCCATCCCTGATAAAATGTTTAGAGTGAACACTGAATGTTTCATTCGAGTCTACAAGGGAAATATCCACAAATTCAGAATGAAAATTATGGTTTTGATTATAATTAACAAGGATTTTTTAGTTTCAAGATCTAAGGGGAAATTTCTAGTGTTTTTGCTTCTAATCATCTAATTTTAAAGGAAAAAAAGAAAAGAAAAGAAAATATTATTGGAACCACATCCCTGGAAATAGTTATGCATTTTTAAATGTGACTATCATTGGGTGTGACAAAAAAATAATTCGTTCCCTCTTCTTATTGAATGATAAATGAAAGATTCCTCGGTTAGTTGTTAAACACCCTTGGTTGACAGATTCAATAGAAACCACTCAAGTGTGCATGAAAATTCATAAACCATTAACATACAACAAGGTAATGTCCGGACCAGGAATAGATGATCCTTATAAGTCTATAAATGATTCACTTGTTTCACACACAATCAAATGATCTCTAGACACTCACCACCATGTACAATCTACATGATCGAGACAAACTATACCAGGTGGATGGAGTTTAATAATATTCAACCAATTCAATAAAAAATCAATGACACAAAAACCAAAAAAACAATCACATTATTAGAATTTTTCATCACTAAAAATAGAAATCATTCAATTAGAATGCCTTTTTTATATTAAATCACAAGACTTTCACATTACATAAGTAAAACTCTTCATTCCCAAATCACTCAAAGTCTTTACCCCTCCATATGAAGGGTATTTGAGTTGGATAGGTAAGAAGTGAGCATTATAAAACTAAGAAAAAATAAAAGATAAAATCTATATCTCTTCAAGATTCAAATCTTCTAGAATAAACCCTCTTTATTATCCATCAACAATATTGAATGGAAGTGAAAACCCATATTTATCAGAATAAGGGTTGAAAAATTTTCCATTTAGATTCATTCCTATAAAAATTTGACTTATTTAGAATAGTAAATGGCCTAATATTGGGATGTTTTATTCATAAAATATGTTCCCCTCTCTCTTTTTCATTCTCAAACAAAATTTAATCTCATTTTGACAAGTGAAAAAAATACTTATGCTATAATTATAGAAGAAATATTTTTCTACCCAAGGAAAATCCTTAACTCCCCCCAATTGTTTACATTAAATTAATGCCTTAATACTTGAATTTCATAATGAAATTTATTTTTGGACCCGAGGCATGGATACCTATCTCTAATTTATCTAGAATAACCTCATTCAAATGTTTCTAGACATAGATATTTCGAAATTACTAATGTGGGGTCCATTAAATAGTCCAGATTAATTTCCCTACTAGATTAATTATTTAGACTAGTGTGTTTATTATATGATATGGGTCTAATAGACAAATTATAATCAAACAAAATAATTATGTCAAAAAAATAATCACCTAAATTGGATCAATATTGTAATGGTCATTCTGGAAAAATTAAGGCTCTATAAAACTATTAAATTTTATAAATTAACCTATTATCACAATTAAGTCCAAAATTCGTCAAAATTACTAAAATGATGAATATAAAATAATATTCATTATTTGTAAGAGATTAAATCCTTTAATCACACATGAATAATTATGAAAATTTTATTTCTACCATTACCCTTCACAGGTATATAGTCCATCTCAAATTCAAATTTATAAAGACACTCTACTTAGTTACTATGTCTAAACTTTATGTCCCAAAGTTTAATGATATATTAAATAATAGATTGATCCATGTAGATAAAATATCTCTTAATTAATAGATATTTTATAAAGTACTTTTGATTTTAAAGAATAAATTATAACACTACATCCTGAGTTGGGTAGTTTAGTCCATGAGATCATAAGGGAAGAGACCAATTAGAGACTGATTTTTCTTGTTGAATCAGTACCACTCATAAACCAACTAATGATACATAAAATTAAGCTTCATAACTATTCATAGGCTTAGGGTGTGTTAAAACTGGAGTTGCCATCTAACTCCTCTTTAACTCGTGAAAAAATTATACACATTAGTATGACCACTTGAAATTTAATCCCTTCCTTTTTAGTGTGGTTATAGTTGATGATAATTAAGGTAAGATATGGATAATGAATTAGTAATGCACAATTAGTACCACAATTCTCTTGGCCTTGAAAATGTTTCAAGTATGTTTTTGAGTCACAAAATCCTCCACATTCTCTGGGAATTTGTATATACATTTATCAGAAACAAAATGACCAATGAATATTACCTCCTATATCCAGAATTCTCACTTAGGAAGCATGGTGTAGATATGATGTCCTATAAGTACACTCAATACTATTTTGAGGTGTCTCACATGATTCTATATTTTCAGTGAGTAGATTAGGATGTCGTCAACAAACACTAAGACAAACAACCCTAGATACTGGTGGATGGACTTTTCCAGAATGACCATGAACACTAATGGAGAAATCATCATCTAGTATGGAATCAATATGTACTCATTTATCTCATAAATAATCTGAAAATTTATCTTTGTAATATCCTTATCTCTAACTCACAACTTGTGATTTCTTGACTGAAGATCAATCTTGGGGAACCATTTTGTTTCCCATATGTGAACAAAATGATCGCCAATCCTACGAAATGTATATTGGTTCTTTACCTTCACCTAGTTCATCTTCTCATAATCAATGAAAATTATAACTCTACCATCTTTTTTCATATATAGTTAAACAATTTCACCCCATTGGGATGTACATGGCTAGATAAATCCCTTTTTCTCTAATTCCTTGAGTTGCACCATTGTCTAATTCATATCTTATAGAACCATAAAAAAGAGGTAATGAAATAGGATTTAAATCATCCATGAACTCAATATATAATTACAACCCTCTATTATTAGGGATTCTTGTAAATTCATCCATAATGAAATCTTAATAGAGATCTAATACTGGAGGAATGGTGGTGGGTTATGTCATTGATCCTGCCGAGAATGGTAGGCCTACCATCTATGTTTTGATTATCCTAAAATGACTCAAGTTTGTTCTAACTCTTGTTGTTTTAGCTCCAATTCTAAAGTCATCGAGAACTTCCCTCCCTTTAAATAAGTTAATGAATCATGCCTATGATACTAGTCGATGACATCTCAAAATGTGGTCATCAAATCCATATTGAGAATCACATTGAACGCCATCATCTATAAAATCATAAATTCCCATAGATTTCCATAGTTGATGAAAACTATGGGAAACTCTTGGCATCACTGAAGATGGTCCACTTTCATTCCCAATGTTGGTCAAATCGAGACTAGATCATAAAATAACTTGATTAGTTGGTCAAGTATAGAAACTACATGAATAGAAATAGTGTAATGGGAAGAACAAGTATCTAAAAGAGTTGTATATAACGTGGACATAATGAAAACCACACCTCAAATGGTATATCACCCCACTAAATTATCTACATGAACCTGGTCCATAGAATATCTAATCCAGCCTTAGTGCTACTGTAACATCCCGATCTGGGAGAAACAAAAATGGATCCCCAATCTGGTTTGTCACATGGCTTTATGTGCACCTCCCCATACACAAATGATTTCCGATTTTCAGTTGAGGACCAATGATTGAATGGTGGGGAGACTATACCCTCATGATCAGAGTAACAGAGCAATAAAAATTAATTAAATCACATATGAAATAAATATAAATGAAATATGATAGAAATAAATCATCCTAATAATAATAAATAGCCAAATCCACAAACAGTATCATATACATAATGATGTAAAGTAAATATTGAAATAAAAATTGGAATACACAGTAGAATAAATACAATAAATGTATAACAAAATTAAATAAATCCCAAAGTCAATATTCATAATCATCCAAGGTCCTTGTTAAGTCATTTTCTCCAAATCTCTCATATCCAAGTGTACAAAAAATAATAAAATCAATAATCAGGATCCTATAATCATGAGGTATATCTGGGTACCAAATGGTGTATTGAATAGGGAGTATGATAAACACAGTAGGACACCGCTAATGAAATCTAGTGAAATATAGTTTTTGAATATATAATATTACAGTGGTAAAGTATAATAGTGGGATGTAAATAAATAAATAAAACCAAGTCAAGCTAGGGTTCCTCGAAGGAAACCTGACCAACAATACATGATTCAACGAAATATGAAATTCTTATTAACATTACATCTTGTTTATATATATATATATTCATATATGTAGTCATATATATATATATATATATAAACAAGAACTGATGATTTCATGGGGTGTAAGACCAAGGAATCCACAAAACTATAGCACAATAGTGACTTATTTAATTATGGAATCAGCCAAAACCTCCCAACAAGGGAACATAGGCAAGATAATAAATGTATAATAGTCATATACGACATAGGTTAAACCCATGAAAACGATTTATAATGATAATCATGAATGTAATAAATTTCATATTTCCTATGATCCCAAGAGTGACATTTCTACTTGGGAATCCATGTATCTCTCAAGGCTTAATGTAAATAATTTGCCCTATGGGCTTATCCAATTCATTCCTACATGGGAATCTGTGGTTATCTCAAGTAATAATATTATTTCATTTCGATATTAATATCATGAATATGATTCCATGTAAAAAAACCATGTATTACTCTATGGTGTATTACAATTAATTTAACTAATGATCCCATCCCTGAATTTTTTTATAGGGAACATTGGTATCTCTTTATAGTTTATTAAAATTTATTTATCAAATGATCCCATCCAAGGAATTTTGAATAAGAATCCCATGTATCACTCCATTTTCTATTACAATTCATTTTACTAATTATCCCATCCATGTAATTTCTTAAACAGAACCCAAGTGTTGCTCAGTATGTATGATAATTTATATTTTACTCAAATCCTATTCATGTAATTCATACATGGGAAATGGAGGTTCCCTCAAGGTGTAATATAAGCTCATGGTTATGTTTCCATTAATATGTAAACATTTTACATAATATCATCCATTACATTTACCTATTTAAAAATGAGTAATAAAGAAGGCCATGTAAATAATAATTCTATAATATAATTAAGTTATGATTAGTATTGAGGCCATGTCCACAATCATGTTTTATCCTAATTCATGTATTCAATTTGGGCCATTAAATTTATAAATAATAAATAAGACTATTGGATGTTCCAAGTCCTTTTTTATTTCAATAAACACCATTTCATTGTCCCTTTTCATTATATATGTCAGCTTACCTCATGGGTGGTATTATTAAAAATGGTACATGATAGTCAAACCAACTCATTAGTATTCAATTTAAATATATATTACATTAGAGTTAATCCAACAATCATCAATGGTGATTTAATAATAGGAATAGAATTATAATGAAATAAAAAAACTCCCAAAATGGTGCTTCATTTTTTAAGATGATGCATAGGTCCATGGGTATATAAGAATATAACGCAAAGGGGTGGATTGCGTTGAGGTGAAGAACCTCCAATGGTGAAATTAAATATTCAATATCTGTTTTATTTAAGGTATTACGTTCAACATGATTAATTTCACATTTGTAATTTGATTCATGGAGAATATGGTGTTCAATACAAATAAATTTTTTATAAAATGATGAAACCATATGGAAAAATATATAGACCACCTTCCTCATGCCTAGGATGTTTCAATCAGCAATTATCTCGCTTTGATTCAAACTAGAAAAATAGAAAATGAAAATACGTAAAAATGAAAAATAAAATAGGACATAAGATCTAACATTAATATATTTTTAAATGATACAAGATAAATAAATAAAAGGGAAAGGATAAAACCTAGAAAAATTGAGGGCTATCCAATGTGATGAACAAAAGTCAATTTTGTGTACAATTAAAGGAGTCCTTCTATACCAATGAGGAAGAGTGCATAACTCAACATGTGGGGAGCTAATGTGTGTGAGTGTAGAGACAAAGGGAAGAATATGGTTAAATTAAGTCAATGGAAGAAAGGTGATTTCGCCAATTTAATGAGGTTCATGGTTTGGATGAATGGTTAGCCACACCATGTGGCAACCAAGCACAATCTCTCCCTATGGAGGCATCCCCCCCACCTCACACAGCTAGGAGTACAGTTTTTCTAACCATGAACATCCTATGTGGTTCTCTTATATAAATTATCTAAATATTATTACATGGTTGTGCGACCTTGGGATTATGGTTGGGAAAACCATGTGACACCCCTGAATTTCATCACAATTTGTGTTCCTGGTTTTCAATTACCATTTATTAATTGTGGACTCCCTTTATCCTTCCCAAAAACGTGTTTTCTAAGCCTGGGACTCTTAAGACTCCACTGAACAAATAAGTCACCTATAAGGCCTTAAACACCATAAAAATAACTCATTTAAGAGGCCCAATAGTTGGATTTTCATTCTGAATCTTAAAATATGATCTCAACCACCTAATAAATGAAAATCCAAATATCCACTAAAAATTCCTTTTGATTCAAATCATATGATATTATGACCTCCCCAACATTGAACATACCTTACATGGGTGGAAATATTGGCTATCTAAACAAACTAAATGATCTAATAAAATCGTTAATTCATAATCCAGAGGTCATGCTACGTTTTTCAAAACCCAACATGCCTACATGAACCACTTCCCAAATAGGGTACTTAATTCGTTGAAACACAAGTTGATGTAAAATTCAAAACTGAAACATTGATATGATGATTACCCAATATTTTATAAATTGATACATGATCTCCTTATCATTTCTTTCATAAAATACCCTAACGTTCTTCCACTATAGGTCTTAATATGAGTGGAAAATTCTAAGTCATGGTGCCCCTACCATCAGAATTTCCAACTTAAGCATACCCCTAGTATTCTAATGACACACATAGGCACATTTTTAAGATTATTAAAATGTAAAATTATAAATCAACCTCATTAATCATGCTAAATCTATTAAATTACTCAATTTAAACATGAATTACACTAACCTCGTCTTTATAATGTTCCAGAAGCAGTTTCTCACCAACTGCATTAAAGAAAAAAAAAATTCATGTTCATATACTCTTAGTGGACCATCTCCAAAAATTCTTATCTTTCAAAGATGATGAATCTAAAAACCCTATACTTATGTATTTAAACATATGTACATCTAGATCAAGGTGATCCCATTCAACAAAGCCCATTACTAGCTTCCAGTGACATTTATAACCCCAAAATATTATTTATGTTGTCATGGTAGAATACAAACATATGTGTATAACCAATATATCACCCTAAAATATTTACACACTAATAAAATCATCCAACCATGATGGATATTATGGGGTAACCACAGAATAAACTATTAGAGTCCAAAGAGCTCATCTAAGGTAGTACATACACCAGAGTTTGCATGTGACATGTCTTTAAATTATCGAGATATCCATGTATCAAATATTGTCTATGCTCAACCCGAATACCTTTCCTGGGTGTCAACTCAAAGAATTGGTTGGTTTCCATGAGTGTGTACAATGAATTTCTATGTTGGAATCCTTATATAAATCAAGACAAACCATGACTCTATATATAACCACACTCATAAGCACAACTCTCCAGAGTATATTTATCGATACAAAAGGGAAATTAATTTATTTCATCAGCTCCTCATATAGCTGATGCTCTCTCATTGAACCATGGTCAATGTATAGATAATGGGAATCATTATCAACACGACAAGAGTAAAATAAGTGGATATAAATTAAAATTAATAATAACCAATCCAATATAAATTTATTGGAATGGTTTATAACAAACCATATCCAACTACATAAGGGAAAGAACTGTCGAACCACCTTTGGTCAACATCATTTGAAGATAAGAGCCACACCTACCCAAAACTCATCATTAACCAACCATGATGCCCTCACTACTAAGGAATTATTTGATAGTTTAAAAAACCCAAACTATATTCAAACCTCAAATCACAGTGTCCACATAATTTTCTTTCATTGTAAACCATTTTATGATTTCTCTACCTTTCATGCAAAAACATTAATTAGAAAAGTTACATACTTATTTCACTCCTACACATGAAATTTTAATCTAGAATGAAAACACGATCCTACCCAATATCCAGGTTTCATCTCACACATCATATCACGAATAATATAACACAAACTACTAGATGCATGGGCTTTCAAATGTAGGGATGAACACTAAAAATAGTTTTTTATAGTTACAATCACTATACATGGAAGGAAATTATCTTCCATGATCGATGTGATGATCCCCACCTTAGGTGTGTCCAAGTCATTATTTACTAAAAATGGGAACTCATCCCAGGGAGCATGATCCATAAACCATCGAACATGAGTTATGTATGTGGATAACATGCTTTTAAAAAACTCCTACTCAAAAAGAGAGAAATATCAGCTTCATAAAAGCATGCTAGATCAGATTTACTCTTGAAGAATGGGTTAGGATCTCCCAATATGTTCTTGCATTCATCATTAGAATCAGGAATATAAGACAAAACTAAAATGATTAGTATAGTTATAATATCATGAATTTTCTCAACTTCATCCCTCAATACCAGGATAACTCAATATTATCTATATGTCCATGTTATTATACTAAAAAAATTACCCATGAATGTAGCATAATTGATCGTAGGTTAAATAGTTTCACTAAATTCATATAGTTAACTGCACTACTTTATGACCCGATAGACACAAGTTGTATCAATGTGTACTACCTCAATATTTCAAAAGTGTACCATCACAATCATTAATACTGTCTATAATCCTATCAGACCTATTCATCTCAATATATGATGGCCAACATGAGAGATATAATCTCAAACCCACATTACCCTATATGACTATTAACCCAGCTGAAAACTTATGATTCATCCATTATTGAATCATAAATGTCACCTGAACAACTAAATAGTCGACCACGCCATGGTAATGTCTAACCTATCAACCTTGAGCATTACATGGAACTCACATCCCTAAAAAGGGACCATTTAGGACATGGTTGTCCATCTAGTCCAGGTGTTTTTCATATAATAAGAATCTTATATCAAGATAAATGGTGTAAGGAAAACACTTCTAGTTCCTGTAACTCAAAAAAGTTTCCATAAATGATTTTATTTTTGAGGTTTTTTTCAGAACATGCTAGCCATATCGATGAGGTACCAACACTAAAATATATTGAATAAATCCAAGGGTAATATTCCCATTCCCATTCAATTAAACTCTCATAACAACATTTACAATAAACCTACCAGAAGTTTTATGCTGAGATAAAAACTTTCAGAATTCATTTTATCCATTTTCATCGATTCACATTTATTTTAAAAATTAAATAGGGTCAATCAAATTCAACTCACATACATGATATAATGGTAACTATACATGACACTTTATTTAAGAAACTCAATTTACCATGATTGGAAAAATATCTTCAAATTCCATTTAAACATGTATTTATCTAAAATGTTCTCATAATTAGTCTTTGTTAATTAAAATGTCAATTCTATTCTATATATTAAAACATCCTTTAGCTTGCAATTGGAATTTTAAATAACTAAAACATTGCATAACAATAATGTCCAAAATCATACCAAAATTTCCATGTAACTTTAGGGTATTGGTTTAATAATATAAATGCATAAATTTATACATAACACTGAATAAGTAGTCTTTGACACTCAAAATAATCCCCCTATGTAGTATGAGTAAAATCCCGTGGGATTAAGAACTATATAATATCAAAACAAAGGAGACTTATGATGGTCCCTTCATTCCATCACAGGTTGGTTTATTTTAAATAAATTATATGTTTATTTATTAAAGAATTCATACACCCTTAGTGGTCTTATCATGCAATCATATCATGTCAATTATCACTAACTTAGGTCATACCTAATTTATCTCATATATTGGTAACACCATGACCGAACTAATCGGGTTGATGTAGTTCTATGATCTATAAGGAATTGAATTATTTTATGAGTCATATTTTGACAATTTTTATATTTATATAAAGGTATTGATAGATAAGTCATTTGTCCTAAGTAATAATGGTACATAACATTATAAGATACAATTGGACTTTGTTTAAATATGACCAGGTTGTTTATTTCATCCTCAAAGTATAAAAAGGTTATATAAGATTGTTTGATTATATGGGCCATCCTTCGGAATTTATAAAGTCCTATAAACATTAAAAATTATCATTAGAACTCATTTAATCACAACAACTAATTTTATGAACCATGAAACCAATAGTCTATGTATCAAACATGACATAATTTTTTAGTAAAATAAATTTCCACCTGCAAGCTAAATAGGAAAATGTATTTAAGCTTGATAAAGACACATTTTTTAACCATCTATACACCATATCAATAACATCTCATTTTATCACATAGTAGTAAATATGGGTAAACATGTATATCTATCACATAGAATAGTGTACATTTAATATTCCTAAATAATCATCAAAATATGGTTTATAGATAAGCATGATAAAAATGACACTATGAACATACAAACTATATCATCCAGTCAATCAATAAAATATAAATGGCATGGAATATGAATGGTGTGTGAATATATATGTTCCTATAATGGTGAATGTTCCAATATTTACTTTCTATACTTCTACAAGGGTAAAATAATGAAATTACACAAATTAGTAAACATCATAAAGTACATCAGTCACCCAATGTAAAAAATAATCAATTGTAATAACAAATATCAATAAAACTAGTCACATCCCAAACTAATTAACCTTTCCCTCATGTATGGGTTGATCACTCCAAAATATTATCTATTTATCAATTATAGACACATTACTAATCTTCTATATAACTTCCCAAAACATTGAGAAAAAAGTGGGGAATAATTCCCTAATATAACTTTTTAGCATCATGAACCGAGAGCCACTAAAATGGTTCCCCAAGCCAATCAGTCACATGACGTCAAGAATGCATCCCCATATTCTAGATACTACCAACTAGTTACAAGGTTCTGATAATGGTATAGTTAGGATACTATACCATCATGATTAGAGTATCATGGTGGTATATAATAAATAAATCAAAGGAGGAAGTGGTATAATTAGAAGGAAGTAGAAATAAATCATCCCAATAATAATAGATGTAACATCACATGTATGTAATGATTAATATATATTCTTATCTATGTCTAGTCATGAATTATATAGTGCTTTAGAGGCTTTAAATGAGAATAAATCCAATCATAAACATGGAATACACTAATATTTTTAAAAGATTGTTTTACTGCCTTTTGATGGAAAACCATTTTAAATAAATATTTTGAAACTTTTATAAGCTCTATATTTCAAAATAAAATTATTATTTTTTATTGGGACATTGAAATTTACATTGGATAATTTTATGTTAATTTTATGACAATGATCATTTTTTAATTAATAGTGAAAAATACCGCATTTTAGATTGAAACTTCATTTTCATCTAATTTAATTTTATCGATATATTATATTTTTAATTGGTTTTAATGTGTAAATAGAATATATTTTTACCATTTAATCCAATGGTGGTCATTGGGATTAATTTCACTTTGCAATTGGTCATAAACAAGTTCCAAACTTGTCATTGGTATTATTTCTAAAAAACCCGCTATTAGTTTTGACAACATGAATTATTTTGAAATTAATTATTTCAATTTATGTGTTTGGAATTTTTTAAAATGGATTAAATTTTTGGAATAAGATGTTCCAAATTATGTAATCAAGACTCTTTTGTTTTTTGACATTATGAATATTAACGACCGTAATTATCTTTAATTATCTTGATTAATTAGTAATCGGGTAGTTAAGGATAATAAAATAATATCATAATAATAAAAAATGACCAAAACATGAGTCCTAATGCTATTGGTTGTGTCATGGATGACCATGGTATGCCTTGTGCAGAACATGGGGACCCCATGGCATCACATTTGTGTGATAATGACTTTTTATTTTTTTTATTTTTAAAGAATGATAAATATAACAAAGAATGTATCACCTGAGAAAAACATTTTTAATATTGTATATATAAATGATCTATTGGACTATAAATATTCATTGTAAATATAAAAATATTTCCTACATAATAGTAATTTTTTATAATTTTTATACATTAAATAAATTAAATTATTTATGACATCATTATGATGCAGCGATTACCTCATTAATGAATGATTTAAATAAAATGAAAATATAATGTAAAATTTAAAACTTACACTTGACAAAGACCTACTGGATGAGTATATTTCTAAGCCTTATAACCTTATCATCCAAACACATTAATGTGGGACCATTAAAATCCAAAACTCATTTGAAAATAAAGTAACTTTTTATACCATTCCAAGAGTGACCATCCTCTCCTCTTATAAAAGGCCCCCACCTCTACCTCCTTACCCACACCTCTCAACCCTTTGGCTCGGCCAAGATCTTCTCATTTTATCTCTCCACATCCCTCTCCTCATCCTAGAAACCTGAACTTAGGCAGGATTCACTTTAAAAAACCCTCTTGGTTCAAACCAAAGGGAGTTACCCAATTCAATGGTAAAGTCTTCTCTAAAGCTCTTTTGTTTTATTTTAATTCTCCAACCCCCTAAACACTTTTTATTCATTTATTTTGTAACAAAACATGTATCTTCCATATACTAAGATGTTTTTATAATAAGGATTCTATCTACACTTACACACACCTACATCTAATGGTTAATGAGCATACTCTTTTCGTGGATGGCGAATTTCTGGCTCACGAAACGATGATTGTTCAATATTCATCTAACACCTTCAAAGTTGGCCATTAAGATGTCACAATATTTATATATGATATATAATATGTTTTTGTTTTCTTTAAGATTCTCTATTTTTCATTTATGTCATACCTTTATGGTTTCCATTATGGGTAAATGTGATATCATCATGTTAGGAAGTGCGGACTACCGCCCACTCAAAGTGATTTGATTCGTTAATGCCATATGTGGGACGTATAAAGGATATAGTTAATGATATAATATATCATATTATTCTGGAATTATAATATATATTTATGTCATTATGATTTCATTCCATTAAATATGAAATAGAAATGAAAGTAGCATTCATGTGTACGTACGACTTACTATCTCCATGAACAGTGCATATCATTTCCTACCACTAAATGTTATGTAAAATTATAAATGCATGCATATACTGGATATATATGATATCTACATCATGAATATAATTCTGGATATAATGGATATTTTACCAAATGAACAACTTGTAATTATAAATAGTTTATTTTTGACTCATGTACCAACGATCAACAAAACGACCATTATTAACTTAAATAGTTACATAGTGTTCATGAAATGATAATAAGTGATATAAAAGGAATAATGATCTTGAAAAAGGTTCTCAATCAAGTAGATATGAACCCAAGTTTATTATTCAAGATGGTAAAGAACGATCGAGTCATGGTCGACCCCAGTTAAGGGACTTCGTCTCAATCTCCTATCATTGAGGCATATTTTGTTTTATACAGAACAATCTTTAATACGGTGTATAAACCCCTTTTACTTTTACGTTTATTCAAAAAGAATATCTTTATACAAAGCATTTACTAAACAAAAAAAGGCAATGTTTTTTTGTCGTACGTGTGCGGAAACAATGACTTCTCAGACGCCATGAACGTTATTTGTGTTTCAGATTCCTCTACAAGCCATAACATTTTTTGAATGAAAAATAAAAACCATGTTTTTCTTTTATTTTATTTTGGTATTGAAAATGTTTTTTATAAGGTTTTTATATCAATGTGTTGTATTGATATCTTGTTATTGAAATGTGGAAATTTTATGTTTATTTTATGTATGTTTTATGTGATACGATTATGTTATGGTTCTTGGCTATTGTTATGAAGACGGGTGGTTCCGTGATAAACTAAGGGCGGGTGAGCCTGATATAGATCTACAATAAATTGGGTAAAATTAAGGAGTTAAACGTTAAGGTTTCTCCGAAGCGATTTAGGTATTATAATGTGATGGGTATTCCAAACATAACCATGAGGGTTACTCCCTATGTAAGAATGTTATGAATGCCTCAAGTTACCTATATGTCTTATGATTTCAATTATTTATTCATTATTTGATGAGGTATGTTAAAGTGATTATGTTTTATGAGTAATGTATGATTTCATACATCGACTAATGTTTTAATTTCATAATTTTATATCCCTTACTGTGATTTTTATGCTCATCCCATGTTTTTGAAATGTTTTTTCACAGGTCAAGGGAAATGTACATGATGTGATGATAGTGTCAAGGAAGTGTCAAGAAAGAATCTATGTTTTATTTTAAATAGTTTTCCGATGATGGGAAAAATGAGTACTCTCTTTTATGTAACGACTTTGTTTAAACGTGGAATGTAATGCATGATTTTTGATCTAATTCTCTAAAACTCTAAACCTGAAAAGATCCTCATCATGTATTCTTGAAATAACTCTAGATTAAGTAATGTTTTAAGGCCGTGGTATTATAGTTGGTATCACAAGACTGTTTAGATAACTTTAAGAGTTATAATTATATTAAATGATTATCTAAAAATATTTTTTATGGTCAAATTTAAATTATATAGCATTTAAAGATTACCTTGTTGCTTCATCTAAGACATGTTTGTTCAGAATGGTTTTCCGTGGAGGAAATAGGGAAGTAGTGGTAGAAAGGCATACAGAAGGAAATGAACTTCCGAATCAGCATCCTGAGATGTTTGGAATTGGAAATGAACAGTATGTTGTAGTAATGGCGTAGTTTACTCAAGAGATAAATGGTGGTGGTATCAATGCATGAGATCAGCCAGATCAACCGTAGAGGAACACATCAGTGGTGGAACATTTCATGAGGCAACATCCCATATCATTCAGAGGATCATCTGACCCTGTGCCAGCTGAAGGGTGGATTAAATAATTGAAGAAGATTTTCAATGTCATGGGGTGTTCAGACAATCAAAGGTTTAGTCTTGCTATTTACCATTTTGAGGGTGAAGCAGATCAGTGGTGGTGGATGGTTAAAAATATCAGGGACGCTGATGATATTGATGCTCTCGACTGGGATGAATTCAAAGGTATGTTTCCTGAGAATTATTTTACTACGGTTTTTCAACATAGGATGGATGAATAATTGTTGGAATTGTGGCATGAGGAATAATCAGTGGCTGTATATGAAGAAAGGTTCATTCGATTGGCGAGGTATGCTCCAAATTTTATCCGAGACCTTAATAGTAAAATCAATCATTTTTACTAGGAATTAAAGCCAAAATATAAAAGGTCTTTAGCTTCTCTTGAGTTCAAGAGTTATGAAAATCTTGTTCGATGAGCTGAGAAGGTGGAAATGTAGTTTTCCGATGATCAAGTGTTCTATAACAACCCGCAGAAGAAGGGACTGAGGTGGCAGGAGAATGGAAAGAATTTTTTTCAAAAAGTTACGATGGTAAGAAAAATAAGTTTCTAGTTTGTGATAAATGTTGTAAAAGGAATGCTGGGGAATGTATTGTGAATTCTGAAAAGTGCTACCGATGCGGTAAGATGGGACATAAGGCTCATGATTGCAATGAAAAAGAGCAAGGTGATGGTAAGACCAAATTTAATTTACAGTTACTGAAATGTTTTAAGTGCAATGAGATGGGTCACAATGAAAATGAGAGTTCGAAAAAGAGCTCGTTTTATGTGAAGCAATTAGACTACAAGAAGAAAGGGGTGGTGAAATCCTTTGCCACTACTTCAGCAGAATTTGGTTCATCAAATGAAGTTGTATCCGGTACTTCGTTTGTTTTTTCAGATTATGCCAGTGTGTTGTTTGATTCGGGGTCTACACATTCTTTTATCTCTGAAAACATTTATAGTAAAATGGGAATACCATTTCAATAAATGACTCATGAAAATGTGGTAAAAACACCTGGGGGAAATTTTGAGGGAAAGGGAATTTATAACAATCTTCCTATACATTTCCGTGGAAAGAACCTACTTGCAAACCTTCATGTTTTACATATAGTAGATTTTGATGTTATCCTGGGTATGGATTGGCTCTCTATTTACCATGCTAAGATTGACTATAGATCTAAAGAAGTTTCTTTTCAGAAAGACTTTCAATTTGGGTAAAAGAATGAACCCTTAAGGTTGATAACATATCAAGAGGCTGAGAAACATGTAAAAGATGGAAATGAATGTTACCTTGAACATATCGTTGAAAACAAGGGAACTGTTCAGATTAATGATGTGCCCGTGGAAAATAAGTATCCTGATGTTTTTCCTAATGTGTTTCCTGGAATAATACCAGATTGGGAATTTGAATTTACCATTTTTTAGTTCCTGATTCTAAGCCAATTTCAAAACCACCTTATCGAATGGCTCAAATTGAACTTTTAGAGTTGAAGGAGTAATTGGAAAATTTATTATAGAAAGGTTTCATTCGACCGATCACATCACCATGGGGTTCTCCTGTTTTATTTATTAAAAAGAAATATGGTTCAATGAAACTTTTAATTGATTATAGATCCTTGAATAACATCACAGTTAAGAACAAATATCCTTTTCCTCAAATCAATGATTTGTTTGATCAGATCCCGGGAGCTCAGTTTTTTTTAACGATTGACCTGAGATCAGGGTACCATCAGTTGAAGGCAAAGGAAGCATATATTACGAGTACCTAGTTTAGAACAAGATATGACAATTATGAATTTATAGTAATGCCTTTTGGGCTAACCAATGCACCTGCTATATTCATGGACTTTATGAATATAATTTTCCATGGGTTGTTGGATAAGTTTGTGGTAGTTTTCATTGATGATATTTTGGTGTATTCTAAAAGTAAAAAGGAGCATGAAATACATTTAAGGGTTATTTTTCAAACCTTAAATGAAAAGAAATTGTATGGGAAATTCATCATGTGTGAGTATTGGTTACAACAATTTTCTTTCCTTGGTCACATTGCTTCTAAAGGTGGGATAACTGTTGATCCTACAAAAACAAAGGTTGTTGAAGAATAGACAAGACCCCCAAATGTAACTGAGACTCGTAGCTTCCTTGGTTTGGTAGGCTATTACTAAAGGTTTGATATAAATTTTACACGCTTCTCTAGTCCAATGACTAAGCTAACTCGGAAGGGTGTCATGTTTATCTGGACAAAATAATGTGATGATTGTTTTCAGGAACTGAAATAAAGATTGGTTAATGCTCCAGTTTTGACTCTACCTTCCAGGAATGGAGTGTTTGTTATCTACAGTGATGCTTCATTGAAAGAAATTAGTTGCGTACTAATGCATAATGATCAGGTAATTGCTTATGCTTCATTACAGTTGAAAACTCATGAGGTAAATTACCTTACACATGATTTTGAATTAGCTGTTGTTGTTTTCGGTTTAAAAATTAGGAGACATAATTTGTATGGAGTAAAGTGTGAAATATATACCGATCACAAAAGTTTAAAGTATATATTCAGTTAGAAATAATTGAACATGAGATAGAGGAGATGGTTATAATTAATCAAGGATTATGATTGTACAATTCATTACCATCCAGGAAAAGGAAATAAAGTTGCTCATTATTTGAGTCGAAAAATTAATGCTTCATTAACAATGTTGCATTTGGAATGTGATCCTTTGGTTAAGGATTTGATGAACTTTTGCATAGATGTTTTTGGTGCAAGATATCCTTTTGTTTTGTTTCAGGTATCAGTGAAATCTTCTCTAGCAAACAGAATTAAGCAAGAACAGAAGCAAGGCAGCGAGTTGTAGAAAATGGTAGATCTGGTTCAGAATGGTAAGTTTCTTGGATTCAACATTGATAATGAATGTGTTTTGATATTTGGGAAGATATTGTGTGTGCCTTGTGATTCACAGTTGAAGAGAGAGTTGTTATGTGAAGCTCCTAGTTCTCCATTTTCAGTTCGTCCAGGCAGTACTAATGTGTATAGAGATCATTGGGAGTATTACTGGGGGTATGGAATGAAAAGGGATATTGTTGATTTCAATGTGAAGTGTTTGAATTGTCAATAGGTAAAAGAAATGTGGCAGTTACCGAAAGGGATGCTTCAGCCTTTACCAGTACCAGAGTGCAAATGGGAGAATATATCCATGGACTTCATTATGGGATTGCTGAAGACACCCCGAGGTAATAATGCAATCTGGATTATTGTTGATCTCTTGACTAAATCTGCTCATTTTCTTGCTATACAAGATACCTTTTACCAAGATCAACTTTCCCATTTTAATCTTAAAGAGACAGTCAGGTTAAATGGAGTTCCTCTCTCCATTGTATCTGATCATGATCCCAAGTTTACTTCTATGTTTTGGAAAGGCCTTTAGAGGTCATTGGGAGCTGAATTACATTTTAGTACAGCTTTTCATCCTAAATCATATGGGATGTCAGAACGAACAATTCAGAATTTTGAGGATATGCTACGTGCTTGTTAGATGGATTATCAGGTATGTTGGGACCAACATATTTCTTTGGTTGTGTTTTCTTATAATAACGGTTTTCATTCAAATATACAGATGGAACCATTTGAGGCATTATATGGGAAGTGGTGTCGAACTCCAGCTATTTGGGATAATGTAGGTGAAAGGATGTTGATGGGACCAGAATTGGGAGAAGAGTTGGTAGAAAAAGTTCAGCGGATACAGAAACACATGAGAACAGCTGAGAGTACGTAGAAGATTTATGCAGACAACTGGGGGAAGGATCTCTCTTTTTAGGAAGGTGATCATGTTTTTCTCAAAGTTTCACCGTGGAAAAGTGTGATGTGATTTGGTAAGAAAGGAAAGTTGAGTCCAATGTTCATTGGACCATATGAAATTATGGAGAGAGTTGGATCATTTTCATACCGAGTGGCTTTACCTATGACTTTATCTCAGGTACACAATGTTTTTCATGTTTCAATGTTATGAAAGTACATTCCAGATCCATCTCATGTTTTGAGTCCAGAGGTAGTTCAGCTAGAAGGGAATCTATCTTATGAGGATCAACCAGTCCAGATTTTTGACCACAGGGAGCATCTATTGCGGAATTAGGGGATTCATCAAGTAAAGGTTTTCTGGAAAAACCACACGAGTGAAGAAGATAAATGGGAATCTGAAAATACAATGAGGGATAAATACCCTCACTTATTCGATAAGTAAATAAATTGTGGGGACGCAATTTTCTAATGGGGGGAAGGATGTGATATCCGATGTATGTAATGAATAATAGATATTCTTATCTATGTATATTCATGAATTATATAGTGTTTTAGAGGCTTAAAATGAGAATAAATCCATTCTTATGCATGGAATACAATAATATTTTCAAAAGAATGTTTTACTGCTTTTTGATGGCAACCCATTTTTAAATCAATATTTTGACAATTTTATAAGATCTATTTGTCATAATAATGTTTTTATTTATGATTGGGTCATTTTAATTTACATTGGATAATTTTTTGGTAATTTTATGACAAGGTTCATTTTTTATTGAATATTGAAAAATACTGCATTTTACATCAAAACTCCATTTTAATCTAATTTAATTATATGTATAGATTATCTTTTTAATTGGTTTTAATTTAAAATAGAATATATTTCTACCATGTAATCCAATGGTGGTCATTGGGATTAATTTCATTTTGAAATTTGGCATAAACAAGTGCCAAACTTTTCGTTGATATTATTTCTAAAAAACCTCTTTTTGTTTTGACAACAGGAATTATTTTTAAATTCATTATTGCAATATCTGTGCTATGAATTTGGTAAAATTGATTACATATTTGGAATCATAAGGTCCATGTTATGTAATCAATACTCTTTTGTTTTTGGACATTATGAATAGTAATGACGGTAATTATCTTTAATTATCTTGATTAATTAGTAATCGGGAAGTTAAGGATAATAAAATAATATCATAATAATAACAAATGACCATAAAATGTGTCATAATGGTACTAGTTGTGTCATGGACGACCATTGTATGCCTTGTTCCAAACTCGGGAACCCCATGGAATCACATTTGTGTGATAATGACTTTTTATCTGTTTATTTTTAAAAAAAGTTAAATATAACAAAGAATGTATCACCTGAGTAAAACATTTTTAATTATGTAAACATAAATGATCTATTGGAATATAAAAATTAATTGAAAATATAAAATTATTTCCTACATCATAGTATTTTTTTTATAATTTTTAGACATTAAATAAATTAAATTATTTATGACATCATGATGATGCAGTGATTACCTCATTAATGAACGATTTAAATAAAATGAAAAGAAAATGTAAAATATAAGACTTACACTTGTTAAAGACCTATTGGATGAGTGTATTTAAAACCCTTGTAACCTTATCCTCGAAACACATCAATTTGGGACCATTAAAATCCTAAACTCATTTGAAAATAAAGTATCATTTTATACCTTTCCAAGAGTAACCCTCCTCTCCTCTTATAAAAGGCCCCCACCTCTACCTCCTTACCCACACCTCTCAAGCCTTTGACTTGGACATGATCTGCTAATTTTTTCTCTCCACATACCTATCCTCGTCCTAGAAGCCTTTCCTTAGGCCGGAAGCTCTTCATGAAACCCTTTTGGTTCACACCAAAGGGAGTTACCCGATTCAAAGGTAAAGTCCTCTCTAATGCTCTTTTGTTTTATTTTTCTTATCCAACCCCCAAAACTCTTTTTATTAATTTATTTTGTAAAAACAACAGTATATTCCATATACTAGGATGTTGTTATAATATGTATTTGAGTAACACTTACAGACACCAACATCTAATGGTTAATGATCATACTGTTTCCGTGGAAGGTGAATTTCGGCCTCACGAAACGACGATTGTTCAATATTCATCTAACACCTTCAATGGTGGACATTAATATGTCACTATATTTATATATGATATATAATATTTTTATGTTTGCCATAAGGTTATCTTTTTTTCATTTATGTCATACCTTTATGGTTTCCATTATGGGTAAAGGCGATATCTTCATTTTAGGAAGTCCGGTCTATCGCCCCTTCAAAGTGATTTGATTCGTTAATGCCATATGTGGGAAGTATAAAGGATAGAGTTAATGATATTATATATGATATTATACTAGAATTATAATATATCTTTATGTCATTATTAATTCATTCTATTAAATACAAAATAGAAATGAAATTAGCATTCATGCATACGTACGGCTTACCGTCTCCATGAACGGTGCATTTCATTTCTTACATCTAAATATTATGTAATATTATAAATGCATGCATATATTAGATATATATGATATATATGATATATACATCATGAATATAATATTGGATATAATGGATATTTTACCACATGATCAACATGTAATTATAAAGAGTTAATTTTTTATTCAAGTACCAATGATCAAAAAAACGACCATTATTAAATTAAATAATTACATACTGTTCATGAAATGGTAATAAGTGATATAAAAGGAATAATGAACTTGAAAAATGTTCTCAATCAAGTAGAAATTAACTCAAGCTTATTATTCATGTGGTTAAAGAAAAATCGTGTCAAGTCGGACCCAAGGTAAGGGACTTCATCTCAATCTCCTTTCATTGAGGCATATTTTGTTTTATACACAACTTTCTTTTATACGGTGTATAAAACCATTTGACTTTTATGTTTATTCAAAAGTAATCTTTTCATACGAAGAGTTTACTAAATGAAAAATGGGAATGTTTTTTGTCGTACGTATGCAGCGACAACGACTACTCCACCGTCGTGACCATTATTGGAGTTTTGGCTTCCTCTATAAGCCATAACTTTTTTTGAATGAAAAATAAATATCATGTTTTAATTTTTTTTATTTTGGTTTTGAAAATGGTTTTCATAATATTTTTATATCAATGTGTTGTATTGATATATTGTTATTGAAAAGATGAAATGTTATTTTTCCTTTATGCATTTTTTATGTGATATGATTATGTTATGGTTCATGGGAATTTTTATGAAGACAGGTGGTTCCATGATAAACTAAGGGAGGGTGTGCCCAGTATAGCTCCCCAATGCATTGGGTAATGCGAAGGACTTAAACGTTATGGTTTCTCCGAAGAGATTTAGGGAATATACCTTGATGGGTATTCTAAACGTAACCATGAGGGTTACTCCCTACGTAAGAATGTTATTAATGCCTCATGTTACCATTATGTCTTATTATTTGTACAATTTATTCATGATTTCATGAGGTATGTTAAAGTGATTATGTTTTATGAGTAAAGTATGATTTCATACATGGACTAATGTTTTCATTTCGTACTTTTATATCCCTTACTGAGCTTTTTATGATCATCCCATGTTTTTGAAATGTTTTTTCATAGGTCAAGGGAAAGGTACATGTTGTGATGCTAGTTTCAAGGATGTTTCAAGAAAGAATCTATGTTTTATTTTAAATATTTTTCCAATTATTGAAAAAATGAGTACTATCTTTTATGTAACCACTTTGTTTAAATGTGGAATGTAATGCATGATTTATGATCTAATTCTCTAAAAATCTAAACCTGAAAAGATCCTCAACAAGTATTCTTGAAATAACTCAAGATTATGTAATGTTTTAAGGATGGGGCCTTATAATAAATATCCAAATACTTAAACAGTATCATATAAAAAATTATTTCATGTCTACAAAAAAAGGAAAACATGCGTACATGGAAGAAGGTTCAAAATAAATTATTAACAAAAAGATATAATTCCAAAATTTCATCTATATGAGTATCCTAAGAATCATATCAATTATTTTCTTTTAAACACCAATATCTAGGTGTAAAACACATAACACAATCCAAAATCTTGATCCAATAATCCGGAGGCCTTTCCAAGTACTAAATGGTGGCCTGCACATGGAGTGAGAGATACTCAATAAGACACCACAAATAGAGTATAATTAAATTCAATCTGTGAATACAAAATATAGTAGTGTTCACGTATAACAGTAATAAATAAATAAATAATTATATTCATTATGAGTTTAGGTTCCTAAATAGACACATGACCGAAAATACCTACTTACATCTAATCTTTAATCTCTCCAAAAATAAATCATATATATATATACATATATTCAAACATATATATTACATGATATATTGAACCAGTGATAACTCATGGTATAAGACCAAGGAATCCAAAAAAATATAGCATAAGAGTCGCTTAATAAATTAATGCATCATCCAAAGCCACCCAACTAGGGAACATAAACATGGTCATAATGGTATAACAATCATATAGAATGTAGGGTATACCCACAACATACATTTAAAATGGTGGTCAATGATATAATAAATATAATCAGTCTTACGAGTCTATGAATGGGATTCTTAGTTTGGAATCCATCTATCGCTCTAGAAAAAATGTAAATCATTTGGCATATGAATCCATTCAAGGAGTTCATACATGTCAATCTAACGTTCATTCACGCAACAATATTATTTCATTTCCCTATTGATCCCATCCATGTTTTCCTATATATGGAACCCAAGTATCACACCATGGTCTATTACAATTCATTTAACTATTTATAATGTCTAAGGCTTTCCATATAAGGAATCGAGGTATTGATCCCCTGTATTTAAAATACATTTAACCAATGATCTCATCTAAGGAATTATGTAAAAGTAACTCAAGGATATCTCAAGGAATATGATAATTTGAATTTAAACTCTAATCCCATCTATGAAATTTATACTAGGGAAACCAAGGTTCAGTCAAGGTGTAATATTAGTGCATATAAACGTTTCTATTAATATTTAATCATTTAATATGAGATGATCCATGACATTTTACTTTTAAAACAAGAATTATAAAGAATTTTTTTAGTAAATATAAAATAATGGAGATAAAGTTTGAATAATTAAGAGGTCATCCCCATAAATGTTCCATATCACAATTCATGTATTCAATATAGGCCGTTAAATTTATTATTGATTAACATGGCCATTGTAATTTCCATTCTATTTACCGTTTTAATTAACTCAATTTGATTTCCCTGTTTCATTAAATAATATAGTGCACCTCATTGCCAGTTTTATTAAAATACTAATCATGGTAATCATACAAACTCATTTGTATTCAATTTAAACATCTCTAACATTTGATTAAATATAATACATCTCAATTTTTATTTAATAATAAGAAGATAATTAAAATAAAATCATTTAAAAAAACACCAAAAGGGTGCTTTTGTTCCTGGATGAATCATTAGGCCATCAGTACATATGGAAAAAACACAAAGGGGTGGTTTGAGTTGATGTTATGAACCTCCAATAGTGAAATTAAATATACACAAAATATTTAATTTAAGTAATTAGGTTCCATATAATTAACTTCACATATAAATATTGACGTATATAGAATTCACCATATTTGGAAATTAAATATTTTATAAAATGATTAATACTAATGGGAAAACAAATAAACCACCTACCTCATTCTCATAATTCTTCACCCATCCATTAAAAATCTTTGATTTAATCAATAACAAGAGGAAATAAAATAATAGATAAAGACCCAATAAAATAGGGAAATTGGGATCATATATAAATAAAATTCAAAACTGAATGATAAACAAAGAAAGGAGGAAGGAGTAAATGTATAATAACCAAGGGATAACTTACATGATGAATCGTGTTCCATTGTGAATCTTAATGAAGGATATCCTTCTATACAAAGGATAAATATAGGAATTCTCCATTCATGTGGAGCTACTTTGTATGAATGGGGAGAAGAAGGGAGAAAGAGGGTTAAATTAAATCAGGGGTAAAAATGTAATTTCACGCCAATAATGTGGTGCATTGTTTGGTTACATATTTTTTCCAACCATGTGTTATCTTTTGATCATCTCTAACTAAGGTGGCACACCCCTCACATAACTAGGTGCGCTGTTTTTGTAATCATGTGCAACCCATGTGGTTCTCCATTGCAACCTATATACAGCATCTCACATAATCATGTGGCCTAAAGAGCATAGTTGGAAAAACTATGTGAAACCCATTATGGGTCACATCGTTTGGGTGCTCACTTTTCACATACCATGTTCAAACTTTTTCCCCTTTAAACATTCCTGAAATTGGGTTTTCAAAACTATGTTCTTCAGAAACTACATCAAGCACCCAAATCACCTCTCAGACCATAAAACCTATCTAAAAAAACTTTTATGTTTTCTAATGATTTAATTTTCAATCTAAATATCAAAATCTGATCTTTATTTACCACTAAATGAAAAACTCCATCACCACAATAAATTCCATCCAGTTCAAAACAGCATATCATATATGTAAAACATTTTCCCTAGGTTATCACCATCTGGGATATTTGAATACTCTAGTGAGGTCCTCCACACCTACAGTTCCCTATTATCCTAGTACCCCTCTACGAAAACATCAAGAAAAGGAGTCAAAGCATTATATCCTTTCCACAAACGTGAAACTCTATAGATGACTTCCTATAAACACTTATATAATTCCCTTTTAGCCAATAATTATAGAAACTATTTTAATCATATCTCCTTGAGGATACTAAAGAAGTATTTTTTTAACCTTATTATCTACTGCACTACTAGCCTTTTTACACATTCCTTTTCATTCTACCAGATTAAACTCCCAAGATATTAAGAGAGAGTTCATTAATTTTTCCACTATGGTCTATAAGTAAAGCCAACTTATTTATCCTCTTGTAGTCCATTTTTAAGGTCTAGGTCCTTATGATGCACCAGATAATACATTTCTTTTTCAAACAATCAAACCTAATGTATAATCTCTATATGAAATATTATTTCAATATTTTGAGTATTCAATTCCACATTCCCATAAAAAAAATAAAAATTAATTGAGTCCATAAACAAAGAGGAGTAATCCACTATAATAATAGAAAAATTTTCTAACTCCATGAACTCAATAGAATATTCCACCTTTATTTTCTTGAGAATATTCTACTCAAGAAAAAAACACATTAAAGGTCAACCAAATTTGATCTTATAATCTCCCACATAAACTCATAATATTACACCCTCTCCTGGTAGATCCTTTGAACATAAATGTCACCATTATCACTCACCCTTCATCAGGATTTATGACCAGCCAAAAAATACCCTCGATAAAGTCTACCAATTTCTTATCATCCATTAGGTCAATATTAACCCGCAACATTAGAGGATGTTTTAAATATAAATCCCTATAATGGTAATTAATGGTCCTCATATACAGTTGATCATCCTTCAACTGGTATAGTCTAAAAGTTTCCTTGTTGAATGTGATCTAAGCATCGACCACCTATTTCATTTTAGAGAATATAGAGGTATACCCTCCTATACCATGGGTGGTGGTATGAAGGAATCCAGGGATACCACAACTAGTGGTCCTGTCAAAATATTTCAAGGTGTAATTTATTTATTATGAAGAGAATTAAGAACATTATAGTTCTTACCTCTTCTATGGGATCACACCAAGGATTTTCGTGGAGTCAACCCTCATTTAAATGAATAATGCTCCTAATTCTACCCCCAATCTCTAACCATGAATGTTATCCATGGTCATCATATAAATAGTTACACTTAATCATTTCCAATTCAACTAATCACTACCAAAAATGTATATTTGACATAGTAGTAGAGAAACTATCCTAAATAAACATTAAAAATAATTTCATTTAATTTTTGAACTACTATACAGTGAAAAAAGGTATATACATGTAATTTGAAACTACAAACCTAGTCATAATGCATGAATATACAATAAATATTATTAATCAGACATCAACATCATGTAAATCACATATTGTGAATTTAATAAATATTATTAGCAATCTAGTCCACAGTATCTTAGATGTATGCTACATATTTGATAATGAGAAAAATTGAAACTCCACTTCCCAATTCCCCAACATCTATCTCACTTATACCATTTCATAAGTTAATTAAGAATAGATGAAGAAAACTAGTGTACTGATTCCATTTTCTTGAAAATTATTTTTAAATAAAAAATTTAATTTTAAGTAAATCCATTGAGTAGATAATAATAATAATAAATATATGAAATAATTATAGTAATCATGTAAAAATAAAAAGATGGTGTTAAAGTAGAACAATAGATAATGGGCTAACAAAGTGTTAATCTAACGTTAGTAAAATAGATAACATGTAATGAATAGATAATAAATGGGTCCTCTTGATTCATTCCCAATCCACTACAATCACCATACTCCTCTTCTTAATAGTCCACCATAGAGACTTTTTCCTTGACCATGTCTCTAGCAATTAAATCTACATGAACACCAAAATTCACAAGTACAATGTGGTATAAGACTCATTTGGACACCACCAATGTGTCCTCAACATTTGTGCACTTAAATTGTAATAGTGTATGTCATAACATATGTAAATTCTAAAATAAACATACGATCATAAATGTGTGGAGTAATCATTCACTAACTAATCAACCATGAACACTATAACCACTTTCTTCATTTCATTTCCAGTAAAGCTATCAAATAAGACTAACAAGTACTTCCATCAAGGTAACACATTCAACCCACATAGATGCAGGTTTTTTTAGGAATGTCACATGTTCCACTATATTGGTCCCAATTGGGCTATCATTTTAATCGCATATAACCTCATGTCCTTATGAATCCCATTATAGTATCATCCAGTCAACCTATTATGAAAATCCCTCAATTGAGGTATATACACCATCCATTATTGATATTTGAACTGTTTCATGTTGATTAACCTTCCACTTATGCACTTCCCTCTAAAGGGGTGGTCATGCCCTCATCTAAGTACATTTGGACCATATCATACTAACCTCAATGATCCTCTTGATCATCTCAATACCATAAATACAGTTCGATTGTCTATATAGTAAAACTAATAATTCATGTTCAAAAATGAACAAGGACCACTAAGATCAATCATCATGAGACACACATAATAACATTTTCATAATCAAGAAGGCCTTATAGACACTCATACACCTGGATGCAATTCATAATAAGAAGGGTTCAATAAATCATCTAAAAAATATAAATCCAACCATAACATATGCAGCCCAAAATGGAATGTAACTTCCTATCATATGGTTATCATATCAACTTCAAGGTTCATGAAATATCTCATCACCTGAACCATTTTTTCACACCATATGGAATATGTTCACCGACCAGGGAATCCTGGGGATGATTCTCATCAACAAGGGCCTCATTCTCAGACTAATAAGGGTAGGGTAGGCTATATATAATTTTTAGAGGATTCGTGGTATAAATAAGGATTTTAAAACATTGATATGTACTAGAAACCACCACTACAGTGTAAGGTTCTCCACCACATTGTTGAGGTGAATTAGACGAAACCACCACGGTGTAGTGTAGAACACCATGGAACAAGGGTGCACTAGAAGAAGTCCAACACAGAACAGGATTGAGTGATGTGATATACAGAGTACTAGAAAAGTATCCTCTGTGGTGAAAGGAGGTATATTTTCGTGTGGAACTGTACTGAGACTCAAATCATTGTCGTGTAGTGGTAAGGTCTACAATGTGGAGTCCTCTCTACATCCTTTCATATTACAGAATAAATTTGAATGGGGGTTTTGAAAGTGATATATTCATAGGATTTTTATGTTTATTCCATGATATTAAACACTCATAAATAATCATAAAAACACCCTATTTAGTTGTTAATGGTTCCCTTGAATTCAAATCATAACATCCAATTAATGTCTTTAACTCTAGAAGACCAATGCTCGATGAGTTTTTATTCCATCTTTTTTTAACTGATGTAAAAGATTGAAAAATAGCATGGTATAAACATCTATATCACATCCTCCTTGAATTATCCATCCAAGACCAAGGCTATACAACATCCTTCTTCAAAATTCCACACTACTATGAATCCCATTTCTATTACAGTGTGTCCTTTGATTCTACATACCACTACGATGCAACCACCTATCCTATGGTATATCCAAACTCTTTAGGTTGTGGTCATGAGAAATAATGCATATAAACTCATCCAAATAAACACTAATGTCTCTAAAAATATCACAAATCCTTTAGTTTATTATGCAAACATGATCTCATATATAAAAAAGTGGAAAAAAATGTTTTATTAAGGAATAAAAGTTATCATGAATTTATAGAATTTGGATTAGAACTCATGGGCTTAGGATAATTAAGGGTTTAAAAAGACTATAGTTCATTAGAGAGGGTTATAAGGTAAAAATGGGTTGATTTTTACTATGTAATTCAAATTGATGGGTGTGTAAATATAAGGTGTGTGTGTGTGTCCTTGTATAAGTGAAGGCATGGGTGGTTTTTCAATTACGTTATCTTGTAAATTATTTCCTTACACCAAACAAGGTCATGTACCTTAATACATTAGAATATTGGATCATATTCCATGATATAAATGATCCCCCTCTAATACGCAGATGTTGGAAACATTCTTGAGTTATTTATCAATTTTTTCTTTTAATTTTAATATTACCCAAGTGTACTTTTCCGAGATAAGTTTTAATTTTACACATGTCAATTAATTAAAATTATTATTATTATTATTGATCATACAACATAATTTTAGTATGATAATACTATATATGATATTAATTTTACCAATTAAATTTTACTATGATTTCAAATATTTACTATTAAAAATAAATGTGCTTAATGAATAAAATAGTTTTTAATATAAACATGTTTTTAAGTATATATTCATGTGTGCTTTAAAATTATTTATTTCAATACAATTTATAATTCAAATTAATTAAATATAAATAAAATTATGGTTATGAGATACTAAAATCATTTTATAACTAGATTTTACCAAATCTTTAATCAATTGAATGAAAAGAAATTTAATATGTTTATTTATTTACGTAACATTTTACTTAGTTATAAAAAATATATACATGTGTTTTTTATGATTAAATAATATTTAAAACTTCTTCATTTTATTATTTAATTTTATATTTTATCACATGTCACAACCGACCTTCACCAAAAGGAGGGAAGGGTCAGCAGATTGCCAGACCCTTCCTTCTTTAAGTTGAAGGAGATATAATGATCCCTAAAACCCGCCTTCAATAGGTCCCGGAGTGGCGACTAGCACCAAGGGTATAGAAATTTCTAACAAATGGAAGGAATTACCCTTTTTATTTTATAGTAACAAGAGATAAGGAGAAAAAAACCCAACAACACCAAGGCAAAAAGAAAAGTAAAGACAAAAGTAAACCATTCCCATATGCATGTTCCAAAAGTAAAAGCCACAAGGTGCAAAAGGTGACTACAAGGTAAGTACAAAAAAGGAAAAGAAAACAACAACTGCAACTGCTCCAATGATCTGAGCTAGTAAGGTCATGCGTGATCCCCAAAGTCCTCATGGAAACCTGAAAGCAGTTTTATATACGTAGGGTGAGCATACAAGTACACTCAGCAGGGAAACCAAATACTCTCGTGCACAAGTGGAGGAACGTACTAAAGTCTCGTGAGAAAAAGAGCAAACCAAACACCTAACAAGGAAAACTATCCACCCCAGGCCTCACCAAGGCACACTCCCCAAATAACGCTAGTCAATTAATATATATATATATATATAATAAGAGCACATCGATGTTTGGGTACCCCGCGCCACTTCCCCACTGGTTATTGAGACATCCTACGCATCGGACCAATCCCGCCATTTTCACTGCAGTCCCACTGCCACACCCGCCCGCACACACCTGGGCCATAACCACACGCAGTCCCACTGCCGGAATCCCGCCCGCACACACCTGGGCCTCAACCGCATGCAGTCCCACTGCTGAATCCCGCCCGCACACACCTGGGCCACAACTGTCACATGTAACGATGACTGCAAACACCTAGGCCAGAACAACCACCACGACACCCGAAGACACCTGGGCTAAAGGATCCACTGCCACGCCCGTAGACACCGGGGCCTCATCTCGAAGACACATGGGAAACCACCTGCCGCACACATCTGGCCAACCACCACACCACCCCGCATGAAGGTTCTTGGGCTAATAATGGACTTCAGGCCATCACAGCCTGCCCTAAAATACTTGGGATATCCGGGAAAGGGAGCAGAAAAGGAGCTAATAACCAGCCACTAAGAATAGTGTTGGGAAAAACACCCTCCCCCATGAAATGGGGGTGTTTGGCACTAAGTGCTCAACTTGTGTGGGGAGCGAATAAGAAACACAAAGCTGCATATATATATATATAGGTAACAAGCACTCCCTTAAGCTTGGTTTTTCTTCAGACGGCCTAAAGATCACAATAGCACACAAGTCCACTTCATGACTCATGCTAACAACCCATGTGTCCCCTTTCTTATTTCACATTCAGTAATAATGATTATGTTTAAGCACTACTGGGCAACTAGTAGGCATAGGCATAAGTCGAGGAAAGTAAATAGTCAAACAACAACCAAAACGTCCACACCTGGTTCTCAACAACAGAGGATTCCACCACAATTTGTGATATAAACAAGTAACCACCCGGATTTAAAAGTCACAACCACTGAATCCATACCAACAGGAGATCCCATCTCCCAAATTCACACAACCACTGAGAGTATAAAAGAACAGGGGACCCTATCCCCTCCCACATCTCCAGGAATCAGCCCAAAAGGAACATAACCAACTACCACCATCAACACAATAGGGCCATGTAGGTATTTTCAGATTTGAACTACTTAACACACTCCATGATTCAAATTCTGTGTGTTATAACCAGGAGTTATCACAGAAGGGCTGATCCAGGTTCATTCAATTTATTCGGCCGACTATACGTGATTAATCAATTCACTTTTCACAGCAGGAGTTTACAACCACAAACAAGACATTTAAAACATTAGCAGGGTTCATTAGTGCACAAACAATGACCACCAACGACCTCGATTTTCAGGAGGCATAAGCCAGCACAACTCAGCAAGATGATCATAGAAGAAACAACATCAGAATATAAAACACCATCAACACTCACAACCCCCCCCCCTCTTTCTTTATAGAATGCGTTCATTATCATTATTTAGGTCTGGTTTACACAATTCTATAGAATCAAAAGCACAGCCACCCTGCATGATACACAAAAGAGAGAGACGAAGGAGAAATTCCCTACTTGTTGATAGATGATCGACGTTTAGAATGGGGGTGCGGAACATTACGGATAACGATGCGGCATTACGATGCACTAGAAGATTTTTGTGAAAAGCCACAATCTAGGAAAAGAGAAACCACGCCTAACCCTTGGTTTATAAGAGCCATGGACATTTGGGGTAAAAACGCAAAACTGCGTAAGGTGAGGGGGTCGTGGGTTGACCACGCGGCTCCACTAGTCACAAAATGGGGGTCGGGTAGTTTAATCCCACTCATGAATTGATTAAGTATTTAATTGGAGATCTTATGCGGGTTAGGGGTCTTAAAAACAGACTTAAACGAGTCAGAATAGGGTTTAAAACCCTATTTGTGCAAAGGAGTGCTACTGACGCTAATCGGTATCAACGATCAGTCTCACCGATCGGTCTCGCCGAGACACCACTCCTTTAGGACCCGGATTTTGGCAAAGGGAGGGACCAAGAAATTCTGGGTCATCACATCAGATACCTCTCAAACTATTCTCATCCCCGAGAATTTTAACAACCCAGAAGGAAAGGGTGTGTCCGAACAACCACCCAAAAAGATACCTCTCAAGAGTGAACCTCATCGTTAACTAAAAACACTTCCTGTCACGAACCATGAAACATACCATGCCAAACTGCCCGGGGACATTGGTTAGGGAGTCTCCTCCCCCATGTCAAGATTTATCCGGTTTGGGCAGCACTGAGTCGCCCGCACGGGTTTAATCGCATCCTCCTTAATGCATCTCTATTAGGGGTCGGGTTCTCTCCTTCCCCATAGCAGGGGCTTTTCACACACAATCAGTGGAAGAAAACCAGCACATTTCATAGTCAAAAGATAAAAAGTTCCACCAAAACAGGTAAAACAAGGAACAAAACTCAAAACAACTCTAGGTACTGGGTACACATCTGCTCTTCTCTCTCCCATGTACTCTCCTCAAGCCCACCATGTCTCCACAACACACGAACCAAGGGGATGGTTCGCCTGTGAAACACTTATTCTTTGCGATCCTCGATCGCCACTAGTCTCTATATAATGTTCACGTCGTCCTCGATGTCCAGCTCACCCCAATCAAGGACGTGTGAATCGTCATGCAGATATTGACAGTGTTAGGACACATGAAAGACATCATGTATCCTTAGTAGCGGCGGTGGAAACGCTAGCTGGTAAGCCACTTCGCCGACCCGCCACAACACTTGGAAGGGTCCGATGAATCTGGGAGAAATCTTACATTCTTTGTCGAACCTCCGCTACCCACACTGAGGGGAGAACTTTAAGAACACGTGGTCCCCAACCTCAAACTCCAAGGGCCTCCTCCTAGTATCAGCATATGAATTCTGTTGGTCCTGGTCCGCCTTCATCCTTTCCTGTATGAGCTGAACCTTCTCTGTCATGTTCTGCACCACCTCCGGACCAAGGATGCCTACCTCTCCTACTTCGGTCCAACACACAGGCAAACGGCATGGCCTCCCGTACAAAGCTTTAAATGTGGCCATGCCAATGGTAGAGTGGTAGTTATTATTGTAGGAAAACTCTACCAGAGGCAAGTATTTCACCCATGAACCTCCTTAGTCTAGAACACATGATCGCAGCATATCCTTTAAGGTCTGGATGGTGCGCTCTATTTTTCCATCCGTCTGGGGATGGAAAGTAGTTCTAAGGCGTAACTGGGTGCCAAACGCATGATGAAATCCTCTCCAGACTCGTGAGGTAAACTGTGCATCCCTATCTGAGACTATAGACCTCGGTACTCCATGAAACCGCACCACCTCATCCACGTACTTCCGTGCCAAAGAATCCACAGCACTCGACTCCCTGATCGCCAGAAAGTGATCCGATTTCGTCAACATGTCCACTACCACCCAGATGGAGTCATACCCTCCTTGGGCCTTGGGTAGTCCCGTGACAAAATCCATCGAGATGTCATCCAACTTCTACTTGGGGACATCTAGGGGCTATAGTAGGCCTCCTAGAACTCGATGGTTAGCCTACACTTATTGACACACTAGGAACTTGGCCACAAACTCTTCCACCGCTCGCTTAACTCCAGGCCACCAAAAATCCCTCTTCAAACCCTGGTACATCTTGGAACCTCCTGGGTGTACCGCCAAGGGTTAGTTGTGGAACTCACTGAGAACCTTACTGCGCATCGCCTCCGGGACAAAAAACCTTTCTTGGAAAAGCATCTGGTTCTGACCATCCTCTATGCATCCTTCCATATCATTACCCTAGTCAACATGGTCACGCATCACTTCACACACTATGTCTCCCCACTGAGACTCCTCCACCTGCTGAAACCGGGATGACTGCACTGTCATCTGATATAGTTAGCCTCTGCCGCTATCCATCTTCGCATCCAGGTGTAAGGCAGCCAACTCATCCATTTCCTTCCAGGCGTCTGCCGACTCTCAGACCGCATCCTTCTACATCCTCTTGCTCAAGGAATCGGCCACCACATTGCCCTTTCCATATGTATAAGAGATCTCAATGTCGAAATCCTGGAGGAACTCCACCCATCTCCGCTGTCGCATATTTAAGTCTCGCTGGGAGAAGATATACCTCAAGATTTTGTGGTCCGTGAAAACCACAAAGCATTCCCCGATGAGGTAGTGCCGCCATAACTTTAACGCAAAAACGAATGCTCCAAGCTCCAGGTCGTGGGTGGCGTAATTACTCTCATGGGAACGCAGCTGCCTGGACATATAAGAGATCACCCCTTGTCGCTACATCAACACGCATCCCAGGCCCTGTCCCGAAGCATCACAAAACACCTCACAAGCCATCCCTTCTTCTGGTAATCTCAGCACTGGGGCACTGACCAACTTCTCTTTCAGATAGCTGAAGGCTGACTGGCAATGCTTAGTCCATACGAAAGCCTGGTCCTTCTTGGTCAGTGCCGTAAAAGGGGCTGCTACTCGGGAGAAGTTGGGTACGAATCTCCGATAGTAACCCACCATCCCGAGGAAACTTCGGACATCTGCCACATTCTTGGGTGATTCCCAAGAAACAACTGCCTCAACCTTTGATGGGTCCACCTCTACCCCCTGCTCGGACACCACGTGCCTGAGGAAGTGTACTTCTCGTGCCCAGAACATGCATTTTAACAACTTCCCATAGATCTGGTATTGTGGGAGGACTTCCAAAACTATCCTCAAGTGCTCTGCATGGTCCTCCTCTGATCTAGAGTAGACCAGGATGTCGTCTATGAACACAACCATGAACCAATCTAGGTACTCTAGGAATATGGAGTTCATAAGCCCCATGAACACAGCCGGGGCGTTTGTATCACTGAAGGGCATGACTACGAACTCGAAGTGTCCATAACTGCACCTGAATGCTGTCTTGGAGATGTAACTCTCTTTCACCCTCAGCTGGTGGTACCCAGACCGTAGGTCGATCTTTGAGAACCATCATTCCCCTTTCAGCTGGTCGAAAAGATCATCTATACTTAAAAGAGGGTAGCGATTCTTGATCATCACCTGATTCAGCCTCTGGTAGTCTATGTACAACCTAATACCACCATCTGCCTTCCTTGCAAACAAGATCGGAGCACCCCACGGTGACACACTCAAAAAAACATAACCCCTCTTCATCAGATCGTCAATCTGTATCTGCAACTCCCGTAGCTCCGAAGGTGCCATCCTGTAAGGAGCCATCGAGAATGGACAAGCACCGGGATGGAGTTATATCCCGAACTCAATATCACTTCGAGGGGGGTAGAGTCGTCCCCTCCTCAGGAAAGATATCCATAAACTCACGGACAACCTCTGGCACTTTCACCATTTCAGCATCTACTGATTCCACTGTTATCTCGGTGTACATGGAGAGGAGAGGTTCCTCTCTCCTGTTTCCCTTCAGACTGCTCCGCTCGCCGGTGAAGGTAACATGACGTCTGTCCAAGTCTGAGAAGACCACCCTTATTCAAAAACTGTCGATGACGGCGCACACAGAAAATAGCCAGTCGATGACTAGGATGACATCATATGGCTGAATCTATAGCAGAAGAAGATCCCGAACCGACTGATGTGGCCATATCATCAGTATACATCCCCGACAAACAAACAACAAGTCGGTCTGACCTCCAACTGGTGTGCTCAACACCGGGGGCACTAGAAGTCTCTCGGCATCAAGACACAAGGCACGGGCTAGACTGGGTGCAACGAAGGAGTGAGAATCTCCGGTATCGAACACGGCATAAACAAGAGTGCTAAAAAGACTGATCGTACCTCGAACAACCTCTGGCCCTGCTGGAACTGATGCCTCTGCGGCGTGTAACTGTCCACGCCCAGCTCCCCTGCCCCTCGGCTGTTGGCCACCTCCCCGACCACACCCTGGTTGAGGTCCCTGTGGAGAACCCTGAGGTCGGCCTCCTCCTACGTCTGCCCTTGGAGGAGCAGAAGCTCGCTGTCCCTGCTGCTACTGCTGGAAAGGTCTGGCTGGAAGCTGCTGCTGGGGCCGGTGCTGGGGATGACTGCCACTACTGTACTACACTCGGTCAGGGCACTGACTCCGGAGATGCCCAGGGCTCCCACAGATGAAGCACGGCGGTCCCTAGCCCATAGAAAAATGGCGAGGGCCGGGGGATCAAAACTGAAACTGCTGCGGCCTGCTCCCTACAGGTCGGAACCTAGAGGGTCCTGATGCTGGAGGCCTGGTGCTGACGGCCTTCCCCTACGATGGCCCCAGCTGGATCCTCTCTCGTGACACTCCTCCTAGAGCATGCATCCTCTCCACCATTTCGGCCTTCTTCTGGACCTCCAAGTACGTCGGCAGGGAAAAGGGGGTAACATCATACTAGAGGGATAGTCGGAGTGCCTCCTCTAAACATATTTCACGAGACTCCATGTTGGGAAAGTGGTCTGGAGAAAAACATAGGAGGTCATTGAACATGATCCATAGCTCCCTCGCGAACATACTCCCCTGCTGGAGGGAGAGTAGTTCCTGCCTCTTTTCAGCCTTCATCATCGAGGAGAGGAATTCCGCCCGGAACTCCTTCTCAAAATCCACCCAAGACACCTCAGACTCACTCCTCTCCCACAGGAAAAGCGTCCACCACTGACGTGCCGCTCCCCGCATCTGGCTGACGGCTATAGGAACCCAGTACTCGGTCGGGGCCCGAATCAGGCCGAAGGCTATAACTAGCTCCTCTAGTCAGCCTTCAGTCTTCATATCGGAGGTGCTGCCATCAAACTTCCCGAGGGCCTATTGCTGGAAGGCTAGAAGAGTCTTCAGCCACTGGTCATCCTCTTCCTCTCGATCAGCATTCTGCCGATTGGCCAAAGTAGTCCCTGGGCCCTCTATTGCATGTACCACATGTGGTCGCCTTCCAGGTTCTATAGCTGCAAGGTAAACAAGGAATGCCTAACCCCAAGTACTGAAAAATATCGTTCTTAAAACTTCACTAAATTTAATAAATTCTTAATCCCCAATACATCCCAGAAACACAAGAACACAAGTCATTATGATGCATGTACCTTTCCTAGGGTCTCTACCCTGCAATCAGTGTGGCCTCACTTGGTCGTTCGGTAGGTCCAGAGTCCTTGCATCGGATCACGGGGGGCCCTAAAATCCCGTGTCCTAGCCGGTCTTCTCGGGCCTAATTCACGTGCCAAGATCACCAAAAACCGTTGCTTTACCATCCCATGCAGTCCTCACTGTGCCTAACACCAGACACCATCCTATCTCTCAACCTCCTCTGATACCATTCTGTCATGACCCGCCTTCACCAAAAGGAGGGAAGGGTCAGCAGATTGCCAGGCCCTTCCTTCTTTAAGTTGAAGGAGAGATAATGACCCCCAAAACCCGCCTTCAATAGGTCCAGGAGTGGTGACTAGCACTAGTGGTATAGAAATTTCTCACAAATGGAATGCATTACCCTTTTTATTTTATAGGATCGAGAGATAAGGAGAAGAAAACCCAATAACACCAAGGCAAAAAGTGAAGTAAATCCAAAAGTAAACCATTCCCGCATGCATGTTTCAAAAGTAAAATCCACAAGGTGCAAAAGGTGACTACAAGTTAAGTACCAAAAAGGAAAAGAAAACAACAACTGCAACTACTCCAAAGGTCCGATCTAGTAAGGTCCTGCGTGATCCCCGATGTCCTCCTGGAAACCTGAAAGCTGTTTTATATACGTAGGGTGAGCATACAAGTACACTCAGTAGGGAAAACCAAAGACACTCATGCACAAGTGAAGGACCGTACTAAAGTACTGTGAGAAAAAGAGAAAACCAAGCACCTAACAAGGAAAACTATCCACCCCAGGCCTCACCAAGGCACACTCCCCAAACAATGCAAGTCAAGTAATATATATATAATAAGAGCACATCGATGTTTGGGTACCACTCGCCACTTCCCCACTGGTTATTGAGACATCCTACGCATCGGACCAATCCCGCCATTATCACCACAGTCCCACTGCCACACCCGTCAGCACACACCTGGGCCACAACCACACGCAGTCCCACTACCGGAATCCCGCCCGCACACACCTGGGCCTCAACCGCATGCAGTCCCACTGCTGAATCCCGCCCGCACAGCCACAACTGTCACACGTAACCATGCCTGCAAACACCTAGGCCAGAAGAACCACCACCACGCCCAAAGACACCTCGGCTAAAGGATCCACTACCATGCCTGTAGACACCTGGGCCTCATCCCGAAGACACTTGGGAAACCACTTGCCGCACACACCTGGCCAACCACCACACCACCCCGCCCAAAGGTTCTTGGGCTAATAATGGACTTCAGGCCATCACAGCCTGCCCGAAGATACGTGGGATATCTGGGAAAGGTAGTAGAAAAGAAGATAATAACCAGCCACTAAGAATAGTGTTGGGAAAAACACCCTCCCCCATGAAATGGGCTTGTTCGGCACTAAGTTCTCAACTTGGGTGGGGCGCAAATAAGAAACACAAAGCTAAAGATATATATATATATATATATATATAGGTAACAAGCACTCACCCCAAGATAGGTATTTCTTCAGATGGCCAACAGATCACAACAACACTCAAGTCTGAGTCACAACTCATGCTAACAACCCATGTGTCCCCTTTCTTATTTCACATTCAGTAATAATGTTTATGTATAAGCACTACTGGGCTACTAGTAGGCATAGGCATAAGACCAAGAAAGTAAACAATCAAACAACAACCAGAACGTCCACACCTGGTTCTCAACAATAGAGGATTCCACCCCAATTTTTGATACAAACAAGTAACCACCCGGATTTAAAAGTCACAACCACTGAATCCATACCAACAAGAGATCCCATCTCCCAAATTCACACAACCACCGAGATTATAAAAGAACAGGGGACCCCATCCCCTCCCACATCTCCAGGAATCAGCCCGAAAGGAACATAACCAACTTCCACCATCAACACAATAGGGCCTTGCAGGTATTTTCAGATTTGAACGACTTAACACACTCCATGACTTAAATTCCGTGTGTTATAACTGGGAGTTATCACAGAAGGGTTGATCCAGGTTCATTCAATTTATTCGGCCGACTATACGTGATTAATCAATTCACTTTTCACAGTAGGAGTTTACAACCACAAACAAGACATTTAAAACATCAGCAGGGTTCATTAGTGCACAAACAATGACCACCAACGGCCTCGATTTTCAGGAGGCATAAGCCATAACAACCCAGCAAGATGGTCATAGAAGAAACAACATCAGAATATAAAACACCATCAACACTCACAGCCCCCCCTATTTCTTTATATAATTCGTTCATTATCTTTATTTAGGTCTGGTTTTCCCAATTATACAGAATCAAAAGAATACCCACCCCACATGATACACAAAAGAGAGAGACGAAGGAGAAATTACCTACTTGTTGATAGATGATCGACATTTAGACCGGGGCACAAAAATTTACGTATAATGATGTGGCGGTCCCGATGCACTATAAGATGTTTGTGAAAATCCACAATACATGAAAAGAAAAACCACGGCTAACCCTTGGTTTATAAGAGCCGGGGACGGTTGGGCAGGAAACGCGGAACCGCTTAAGGTGCGGGGATCGTGGGTTGACCACCCGGCTCCACTCGTCACAAAAAGGGGGGTTGGGTAGTTTAAGCCCACTCATGAATTGATTAAGTATTTAATTAATGCTCCTATGCGCGTTATGGGTCTTAAAAACACGCTTAAACGAGTCAGAATATGGTTTAAAACCCTATTTGCGCAAAGGTGCGCTACTGACGCTGATCGGTCTCACCGATCGGTCTCACCGATCCGTCTCGCCGATCGGTCTCGCCGATCGGTCTCACCGAGACTCCACTCCTTTAGGACCCGAATTTTGGCAAAGGGAGGGACCAAGAAAGTCTGGGTCATCACATCACATAATAATTATTATAAACTTTTATATCATTTTAATAAAATTATAATGTAATGAAAATTATAATTTTCCTAAAACATCATTTTTAATTAAAATATGACACTTTCAAAAAAAACCTCATATTAATACTATGTAAATTTCATATTCTAAATTAAAAAATATAGTTATAGTTCTCTAATTATATTTTCAAAAATAATATATTTAACTTTTAATAGAAAACAATATAATGGTAAATAGATTTTATATTAAAAATTCATATTAATAATTAAGTGTTTCAAATATTATAATATAACAATATTCTAATTTAAATAATTTTAATATTTAATAATTTATATATATATTATATATTATTATAGTTATTATTTAATGTTGACTGTTTTAATTAAAAAATACATCACGGTCTTCATTTTAGTACGTGAACTGAATGATATGAAACTTGGTATTATTTAAAATTATATATATATATATATATTAAAATCAAGTGGTGTTACACTATCCACTCTTTAAATAATTTACATCCTCCAAACGTTTAAAAAAATATTGTAAAAATATAGATATGAATTCATATAAAATTTAAAATGAAATGGGTATATAAATATCTTAAGTAAAACTAGATGATAAATATTCTTCCTTTATTGAGATAATAAAATGATTCATTTCCCCTTAGAATCTATATTCTTTATTTCCTCTTCTTCCACATGTAAATTAGTCTATCGTTCTTTTTATAAAGTCCTTAGTTTGTTTCTTCGCAGATTTTTGACATAAAGGAATTTGAAATGTTCTTCCTTCATCAACTTCATAACAGAATCATTCAAAGGACTCCATATTTTTTTTAATTGGTCCATTTAGAACATATACTATATTCACAATGTTAATTTTTATCTTAATAGTTTATGTTGCATAAAAATAATATTTAAAATCCCAAATCTTGGTTTAATATATTACAATTCTAGACATTCGTGACATTGTTCATTGCATCCATAGTTATATTGGTTCCTTATTTCTCTATCCATTAAATTAAAATAATGTTTAGGGATGAGAATACCAAAATTTGTAAATGTATAAATGGAAAATTTTAATTTTTGAAGAAATAATTCATAAATTATATGCATACACTGAATTATGAGTCTTTATCCTCAATATTTGATATCCATGTACATTTTAATATTATGTTCTCTTAAACAGTAAACTTCCATGAAGGCATATATTTGAATCCTTTATAAAGGTTTAGAAAGAGAATGTTAATATTCCTCAACATATCCCTTGATATTGTCAATCTAGGTTCACTATTAAGCCCAATTTACCAAGAACCAGAATGATGACTAAGATATACCCAACAAAACAATTTTGGGGTTGTTGTACCTAGAAGCATTTATTCCATAACTACATCCAATTTAATGTATCTAGGTAGGCATATAATTTTAATAAAACCCATTTAATATATACATGAATAAATTTTCTAGACATTCTCAAATACTTTTTCATATTCCTAGGGCTTCCATTAATTTTCTCTTATAAAAAATAACATATTCAACACTTCCAACATTAAATTTTATCTGATCCACTAAAACTAAGATCTTACTTAACTCATCAACCCTTGATTTAATTACTAAATAATTAATCATCATCATGCATTAAAATCATAACATATAATGTTCTCTAAAAACTATACCTAATGAAACTATAGAACCCCCAAAACCATTCCCTTGGATCTAATTACAAAAACACATAATTTACAACACTTTCGTTGATACACATCTATGATTAGAATATCTTTACCATCTTTACAATCAAATGAAACATTATTTTAGAGTTTTAAAAAATTGGAAAATTCATAAACAACTAAATATATTGTCTTCTAAACAAAAATTTATTTTCCCCACTATATTCGAACTTAATTAATCCATAATTATTCATTAACATAGCACATATATTCCCTATAAAAGATACTATTATGGACATAGAATTCTTAAAATGTTCTTTTAGAACCATGGTAAATAGAAACATTAAAGAAGGTGAGATCATATTGTAAATAAGTGTATAATCATAGTATATCATAATAGTGAGATAACATATACATGTCAAGGGTCATAACATGATATCTTAAAGTGCATTGAATCAAGACATGGGAAATGATAACATAAGATCACTGAATAATCAGGACCGTGCTATAAAATCTTGTAATCATTGGAATTTGGAAATAATATAAATATGAAATCCTATGAATAAGTAAAGGATCTCTTCCAAATTAACATATCAAAGATTCCTAGGATAATTAACCACTCCAATAGTTTTCTAGACTCACATCCTTCACCTCATGAAATCGAATGATATTGAAACATCAACCAATAAATTGGTGGCCTATATATCATTGGGATCACTAGTCACATAACACGTACATACTTATGTGTTTTATATAAAAATTAATCATCATATTATAAAAAACCCATGAAAATAAAATAGGCTTCAAATAATTCAAAATGGACTCGCATAATGAAAACATTCATAATTTCATCAATAATAATAGCATGATAACCCATGAAAAATAAATGGGTATACATCTAATATTTGTTTCATTTTAGTTAAATACCACTCAATAATGTTGATTAATTGTATATTATTTACCCCATATAAGAATATTATATACGTTTTAGGTTATATGTTTACAAATAATTAGATGAAATAATATTCTAGTTGAACACACTTGAATAAAATTGTTGGAATGTCATCCATTCACAACAAAAGGTATTATCGTAAAATCATTCTATTTAAGTGGATTATTATCCATGGAAAAAAATTGATTGTTCATCCCAAGATGAAAAATAAAATTTCATGAGATATCTACATAGAGAAGTTGGATGGTATCATTTGAATAATAATCTTGGTCATACAGACTACAAAGATGAAGAACTCACCTTGAAGAATTAGGAGAATTTATTTGAAAATATAAATTTTTCTTTTCAGTTGAAAAAATATAAAAATTAAGATATTATTTAACCATGAGAATAAAAATTTCCAATTTTTAAAGCATAAAAGCGTAGAGAGAAAGTCTCTTATAAAATGACTAACGTGGTGGAATGGTACGTTCACATTGACACATGTAAAATAGATTCCTTCCACAGAAAGAGAACCATGTCTGAGATGTTAAAAAATCATTAAAAAAATTAAATAACGTCAATATATATGAAAATAACCATAAATAAATTTTGAAATAAGGAATTTTGGAACATTTTAAAAGCTACTTTAGAAAAATAAAATATAAAAACTAATCATGCAGAAAATGTTTGTAGTCCATTAAAAATTTAAGTGAAACCTAAATATTAATAAAAGATGATAGTGCATTTCATTGATAAGTTGTTAAGGTAACTATGAAGGTCACATGAAACATTACTAAAATAAATTTTTTACTTTAAAACATGTATATTCAATAAAAAGAGTTGTTTTATTAGATTAGACATCATTCCTTTCAGTAATGAATTTTCAAGTAAAAAATGATCCCAAAAAGAGAATAATTTTAATTAAATGGGTTAACTGGATAAATGAGAAATGAAATCAATCATATTTTAATATAGATGTTAAGAGAAAGGGTACTTGTCAGATCAAATTATTGAAAAAAATTCCCCACTCGTGGAAAAAAAATGTGTCATGTTTATAGTAACATTTTAAACAAAACCATTGATGTAGAATGAGAATGAAAATGAATCTAAAATACCATAAATAAAATATATTTCATGATAAAATCCTAATTGGGAAGTATATAAACCATATAAAAGTAAATCAGTTCAAAGAGTATAATGTGTCTCAATGAAGTGAGACTGAGATAAAAAACACTTGACATATGTTCCTTCATAATTTTTCACACTCTAAAACATGTAAAACAATATTAAATATATTAATCACCTATTTCATAAACATATAACTCTATATTACCATTTTTTATTTTTTATTTATTGTTATTTATGATAAATATTTTGTTTTAGTTTAGTTTATTTTTAAAATCATCTGAAAACACATTTAATTTACTTGCACATGATTTGTAATGTTAATTTTTATCTCAAATATTTGATGCTAATTTATTCATTAGAAAATTAAATGTAGTTTTCTAAAATAGATACCATAATTATTTATAATTTTTTACTTTCATACCATGAATGTTTTAATTACCACTATTGAAGATGATTTCCTAAACTAACTAGTTTCGACAATTTTTAATGAACAGATATGTATATCTTTACCAGGCTTAGATAATATTATTATAAATCCAAAAACATAAAAAATTATTTATTACCTTATTATTACATTTCATAAAGTGTCCATAATAATAAATAATTATTTAATTTATAAATATTACTTAATCACTTTCAAGTAGGTGGTAAACATTACAAAACATCAGAATGTCATGATGATTGAATGAGTAATAAAGTGTTTTAACATTTTTTTAATATAACATTTAAATATTATTATACATGTAATATATAAAATATGTTCCAACTAAATACAATCTTATTACAATTAATTATCTGTGCTAATGATAAATGTAATTTTTCATTTGTGGAGGCGGTGCTCCCCACATACACAAATTTAACAAATACTTTTCTCAATGAATTGATGGTGTGATGGTATGTTAAAATTCATAATTTAATAATGATAATAATTTTATAAACATAATATTTTTCATTATAATGAACTTATAGTTCCATCAAAAAGATTGGGTGATGTAAAATAAAACATGTCATTAATGGAGGTGAGAGTCCACACGTACATATGATGAACAATCTCATTCCGAAATGAATGGAATAAAATAAGGTAAATAGAAAAGGGATCATTTTATAATTTTATAAGTGAAATAAAAAAATCACTATTCATTTCATATATCCATTATTCTATTCATTTGAATCAGTTATGAATGATAAATAACAATGTGACTTGAAGGCGGTAGACTTTACATATATATGATCAATGATTTTTTACAATATTCTATGAAATGAATGAATAAATGATTTTAAGTTAACATAAATAAATTTTAGTATATATATGACATTTATTTCATTATATTAACAATTTTATGGGATATATTATAGAGGAAAATTAAAGAAAGGCTAAAAGGAGAGTAATTCTCACATTGAGAATAATGATTTTCCTTGGGACTATCCTTCAAAATGAAGGGATTAGGAACATTATTATTGTAAAAAGGGTTATAGTTCATAGAAGATGGTTATATGTAAAATAAATATCCATACATTAACAATTTAATTAAAATATATGAGTGTGTAATGAATTTTTGCAAGTATTTCTATTTATAAGTTATGGTAAGGATAGATTTTGAATCACATGAACATATCAAATTATTTATTTACACTATTCAAGGTGAAATTCCTAAAAATTGTAAGATGTGGGCCATAATATGGATGAAACTTTTTTAATACACTCATGATATTGATATTACTAATTAATTAATTAGATTAATCCTAAATATTATTTTAATTTGATAAATAAAAATTAAAATTAGTATGGAATGATAATCATTAAAATAAATATGCTTAATGCTTTAAAAACGTTGTTATGATAATTGTGTTTTAAGAATAAAATTTATAAGTGGTTTAAAAATATTATTTTATATAATTTTTATGACCTATATTGATTAATTATAAATAAAATGAGTTTTATTTGACATTAAAGTATTTTGATAATATAATTTTGTAAAAATATTCATTAATTTAAATAAAATACAACAAATAATTTTCTCTATTTAAAATACCTTTTAAATATTTCTAAAAATGTTTGGTAAGGGATTAATAAGTATAAATAATATTTTAAAATGAATAAAATTATTTATTTATTTAATATTTGATCACATAATCATTTTGTGTCATTATAGGTCATTATTATATATTTATAAAGCCATGAAAATTATAATTTTTATAAAAACTACATTTTCAAATATAACTTGTTATTCATAGAAAATTTTAAAAACATTTTAATAAGAAAATGATTATCATATAAATTAAAAAAAATTATTTTATTTCTAAAAATAGTCATTTTATCATATAATAAATGAATCAAAGTATACCAAAAAACAATTTTATTTACTAATCATTTATTAAATATTAAGTGTTTCTAATATTATTTCATATCAATTTTATAATTAAGATAATTTTTATATTTTATTTCATATGTAGATATATTATATGTTATTATAAAAACCATTTAATGATGATTATCTTAATTTATAAATTTATCATGGAATTCATTTTAGTGTGTCTAAAGATAGATATGACAGTTAGTATTATATAGTGGAAAATATCACTATACTAAAATCATAGAATTTTTCATTTCCCCTCATTAAATAAATTGTGTAATAAATTTTTTTTAAACACTAATTAAGGATGTAAAAATATATATATATGAATTATGATAAAATTTCAAATGAAATTTCGATATAAATATCATATATAAAACTAAAAAAATTATCATCCTCTATCGAGTAAATATATTGGTTAATTTTACCTCAAAATATAGATACTTTATATCCTTATCTTCCACATAAAAAACATTTTCAAGTTCCTTTGATACATTCCCCAGTTTTCATCATCCCAATTTTTTTACATGAAAGAAATTGAACCTTTTTTCATCATCATCTTTATTGCATTATATTTTAGGAGACTCTATCCTTCATTATTCAGGTCGGTTTAAGAATTTGTTAACATTGTTAATAATATTACATTATAGTTTATTTGTCAAAATAATAATATTTATATCACTAGTTCTTGTCCCAATGTATTTCAGGTAAAGAAAATAACTGCATTATTCATCGCATCCATTGTTTGTTTGGTTCCTTATTGCTCCACTCATTACTTTAAAATAATTTTTAGGGATGAGAATACATATATTAGTAAATTTATAATAATATAACTATGGATATGGAGGAAATTATTCATTAATTATGTGAATAACCTAACTTGTGTGTCTTTATATTTATTCTTGGTTATCCAATGTAATTTTATAGTTAGGTTCTCTAATATAGATAACATAAAAAAACATATATTCAAATCTGTTATAATTGTTTGTATTTATAATGTTAATTAACATAATTCTATCCCATTGGGGTTTATATCTAGGATTGGATTCATGTACGATTCGCTAATAACCAAAATGATTAATGATATATACCTGACCATATCTTTTGGGTGTTCTTACAGCTACATGTATCTTTAAAAACTACATCTATATTACATTATCCACACATGGGGTTAATTTTTAGGAAAACCAAATAATATTTAATTTTAAAAAAATGATAGAGATTATTTTATACTGACACTTATGACTAGGGCATCTAATATCAATATTTTATCCTAAACCTCAAATAAAATAAGATATTCAACACATCCTTCATAGATGATTATCTATAAAATTGAAAACAATATTACCGTTAAGTCATAAAACCCTAATTTAATTCCTAAATATTAAATCACTTTCAAACAATAACATTAAAACATCTAATATTATCTAAAAACTTCTATGATATAGACTCTATCACCCCAGACCCAGGCTAATAGATCCATTTCTCAAAATAAAAAAACATAAAACACTAGATTCGTTTCACATCAATGATTACTAATTCATTCCCTAATTTTAAATCAAAGTACATTTTATTGTATAGTTTTATAGAATAATGAAAAGCCATAATCTACTAAATCTCTATTAGTTCTATGAAAAGTATATTTTTAACACTTAATAAGAATATGATTAATCTATATTTTGTCTTAAACATCAAACCATATTTCACTATTCAAGATAGTTTTCTAGGATTATCATAACTAATAATTTCATTTAAAACCTAGTGATATAGAAACATTATAAGGGATAAGAATATATTATTATTAAGTTAATAAATAAATTAAATCCAAATATTGGTCTAAATTATACTTGTCATGATCTATAACATGATATTAGAGAGAACATGAAATCAAGACATGGGAAATGATAACATAATAGTATGGAATAAGAATGATCATATAGTAAAATGATTATATAATAGAAATTTGGAAAAAACGTAAAATTAAAATTATAACCATAAGTAATGTATCCCTACCATGTTATCAATAAATTGTTATCTTTTCTAACTCTACACTCTCATAGTTGGAAAGTCTCACTGCCTACACATCGTGACATATTATGAGATAAAAAAATTAACAAATTCATTAAAGGGATATATAATTTTGGGCCCTCTAATCCCTTCACATGTACGTACATATGTGTTCCACATAAAAACCAATAATCATATCAGAAATAACCACGTAAAATAAAATGGATCATATATATTTCAAATGGATTCACATAAATAGAAAATTAATAATTCCATCAATAATCAAAACATGATTACCAATGGAAGATTAATGGCTATACATTGAATTTAGGAATCATTCAATGTAAATCAAACTATATAAAAATTATTTAGAATATGGTTTTTATGCCAAATAATATACTGTTTAGACAACAATTTTTTAAATCAAACAATTTATTACGAAACTAATTGAACACCCTTCAATCAATTAAACGTAACTCATTCCATTTATTGAATAAATAATGTGAATAATTTCATTCATATTAAATTGGATGACTAAGTAGTAAAAAATTAGTGATAGATCATCATATAAATGTAAAATAGAATATCATAAGTCATCTAGATAAAGAGGATAGATTGTATCATTTTAAAAATAATCCAGATCATGCATACCATGTACATGGAGAATAATTTTCTAAGTATTAGGAAATATTCATTAGAAATAATAATTTATAATTTCCATTAAAATATTAAAAAATTATGATTTTATTATAATGTGAGAATAATAATTATCTTTTTGAAAAATTAAAATTATTTAATGGAATTATCTTATAAAAAATTAAAGGTTACTGAAATATATGTTCACAAAAAAATATAAAAGTGATTTGTTCCATTAAAAATGAATAATTTGGAAGAAAACTCAAAATAATATTTTAAATTATTTTTATGGAAATATTATTTTGATAAAAATAAACTATAAATAATATATAATTAGGAAATTTTAGAATATTTTAAATCACTACTTTGTAAGAAATAATTATCCAAAACTAATTAGGGGGAAACATTTAAATTCCAATAAATAGTAAAACTCAAATTTAAATAATGATAATAAATCCTTTAATTGTAAAGAGAAAAAAATAAGTATGAAGGTTCCATGAATACTTAAGAAAAATATTTTTTTATCATAAAATACTTGTATGGAAAAAATGAGTTATCTGGTTAGGTTGGGGATCATTCCTTTAAGTGATGCATTTTAAAAGATAATGGGAGGTCCCAATGAAAAATATTTTAATTATGTTATAAATTTACTATATTATAATGGAAAACAGGAATATATAAATGGAAATAGAAGTACAAGGGGAATTGTAAGATCAATGTCAAGAATATAATTTACAACTCATAGAAAAAGTACTGGAGTTTAGATATGAGTAACTTCTTAGTCAAAAACACCTATTGAGAAAGATATTAAATATGAACCTACAATACCATGAATAAAATATTTTTCAATATATCCTATCAATTGGGAAGAATATAAACCATATAAAACTAAATGGGTTCATATATTGATATTTTTCTCAATGAACGGAGTTTGAAAAAGAAATATGTTACATTAACTCGCCTCCAAGTTAATAACACTCTATGTTCAATTAAAACAACCAAAACTATACTAGTATTCTATTTTAAAACCTTATTTATCCTCATATAACTTATAAATATTTAATATATAATTATTTACTATGAATATAGTAGTTCATTAATGTTTATTTTATATATATGATGTTAACCCTTTTAATTGTCTTACACATGCTTTGTAATGAAAATATTGATCACTGATATTTAATACCAATTTAATCATTAAAATACAATATATGGTTCTTTATTATATATCTTGTTATTATTTATAATATTTGACTTTCATCCGATGAGCGTTTTAATTACAAATCTTGAAGATAATGACTAATACAAACTTGTTTTGGGCGATTTTAATGAACGAATATGATATATTATTAGAATGTTCAGTTATTAATATTATAACGTGACAAAATTCAAAATATATATAATACCTTATTATTATATGAAACTAAAAGTATATAACATTGTTTAATTATTCACTATATAAACAATACAACCTCTCTCAAGTAGGTGGTAAACCAACCAAAACTAAATCTTGCCATGATGATCAAATGAGTAAGAAAGTGTTATTACATCATCTTAATATAAAATTTATAGAATATTATAAGTGTATTATATATGTTAAATTATTTATAATATCCATTATTGAAACCATTAATTATTTGTGGTGATGAAAACTTAAAATTTTAATTCGTGGAGGCAGTAGTCCCCATATACACATGTTTAATAAAAAAATTTCTAAACAAATGGAAAAGGTGATAGAAAATGAAAATCCCTTAATTAAGAATTATAATAATGTTATAAAAATAATATTATTTCATTAATTTTACTTATATATCCTTGTATGTAATGTGGTTAACAGAAAGAAAACATGACATTTATGGTTATGGTTGTTCACGCATAAGCAAGATCGACGATCTCATTATATAATTAATTGATGGAAGGAAGTTAAATATAAAAGGTGATAATTTAATAATACTCAATGTGAAAAAAATAATTATCTATAAAACCCATACTTGATATAATCCCTAATAGGAGGTGACAAAAAAGGAACTACATCATGTTGTGAAAGCGGTAGTCTTCACATATGCATGGTAATTGTTAATTTTTCTTAAAGGATTATACATAATGAATGAATAAATAAAGTTACATTAAAATAATTAAATTTAAAAATATATATATAATAGTAAAATAATTATATTTTAAATTTTTTTGAATATTTTATAATGGATAATTATAAATAAAGACTATGAGGATAGTAATTCTCACAGTGGGAAGTTTGATTTTCTTTGGAATTATCCTTGAAATGAAGGGTATATGATAATTAAGGGTGGATAAAAGATTTCATTCATGATAGAGGTTTCTAATATGAAAAATAAAATTATTATTTCTCCAATTAATTTGATTTTATGGGTGTGTAAAGGTGGGGTTCATGTTTATCCTTTTTATGTGAATGGACTGGTAGTTTTGGAATTACTGTAACTTATTAAAAAATATTTGTACATTATTCAAAATTAAATAGACCCATAATTTTAAATTATAGATTTTGGACCATGATATGTCATAAATTAACCCAATACACTCATTTTTGGGACATATTAGATTTATTTAAGTGTTTTTACATTCACTTTTCACTTTACCCATGTGTAATTTTCAAAGGTAACTTTTACTTATACCGATGTTAATTAATTAAAATGTTCTTTATAAATATTGTACATAAAAATTCATTTGAGTAATATAATTCTATAAATTATAATATTTTATCAATTAAATATTAGTATGATTATGAAGTTTAAACATTAAAAAAATTATGTTTAACGCTTAAAAACAGTTTTTATGATAATCATTTCTTTATGTATAAAATTTATCGGTGGTATAAAATAATTAATTTAAATAAAAATTAATACATAAATAGATTTATAATAAATAAAATCAATTTTATGTTACATTAAAATCAATCCATAACCCAATTTTAATAAAATATTAATAATTTTCATGAAAATACATTAATATATCTCTTTATTAATGTAACCTTTTACATAGTTCTAAAAATGTTTTCCTAGATTTCCAAACATCAATTAATATTAAAAAATTCATAATTATGTTCCTTGATTTCATATTTGATCACTTAATTGACTTTATAACTGTAACATACATGAAATATTTTTAAGTTATTTTTCAATTAATTTCAATTCATGGTTTTTTTGTGGTTTTCCCAAGGTTTATGGAGGAATTGATGAGTTTTCATGAATTGGGCCAAACCGTGAGCCCAATTCCAAATTTGAAAAAAAAAATATTTCTTTTATAAAATTTTCAATTTTCTAAATTTTTCATCCATTACATTTCCTATATGGCCTCAGGTGAAATGTAAACACCACCATTGCAATTTGGAGCCTTTAGAAATCCATAACAAATTTGTATATGGGTTTTTATTTAAGGAATTGGGTCTGCTCGGAATCCCAATTCCAGTTTTAAATATCAAATTTGTTTAATTAATAAAGTACTCAATTTAAATGAATTTTCAGTGATTCCAACTCTCACCCAAGCCCATTGAACCCAGCAGAGCGTTTAACCTCTCTAACACCTCTTTGGAGATCTTCTTCATCGAGATTAAGTAAAGAACTTTTTATGGTTTCTAAAATCCACCAGATTTGAATAGGTATGTTTATTCCATCATAACTCTCTCAATTATTACTATTTATCTTCTATTATAGTTCCTAAATTACCTCCTCATCCTTCAAATAACCTCCCTTGATGTTGTTACTATTTTAAATTTCAGATACCGTTGTATTTGGGTTAATTCTTCAAGATCCCTCAAGTAAGTGAGTCTCTGTCATTCCTCATTCAAATTGTATAGGGATTCATTCTATTTGGTTGGGGTTTCTTCCCTTTCACTTGATGTACCAAATAACCAGGACGTAGGGTTTGTAACCTTCGGTTTAACCATGGTATTTCTTGGTCCAATTTTGTGGTTTTAGGTTTGTTCTATGTCTCTCTTGGCGCGTTGGTGGTACGACTTGATTTTCACTCATTGATTCAAGTGTTTACATTACTTTGGTAAGTGATTACACTTTTTATTCAATACTTGTGACATAGATAATATTTTTATTATGTTTTCATGTTTAAACCATTGATTTGGTGCTGTAAAAATTGGTTTTAGTGGTGTTTGTAATGCAGGTGAATTTTAAGGGCCAATTTCATGTGAAATATGCTTTTTTATATAAATCGTATATTGGTTGATTAAGGGCTTCATTTTAATTATTTAGTTGGCCTTATTGAACTGTATTAGATCTTAAAATAAATTTTTAAATGTTATCATTATTTGGTTGTTGTTGAAAAATCGGTTTGGGTGACATTTGTTAAGAAAACGGTTTTTGAGAACCAATTTGGTGTTGAATTGGGTGTTTTACATGGGTATTGTATGAGATGCTTATAGGGACTGTTTTATAACTCATGTAATGAATTAAAATAAATTTTTAGGGTGTTTTTTATTTTGTTTTGAAAAATATGAGTATGAATATGGTGTTGAAGTTGGGTTTTCAACGATTTTTTGCTGCAAATCAAGGAATGGTTTGGAGAAGTTGTTTTATTGAAACTAAAAGTGTTTTTTTCTGTGTTTTAAATGGTATAAAATGTGTGTAGCTACTTTAATTATTATATGTGACCATTTTTGGTGTTTTATATGAAAATGGATATATTTATCATTCTGAAATTTTTTTAGCACAAAGGGGGGATCTTTGGTACCTATGTGGGGCGGATGTGTACTAGTACGGCTAGTGGACCATATGGGTTTTGTCCCTGTTTGACCTAGAATTTAGATAATTAAAATCATAATAAACTATGTTTAATATTATTAGGGACCACTAGTTTATTGTTATTTTCCCTACAAGTGGCTCATGCATGAGAATGGATTTTATTATGGTTACATTACACCGAGGTATGAGGTACATTTGGCCCGAGACTGTATAGTTCCTAGTGGTGTTCCCGATTTTGTTTCTCATTATGTTCATGGTATTTTTCCATGTATTCAGGTGTTTTGGAAGTAATTTATTGTAGATAACATTTTTTTCAAATGTGTGAACATTCTAAAAACATTAGCTTGAAAACTGTTTTCACTTGAAAGTTTCATTTCATGGATTTTGTCACTGTTTTTCATTGCCTATTAGAACTACTTTATTTTTCACATTGTATTGCATTATCTTTGGAATAATTGGGTGGTATCCTATTGGGCTTAGTATCACACCCTAATTACACCCCTTGGGTTTATGTATACTTTGTTATGTTTGACTCAGGTAAACAAAAGGCTAAGGGTGATGGTTATTCAGGGTATTAGTCCCCATCCTTGGGGCGGAGTTGTGGAGACTACTTGGGGGTGATGGCCCCTTGTCATGTGGAGTCCATGGGGCTGTTTTTTTTCTATTTCATTTTGTCTTTGGATATTTTGAATTTCATTTGAACTTATTTATTTAATTCTAGGTTTTTGTATAAACCTTTTTGTTATGAATTTTTCTGATTCATTTTATCAAATATTTTTGATGTTTTATGTATACATATTCTGCTAAATCATTCCCAAACCAAGATAAATGATTCCCGGGCACCTGTGCCAGCCCGTGGGGATAGGGAACGCTCTTCAGGACTTGTCACGGGCTAGGTTTGGTGCTAGTATTGGTGGGGACCAGATTCAGTTCGTGACAATAACCTTATAATTCTTCATTATATATTTATAATGTCATTGAAATTATAATTTTCATAAGAACCTTATTTTCAACTAAAAATAGATATTTCCATAAAGTAATCAAAAATTTATTCTATGTAAATTTTAATAATATAAAATATTAAATAAAAAAAATTATCTAATTCTATTTATAAGAAATTTATATTTAACTACTAATATAAATAAAAAACTTATAATTATAAACACCTCTTATTTAACAATACATTCACATATATTAAGTGATTCTATTATTATTTAATACCATTTTTCTAATTTAAAGATTTTTTATATTATATAATATTGATATATATTATATATTATCATATAGATCTTTTAAATATGATTATTTAATTTTTATAATTTGGAATTACATTTCTATTAGTGTATGTGAAGAATTTTTTCCAACTATGTATTTTTTAAATTAAAGTAAATGTGTTGAATTCTTGGGAGGTTACAAGTCAATTAATGGAGTATGTATCATTATATATTTTTGATAATTATGATATAATTATTTTCTATAATTATTAAGAGAGTGATACAATTGTGATATGGGTTAGTAGACGTCCTTATAATGGAGTCATTTGTTGGTTTCATTATTTATTCATAGAAAAGACAATATTATTCTTATAAATTATCATGATAGTAAATATGATGGGACCTTATAAATATACATCTATTGTAACCCTTTATTCTGTGTTCTATTTTCTTATATTTTCAAGATGGATTAATAGAGTATGTTGTACATTACATTTCTGTAAAATTTTGTTTTAATAGTGTTTTTCAAGTTTATTTCTTGGGAGCTACAATATAATGTTAGAGGCATTGTTCATGAATTTTTATGAAATTAAATACATGTTATTATTATGACATATTTTTTATCTAATCATATATGTTATGTTTATTGGTGGTATTATTAATCATTCCTACGATACAATATGGATATTCCTCTATATTTCATGTTTTATACCCATGGTGAACATAACCATCATTTATCTTGTTTGAGGTGGTGTTTAGGGGAAACATTGTGCTTCATTACCAATCCATGATGGGATCATTTCAAGAGAGATCATTACTTGAATATTGATTCATATTCATTTAATATGGAGTTATTAAAAATAAGAAAACATAAAAGAAAATGTTGTTCCAATTGGTGAAATACACCCCTTATGATTCTCACCTAAACATGAAGGAAAATTTCACTGAATTCAAATATTTCTTCCTTAAGAAAAATTGAACACACATTTATGATATTTGTGGATGGTAAAGATTCATATATTAAAATAGATTCAATTATATTAGATATAAATCCATATAAAATAAAAACATAATCATTGAATTTAAATAGTGATAATTTTGTGTTAATGACACCAATCATAGTAATGTTGGGGATCTTGGATCTATCAATCGATGATTAATGAAATCATACATTCAAAATTATCCCCTATCTCATGATTCAAAAAAATTTAGCATATCTCTTGGAATGTTCCAAACCAATGCCTTCATCTGGTATATGATTAAAATATTTCCCAAGGATATAGTTCATCGGTAGAAACCAAATCACTCCATATATCAAAAGAATCTTATTTAGAGTCTATATGAGTCACCACAATTTTCAAAACATGAAATATTTAGGAATGCTATTACAATGAATTTTCGTTTTCTATATCTAATGTTCGGCCTAAATATAGTCATTTTGACTACATCAATAACTAATGTGGATTCAAAACACACTAGTTAAAAAAAATAAGAAACATAATGTTAAATTTAAAATAATTTAGTGTAATAAATTATAATTTTATATATAACCATATCTCACTATTAATAATATAACTCATTTTTTTATGTAACGATCAAAAAAAATTCAATCATATGTAAGGTGAGTATTTTTGTTTAAGAATTATTAATAATAATTCAAATGATAATTATTGTAAATATTAACCTAAGAACAATAAAAACGAATTTAATTAAACTAATAAAATTCAAACACATCTCACTATACGAAATGAACCAAAATATAATAGTTTTATGCAAGAATAACTTACCAATACCATAGACCAATATCGAAGTATAGTGATCAATGGCCATTCCTATCAACATAATCCTATAAACATTATAAAAATAAATTTTTAGTTGTTAAATAATATGTCATTCATATAAAAATAATATTTTTTAATTGATATTAATATCTAAACAAAAAATAAATATATACATATGGAAATAAAAAATTGAGTTCAAGAATTTCCTTTATTTATTATATTTATTTTATTTGCATTTATCTTTTTTTTAAAAAGGCAAATATAAAATAGAAATGAAATATATTATATTATTATTTATTATTATTTTATAATTATTACATTTAAATTTTACAATATAATTGATTTGTTTTAATTTATATAATATTTATAAAATAATTTATATGAAAATCTAAACATGTAAAATAAAATCATTCATTTTTTATTTTTTATTACTCAATAATTAATTTATTTTATTTTCCTTATTTATATATATATAACATTTATAAAATTTATTTCACAAATGATTTAAAAAATTACATTTAATTTATTTATTGACCAAATAGATTTATAATTTTTTAGAGTAAAAAGGAATTGTTAATGAAAATATTATTATTATTATAGTTTTCTCATAATAAATCAATATTGTATATCATATATATTAACTAGTTATCATTGTAAATATTGTTTTTTATTATATTTTATTATTAATTATAGATTAAAAAAGATTTATATAATAATTAAATTTCATAATAATTTATGTTATTATTTTGAATTTATATATATACAAAGACACACAAACACGCACACCAATTACCTACAAATTATCAATGTGAACCAATCACATTTTAGTAGATCAACCCAAATAATGTAGTATCCTAGGTTTTATTTGAGAATGAATTATATTGTACTTATAATTCACCTATAGTTTCAATTTTATTGGATTCACTAGGTTCCATATTTATTTAAATTTTCATTTCTTTTTTATATGTATATCTATGAAAGGTGTATAAAATATTAACCAATATGGAAAATATAGGATATTTAGTACAATTTATTGATCTTTTAATTGATAATGGTCTACCATAATCTAAATATCGACCACATGATTTAGTTTCATTGTATTTTTTAACAATCCTATATAATAAAAGATATATTCAAGTGGTATCATTGAGTACCATGGTATTTTTTTAATTAATATACTGGTGTATGAAAGAAGAAAAAAACTATAATTTTTAATTTAATAGAGTGTTGGATTGAGAATTAGTGTATTAAACATGGAGATTCCTTTTGCATGGGATTTTTCATTTGGTATACATTCATATCATTTTTTAATGTTTGTGAGCATTTTTTGAATTATATTATAAATAAATGTATTTTTATCAAATTATCGTTTTAAATTTTAAATTCAAATGGAATTTCCTTGGAAACTGTAGAACCATAACTTTCATAGAAGCAGGAGTCCATGGGAGATAGCGGAATTACTTGGATAAATTGATTTCATCATAAATACTTATGGTTTGTTATCATACAAATTGTTATATATATATATATATATCATTCTCCTTCATATCCAATGTCTTATTATATTCTATATAATTCATGATATGACATGAGGTTCTCACATAATGTATATTAAACATTAATTAATAAATTAAAATTAAAATGAAAAAAATGTTATTATGGTTTGAGGATATTCTTATAGAGAATTTTAGTACTCTCAAAATTTCCTATAAGATTTATAAGCCCAAAAATAAAATTAATGATTCATTATATACAAATATATTGATAAAATTAAACTACAATTATTTATATTGAAAATGACATAATGTGTTTAGATCATTATGAATCAAATATTACAAGAATAATATATCAATGAAATGATGTATCGTTTATAAGAGCTTAAAGAATTTGTATTTATTCAACTTTCATATTACTTACAACAAGTTTTGGATTTATCAGGTGATTGTTTTTTTAAATCTAAAATTTTAATGATCCACACAGTGAGATGAATGCATTGTAAAAATTTGGTGGACATCAGAAATGTTCTCTATCTAGTATGGAATTATATAATAGAGCTTGTTGTCCGCATGTTCATTGAAGAAATGTAGAGTGTGTAATACCATAAAATAAATTGACTAGATATCTTTATAAGATTAATTTATACCTCTACTAAAATTGATTGTACTATAGTCCATGTGTCCATATCACCACATTGAGTGTCATCACTTTACATGACTGAGACAGTATGATCTCATTGATTATATAGTATCATATGATTTTGTATACCTGGGGTGGGACACAGATCATCTAATGTTGAGAAATTTTGGTATTTATTTTCAAATCAAATACTGAATTATCATATCTTTCAAAATCAATAGTCGCAAAACAATATGGCAGAAAAAGTGTGTGGGTAGTTATTTGGGGTTCCATGTGGACCCTAGTATTTTTCAAAATAAGAGGTGGAATGTGAGGACATGTGGAGGTCATATTTTTTATTCAAAAAATTACTTTGTTCACCATATGAAATCATTAATCTAATGGAATATTATTTAGATTATTAAAATAAATCTGATTTGTCTAATTTGGATAATTTTCAATAAAGATGACTAATTAATTGTGTTGTATTTCTTATGTCGACCACTATGTAAAATTTTGAAATTATATCATATGAAAACTAAAATATTTACATTGAATATACTATGTGATAATAGTGACTAATTTTAATTTAATGATTGATTATTGATGGAAATTTAAGAAATATACATTAAATTAATAATGATTTAACTTATGGATATTTTAATGAATTGAGTTAACATTAAATATTTTGAATTCCTATTTAATGAAATAAGCATCCTATGAAGATAAGGATTAATTGGGTATAGAAGAATTTACTTTTTATGATGATAATTATTATTAATTAGAACATAATGAAAAAAATGAGTTAATGTGAGACACCATACATGCTCATACATCCATATATGATTCATAAAAAGCATAAATAAACACATATTAGAAAAAATAAAATCCACTCCCAAGATTAATAGTTTAGTGTCCTATGTAAATAGGAATATATTTCATCATAAGTGCAACACTATGAGATTTTATTACATATATATATTAGATATAATTCACTTGTTGGATGTCTTACATTATATGGAACATTGATCTTAAATGAACCATGATATACAACTGAAATTTTATTATTAAATAAGGATTTTATCACCTTTTCCATTGGATTAGAGGGTATGAATAATAATAATTAATTATAAAAAAATTTACACAAGTTTTTTTAATAAAACATTATTTTTTGATTCCTTACAAATAAGTTCTCAATTTATAATCTTCTAAAAATAATGTTTGATACCAGGAGATATATTTTTAAATGTATTATATATCTCAATATATTTTGTGCACTGATCACTAACAAACCATCGTTTTCATGAATTATAGCTTGGTAATAAATTTAAAAAATAATCATTCACACATGATTATATATTAGTTAGAAATAAATATAAAATTATTTGAAGGTTAAAAATAGATAATTTTTAGAAGGATATTTTTATTGTGCTCATTATATTCTACCTTAATAAATTAAATTAATTACAATTAATTAATAATTTTAATTAAATGTGTTGATAATATATTTACTATAATATATTAACATTCCTATAATGTTTTTACAGGAAACGAAATGGATTAAATTCATGTTTATGTATAAAATTTCTTTTTTCTGAAAATAGTTTTCATTTAGTTTTGTGAGATTATTTTAAAATGAATTTATTACACATATATAAAATGAATCAGATAAAATATTTTAAATATCCATAATAACGAATTTAAAATTAATTAATGATTCCAATTTCGTTTTTAGTCTTTAGGAATCATAACGGTGGTAAAAATTAATTGTTATGGTAACTGTTAAAAGGCATAAAGAGGAGTTAAAATAAAAAAATAAGAATTAAAATGACAAAAAAATTAAAATTATTATTTTATAAATTTATTTTTATATCATATCATCCCATATTTAATATTTATCCACTTTGGAACCATGTTACCATGTGAGTGAAATTATTATATTTTAATATTCTTAAAAATTATAAGTGTGTAACTCCCCTCACATTGAAATGGGAGACTAATCTTCTTTATTATTCACTCCACTTAAGCACTATAAATTGACCAATATATAATCAAATACTCTCCCGAACATATTCTAATAATTCTACTATATCGTTTCTTCATAAAATACATCTTTAAGATGGATTATAGTTTAATCCAAATGATGGTTTCTATAGAAGATGTATATGTTCTTATAGACCTTTTTATTATTTATTTATCCATAAAACACCTAAAAATAATCTATAACTATATTATCATGACTAAATTAGAATATTTTCTGTAATGAAATTTTTTCATGTTAATGTAAAATCCTTTTTTTAACTCCACTATATCTAATAGAAAATAAAAACATTAGTGTTGCGTATGAGCGGGCTACCGCCTCAATGAAGAAATGAAATTCATTTTTCATCACTATATCTCTTGGATGGTTATATAGAGGAATTTAATGGGTTTAAAATATTTTTATAAAATAATTATGATTTTGGATATGTAATATATTATCTACCTTATTACCCTTACATATTTTGTAAAATGATAATGTCGCTTGTAAATACAATTGTACTACCACCTCCACGATGCGATATGATTTGTTTTTCATATTTTATTTACATAGATAGTAAGGAAAAAATATTTAATGAATATATATATGTTTTTTATATTAATAAAATAAATATTATTTTTTAAAGGTGAATTATTATTTATCTTTCTTTTTATTAATCAATCATAAATTCAAAATATCATACATGTGTACGTATGAGCTTTCATCTTCTCGACATGATGTAATTAATTTTTTATCATCACATTGTATGAATTGATATATATATATATATATATATATTTGTGTGTGTGTTTAAATAATAAATATCATAAATATTAGATTATAAATATAATTTTGATAATTAAACCATGAACATGGTGCTAGGAATGGAATAATAGAACTAAAACTTTCATTGAAAACAAACCTCTTTTCTGATAAATTCTCATTTTAATGAAGAATTATAAATTGAAGGGAAATTTTAAATGATAAAGGAAAAATATATTTTATGTTATATGTTAATATGGATTTGGAACATATTTATATTAAATATATATTCATTATATTGTAGTTTTGAACATGAATGTAGAAATAAAGGATACGTGGTATGAGTTTCTTGTCCCACTTTTATTTTTATGGGATATATCACATATTACATGATTGATTGTATTTATATAGTGTATATGAATCCCACGAATTTATCTTATGAATATACTCATGAAAATTATGAGAATTTATAAATCCATTTAAGGTAATATATTTTATATGGTTTTGATTCATAGATTAATTAAACGGAATGGGTTCTTCATCTCAATATTTCTTTCTTTAGAAGATATTCATGGTATACACCTATTTTTTTTTTAGGGAGTATACACGCACCATTTAAAATTTTATATCATTAATCTATTTATTTTCATGGTAATACAATTTTCAATTGAATTTATTTTTTCATGGGGATTATTATTCCAAAGATACCAAAGATATAAGTGTTTATGTTACAATATCATTTTTAGGATTGTTTTTTGTGAAATTTACATTGAGGTAAATTATATGATAATCATATTTAAAACCATACATATTTTTCTATATTTACATTATAGTTATAATTTTAATGTAGTTCTCTTTTTTATTTAAAATTATATAGATTTTTTAAAGAAAAGTAAACCTTATTTCCTCTTTGGCCAACGATATTTGTCTTCTATGTTCATGTTCTTAAAAATGTTTTATATAATATTTTACCTATATATACATGTTTTATAAATATTATTTTTAATTTCTTTAACAGAAAATACAAATTATTAAAATTAAAGTTTTTAACGTTTCTCTTATGATTAATTTTTGACTTTCTTTACCAAAGATTCAAAAAAAAAACCTGTAGTAGAATTTTCTAAAATAACCGATTTTCCCATTATCTTCACCATTTTATTTTTTAAATATTCCTTGAAATTTTAACATGGTTTTATTTAAAGAAATAATTTTTCACAACTATCTATTCATTTTTGGTATTTTCGAGATACTTAAAGAAAAATTATATTCTCTATGTTTACAAATAAATGCTCAAATGCACTTTTAAAGTTCTTTTTCAATGATTTCAACATTATTTATGGGTTTTATGCTTCAATGAGGATTAATATCATATTATACCATAAACTTTATTTATATGGATGTCCTATTAGAATGATGTTTAAATAATTATTCTATGAAACTCAATACTTAACCATGAGATAATTAAGTAATGATAAAATAAGGAAAGGTTTTTTTGATACCATCCATTTAATTTCACGGGATGGCTTTGATAATGTTATTATTTGATGCTAAAATGTTTATAAACTCTATTTATTTTATGTAAGTTATAATATGATGAAAATATGATTTTATTTATTATCTTAGGGCACACTTATTATAGGTTTACCTTATGTGATGGGTGGGACAAGAATTATATTTTCCTATAATGAATTGGGTGAACAATGATATCTCAGGGGTTAATATTGACTATTATGGGGAGTAATGTGAATTTATTAAGGGACACTATCTCTAAAGATCGATATATAAGTGATCCTTCACTGATGATATGAGGGAATATTGAGTTAACCCAATCCACTATCGGACTTTAACCACATAGATATTATTGGAAGTGAACATTAACCAAGGAAATGATTTTTTATGTTTATTTAATACAATAAATGTGTGCTTTATAGTTTTTATATGTTCACATGGATCATAATTTATTATTTATAATTATACACTATTATGACTTATTTCTCTTATTATAACAATGCCTCATTCCATTACTCTTGATTAATGATCATTTACATATCAAATAAGACATTCAAAAGTTATGATCTTATTATTATATTATTATTATCTTATTATCACATTTGATCATTTTTTTATATCTACTAATTTTACCCTTACTGAGAATCTAAGCTCAAGGTTTATTATGTTTCAATTTCTCCTGTTTATGAATGAATATTTTATGTCAGTTATTCATAAGAAGATTTATATTTAATAATAACATTATGGGAGATGTTAAAGATATTCCATGAAATATATTGATTTTTTATCTAGTATCTAAATACACTAAACCTTTATGGTTTAGGGTATCTATTATTATGGGGTGTCTGAATATTAACCTAAAATGATATAGTATTTATTAATGTTATGATTATATTGGCCTAATTGGTATCAATATATGGGTTTTTTATATATTAGTATTAGAAAAAAATTGTATTTAACTCTAAGGATAAGTCATTAAATAGGATAACATCATTATGTTTAGGTATGATACAGCGTATGCAGATTCATATTAATCAAATCAATGATGGGATGAAAATAAGTGGATGTGGGATCTGAAAAAAATTCACTTGATGGTAATATCCCTTAAATTGATGGTTCATTGTTAATTATATCATAACATACTGTATCATCAACCAGGCCGGATACTCTCACACACTAATATCTAAGCCATATTTGATATGAAGTAAACGGAATTCTCATTTCCGATGGGTAGGAAACTAGAACTTGGGATCATAAAATAAATGAAAAGGAATTATTTAACCAAGTTATCGTATAAGATTAATTATTCAAGTCAATATACTATACACAACAAAGGGATAAAGTACCAGAAACACATGGATAAAACAAAAACCCAAATACTGAATAATTAAAATGTACAACATCTTCCAAGATAAAATCATAAAAATATTCCAAGTAATTTGTGGATTGCATATCAATCATTCACATCTATAACTTTGTGTCCCAAATACCAAGAACATCCACCACATCCTAGTGGTGGTTTCCTTTTACATTGACCATCCATAAGATAATCTACAAAATCCAAAATGAAAAGTTAGGATGTGAACTAGAAATCATAGTAGGGTCTAAATAAGAGTTCCATAATAATTTTTATATTAATTAAATAAAATATGAATTCAATTTTAAAAAAAAATTCATGCTATGGAAGTAAAATATTTTCAATTAAACATGATTTCATAATCAAAATGATAACAGATTTATCAAAATAGGCTTAAATGGAAAATTTATCTAAAACATTTATATAAAGCAGTTTGAATGAATAATGAAGTTATATAAATCAATGTAATGTAATAATCAAATAAAATATATCATATAACCATGTAATACATGAGGCGGTAAATTAGTTTAATGTAAAATGATCCTCACACTACTTAATCATTGATCTCATCTTAATGTGTGCCCACATCCCATGAATCAAGATGTTAGGACTCAGCTCCCCAATAGGGATATTTATGCCTCGATAATTTTACATTAGTTATTTGATCTCAATTTCAATTCAAGGTGTTATTTACTAGAATGATTATCCTAATTACCTAATAACTACCAAGGCTCACATGTAATTCACCCAATCAATCTATCAATCATGGGAAAATCAATCTTCTAAAATCAGTTCAAAAATTAATTTCTGAAAATTTAATTTTCAACATACCTTATTATTTTAAAATCAAATCATTGGTTTTTATCAATACATTACTTTTCAAATAATCGTTCAATTTAAGCCACGTAAAATAATTTCATTAAATTTTTTTCCAAATCTAGCCATAAATTTTCTCAAATTGACCCTAAAATTCCATTTCCATTGGAAAGAGTGGTTTTCTATAATTTCTATTGACTTCTCAAAAATGAACATCAATCATCTCAAATATGTGTTTTAAGATAACTAAAATCTCATTTAATATCAGTAATAAAATTTATATTTTTAAATATGGGTAAAAATCATATGAAACCACCTAGCTTTAATTAGTGATAAAATAAACACCCATAATGATGAAACACCCATGAAGAATAATGATAAAGGAGGCTAACAAAGAAATCCTTGATCACAAAAATCATGTAAAAACTTTGATAAAATGGGTAAATAATAGATAATACCTCTTCTAATAAAGGGTAGTATATATAAGGAGAAAACCATCGTAAGGGAACTCACTAGAGATCAAACACCATACCAAGATTTCTAAAAGGGTGAAAATCACCCAAAAATTTCATGGATTCACCTTAGGGTTTGAGATAATAGTTTTCATAATGAATGAAATGTTTTTCAGGACCCATGACACAAATATGCACTATGATTGAGTAATTCATGATGTCAATCAATGATTCGTGGTTTTAATATCCTGAGTGGTGTATGCATCGAAAAAAGGCATCACCTCAGGTTAAAATTCATGATCCCATCCATTTCACATCCTATAAGGAATTAATGAAATAAATTTCATTCATGTAATGAATTATGTCATGGAATTGTCCAAGAAACATATTCATGTTTTGAATTAAATTAAAATATTGAATATTTCCTATAGATTGTACTCATTCAGATCATGCTAAAATGCCCATAAAAATCGTCGAACTCATCCCAGACCCAAATAGTACACTCTATTTCCTTAGACATATTTGTATCTAGACTCTATTAAATCAAACATAAAATTCATCCCCAAACAATAGTACAAAATAGTGGTTAAGAAACCGCTGAAATAAGTTAATGAGATGTTACAACCTCCCCACCATAAAAACATTCTATCCCCAAAATACCTTTTAAGAACATTCTATATCTAACGGAGTAGGCCACGACTACATCATCAGTGATGCATGATCCCATTTCTCAAGAGAATAAAATCCATACTTCCATAGCACACAATTAAAAGTTATCAACTTCCCATGAATAAAAATTATCTTAAAATCAAAATCCTAAATAGATGATCATACATGGATAAATCAAGATCAATATCAAGATCATTCCAGGTCAAAACATGAGAAGGTCTTGAAGGATACATTTGAATCTATGATACCTGAAACATGTTGTGGATTGAATTAAACTATGTCAATGTCCCATATGGTCATCTATTTTCACTAGTTTCTCAATAATCTCAATATAACCCACAAACAACAGTGTAATATTTGCCTATTTACCATGATTTCAATGACCCAACTGAGGTCAAACACCAAAAAAAACCATTTCACTAGCATATAACTTCATCGATGGATAACAATTATCAGTATCGTATTTATAAGATTATTGTATTGTCACCATTATTTGATGAATAAGATGAATCATCTCCATCATATGTTAGATAAAACTCATTCCAAAAAAAGAATTAACACTTCTCTCTAACCAACATAATGAAAATATAAACTGATATCCAAAAATGCCTCAAATGGATATATTCTAATAGAGGATTGGTGACTATTTCTATAGGAAAACTCAACCTGTCCCAAACGGTCATTCCATGCTCCACCAAAGTATGGAATGCATGTATATAGAATTTCTCTAAAAATCTATATAGGTTATTCTATATGGACATCCATCTGTAAATGATACGTCATTCTCAAATTTAACTAGAATCACATGGCCTCTTAGAGGCCTCTCTATAAGTCTGAAATAAATCTAGGATACCTATTAGAGACTACATCAGATGTATCTTAGTACAGTGTAATGATATCCTATACATATATATGTCCCATGTACTCAACATTAGTTATATCTTTAATGGGTACAAGGTGATCCCATTTCGATATCCTATCAATCAAAAACTATATATAATTCTTCCCTCTTGGGGTATGTGTAAACCAAACCAAAAAGTCTATATAAATTTTTTCCGACTTCTAGGTCATCACTGGAAGTGGATGAATTATCCACAATGTTCACTGGTTCATAGATTTTACCTACTGGAAGGTGTAACAATGAGTCAAAAAATTAAGCATGTCTTGTCTCATACATATAAACCAAAATATTCACTACATATAATTGACCATATTTTTGGTACCTAGGATGGAATCCCACTAGTAACTATAGCAGTCTTGCATCACATCCTTTAATACATGAAAATGAACAACATTATACTTTTGAAATATAGGATACCGTTTGAAGATAATTTTCAGTCATCGATGGAAGTCCATCAATAAGGAGATTCCCTAATGCCTCATAATTCATCATCAAGATACTGCTCTTAAAGAATCATCTAAAGAAGTGGTGAGGTAAACTGTAAAATTTCCAAAAAAAACCTCAGAATCATCCTCATAGACTATTAAATGCAACTAAGAAAATAGATACATCATATTCCACTATTCTAATTATTATTTTAGTTCATGGGTTGGAATTTTCTTAGTCAAATCATTAGCAATGGCATTCCCCTTTATAGGTTTGTAGATAATGTTGAAATTGAAAGAAAATAGTTGCAACACCAAATGCATATATCGGAGAATCAAATATTTTTTTGGGAAGATATAACTCATGATTTATTTATATGAATAAATGGTAAATGTTTCTCTGAAAATTTTACACCACCAACTCTTAAGATTATGCATTACAGGTGTGAGCTCAAGATCATGGGTCTTATAATTCTTTTTGTGTGGCCTAAGCTATTTAGAAGAATAGGATACCATGTGATTGCCTACAAAAGAACACAAAACAAACCTAAACATGATGCAACACTGGAGACCACATATCACTGCCTATGTAATACCCTAATATTTTATGGTATGTATCTTTTTAAATTTAAAAATACCTTATGATTCACACAACACCGAGCTTAAACAGACCGTGATATAATATTAAATATTAACATGACCACTTGAATAGTAATATTGCCATTAGAATAACAACAACAACTATTAATGTATAAATAAATTTTTTAATCTCATAAATTAAAATATGATATATTTATATCATGGAATAAGTAAATAAATGTTTCAAAAATGCAAAATTAAGTGTTGGTAATTTTGTAGAACGAAAATGATTATTTCAAATTTTATAATTAATATATGGATTTAAAATAATATTTATTTTAATAAAATATATTCATAAATTAATAAATTTTCTCATTATAATTATAACATAGTTTCATGAGAACATAATTAATTTTTCAAAGTGTCAAAGAATCGATTATAACAACAAAATTGATATTTTTTGAATAAAAGATGATTTTATATAAAAATTAAATTTATCATATTTAGAAAATTACTTTCATAAAGTTGAGTTCATTTTCTAAATCTAAATGTTGAAAATGGTTAGGGTATATTCTTGGTATTTTTCTAAAATAGATGATTTTTTTGAATAGTGAAATATAGTAATTTATGTTATTTAACATTATAAGTAAATAAATGAATTATCCAGTCATGGATGATGTAAGGATGAGTTAAGAACTCATTATTTCGAACTCACATTCTATAGTTATTGTACTTGGTCACAATAATCAACACTATTTATAGTCTTGGGCCAAAATAATTAACTAATGAATAAAATAATCAAATGAAACCCCTCTCTTCCCCAATAAATACCACCCCTCACCACCTCTTCTCCTAACAACTTCTAATATTTTCATATTGATCATATTCTACCCAATTCCACTCCCAATCATCTTTCCCATTTCCTGGTATTACTGGTCTCAGAAAAATTCCTAACCCAAGTCCCTCAAGAATGTTTTCAAGGAGATGACATTCCAGAGGTAAAATTCTCTTTCTTTCTAGTTTAATTTATTTTTATTTATTATACTTCCCTGGAATATTATTTTAAAAATAGTATTATAAATATAGTATAATATATATACTATAATTTTATTATGTTAATTTAATATCCATCATCATGTCTATTCTATTTTTCTTTTTATTTTTAAAAATGAAAACATCATCCATGATGTGTTGATTCACCGCCTTCATGGACGATAAGTTTTCATTTTTTATTATAACCTTAAATACTGGTAATAAAATAATTATTATTATTAAATAATAGTTTAATATACATATAATAAGTTATATGATCTTCTAAATCCTATATATGATCATAATATTAAATAAAATGACACAAGTTCGTGATGTTCATACAAACCGTGAATGTAAATTAATGCATTTTCATTAACATTTCATCTAATGAATCATCCTCATACCATACAACCACATGATATATAAGATCATATAAAATTATTTATGTTAATTAATACTAAATAATTTCACTTCTGGATAATTTATTCTTATCTGAAAAGAACTCTCATATTTATGCTCCGGGGAACAAACCATAAAACAATGAAACGAATGCTCATAGTATTAATGAAATTAAACATTATTACTTGAATAAATAGACGTAAATAATCTTAATAAAATTATAATAAATTAAATATATGTTTTATATTCTATTATTTGAGTAATTAATGAATCTAATTTTATTATATAGGACATTAAATACAAGTACCTAACACGTTCAAACACAAAGTAAGGGTTTTTCATCTCACTTTTAATTCTATAAGAAATATTCCATATTTAAACCTTATTTTTTTGTGCGGTGTATTTATACTTCACATTTATATATAAAATCATTAATATCATTAACTCCATGTTATTAAACATTCAGTTTTTTACCACAGATTTTATGGGGCAAATGGTTCGACTGATTACAAAGTGGTAAGGGAATTATTTACCCAATTACCATTCATTGGGTTAGACTTCTACTCCATTTATTATGTCATGATATGATTATGTGTAAAACTAATTTTTATTATATTATTTTTCACTTCCACTAATTATATATGTATTTACATCTGATACACATAATCAATTCATTTGATTAATGATCAAATCAATAATATGATATTTTTAATGGAATTTGTTTTTACAATACTATATTAAATGTTTCTTTCTCAACATTTAAAATGAATAATTTTTTTAAAAAAATATAACATTACAGTAATATTTTATTCAATGATGAATCCTTAATTTTTTAAGCTTTCTTTAAAATATTATAATGTTTTTTTCAAAGAAAATGTTTTATTTTATAGTTTCACATCTTTCTAAGAATAAGTGATTTCATCATTAAAAAGCTTATTTGCCTCAAGAATTTTTTAGTGATCTAATTAAAGTATCTATGTCAACATCGTTTTTTAATCCTATTCTAAATTATGGTCTATTTATTATGATACCATTTACTAAATTTTATTAAATGTTTTTTGACCAATTTGACTAGTAATGTACTATTTTTATGTCATTCCCCATATTTCTCTGGATGGTTTATGATTAAGATAATTGAATGAGAAAAGTATTTACATTTAATATTCTACTTTTAATATGAATTCTTATGTTGATTATATTTCACACATTTTATATGAGTAATCATTAGACTTAGTAAGTGATGGGTGGGGCCCACTATAGCCCCTTGATACATTAGTAGGTCTAATGAGACAAACTGTACATGGTTTTGACTAAGCCCTTGACAATTTAGGTTGACTCATTGGTTGATGCCTTGATGGTATATTTTAGACATCTTGGATTATGAATTCCCCTGATATGATATTAATTATTGAAAAACCATGTTATTATTCTTCTAGTATAATATCCATGCTAAAGTTTCATTCTAATGTTATTATTTATATGGAATTATTTGATAAGCTTCTATTCATGTCATATTATGCTAATGATTATGTTTTAATGGCTTATGTTTTTAGTTATTCACATTACCTTACATTTTTGTGATTACATGTGATATAATCAATTGTATGGTTACCTGTACTGAGCATCTGATATCAACCATTTATTACATTTTATTATTCACCAGGTTTCGAAGAAGTTCATTATTATTAATATGTAGGTTTACACTAAGGGGATTAATGGTGTTCCCAAAGGAAATACTTTTTTGTGTTTTATGTATAAAATTTATTTGAATTTCAAATATTTATATAGTTGTATATTACTTCTAAAATATTTTTCCCTTTAGGCTGTAATTATTTATAATGATGCCAATGTAATAAATTAAGGCACCAGCTCAGGGCTACTATGGTTGGGGTCGTTATAGTTAGTATTAGAGAAAGTTTATTAGAAACATTAAAAAATAGACTTATGAAATAATAGATCAGGGAGACATAACACTCTAACATACATTTTGGGGAACCCCAAAGTAACAACGATTATGATTTATATATTAGTTCTACCTAAATATTCAATTTACGTTAAGTGTTTATCTAATTTTAGATTATAAATTATGTCTCATAATGTTATAATATAATCTATTGTATGAAATTTTTAATAAATAGATATTAGTGAAATGAATGGAAACTATATCAATAAACATAATCCATATTAGGATTTCTATATTATTTAAGATAATGATTCTGAATATCTAATTGCTGCTGGAGATGAAAAACTTATAACTATACTAGAAAAATTGACTCAAATTATTAGCCACAACCATACTCGAATGGATAAGACAGATCCACAATATAATGTAATAATTGTAAACCACTTCATGCATTAAATAACTCAATAATTCAAAGGATCCAAAAATCCATATGTAGCTGAGTAACTGATAAGTTCCGTAGATAATATATTTCTCACTTTGGGAGGAAATTAATGGTAAAAGGTTATCATGGTAGTTTATCGTCTCTCAGGTGATGCGGATCAATGCTGGTCATTGATTCGTGTTACTAAGGAGGAACAGTAAATTTATAACATGGAATGGAATTATTTTAAGGAAATATTATTAGAAAAATATTTTTTAAAAGAACAATGAGTATATATAGATAGTCATTTCACAAGTATGAGACAAAAGGAGGAGGAAAATGTTTCTATGTATGAAAATAACATTATGAGGTTATCTAAAAAATCTGCAGAAAATTTACGTAATCCAAATTATAGGATTGACCATTTCTTTTATGGGATTGAACCAAACCTTCAAAGGGAACTAATCACCCAAAAATTCTCATCAAATTTTGATATATTATCATGTTTTATTAAGATAGTGAAATAATTCTCTATGTTTTATGACATCAAATATAAGCAAGAGAATAATAGTAGGTAGAAAAAATGATGGATAAAGGGGATAAAGGAAGGAAGGATATTTCCAGATGTGATAATTGTAGAAGGAAGAACCTTGGTAATTTCTTGAAGGGAATGGGAGTTTACTATAAGTGTCTAGTGAAGGGATACTATGATCATGATTTCAATATAAATAAATTATTATTATAATGCTTCAACTATAAATAGATGGGGCACTATGTAAATGAATTTTCACATGAATCAAGGTAATCTAGCTCAGAATAATAAAAGGGTTCAAGGTCGAGTTTATTCTGTTACTACATTCAAATTGGAATAATTAATGTATTTTTATTTTTGTATTCAATAATTATGTTTTAAAATTAAATTCTGTTTATAAGAATCATGATATATATAAAATTATTGTATTGATGTACTTATTATTTAGTGAATTAGAAGGATGCATGTTTCATAAAGGTTTAAAGGAGATTAAGGTATTCATATATTTAGTATTTTACAATCAAAGATAACTTATTTGGAGAAATATTATGTTAATTTGATTTTGTAAATTTTGTCACCTTACTTCTAAATTTCTGGAATTTGAATTTCGATAAAATGTATTATGAATGATACTTAAAGTAAATAATTATAGAATAGATTAAGAATAACTTTGGATAAAGTTATCTTTATCATATTGGATAACATATTCTATCCTTTTTTATTTTTTTAATATATAAATTCCAAATGAATGACTTATGCATCAATTGATAACAGCGTTTCTTGTATAAAAATTCATATTGAATTTATATCTTTTAGTATAAACAAATGGGGTATGGAAATAAGCATGACCAGATGACAAGATTATGAAAATGACATAAAAATTAATCAAATAATATTAATTTATCAAGTTATTATCTATATAGTACAAGAATCCATCAACTCTAAGAAAAGGATTTTGGAACAAAATGTTATCTATTTACTTTTCTTACTAACAAGTCAATGATCATTTAACTGATAACAAATTTATAGTTTTTTGATTATAAAATTTCTAATGACCATGTTTTATATCACTCTGTGATAGAACATGATGGATAGTTTTCATTCTCACATACATGGTTTCACATCCCACTGATTTTATTCTATAGGGAACCCTTTTTTTGTGGTGACCTTCACATTATACTTTTCCTCAATTTAAGAGGAAGTTTCATTAAACATGTTCACGATGTGGTATTTCCACAAGGGAATTTTTATATAAAAACTCCATGATTACAAATCTCAAGTTTAAATTATGAGTGTCAAGACCCGTCCTCGGGGCTCGTGCTGTGACTAACCCACTTCCACTTTTCATAGGCTAGGGGCTGGCGACTAGAACCAAATGTGAAAATCCCGATAAAAGGGAATGAATTGCATTTATATAAGAAAACAAACACAACATAGAATGCAATCTGATGTACAAACAAAGTAAACTGAATAAAAAAGTAAGTTTTGGAATGTAAATGGGTCAGTATACAAACCCAACTAAACGTACAGTACAACTGATAAAAGTAATGTACAACAGCTGAAAAGTAAAGCAGCAACCACCAAGATGTCCTCCGGAAACCCCACCATAAGGGTGGGTACAGATGGTCTCTTCATCTCCTCGAATCCGTCCGTCCAATTCGTGTACATCACGCCTAATTGTCCACCTCCAGATACCATCCCGCTCCTCTATCCTCAACCAAGATCAGAATTTTCCATCGTCTGCAACAAACACCATGTAGTGCGTGCATAGCCCGTGCAAGGGTGAGTATACGATATTCAATAGGGATCGCGAGACCTCGAAGGTCTCACAAAATCCAAAAAAACATAAAGTAAAGACACAAACACGAGGTATCAAACAACTCTACTTAGTTATATGACCATACATATAACTAAGTCATCAATTCCAGTTCGACTCCAACACAAGAGCCCAGGTACAACCCAGTCCACACATGAAAGTACAACACAGTCCACATAAGAAAGTAAGTCAATCACATCGATGATATTGATCGAAAGTGATGAATCAGATCACACAGGTATACTACTCATGAAGAGGGGTGGATATGATAGATGTTGCCTCTGAATCATCTTCCCTTTCGAACCCACGTAGGATCCAAGTATAGAAGTCGTCGCTGCCGAACCCATGTAAGATCCTAGTACAGTAACCATCGATGTCGAACCCATTTAGGATACAAGTATAGTCGTCATCACTTTTTAACCCACAGAGGATCCACGTATAGTCTTCATTGCTTCTGAACCCACAGATGATCCAAGTACAGTCTTCCACGCTGCCGAACCCACGTAGGATCCAAGTACAGTCGTCATCGTCATCGCAGTCGCAGCCAGCTCTAGGGTTCCCGCACACAGCACGCTCAATCCTAGGAGGGTCCACTTCATGAGCCAAGAGGTTCAATACATCAACTACCACAATGTCTATATTTGATGTATCCCAAAGTTCTTTCTCATCAATAAGAACTCAACGTGACAAACAACGCATCAATCGGACGCCTGGTCTGAGAGATAGTGGCTTTTTCCGTTCCAGGGGCCTGGCTAGAAATAGTCTCGTTTTTATCCCGAACAATATCCTTATTCATCCAAAAGTCACTTACAGTAATGAAAATGAATCGTCTCGTCGAAATGTTCCTAGTTCCGCAGACGGCGCGTCGATCGGGCACACCGTCTTTAAGTTATTCCTGTTTATGTGTTTAACAGGCCTGAACCATTTAGCCTAGTGGCTGACGGGTCGGGTTAACCTAGTTTGAATGGTCCGACCTAGCAGGGGTGTCGGACTGGTTTGATGAAATACACAACTCGGCTAGAAGGGACGTGGCTTGGCCCGAAGTGGCGCGGTATGACCCGAAGTGGCGCGTCCCGGCCCGGCCGGCTCGACCGGCGGGCTGAGCAGGTTCCAGGGGGGGCGCGACCCCCCTAGTTTTCCACACCGGCAGTGCCATGTTGTTCTGCCCTTCCCCAAACCGTCCAGCCCTCAAGCACACACATCCTGGACGGCGGGCCGCACTGCCCTCTTGGCGCCGCGACTCCTCTTCAGCCGGCCGACCGACGGACTGGCCGGTTCATCCGCCAAACCGGCATGTGTAGCGGGTCACGGTTCTTTCCGCACAACAGCTGTGACTGCGCCGGTTCCATTCACCTTGTTCCTGGCATGGCTGGATGACATAGTGCTTCCTATGCTATCGATTGACATTTCTAAAATAATAAACGAGAGCAACAGAAGGTTGTCGGGCCGTGTTCGTTCGGCCCGCACCCTCCACATAAAACAATATAAATCGTCCATATTCAACAATGATTTCCAACAAGAGTGGGGTATGTAAACATCCACATTCAAGAATAAACCCCTACCTTGAAAAGGAGTTCGCAGTTGTCAAGTGTCGTGGATGACGACGTCGTTTCCATCGTCATCGGTGTGCACCCGAGGAAGTGACGACTCCACTTTTATCCCAGAGAGGAGAATAGAAAATGCGTTGTCACTAGCGAGTTCTCGCGTCGGTGTCTCCTCCCTTGACATGGAGTAATAAGAGGATGGAAAAATCGGGGTCTCCGAGTGATGTTCTTCATCGTAGAGTTGGAGTACGTCGTTGAGGATAATGTTCTTCAAAAAAAAACTAGTGTTCTCCCAATTCTTCCTCACACAACAATTCTGACCAAAATAAAATAAGGCTTCTCCTTATTTTATTTCATTTTGCCATGAATTCAAAATTTATAAGTCAAAAAATTAATTTATTTAATTGATGAGGATCAATAAATTAATTAAGTATGTTTTGGCAAGAATTAATGTGGGAGAGTGGGGAGAGAAGAGTTACTCAATTAAATTCAAGGGGGTTACCAATAGTAAACAAAGGAGTTTAATGGGGATGGATTAAAGAGTTTAGAGAATGTGAAGGGTTGGGGCTCGTGTAGTCCCCAACTCACATTTATCCTCACATGTGTAGTTAGGATAATAGTGGTTCCCACCCTAACTCCGCCAAGTAGGATAAAACCACCATAGATAAAAGAATAAAATTGTCCCACAATTTTATTCACATCTCATTTACTCCACATTTTTTTAAAATCTCCTCCCTAGAAAACACATCTTCGGTAATGGTCATCTTAAGAAATTATCGGTGATGTGGTTTCATCGGTACCCTCGGATTTCATTGTTGATCACTGGTTCAAAATGTAGAAAAACTCGCTCATTCGTTAACTGAACGTACATGAGATGAAATTCAAAATATTATTCTAGGCACACCAGGCCTCAGAATCAGGTTCCGTCAAAAACAGTGTACTTGTAAAATCCCAAAAAAATTAATAAAAAATATTCCTTAAAATTTACGGGTATTTAGATTACTCCCACCTCAGGTCTTTAAGTCCCTGTAAATCTACATCATATACTAGGAAAACAAATGAGGGTATTGTGCACGCATCTGAGGATCCAAGTCCCATATGAACTCTTAGAGGTTCCCGTGATGCCTAAAAATGCACACCAGAGGAATCGACCATCCACGTAGGACCCACTCTTATTGATCCTCTATCTCCACCGAGACCTCCACAAAAGATGCCACGTCATCAATGTCTAGCTCCCCATGATAAATGATATGGGTCGGGTCATGCAAGTATCTCCTCAGTTGAGATACGTGGAAGACGCCATGCACTTGGGGAAAATGAGGTGGAAGGGCTAGGCGATAAGCCACCTCGCCTATCCTGTTGAGAACCTGGAATGGTCTGATGAATCACAGAGATAACTTACCACCCCGTCCAAATCTATATAATACACGTCGAGGTGAGACCTGTAAGAAAACATGGTCACCATCCTCGAACTCTAGTGGTATCTGCCTCCTGTCATCATAGGACTTATGTCTGCTCTGTGTAGTCCTCATCCGCTCCTGGATGATATGCACCTTCTATGTCATAGCCTGAACCATCTTTGATCCTACGAGTAATGACTCCCTAGGGTCAGTCCAGCACAGAGGTGATCTGCAAGTTCGGTCGTATAATGCCTTGTATGGTTCCATCCCAATGGTGGAGCGGTAGTTGTTGTTGTAAGTGAACTCCACCAAGGGTAGGTGATCCTTCCAGCTCCGACCCATGTGAAGGACATGTGCACGAAGCATTTACTCGAGAGTCTGAATGGTCCTCTCTGTCTGGCCATCCTTTTGAGGATGAAAGGTGGTGATCTGGCATAGATGCGTCACAAATGCCTCCTGCAACCCCTTCCAAAGATGAGAAGTAAACATAGAATCTTGATAAGAGACGGTAGATGATAGAACACCATGAAGCCATACGATCTCTTGAACGTAGAGGCATCCCAATCTCTCCAATGAGCCCTGCTCTCTGATCAGTAGGAAGTGGGCCGACTTGGTGAGTCAGTCGATGATCACCCAGACGGAGTCATGTCCTCTGGATGTACATGGAAGTATCGTCACAAAATCAAAAGATATCCCATCCCACTTCTACTATGGGACCTCTAAGGACTGCACCAAGCCTGCATGTACCTCGTGCTCCGCTTTCAACTGCTGGCAAGTGAGGCATCGTGAAACAAACCCTGCCACAACCTTCTTCATACCCGCCCACCATTGCTGTCATCTGATATCCTAGTACATATTGGATACTCCTGGATGTACCGTCAATGGGGAGGTGTAAAACTCCCTCGGAACCTCCTCCTGTTTAGTAACTGGTACCATTTCACGTCCCCTGAAGTGGATGGCGTGCTCTCCTCCTACAGAAAATCCATCAGGTGCCTGTCCAATATAAATCTGTGCATGTCACATCTCACAGTCAACATCCCCATGTTGTGCCTCTTTGACCTGCTGAAGATGTGGAGGAGTGACTGTGAGTGACTGTAGAAAGGCTACTCCATCTCCATCAATGAAGGATATATACAACATGGATAGCTGCTCTGTCGCCTCTCCAGGTAGTTGAATGCCTGATTTCCTACTGAGAGAATCCGCTACTACATTCCCCTTCCCAAGAGTATAGACTATCTCAATGTCATAGTCTTGGCGAAACTCGAGCCATCGTTGTTGTCTCAGGTTTAGGTCCTTCTTCGAGTAGAAATACCTGAGACTCTAGTGGTCAAAGTAGACTGTAAAGCGCTCACCCATATGATAGTGTCGCAGCATCTTCAAGGCGAAGACCACTGCTGCTAACACCAGGTCATGGGTATCATAGTTCTGATTTTACTACCTCAAGTATAATGAACATTAAGTGATAATTTCCATCTCTTTCATCAGGACACACCCGTGTCTAGTCCCTGATGCATCATAGTAAACTACGTACCCTACACCCTCCTCCAGCAGCCTCAAGATGGATGCACATGTCAATCTTTGTCTTAGCTCTTGGACGCACATCTGAAATCTATCTGAACACACTAAGGTTTCCCCTTCTTTGTTATTGTTGAATGTGGTGTAGCAACTCTGTAGAAGTATGGCACAAATCCCGTATAGTGCCCAGCCAGACCTAATAAACTCTGCACCTTTGATACACTCCTGGGTGGCTCCCAAGATAAAACTGCCTCGATATTCGTAGGATCCAACCTAACTCTCTCCTTAGATATGATGTTCCCCAAGAAGAGAACCTCTTGAATCCCGAACTGGCACTTCAAGAGATTACCATAATGCTGGTGCTATCGGAGTGTATCCAGTACAACCCACAAGTGGTAAGAGTGCTCATCCTTAGTGGTCGAGTAAATCAGTATGTCGACAGTGAAGACTATGACAAATCGATCAAGGTAAGGCTGGAAGATACTTTTCATGAGACTCATGAACACTTCTAGAGCATTGGTTATGCCTAAAGGCATAACCAATAACTCATAGTGGACATACCAACACCTGAAGGTCGTCATCTACAAATCCTCATATCGATCATTGAGCCGATGATAGCCTGACCTGAGGTCTATCTTCGAGAACCATCGTGCTCCCTTGATTTGATCAAAGATTTCATCCATTCTTGGAAGTGGATAATTATTCTTCACGGTCACCTGGTTCAGGTAATGGTAGTCAACACATAGTCACAAGCTCTCATCCGCCTTCTTGGAGAACAAAATCGGAGAAGCCCTGGGTGAAACACTAGGTCGGATGAATCCCTTGCCCTGTTAGTCCTCCAATGGTACCCATAGATCACAAAGCTCAGTGGGGGCCATCCGATATGCTGGAGTGGATATCAGGGTTGTCCCGGGGTATAGGACAATATAGAAGTCTACCTCTCTATGAGGAGGTAGTCCTAGAACTTCATTAGGGAAAACGTCCACAAACTGATCCACCACAACAAGAAAACTCGTACTCTTCACATCAACCTCTCCAAGGATGAGACTAGCCAATTGATGTGTGATCGACTTACCTCTCCACTGTGCCAGTCCATCCTACACTGCAAAGGCTCCATTCTCATCAGTGAAGGTGAACCTGCTCCATCTGTGTAGACACACCGCACATTGCGCCTAATACAGTCGATCTGATCATGAACTGTAGATAACCAATCCCTGCCCAAGATGAAATCGTATGGACTCAACGCCGCTACAAGAAGATCCAAGCTGAAGCTCTCGCCTCCTAGAGTATGCTCAGACTACTGGCACTAGTTTGTAATCGTCATTTCTACTCCCGTAGGAGTCTCTAGCTGTAAGGATTGAGCCAACAGATCCGTCGGAATCTCCGCGCTCCGATCAAGGGAAACAGCAATAAAATAATGACCCGCTCCTGTGTCTATAAGAACTGTAGAAAGGGTAGTGTAAACACATATAGTACCTTGAATCATCTCAGGTGCACTGTGGTCATAAGCCTCCACTGCCTGAAGTAGAGCCTGCCTATGTCGGCCAGCTCCCTATAGTCGGGGTGGACCTCCTGGTGGTGGTGGTCGTAGAGCCTCAAAGCGTCGTCCACCACTTGTTTCTCGTCCATCTCCCCTACCTCGTCCACCTGCTCCCTGCGGACAGCCGCGATCGAACCTCGGCCTCTTCCTGGGTGGTTCCTCAACCGTCTACTACTCCTATACATGGTTGGTCGGGCAGTCACGAGCCATGTGGCCCTGCCCGCCGCATGCCTATCACTGTCTACCTCTCGTATGAATGGCTCTACTGCATGTTCCCCACACATCTGAACCAGTATCCTAAGGTCGCCAACCTGATGGCTTGGTCTGCTTGGACCTCTGCGACAACTGTCAACTACTAGATATAGAAGACTCCGCTACATGTCACCCTGCGGTAGGCCTCACTGTTGGTGTAGGGTCAACAAGAAATCTCTCCACAAGAAGGTCTCTCTCCAGTACTCCTTCCTGCATCTGAATGCCGAGGTAGTTCATCGAAGCCCTGATCTCATGCCTCAGTCCCTACTCAAAGGACCGGGCCTGGAAGAATGGGTCATGTACCATGTCTGTGGAGTAGCGCGAGAGGTCGGTACACCTCGCCAAGTACTGGGCTACTGTCATGCTTCCCTGCCGCAACTGTAGTAACTCATGGATGCACACCGCACAGAAGGTGGTTGGTAAAAATTCTGACCATAAGAGGCTCTCGAAGTCTATCCAATGTAGTGATGCCTCATCGTGCACCTGCAGCATCAAGCTCCACCATCTACCTATTTCTGCGTGAAGGATACTTGCCGCAAGGATTACTATGAGGTCAGCTGGTGTCCCTACTAATATGAAGACTCGGACGATAGCCTCCATCCAATCCTTGGATGCCTGAGGGTATATCTATCCACAGAACATGGGAGGAATATGATGCTGAAACTCGTGCAGCACATTCAGGTAACGTGCACTCTCACCTTCCGGGGCTGGTGGCATCAGTGGCTTAGCGGGTAGAGGTACCGCCGGTGCCTCTGCTGTAATGGGGCCCTGCACCATGGCTCGTCGCTCGGTGGGCAACCATATCGCACGTAACTAGGAAGCCTAGATGGCTACCAACATGGGCCATCCTAAATGAAATAGGTTTTCCACAGTTAATACAGTATACCTGGGGAGCTGACACAAAGTAATCACAAAGAAAACGTTCAAAACACAAATGGAAACAATGTTCTCGTGCACTGAGTCGGAAATCAGAAGTTAGGGTCCTGGTGTATGGATACGTCGGTCGCCGAACCAACACTGGACTCCCTGGACAGATTACCACATTCAATACCCTTAACAATATTTCTCTACAAGAAGAAATTATAAGATTTCTGAGTTCTACTGTAGAACCGACTCCTCTGCATCGAATTTGTCACGACCCTTCATCGGGGCCTGTGTCGTGACTACCCCATTCCCACCTTCCATAGGCCATGGAATGGAGACTACCACTAAAGGCCGAAATAATGATAAAAGGGAAGACATTTAATTTATATAAGAAAACAAACACAACAGAGTACGCAAGCTGAAGTAATCACTAAGAAAACAGAGTACAAAAGAAATTGCTAGAAATTAAATGGTCCAGTATACAAACCCATCTAAAAGTAAACTACAACTGAGAAAAGTAAAATATAACAACTAAAAATTAAAGTAGAAACTACTGAGACATCCTTCATAAACCCCACCTGAAGGGTGGGTACATATGGTCTCCTCAGCTCCACGAATATGTCTGTCTGCTTCATGTATGTCCCGCAAGATAGTCCACCTCTAGATACCGTCCCGCTCTGGAAGTCTCATCCACGATCAGTTTTCTCCTTCATCCACAACTAATACCACGTTGTGCAGGCATATCCCGTGCAGAGTTGAGTATATGATACTCTGTAGAGACCTGGAGACCCCAATGGTCTCCCAGAATCTACGAAGGATAAACCACAAAGGAATGATACAAACATGAAGTATCAACCAACTCTACTTAGATATATTCCCATACATATACCTAAGTCATCAATTCCAGTTCGACTCCCTCACAAGATCCTAGGTACAACCCATTCCACATAAGAAAGTACAACCTATCCCACATAGGAAAGTAAGTCAATCACATTGATGATATTGATTGAAAGTCAAGACTCAGCTCACACAGGTATAAAACTCACGAAGAGGGGTGGAGGTGATAGATATAGACTCTGAATCATCTTCCCTTACGAACCCACATAGGATCCAAGTACAGAATTCGTCACTGCTGATCCCATGTAGTATCCTAGTATAGTAACCATCGTTGCCGAACCCACGTAGGATCCATGAATAGTCGTCATCGCTTCTGAACCCACGGAGGATCCAAGTAGAGTATTCATCTTTGCCAAACCCAATGAGGATCCAAGTACAGTCGTCCTCAATACCGAACCCACGTAGGATCCAAGTACATCATCATCATTGTCACAGTCACAGCTAGCTTTATGGTTCCCGCACACAACATGCTCAATTCCTGGAGGGTCCACTCCACAATCCAAGAGGGTCGATACATCAACTATAACAATGTCCAGGGTTGGTGTATCCAAAAGTTATGTCCCGTCAATAGGAACTCAACGCGACAGATGGTGCGTCAATCGGACGCCCGGTCTGAGAGATAATGGCTTTCCTGTTGTAGGGCCCCAGTTAGAAATACTCTCGTTTCTAACCTGTAAGATATCCTTAGTCGTCCAAAACTCATTTAGAGTAACGCAAAAGAAACATCTCATCAAAAGGGTCCTAGTTCCATAAAAGACGCATCGATCGGACGCGCAATCTTTATGTTATTCACGTTTAAGTGTTTAATAGGTCTCACCCGTTTAGCCTAGTGGCTGACGGGTACTGTTGAACCAGATTGACACGGTCGTCCCAGCTGGGGTGTCAGACCGGTCCGAAAAAATACACAACTCGGCCCGAAAGGGGCGTAACCCGACCCGAAGTGGCGGGGCCCGGCCCGATGTGGCGCGGCCCGGTCTGGCGGGGCGCTTCCTAGACCGGCTTGGCGAGGCCCGTCTAACCCGGCCAAAGGCCGAGTGGATTCCAAGGTTCCCCCCCCCCCGGTTTTCCGCACTGACGGCGCCACCTATCCCCAAACCGGCCAGCTAGTCCGTCCGTGCCTCTAGCGCAATAGGCCCGCACGACGGGCCGTGGATTCTTTAGCGCGGTTCCCACCTGGCGCCGCAGTCCGGCTCCACCTGGCCGGCTAACAGGCCGGCCGGTCCTCTAGCACGGCGCCCTCCTGGCGTCACAGCTCCTCTTCACCTGACCGACGATCGGACCATTCGATTCTTCTGCAGAAGAGGCCCGTGTAGCAGGTCATAGTTCATTCCTCACAACTGGCACAACGCCGCCGGTTCCCTTCGCCTCATTCAAGGCAAGGCATGACGACATAGTGCTTCCTCTGCCATCAATTTTGAATTCTAAAATAATAAAGGAGAACAATGGAGGGTTGTCGGGCCGTGTTCGTTTGGCCTGCACCCTACATGTAAAATGATAGAAATCATCCATATTCAAGCGTCGTGGATGACGTTGTCGTTTCCGTCTTCTTCGGTGTGCACCCGAGGAGTGACACCTCCTCTTTTATCACGGATAGCAGAATAGAAGACGCGCCTTCGCTAGCGAGTTCCCGCGTTGGTGTCTCCTCCCTTGCCATGGAGGAAGAAGATGATGGAGAAATCGGGGACTTCGAGCAATGTTCTTCATTAGAGAGTTGTTGTTCTTCATTGAGGATGATGTTATTCAAAAAAAACTAGAGTTACCCCAATTCCGCCTCACACAACAATTCTAACCAAAATAAATAATGCTTCTCCTTATTTTATTTTATTTTAACTTACATTCAAAATTTCGAATTCAAACCCTTATTTCATTTAATTGACGAGGTTCAATTAATTAATTAAGTGTGTTTTGGCAAGAATTAAAGTGGTAGAGTGGGGAGAGTAAAAGTTACTCAATTAAATTCAAGGGGGTTGGTAACAATGAACCAAAGAGTTTAATGAGTGGGTTTAATGAGTTTAGGGAATGTGAAGGGTTAGGGCTCGTGTGGGCCCCATATCACATTTATCCTAACATGGGTAGTTAGGATGCTAGTCTGTCCCACCCCAACTCCCCCATGTAGGATAAAACCACCCTAGATAAAAGAATAAAACTGTCCCACAATTTTATTCACTTCTCATTTAATCCACATTCTTTTAACATAACCTCCCGAGAAAACGAATCTTCGATAAAGGCCCTCTTAAGAAATTACCGGCACTTCGGTTTCATCATCGCCCTCAGATTTCAATTCCGAGCACTTGTTCAAAATATAGAAAAATCCGCTCGTTTGTTCAATGAATGTACCTGAGCTAAACTTCAGAAAATTATTCCGAGCACACTGGGCCTCGGAATCAGGTGCTGTCAGAAACTGCATACTCGTAAAATCCCAATGATTTTAAGAAAAACATTTCCTTGAAATTTACAGGTCTTTACAATGAGGACGTAAATTATTTAAGGATGAAAGAATGAAACACCCCAATATTTTAGCGTATGTATCTTTTTAAATTTAATATCATTAATAGCATAAGTTTCTCACAACACCAAGATTAACCGGAGTATGATATACCATTAAATATTAACCTTACCATTACAATAGTAATGTGACCATTAAGAATAATAATCGATACATTTGAATAATAATCTCACCTATCGATGTATTAATAATGTTTGGTATCTCATAAATTCAAATATGAAATATTTATATAATGCAATAAGTTAATATAAGTTTTAAAAATGAAAAATTAACTGTTTTTATTTTAGTCAAATGAAAATGTCTATTTAAAATTTTATAATTAATATAATGATTTTAAAGAATATTTTTTTTGGGAAATATATTTATTAAATAATATTTTGTTTCATTATATTTATAATATAATTTTATGATACAATTATTTATTTTTCAAATTGTCGTAAAATCGATTATAATATTAAAATTGATTTCTTTTAATAAATGATGATTTTATTTGAAAATTATATTCATAATATTTTGAAAATTATTTTCTTAAAATGGAATCTATTTTTTTAAATACACACATCATAAAATGGTTATGGTTAATTTTTTGGATTTTTATTAAATAGATGAATTTTTGGGAATAGTGAAATACGGTAAATTACAACATTTAACATTATAAGTAAATAATTGATTTATTGAGTCATGGGTGATGTAGGGATGAGGTAATCACCCAATATGTAGAACATACATTATCTATTTACTATACATAGTCACAATAATCAACATTATTGATAATATTGTGCCAAAATAATAAATAACTGAATAAAATAATCAAAAAACACCTCTCTCGTCCCCTATAAATACCACACCTCACAACCTATTCTCCTCACACATAATATGATTTTTATATTTCTTATATTATTCCCAATTCCTCCACAAAATATATTACACATGTACTATATTTCTGTTCTCACCAAAATACAAAACATAAGTTCCTTGAGGTGGTTCTCAAGGAGACGACATTGATGAGGTAAAATCCTCCTTCTTTCTCCTTTAATTTCGTTTAATTTATTATCCTAACGTATCCTTTCTTTTCTAAAAAATCCTGAAAAATCTATTATCATATTTAAACAGTATTTTTATTATGTTAATTTATTATCTATCTCCAATTCTCTTATCTTTTACTTTTATTTTTAAAAATGAACATGCCGTATGTGATGTCACGATTCCCCGACTTTTTGGACAACAAGTTTTCATTTTCTACTATCACCTTAATGTCTAGCCATAAAATAATTATTATATTTAAATAAGATTTTAATATACATATAACAACTTCTATAATGATTTATAACTGATATATATGTATAATATTAAATAAAATGACACAAGTTCATGATGGTCTTAAAACCATAAAAGTAAATTAAGACCTTTTCATCAATAGTTTATCTAATTAATCATCCCCATACCAAACAAAAAAATGGTATATGAGATCATATAAACATATAAAATATAGTTAATGCTAAATAATTTCACTTCGTGTGAATTTATTCCCCTTTTTCAAGAACTCCCATATTTATACTCAAGGGAACCGACCATAAAAAAATGAAAAGAATGCTCACGGAACAAAAAAAAATTAAACAATCTAACTCCTTGAAATTGAAATAAATGATTTTTATAAAATTATAATAAAATTATATATATGTATAATATGTTTTCAATTACATTATTAATGAATAAAATTATATTATCCAGGACATTTAGTACAAGGGATGAACAATTTTAGATATAAGGTAAGTGTTTTTCGTTTCACTTTTACTTCAATGAGATATATTCCTTATTCATCCCTTATTTATCTTCTATGGTGGATGTATAATTCAATTTGATATATCATATCATGAATATATTTATCTTCATGGTATTAAATATTTAATTTCATGACCATTAATTTTATGGGGAATACAGTTCAACTAATTACAAAGTGCTAAGGTAATTCTTAACCCAATTACCATTATTTGGGTTAGGCTTCTGCTCAATTAATTATATGATGTTATGATTATGTATGAAATAAATTTTAATTATATTATGTGGTGTTTCCACATATTTTATGTGAATTTATATCTTACACACATAATCAATTAATTGAATTAACTCTCAAAACAATAATAAGACATTTGTAAATTTATAGTCCCACGTTTTTGGACTAGATGAAACTCTACTGTAATTTAACTTTTGCATTTTATTAGACAGTTATTTTTTAAAACTGAACTTCGAATCCTAACTCTAAGAGTTGGAATCTCTCAAATTGTCTTTTTTGGGCTTGGATAAATTCTCTAGAGATATGTCTGATATCTCGTTGAGTTTTGGGACCACCAGGCTTCAAAACCGTAAGGGTTGGTTGGTTTGATAAAGGTGTGAGGTTTTTTCATAAACCATGCGGCCATCTACTAAATACCACATAGTCTTATAAAAATGATTAGAGGTTGTAACTATGGATGCACATTATTTACTAAACCATTCATCTATCACACACTATTAGTGTCAAGAGTTATCACGAGGCACTATTCACTACACAATTGGGGCATAGTTTCCAATCCGTGTGGCCAGCCGATGTAGGGTGCCTCTGGTGCCCAATATAGGGTAGACAGTTGGAACACGTTTTGAAAAACAATTAATCCTAAACCATGCATTGATCGCTTATTTTAAAAATTGAGCAAATTTAATATAAATTAAAAAAACCTATGTCACTCCTCTCCTCATCCATGTGGCTCATGATGCACCCCCTAGGGTTCACCTTGGATGCGCGACACACCTCCTCCTGGCCTCCTCTCTGTATTCCATTTTCACCAGATCACTCATTGTTTCCACACAATCCTTATAGGTATGAACCATATATCATTATTTCTCTTTTCATAGGAAAGTAATTTCTCTCCTAGACAACAAACAAATTCAGCTGAAACACTAGTATTAGAGTTAAACCTAGTTTTTGTGTTTCTTCTGGTTCTAGGGTGTGTGAAAGGCTTCTTGGGACCTATTCTCGCATGTTATGGAATATGCAAGCAAAGGAAAAGTGGATTGGTTTGATTAATCATACCTTATTCACATTGAGGTAAATTTTACACCCACTATTTGGTTTCACCCAATTTAATTTGGGTCCTTTGGTGATTTAGCTCCTTAGTAATTGTTTGTAGAGTGTTTAATGACTCAATGAAGGCTTTAAGTCATATATATATGTATGTATATATATCTTACTTGTAAATATACCCTCATTATGAGGGGAATATATTCATTGTATTAAAGGATATATATATATATATAAGAATATATGTACATGAATGTGTGGAGCGATCTTCGTCAAAGTTGTTAAGTTCCAAACTGTTCGTCTTGGTCTACTTTTGAGGTAGGATCCCTTTCCTTTTCCATTAAATTTATAAATGAAATATTTTCCTACATAATTATTCTACAATAATTTGAATTTTGATTCTTCAATGAAACATTTATTTATGATAACTTGTTTATTTGATAAACAAACTCATGTTTTAATAATAAATCCCCTTCAATGGAGGTATACTGTCTTCTAAGCGAAAAAGTAATTATTATAATTTTTTCCTTAGTTACCGTACTTTGGTTGTATTTTATGATTTGATGTATTTTTGTGACATGGAATGTTTTAAACATGGCCTTTATTAAAATTATTAAATGGATTTTCCCAGGTAGTTGTTCTAAAATTCAATTCCCATAATCATGATTTTGATATTTGTATGTAAGTTTTATGATTTATAGCATTCTTTAGCAATTATAATTTTTAAATTTGTTTAGATAATATGAAAAATATATAAGTTGGATTATTATTGAAATTTATCATTAATATGGTAGTTAATTATGAGATTTAGGGGTTGTCCATTTAAATAATCAATTAGATGATTAATTTTTAGATTTGGGGATTTGTGATTTGGATAATTAATTGGGGGATTAATTTAAAGATATTGAGATAATTGGTTTGAGATAATTATTTGATGAATTAATTATGAGATATCATGATATTTGATATGAGATAATTAATTGTATATTAGTTAAGAGATATTAACATCATGGTATGAGATAATTAATGGTAGATTATTTATGAGATATTGAAATTGCGAGTATGATTAATTAATTGATTAATTAATTATTGGTTGTTGGGATATTTGTAAAGGTGTGATGTTCTTAATTATGTGTAATTAAATGGTGAATGGTAACATTGAAATTAGGCAAGGTATTTTGAATGGTAACATGATCATTTAATTATGTGTTATTATATGGTGAATGGTTACATGGACATTCCAACAAATATTATGAATGATAACATGATCATTCAATTATGTGTTCTTAGATGGTGAATGGTTACATGTACATTAGGCCATGTATTATGAATGGTAACATGATCATTCAATTTTGTGTTATTAAATGGTTAAAGGTAACATGGATATTCGACCAAGTATTATTAATGGTAACCTAATCATCCAATTATGTGTTATTAGAAAGTGGATAGTAACATGAACATTCATCAAATTATTATGAATGCTAAAATGTTCATCTAATTATGAGTTATTAAATATTGAATGATAAAATGTACATTCAGCTGATTATTATGAATGGTAACATGTTCATTCAATTATGTGTTATTAAAATAGTGACTTGTAACATGTACATACCGCTATGTATTATAAATGGTAACATGCTCATTTATTTATGTGGTTAAATATAGAGTATTAAATAATGTGATAAACAATTTATTTTTGCATTATACTTATTTATTATAGAACTACATACACTATTAATAGACTGGATTGTGCAAGACACAGTGTGTGCCAGCCTACTAATATTATTATATCACACCCTTCTCAGGCCTCCATTGCATTGGGGTACCCATGTAGACTATATATTTGTGGAAGCTGGGTTGATTTTTATTCCATAATATTTATACTGGAGGATTTATTAGAAAATTGATTTTATTGAGCTCAATATGTTCATGGAGATTTAATTTTGTTGTTTATGTTCTTTTCTTACATGAGTCGTGTATTGTAATATATTTTAAATCATGTTTTGTGTTTACTATTTTAACTTATTTATCAACATGTTTCATGGATTCGTTTTTCTAAACTGACATTTTCCACTTATATTTAGATTTAATAAACATCCCATATAACAACCCGTACATTAAATACCTAGATATTACTTCAAAATTGAAGATTAATCATTATACAATATAGCAAATCCATGATTGTACTTTATAGATGTAGTGTATTTAGTAACTCTAAAACATAATAAATTGGTCCATAAGATGTATTAATTGTATCCCACTTATTTTTGTCATAACTAGACCCCTTTTTGACTTATCTTACTTAATACCCTTCTTCACGACCTGGGGATAAGAAACATATGAAAGAGTGAGATAAAATTCTCAGTAAGGGTAAAAATGTGATATATCAAACATATCGTAATCATGAGACTTATGAACATAACATTTGAAAATCAAATCCTACATATAAAGATTGTGATATCATGAAATGGGATAAATTATAAAATTTCATATGAATCAATGAATATAATTTTGAAATTAACAACATAAGACCTGAAATTTTATGTCATCCACACAAGTATAGAAAATCATTTCATGATAGTCAATGATCATTTCCAAGACCATCATAGTGGAAAAAATCCATTACTGAATCAATTCAATCCTCGTTCTAGCCATGTACTACTGAACCAAGATCAATTTCCATTATGACCATGTCTATCTCATTAGGTATAAATCTTTACTCAATGTATTGAAGCGAGATATAGGTACCACCCATCTCAAAATGAAATTATTCTTATGTTTACCATAATAACTGCTGCAAATCATTTTTTTTTATTATCTAAAGGCCAGTTTAAGGGTTGTTGGTACCCAATACAAGAAATCACCGCTGCCAATTCACCTCATCAAAACATCCAGATCAAAATCAAATTCAAATTTCCAAAACAGAAATCAGGAGACAACTGTCTCAATCTGCGCACCTACCATCATACCATGCACCGAAACTCGGCCACGATCCAGAATCCATCATCACGCGCCACCATTCACAGTAGGACGCCGGCGGGACTATCCGCCATCGTTGTTTCCGAAGCATTGTCAGACCACCACCTTCATCACGTCTACTGTGGATACAAAAAATGATGCACGATCCACAGACTGCTTTGATACCAAATAGCTAACAAATTCATCTGCATCAACAGAAGTGCGGGTGAGCCCACCATTATCCATCATCACCACCGTCCACGATTGATAACCAAACAAACAAACCCTCCATGGATAAAAACAACCATGGAAAATCAGCATGCTAATACACCAAATCATCGAAGAAACCCTGCCGCACCCAAAGGCACACTCGAACTCCACAGCTACAGAAACCTGGAAAGGAGGACGAACCAAGGAGTGTGAATCCCGGTCAACATCGACCAGTACTAGATGACTTGAAATCATGTCGAGGTACCATCGCCGTTGAGGGGATCCAAGCAGGATTGATCCATAAACACCGCTCTGAGCTGGAGCCAGATAGAACCAAAACACAGAAGAACCCCCACCAGTTTGCAAAACAGGCGAACCACGGGAAGTGGGAGGTGCCATCGAGGGATAGGTAAACTCCACCAACAGTGGTGCTGCAAGAACAAAAATGGATCCTTTAAAATAAAAAACTTTAGATCGAACCCAAAACCTTAAAAAAAAATCACGAAAACGCGGAAATCCATAACCTCCCCCCTCCTAGCTGCTCCAGATCGATCGACGAGCCACACCAGAAGCGAAGCTGAAGCCATCTCCAAGTCGCGCCTTGTCACAGAGAACAAGAGTCCAACACTATGTTGGGCCACACCGATCCAAGCCAAAAATTCAATGCCACACCGAGTCATGTCATTGCTGAGGATGAAGCCATCAAAAAAGTCGCACCGAGCCAAGCGCCACCAATCCACTCTATCGATGATATGATCTGAGGAAAGTCGACGCCGAGATCGAGCTATGCTGGAGGAGGGAGGAAATCAAAACGAAGGAAAACCCTAGCTGCCGCGAGATGAAAAGAGACGCCGCTCAGAGTCCGAATCTTCTATGTATGTTTACCATAATAACATAAATCATTCATCATAACCAAAGGAATAAAATGGGATTCATTAAACATCATTCCACTATAACATAATCCTTGAAAAAAATTTATTTCATAAATTTAATTCCCTAATAAACACAATCAAACCATAAGAAAAATAATTATATTATACTTAAAACAAAAAACTATTAGATAATTTATTCTTATGTAGAAAATGATATTGATATAACACTTTAAATTTATTCTTGAGAAAAATATCCTTTCTTCTTTAAAAACATTTTCTATTATCAAAATGTCCTGCAATTTTAAAGAGAAATTAATTTATTTAAAAATAAACATGATATCATGTAATGGAAGATTCATGGAAAAAATGAAATTATAAAAATATAAAAATCCATTTATTCTTTATATGTTAAAAATTATATTCTTCTCATTATATTCGGAAAGTCCAAAGTACCTTGAATCGAATGAGACAAAAGATTCATTTCATACCATTTTTAAAAACTCAAAAATGGGTAAACATTACATTAATCAATAGTAGAAGGATGTGAAGAATATTTTATAATATATATTTATAACACATGGACATAGTTGATAAATTTACTCTAGTAAATACTTACATTTAAACAATCTCGGATAATATTGAGATTGCAAAATTATCTCTTATCTTAAGTCCAATTTCATTTATATGTACCAGAAAATTCTGTATAAAGATTTAAATAATTTCATTGAATTATTACGAAATTATAGTAATTTTTATGATAACGTATATGATCATATAATAATCCATTTTTTAATAAAATTTCATTATTACTCGTTATTCAGCTATTAACTACTTCATTTTCTTATGCATGTTTTTTCAGATAAGTTCTTGTTGATATACTTAGTTTATAGTTATATAATTTAGAGAATGAGATTAGTATAATATATATCATATTTTTTAATACAAATCCTTTTTATAATCATACTTTAAAGAGTATCTTGTAGAGTGAATCACGTCGCATCGTAGAGACGGTTGGTCATACGTACAAACGAGCGACGATATCGTTCCCATAATTGTTGAATGGTATTAAAGTGGATGGTGTATAATATTTCAAAAGAAATATAATGTTATAATAATAACATATAGCTGTTATTACCATCATTATACCCATCCACGTATGGTGGTGTTGAAAAAAATATTACAGCACCGCATGGAGACTGTAAGCCGTATGTACGCACGTGTGGTGATTTCATTTTTTGTAGGATGGATAGAAGGTGGAAGATTGGTGTATCATAATCATAAGAAATATATTTAAATAATTTATACTATATTTATTACATTATAATGAAAAAATTCATGATTAGGATGCATAAGAAGAAGGAAAATTTGAAAGAATGGTAGAGTAGATTACATCTTCTTCAACGTGCTCCCTCTAAATCTCCTCTTAAAGAACTATAGTTGGTATTTGAAGAATACGATAACCATTAAAATATAAATAGGTAATTTTATATGGGAAATTGGTAGGGTATGGATGATCTTGAAGGCTCAAAGTAAAGTGAAGAGGTGAGCTAGGAGGTGCCCATTTATAATTGAGATGAGGGGCACTTTTGGGATCTCAAAAAATATTAATTTATAATAAAATCAAACCCCCTAAAAATCTCCAAAATGCTCCAATTTTAAATATGAGATGATATAGGGTTTTAATATTATAAACCAGTAAATGGTAGACATGTTTTTCTATCAATTTTAACCTTCTCATTTTAATTAACACTTAGTTATTCTATATAATTGTTAACTAGGGTAACAAAAATTTCAATATTAAAAGGGTAAAATATTTAATAATTTGATGTCAATTAGACTATAAATAAATACCTTATAATACATTTGACCATATAATAATAATTATATATTTTTAAAAAATGTGTTATGATTTTTAAATAATTTAATAAAACATTTTTTTGATATATAATCTATAGTGTAAATTTTTCCATTATTCAATTCATTGATTTCTAAAAATATTAATATAACAAGATAAATTCAAAAAAAACTATTTTATTATAATTCTATGAGTTCTAGTTCTTCTGAAATATTATATATATATATAAATTTGCTAAAATTGTATTTATTTTAATATTTTTAATAAAATTTATTTGATATTTCCCTTGATAAAATAACTATTACAACAGTTTTGTGTAATTATTTAATATGCCTATTTGATAAATAAAACATAAAAAAAATACTATGATAAAGAAAATTCCTCTATATTTCAGAATAATACTTATAGTCTAATATATATAATGTAAAATCCTTCTTTAAAAATTTTATACTTAATAAAACATTAATGTGAATAGGTTCTTATCACTTTAAATAAAATAATATAATTTTCATAATTTCTTTTATAAGGCTGCAAGTGGTCAATAACTCATCCCATGGATGATTATGGTTTATATATACATGTATAATAATATTTGGTCTAGTATTTGATTTTTTTAATAGTAATTATAATTTTTATAATAATTATTTTATCGATTTCTCGTCCGTTAAATAATTTTTCCATCATTAAAGTATATGTCCTTAAAGTAATTATTTATTTCCTAAAAATTACAAATAAATTATTATGATAAATAAAATAAATTATCATGATAAATAGAAAATTTATCTTTAAAATTATTATTTAGAATCAGATTTATCATTTGTATAACCTTATATTAAAATTTATTTAGTTATTAAAATTTGTGTAAGACATTTTTATCTTTTCATTAAATTAAAAAAATTAATTGTTAGAATCTCATTGAAGTGTATTTAAAAGGAAAAAATTTGTAACCAAGGATTATTTAGGTCTAAACACACTCATCTAATGAGATTAGGATAGGTTTCATGTTAATTTCATAATATTATTATTACCCTTAATTACCAGATTTCCACTTTTACCATATTAAAAAATTACAGAATTTATTATTCATAATGACCAAATATAAAAGGAAGATATTTACATAATTTGGACCTAATGATTCAAAATATAGAACCCATTTTTCAAAATTCAAAGCACATAAGTATCAGAAATCAATTTGATAATAATCTCATTTTCAGAAAGAGAGAACAGATTTTAAAAGATAAAATATTACAAAATATTGAAATGTTTTTACATCTATATCCAATATAAAATTAATGATAATGATATAAATTATATTTAATGATAAAAACATATTGTATTTATAATTTAAAACCCTTAAATATATTAATTTAATCGTATAAATTATTTGGATGAAAAATTTGTTTTCAATTAAAATTTAGTGTACTTTTATTATTCATCCAAAACTGAAGTTATCAGAAAAATATAAAAAATGCATAATAAGTAAATTTTTATAACTCACATCAAAATAAAATATTTATGTTATCATATAAAAGTTATTAATGTGTCAAAATCTTAATTTAAAATGGGTTCACCATAATATGGAATAAAATTACAGTTTTGAAAAATATAGGTTTTTATACATCAAGTAGAGTTTGTTCATACCATATGAAAAAAATATGTTGGATTATTATCAAAAATATTTTATTAATTATATAAAATATATACAAAATTAATTTAATTTACTAATTGTAATTTAATAAATTTATTAATACAAATAATCAAATATAAAATTGATTAATAATTTTTATAAATATTTTGTAGCCGATGAATTCACCATACATTTTCATAGGTTAGTTTTCTTTATTACCGTTAACCTAACAGCTATAATAGAATGGTTATTTTATACTAATGGTGTCTTGTGGTTCATTTAAACACACGATTGTGTACAATCGTAGCTATTGAATAATTAAAATTATTTAATTAATATATTTCATAAAAACATCCATGTGTTACATTATAACCACATTAAACTTAATTTCACCATTAAAATTCAGCATTTGGAAACACAAAAGATTAGGATAACTCTCCCTCTTCATATCCTCAAGTTCCCACATAGCTTCCTCAAATTTGTGGTTCTTCCATTAAACATTAACCAAGCGAGTGGTTTTGTTTCGTAGAAATTTTTCACTATGATATTGAAACTATATCAATTATTATTCATATGAAATATCTTGCTCCAGTGGTATGACTTCCGAGTTTACTACAAGTGAAGGATCAAGTATATACTCTCTCAAGAGAGATACATGGAACACATCTTGAACTTGAGAGAGATTTGGTGGAATCTCAAATCAGTAAGCTACCTTCCCAACATGATCCTGAATTTCTAAAGGACCGATATACCAAGGGCTTATATTTCCATTCTGTCCAAATATATTTAATCTATTCCTAGGATATTTTCATAGAAATACATTATCAAACACTTCAAACATTAGTTCTTTTCATTGGTTTTCAGTGTAACTTTTTTTGTTGACTATGAGCTTATCTTATGTATTGTTGAATAAATATGACATTTTCTTGTATTTCATAAACCAGATTAGTCCTTAATATATTTCTTTACCCAAATTCATCCCATAATGTTCTATTTTTACACTTCTTTCTATAGAGGGATTCATAAGGATCCATTTGAATACTGGAGTGAAATCTATTATTGTAATAAAATTACACCAAAGGAAAGTATTGATTCCAACCACCATTGAAATCCATATAAAAAATTCTAAATATGTATTCTGGAGTTTTAATTTTCCACTTTGACTAACCGTCAGTCTCAGGATGATAAGAAGTTCTAAAACATAACACCCCATCCAGAGCCTGATTAAGAGTTTGCCAGAAATTCTATGTAATACTCAAATCCCGATCATATATAAAGGAAAGTGGTACTCCATGAAATCTTACTGCTTACATTACATATATCCTGGAAATATGATCAATAGAAAAATCATCTCTAATAGATATAAAGTGTGTTGAATTCATAAGATGATCAATTATAACCCATATTGCATTATGGCCTTTAGATATTTTGGGGTGTTCGATGACAAAACCCATAGTGATGTTTTCCAATTTTCATTCGGTTATGGGTAATGGTTGAAACATCCCCTTAGGATTATGTCTCTTATCCTTACCTTGCTATCAAACCTAGCACCAAGAGACATATTCAGAAACACATATTTTTTTCCATTCCTCTAGAAATGATCTTTTAGGACCCCATGCATTTTTTTCTTTCAAGACGAATAGAGAATAAAGAACTATGATCCTCTTCCAGTTGCTCCATCATTAATTCATGTATGGGAGGAATACAAACCTAGTTCATAGATCATAATATTCAATCAAAATAAAGGTTAAATTCAGGAAAATTTTTCACCCCCTTATGTATCTCAACATATTCCTTCGACACCACCTTAATCATTAATTTTATAGATTTTTGAACATTCATTTGATAAAGATAATATTTCTCCCCTTCCATTAAAATTTCAAAATCCATCCTTCTCAAATCTATATATATTGGATCTTTTGTGATCATCATCATGGAATGATAGCGTGGTCAATTCAACTCAAATAATTTCACACCTTATTTTCTATCCCAAGGGTGGTAATTTCTTCCTCAGTCATAATCTTTAATCAACAACGACCATCATCTTTGGTGCATATTTTAATCTGTTTGTGTGAAAATATACTTTAAAGTTTTTTGATCATTTTAAATATCACTCCTTTATCCACAAATATAACAACTCTATATATTTAATGAAACTATTACTGCAGCTAACTCCAAATCAAGAGTCGGTTAATTTTACTCATTAATTTTTAATTGTTTCGAGGCATAAGCTATCACCATAACATTTTTTGGAGGACACATCACATCCCCTTATTGTATTAATCATTGTATATCATAATCCTTTCTCCACTAAAAGGAATTGTGAGCATACGTTTACTGGCTAACCTTTTATTTAGCTCATTTAAATTATCTTCACATTCGTTCGACAACATGAAATTAACTCCTTTCTGAGTCAACTTGGTTAGTGGATTATATAATCATGAAAATATTTCAAAAATGTGGATAATATCTATACAAACCAAGAAAACTATAGATCTCAATTACCATTTTTCATCTTGACCAAATATCAATAACTTATATTTTCTTACATCCATGGATATCCCCTCACTTGAGATTATGTAACCCAAAAATGAAACATTATTAAGCCAAAATTCACACTTGGAAAATTTTTCATAAAGCTTCTCATTTCTCAGGGTCTTCGGTACAATTATCAATTAATCATCATATTCAACAATACTCTTTGAATATAAAATATATCATCTATATAGTCTACCACAAACTGGAAAGTTAGTCTCTAATGAATCTATTCATTAGATCCTTGATGATAGAAGGGGAACTAGTAATACCAAAAGGCATCACTATAAAGTCATAGTGACTATACCTTATATGAAATGTTTTCTTTGTTGTATCCTCCTTGACCATTATTTTATGATATCCTGAATGAAGGAAAATATTGTAATAGTATTAAGCTCTTCATAGTTGGTATAATAAGTCATCAATGTAGGGAAGATGATATTTTTTCTTGATAGTGATCTTTTTAAGTTCTCGATAATCAATTTAGAGTCTCATTGATTCATCATTTTTATTAAAAAATAGAACAAGTTCACCCTAAGGTGATTTACTAGGGTGTATGAATACATTTTCAAGATATAATTGGAGTTTATTTTTCAATTCCGGCAACTCGATTGGGTCCATTCTATAAGTTTTATTTGAAATATCCAAAACACCTGGATTGAGATATACTAAAATCTAAACCTCATGATTCATGGGAAGACCTAAAAATTCTTCTTGAAATACATTATCAAAATACCCTTCAATAGGTGTGTTCTTAATGGTGAGTTTCTCCCCATCTATTTTAGATAGATAACCTTCATTCATAATAATCAAGACCCATAAGAAGGAATAAATTTCCAATGGAAGGTCATATTCATCCATGTATTGATAGATGATTATAGATTGATCCAGAATATGAAATGTAACTTCACTTCCTTGAAAATTGATATGAGATTCATATATTGAAAGGCAATACCTTACAAGAATCACATAAACTTCCACTATAGGAAGTATAACAATATTTTTAGGAAGCACTTTCCCACAAACTTCATCATAAGAAGAATTGTTATCTTTTGATGTGATCATTGTCCCATTAGAAGTCATCAAAGCTAACTCAACATCTAATTGTTGAAGTAATATGGAGATTACCTTATGAAATTCTTTAGAAATAAAATAGTGGGTGGATCCATAATCAAATGAATCATTTTCTACATTAGAGTGGATGGTATGTGTACCTTTCACCACATCATTATTGTACACCACATCGCTGATAGTTATCGTATGTGACATGAATATGTCTTTGGCCTTAAGATTTTTTCAATGTTGGTAATCATTAATAACCCTTGTATTAGGGAATTTATTGGAATAATGTATCATTATATTAAACATGAAACATTTATGTGTAGGAGGTGTATTCTGTGAAAACCATTATTTATTCAGATTGGTAGACATATTTGTCCATCACTTTGGAATTCATCTACCAGATGACCTTCTTTTCCTCACATAAAAAATTTTCTAGTCCCTTTAATACAATTTTATTCATATTTAATTCCACACTTGGAGAATAAGGTAAAAAACATCTTATGTTCTGTGTTGTATTTAGATTTTCCCTTGAATTACAATGTTCTCTTTTTATCAAACACATAGCACTAATGGGTTACTATAATCTCCAAATCATCCTTGAGAGAACATAAAATTATTTTCGCATAGCTATTGATGTCCCTTATGACTAATTTCCTTTAGAGATTTTGTTTTAAGACACTAAATTACAGATCAACTTTACTCTCATGTTGGATAATAATTCAAAAAGTGTACTGTGCAAGCCTTGTAAAATTTACTTTGTAGGTATTATCAGATTCATTGTCCTTTTCATTAAGCTCAATGGAATCCTTCTCTTTCTTTTTGAGAACAATATAAGGAAGTTACTTATAGAAAAAATATGTTCTTAAACTTATTCCATTCCATACAATCAATTTCACCTCCTTTCCTTGTATTCATGATAATATTCCACCATTGATTAGCTTCACCTTCCAAATGATAGACAGATAAGATGACTTTATCATGTTTTGAACATTAGATAACTAAAAATATCTTTTCTGTAGCAATGATCCATAGTTGAACAACTATTGGATCAGAATATCCACTAAAAGAAGTTGGATGTTAAATTATGAAAGACTCAATAGAATTTTGATCCCTCCTTTGTTTTTTTGGATGTCCTACATGATTCATAGATTGAGAAAGTTTTTTTAGCATAGATATAAGATTTTTAATTTCATCTCCCATAAGATTTGGTTGATCATGAGGACAAACATTGATTTTTTTGTCACATTCTGCATTAACATGGTTTCTCTGGGTTCTAGTAATTGACTAAAAACAAGAAACATATTATAAGAAACTGTAATAATAATGGTAAAACCATAAAATCTATAATAAAATTTCAGTTTAAGACACATTAGATTTTTTCCAAGGATACTAATAATCATTTCTAAAACACTATGATTGTATCCTATTCTTTGGCGTATCCTTAGAGTTCTTCTTATGGGTTTCTCATCCTAGTTTCCAAAGTTTAACTATATCATTCCTCTGATACCAACTATTACACCCCATACATTACATACATAGATATCACATCAAAATTAAAGAATAATCATTAAAATAATATAAAAAAATCTTTGACAGGACCATATGTGTGTAGTCTCTTTAGAAATTGGGAAACATAAACAACTGGTTCATAAGACATCTTCATTTTCTCCCACTTATATCATCATTACTATAACCCTTTTTGACATATCTTATTTAATACCCTTCTTCATGACCTGGGGAAAAGAAACATATGAAAAAGTGAGCTCATATGATCAATAAGGGTAGATTAGGCAGATATCTATCATATCATAATCAAAGGCCATAAGAATATAACATTTGAAAATCTTATCCTGTAAATGAAAGATCGTGATATCGTGTAATGAGATAATTAATAATAGTTCATATGAATCAATGAACGTAATTAAAAAATTCCAAACATTAGAACTGAATTTTTTTGTCGTACACAAAAAAATATAAAATCATTTCATATTATTAAAGGGTCATTTATAACACCATCATAACAGACAAAGTCTATGACTGAACCGATTTCACTCCATGTTCAAACCCTATACTACTGAACTGAGATCATTTATTATTCCAGCTATGTATATATCATGATATATTAATATTTACACAATTCATTGAAGGGAGATATAGGTCCCACACACCTCATAATGAAATCATACTTACATGTACCATAATAACCTAAATCATTTATCATAATCCATGGAATAAAATGGGTTTCTTTAAACATAATTCTACTATAACATAATCCATATAAAATAAATTATTTTCATAAATATAATTCCCTCATAAACAAAATAAAAACATAGATAAAATAAGGATATTATACTTGAAACATTACCCTATTAAATAATTCCATCTTATATGGAGAATGATTTTCATACAACACTTCAAATAAATTCTGGACTAAACTATAATTTCTTCTTAAAATTTTTTTTTCTCAAAATTCCATGTAATTTTAAAAGAAAACATTTTATTTTAAAATAAACATAAAATTTTGTAAATTAATCATCATGGAAATAAGGTGTTATGAAAATGAAAAAATCTATTCATGTCGTATAAGTGAAAAAACATTCTTCCCATACATTTTTTGAAAAGTCAAAAGTTCCTCGTATCGAATTTGACAAAATATTACTTTCATACCATTTCATAAAAATTCACCAATAGGAAAAATTAAAATTAAAAAATACAGTAAGGATATGAATAATATTATAAAACATATATGTATAAAACATGAACATGTATGATGAATTTTCTCTAGTAAATAATTACATATAAAAAATATTATATAATATTGAGATTGTAAAATTATACCTTACCATTGGTCTAATTTCTTTTTATGTATCTCAAACTATTTTATAATGTTTTAAATAACATCATTGACATATTAAAGAATCTAGGGATTTTTATGACATCATATATGATCATATGATCATTCTTTTTTTAATAACATTTCATTATCACTCATTAATCAGGTATTAATTGGTTCATTATCTTATGTATGTTTTGTCAGATAACTTCTTGTTCCTATACATAGGTTATAATTATATAATTTACAGAATGATATTATCATAATATATGTAATATTTATTCTTTCAATCCATTTATATAATCATTATTTAATTAAGATCATGTATAATGAATCACATCACATAAGGAAGATGGTAAGTCGTACGTACGAATGAGTGGGGATATCATTCCCAAAATTTATGAATGGTATTGAGGGGGTCGGTGTATAATATTTCAGAATCAATATAATTTTATAATAATAATATATATTTATTATTTCTATCATTATTCCCATCCATGTAAGGTGGTGGTTAAAAAAAATATTACACCACGGCGTGGATACGGTAAGTCATACGTACACACGAGTGGTGATTTCATTTTTTCGGATGGATATAAGGTGTAAGATAGTTGTTTCATAATCATAATAACATGTTAGAATGTAAGTGATAATTTAGTTGATAATTTATATTTAAACAACTCATGTAGACAAATTAGAATAAGAAAGTATTTTTCAATGAATCGGTAGAGTATATTACCACTTCTTCAACATGCTCCCTCTAAATCTCCTCTTAAAGCACTAGTTTTGGTCTTTAAAAAGACCAGAACATCTAGAATATAACTTGGGGAATTGATAAGGGAAATGGGATGGTTATGGAAATGTATTAATCCTCAAATTTTGTTAAAGATGTGAAGTAGGAGGTTCCCTTTTATAATTTAAGTGAGGGGAACTTTTGGGATATCAAAAAATATTAATTTACAATAAAATGAAACCCCATCCAAAAACCACAAAAATGTCTAAATTTTTAATATGAAATGGGACAGGGTGGTAATATCATCAAAAAATAAATTTTAAAAAGTTTTTCTAAAATTTTAACCTTATCATTTTAATTAATACTTATTTATTCTATTTTATTTTTAACTAGGGTAATAAATATTTCAATATTAAAAGGGTGAAATACTTAATTATTTGATTAAAATAACACCATAAATAAATAAAATTGAATTTTTTAGACTATATAATTATAATTAAATATTTTTTAAAAAGGTTTTTAGATTTATAAATAATTTAATAAAACATTATTTTGATAAATAATCAATAGTGTCAATTTTTACACTATTCAATTCATTTGTTTCTAAAAATATTAAGATAACAAGTTAACATAAAAATAATATTTCATTGTATTTCTATGTTGTAAATTGAATCTTTAAAATTATTTAAACATATTAATTTGACCATATTATATTTATTTTAATATTGTCAATAACATTTATTTGATATTTCCATTAATAAAATAACCACTACAACGATTTTTGATTAATTATTTATAATGATTATTTGTTAATTAAAAATTAAAAATAAAATAATATGAAAAACATAAATCTACTATATTTCCAAATAATACTTATAATCAAATATGTCTTCTGTAGAATAAATAATGAGAAAATTTATACTCATTAAAACAAGAATGTGACAAGTTCATTATCACTTTAAATAAAATAATATAAGTGTCATAATCTCTTCTATGAGGATCCAAATGGGCAATAAATTAATCAATGTATGATTAGGGTTGATATATACACTACCAATAATATTTGGTCAACTGTTTGGGTCTTTTAATGTTTATTATCATTTTAAAAATAATGATTTTATTGATTTCTCATCAATTAAAAATTTTCTGCTTCATTAAAGTATAAGTCTTTAAGGTAATTTTTTATTTTTTAAAAATTAAAAATAAATTATCATGAAAAATAAAAAAATAGATTTTAAATGAATATATATAATATAATTTTTCATCTACAAAACCTTATATTAAAAAATATTTAGTTATTAAAATTTTATTAATACATATTTAAATTTTCATTAAATAAACTAAATTGAATGGATTGATCTCATCAAAGTGGATTCGAATGGAATCCATTTCAACACATGTATGATTTAGGTTTAAACACTCTAATAAATTGATATTGGTACAAGATTTAGGGTAATTTCATAGTATTATTTTTACTCGTAATTACCCGATTTTCTCTTTTAACATAGTAATAAAAAATTACTGAAGTTACTATTCCTAATGACAAAAAATAAAAGGAATCCATATACATATGTTGTACCTACTAATTCCAATTTTGGAATCAATATTTCGAAATTAAAATTATATAATTTTCATTAATTAATTTAAAATGAATCTTGTTGTTGGAAAGAGAGAATTAGTATTAAAAGTTAAAACACTAAAACAAATTGAAATGTTTTTTCATATAAATTCAATATAAATTTAATTCTAATGACATAAATTATATTTAATGATAAAAATATATTATATTTATACTTTAAAACAATTCAATATTATAATTTAACAATATAAATTATTTTGTTGATAAAATTTTATTTTCAATTAAAATATAGTGTATTTTTTCAATTCATCAAAACATTAATGTTATCATAAAAATATCAAAAATTCATCCAATGTAAATTTTTATATTTCTATTCCAAATAAAATGTTTATTTTGTCATATAAAAATTATTAATGTGTGGAAATATTAATTTAAAAGGGGTTCTCCTTTAAAAGGCAAAAAACTACTCTTTTAAAAAATATAGGTTTTAAAAAATCAAATAGAGTTTATTCATACTCTATGAAAAAAAATCTATTATAAGAATATAAAAACATATTTTATTAATAATATAAAATATATATTTAATTAATTTAATTTAATAAAAATAATTCACTCAATTTATTAATACAAAAATTACAAATATAAAATTGTTTTATATTTTTAATAAATAATTGGTAGCCAATGAATTCACCATACATTTTAATAACATAGATATATTTATTCCTTCTAACCTAACAGATAGTATAAAGTGGTTATTTTATACTAAGGGAGTCTTTCAGTTCGTTTAAACTCAAGATTGAATACAATGCATGCTATTAATGAATTAAAAGTATTTAAAGAAAACATTTCATAAAAACATTCGGGTGTTACATCCTCTTCTTTCAATTCTTGTTTATGATTTTTCTATCTATTTTTAATTGTTTATTATTGTATATACATCAATATATGAGGATACAATATACCCAAGGAAACACCCTAGGACCTCGTTTCTAGTCGGCATCCTCTATTGTTTGGGGATATGTGCATGAGGTTATGTAGTGACCGGTCTGGATACTTGTTTAGTGGTGAGTCAAATCAGGACATTAAAAGTGGAATCAGGGCCTTATTGTTCCTTTGACTTACTATTTTGGGCTAGTATAAAAGATACTAGAAATGTGTTTGTTCTTGGTAAATAACCATGCTTGGAACCGATCACCCAATGTATGAGAAATAACCAAGTGGATAGGATTGGGATTTTTTCTTATACTGTTCAATGTTATAGTTGATTTGATTTCACCTAGACTGATTAGTGTATTATGTTTCATTGATTATTGATTTATAATGTTTATGGTATTTTTACCATTTTCATGGTTCGGTAATGATGAATCATTGCATACATCATATTATGAATGTAGATAATTCACATGCCATGCATATTCCATGAAATGGATTAATATATGTTTGTTTTTTTCCTGGTTTTGATATTGTTCCTTGTGTGTTTTGTCAGGCTTCTATGTTTATAGCATGTTTTTATTTGTTACCATCTTGTGATAACATTATATATATATATATTGTTGTATGGGATAAATATAATAAGTTTCATTGGCTGAATTAAATGGTGGTGATCACGAAGGGAGCCAGTTTTCAATTACAAGGTGTATATGCACCTTATAATAGGGAAATGGTAACCCATGCAATTGAACCATCATTGAGATTTATATTTATATTCAGATACTTTTATAAAATGCATATATTTTCAAATTAAAATTCAAATGTGAATTGATTTTGATGAAATGGGAGCTAAATTCCACCTATAGAGTGTATGGGAACATTATGGATTCGTATATGACCACCCATATAACTAAAACATTATATAGAACAATGATTTTCTAAAATGGTTACAAGAGTGAATGATTTTTAATTTTATTCCGAAATGAATTTTTTAACTTGTAAATGAAAAACTCAACCCATGTAGTTCTATTGGGGCATGTATCTTATGAGATTACCCACTAGGGTTTTTGTAATTTTTATAACTAAGAAATTGCAGTTATTTTCTTTCAAAATGAGCCAGTTTGGCTTAGTGGGACCCTCGTAGGTCACCTTAGTTTTTAAAATAGGAATTTGATGATTAATTTCCTAATAAATACGGGAGGCCAATGAATATTTAATGTCAAAAAGGAAGTTTTATGAATCAATAATATTATTCTCGATGCATTATTTGAAATCATTTTAATGTTTAAAGGTTAAATTTGATCAATTTAAATACTTGAAAAATGGAACTTGAGGTGGTATCCTTTGTTAGAACCCTAATATAAGGGTAGTTAACTCTTTTCTTTGAGTATCCTTGGAACATAACCGTAAGTATTTTTCATAGTGTTATTTTAATTTTTCTAATGGTTTATATGATTGGATCATAAGCCTAGTGACTTCAGTCGGCATGACCTAATGGTAGGTTCAGCACTTATTCTTCTATAAGGGGATAGATTGTCATAGGTATCACCATTAAGGATTAATTATTTGTTAAATCATATGAGTTTTTTGGATTTTGGGGTCATTCGGGTGTCATTTCCCCTTGTTGGGCTCTTATCATCAAAATCAAACCCTTGTTCATATCTGTGGTCTTGTTTTATTGGCCTTTTTTATGGGTATGACCATCGATTAATGCTTTGTTTTATTAGGTTAGACATTCCCATGAAATGGTTAACCACTTAGTAGGTCATGTGAACCTCTCCTTTTCCTCAATGATGGATGAATCTTTACGTCATCATAGAGGTTAATGGGAGTGTGGTAAATGTGATTCTAGTTTACAACTTTAATATGATCCATATGATACTTGATTTTATTAGGTGGAGAGCCTATGGATAGTGTCATTTATTTTTTTGATCTCGGGGTAGTACTCATTGATATATATGGTACCCATCATGTTGTTACATTATTTAATGAACTGGTTCAGTTCAGTGAAATTTTGAGGCTTGTGTTGTTGAGGGTGTTCCCAAGTCTACTCCAAAGTAGAGTGTCCTACATGATAAAGAGTAAATTTCTTCCCAAGGCTCGGAAGGACCTTATTAAGACTCTGGTGATTTGACATTCAGGTTGGTTTGGTTTTGGTCCCATTGGAATTCCTTTAAGACTTTTGAGTTTTGTAATGTGTTAGTTCTTTTCTGAAAACACAATGTAGAAATGGATGGCTGGGTATCAAACCTCTAAGAAAAACCATTGGTCTGGTATGGACATTGGGGGTAATTCTTGAATGATCACAGAGTTCCTTGGATGTTGAAGGCATTGTGATTGGATAATGATGGTATATCAACAGGTGAATCCGAGAATTTTCCTTGAAGTTTGCCAGTTATAGTTTGATTATTCTTATTTCTAGTGGTTGTGTGTTTTAGAATGGAGCTATGTAATTTACCTTAGTGCATTCTATAAAGTGATAAGTGTTTCCCCTTTCTTTATGTTGTCCATTATGCTCTAAGAGTGTTTTGGTCTTACACCGCACTAAATCAATAAAAGTTTTTGGTCTTGTTTGTGTGGTTTTCTCAATGTTGTATACTGACGCATGGTTATTATATAGGCTTGGTTAGTCCTGATTGATACTTGGTTTCCCAAGTAGGAACCCCTTAGACAGACTCTTGGGAACCAGTTTCTTCCATTGACATGACCGTTAGAAGGATGCTGCTCTAGGATTAATCAATTGTTTGACGTGGATATCTTTTCCATGTACTAATGTATATTTTTTAAGTATGAAGTTGGAATACACTGTTTTAGTTCCTTGAACACCCGTTAAATAAACTATAGTTCCTCCAAAACATTATTTCAGTCTCAGGGGTTATTTTTATAAGAAATGTGATGATTCCAGAGGCTCTGGATCTGAGTTACTCCCCTTGTTCATGTTGTAGCATAGTTATTTAATTGTCAGGTGATTGTTTCACCAAGGAACATCACCAGAAGTTGGGTATGAGATTTGGTGAATGTCCTCATGGTAAATGAAATATTCTTTGGATTAATGTGTTATGGGTATGTTAAATTACAGTTGTCTTCTATGCTAGGAGTTTTGAGAATGGTAAGTCTGTCAGAGTGGCTCAACTCGTTATCCATTCTTCCAAAGTATACGGTTATTGAAGAAAATCTCTAGCACGTCTTTAAGTGGAGATGAATACAGTTTATCTCAGTCCGAGCCTTTCATGGATGTTCATCCCAAGATGGATTAATGTCAATACGGAATTGAACATTTTATCCATTTCAAATATCATATCCAGAGCATCATTAAAACACATAGGGGTGTTCCTTGTAATTAAATTCAAATAGTGGGGAAACCATGGTTAGGAATTGGCCTATTTCTAATGCTAACATCGAAGTTGGGGAGCACCATCAGCTAATGTTTAAGGAGACAAATATGTGATCATTTCTCATGATTAGAGGGCTCGGGTAAGATCCATTATGATGTTACACTTGGAAATCGATCATTGGATCAAGTTTTGATGGCTTAAGTGTCGTGTTCTCAAGAAATATATTGAGGAGAATTTGGAGTTTAAAAATTCTACAAGACTGTTTGAATGACACATTACATCCCTTGTAGGTTGGGTGATGTTTTTTTTGTTTCTGAAGGATTCTCTATGATTATATGTTTTATGGTGGGGATATTTTCGAGCCCTGTGAGTTTGGATAGGATGGAATTCTAGGGTAATTTCAACATTTCATTTACAGGATGGACCCTATCTAAAACTGAGTATTATAACTCCATTCTGAGATTTGTGACCTTTAAAAGTGATTTTTTTGGGGATGGATAAATTCCTGGGAGATACCATAGAGATCTCATTTAGTTTCATGATTTTCGAGCGTTGAAACATTAAGGTTTGGGTGGTATGACAATGGAGCATGATTTGTGTGAAACTATGCATCCATCTAAAGAAAATTGTGCATCCTTATTCAGATGGATGGAGGTTGTGTGCATGTGTTGCACATAGTTTACCAAAACATACACCTATCCCATATAGTTAGTGTCAAAAGGTTGTACTTGATCACTATTCACTACACAGTTTTCACACGGTTTCCAAACCGTGCAGCCATCCCTCGTGGGGTGGCTCAGGTGCCAAATAAAGGGTGCATAGTTTGATAAACCATGAAACCTAGACCATGTGTAGAGACCCTATTATAAATATTGAGTTAATTTTATTTAAAATACATTAAATTAAATTAAAAACATTTGTCACACCTCTCCTCCTCCATGTGGCTCACGACACAACAAAATGGGGGCCCCATGTTCCTGTGGCGCACCTCATTCTAACCCCCACCCCTTAAACTTTCGTTATCAACCAAATCTCTCTGCAATTTCCAATCAATCATTCGAGGTATGAATCATGGATCCTTTATTCTCCTTCATTGGGTAAATTTTTTCTCTCCATATTTCCCTAATATTTGGACAGAAACCCTAGGATTAGGGTTAACCCAGGTTTTTGTGTTTCTAACAATTTTAGTGCATGTGAAAGGCTTCTCAGGACTTATTCTTGTTTGTTCTGACATCACCGCAAAAGGATAAGTGGATTGGTTTGATTCATATTTTTTCTTTTCTTTGAGGTACGTTTTACTCCAATTTATTGGTCTTACACTATTTAATTTGGCTTTTTTGGTGATCTAGGGTCCCTAGTAATTTCTTATTTATCATTTGACAACTCTATTAAGTATTTCACTCATATACATAGGTATGTATATGTATTCCTTTTACATATTCCCTCATGGAGAGGTGATTATATTCATTTGATTATGGGGATATATATATATATATATGAATTTTTCTATGTGAAAGTGTGGAGATATATTCATCAAAGTCATCAAGTTCCAAAGTGTTTGGCGTGGTCATCTTTTGAGGTAGGATATCATTCATTTTCCATTAAATTTATTAATTCATTAGTTTCTGACTTTATTGTTATTTTATAAATTTAATTTTTATTTTTGAATGAAATTCATAGTTATGATAACTTGATTTTTTTGATAAACAAATTCATTTTTTTATAGTAAAACCCTTTTAACAGAGGTTCCTTGGCTTCTAAGATAAAAAGTAGTGATTTTAATTTTATAATTGGTTTCCTTGATTGGGTTTTATTTATGATTTTATATCTACATGGGATATGTTGTGTTTTTAACATGGCCTTCATTAAAAATATTAAATGGATTTTCCCATGAATGTGGTCTAATATTCAATTCCCATAGTCGATATTTTGATACATGTATGCAAGTTTTAGTATTGCTAGCTTTCTTTAAATATTCAAATTCATAAATTGGGTTACATAATATAAAAAATTGATTAACTAAATTGTTTATGAAATTAAATATTAATTTGGGATTTAATTACGAGATTTATGGGATTCCCATTTAGATAATTAATTTTAGGATTATTTCTGAGATTTAGGGATTTTTTATTTAGATACTCGATCTGGGGATTAATTACCAGATATTGAGATTATTTGTTTGAGATAATTTATTTATGAGTTAATTATGAGATATAAACATATATGATTTAATATAATTAATGGAAGAATAATTATAATATATTCATGTCATGATATGATATAATTAATGGTGTATTAATTATGAGATATTGAAATTTTTAGTATGATTAATTAATTGATAATTTAATTAATGGTTTTTGAGATATGTTTAATGGTGTGATGTTGTTAGTTATGTGTTATCTAATGGTGAATGGTAACATGTATATTCTTCCAAGTATTATGAATGGTAACACGATCATTCAATTATGTGTTATAAGATGGTTAATGGTAACAAGGACATTCAGCCAAGTATTATGAATGGTAACGTGCTCACATAATTATGTGTTATTAGATGGTGAATGGTAACACAGAAATTATTCCAATTATTATGAATGGTAAAATTTTCATTCAATTACATGGTATTAAATAGGGAATGGTAACTATAACTTTGGCCATGTATTATAAATGGAAGCATTTTCATTCAATTATGTGTTATTAAAAATCTGAATGGTAACATGGACATTCGGTCAAGTATTATGAATGGTAACACGCTCATTCAATTATGTGGTTAAATAAAAAATATTAAATAATGTGGAAAAAAATTTATTTATGCATTAGAATTATTTCTTTATAGAACTTCATACACTATTAACATATACGAACTGGGCTAAACTCCATGGATTCCATCCTACTGATATTTTAATCTAACACCCTACTCGGGGACCATTATACTGGCCTAACTGAGTAGACCTTATATTTTCAGGAACTTGGTTGATTTATAATATTTTATTTATTCTACCTTACGAGTTAGTATCATAGTACTTAGCCAGAGCTCATGTTTTTTGTGGAGATAACCATGGGATTTTTAGTTCTTTTCCTACATGAGTCATGTATTATATTATATTTTAAAGCATGTTGTATTACTTTTTTATCTTATTTACCATCATTTTTCTTGAAAACTTTTTATAAATTGGTGTCAGCCACTTATATTCAGTTATAACCTACTTCTGTTGTTTTATGTTCTTGTTTATGCTTCCACTATCTATTTTATATTGTTTATTACTATACATACTCTGGTCTATGAGGGCATTGTCTACCCATGGACACAACCTTGGACATCGGTGCTAGTCAGAAGCATTTGGAATTTGGGGATATTCTCTTGAGGTCATGTGTTGACCAGTCTGGCTACCGATTTAGTGGTGAGTTGGGCCAATATGTTATAGTAAATGGCTTTCTTTTCATAATACTCTTTTAAATTTTTCATTTTAAAATTTTAAAATGAATTTTTGAAAAAAAAATTATAACTGTATAAGAGGATTTTCTTATTTCATGAAGTCTTAATTTTTTAAGATTTCATTACAAGATTACAAGGTTATTTTCAATGAAAATATTTTATATTAATATTTCACATTTTTAAATAATAAGCGATTTCATTGCTAAAAATGGTTTTTTCTTCAAGAATTTGTTACTCATCTTATTAATGTATCTATGTCAAAATACTTTGTTGAATCTTATTCTTAATTGTGTGTTATATCTTATGATACCATTTACCATATTTAATTGAATGGATAATAATTAGTTAATTCGGTATATACTATTTTCATACCATTCAGCGTATTTCTCTAGATAGATTATGCTTACTCTTATAGAATGATAAAAGTATTTACATTTTGTATTCTAGTTTTAATATTAATTTTTATGTTGATTATGTTTCACCTGTTTCATATTAGGAAAGCATTGGACTTAGTAACTGATGGGTAGGGCTCGTTATATCCTCTTTATGCATCGGTAGATCTTAGGAGACAAACTAGACCATGTTTTGGAAAAGGACTTACCTATTTATGTAGAATTCTAGTTTGAGGCATTTATGGTATGTTTTATATGTCCATCATTATTCATTCCCTTTTTATGAAATTAGTTATTCTAAATTCAGGTGATTATTCGACTAGGATAATTTTTATGATTAGGTTTCATTATTAATTTATTATTTATATAGAATTATTTTATTGTATTTTATTCCTTCAATATTATTCACAAGAATGTGATCTAACAGAATGTTTTTTTAGTTATTAAATTTTCCTTATTGTTTATTTTTTTTATGATAGCTTCAGTTTTTTATGAGTTTTCATTCAGTTCCATGCTACTATTTTTAAATTATTCCCTTGAAGAGTCCTGGGAAAAAACTATAGATGGTTTGTCTTTGAGGTTTCTTCCATGGTTTTTTTAGTAAAGTTCAATTTTTTGAATCGGTGTTGGTCATTTTTTAACGGTTCATACATGTAAACATTTAGTTCTATTTGGTCTTTTAGGAAATTCTAATTAATTTTTTCTTTGTGTATTCTCATCGATGACTCTCAATGACTCTAGATCGAGTTGTAGAGATGGATCCCTTCAAATCATTGGGCCACAGTCATGTCTTCTTGGGTGGTCTTCCACCTTCATCTGGTGAAATATAGAATTCACTTGTTAGCAGTTGGATTACAACCAAATGTTTCATTTTTCATGTCTTCTTCGCTCAAAAAAATGTTTTTTTGTATCTCGCACTACCGAGAGAGGAAATTTTAGTTTAATATTGTCATATCCTAACTGTGTGGTTGTATATTCTTCAAGACATCATGTCTCTCCCCATATTCCATGAAGAAGAAAATTTTCATGTAGTAAAGGAGATGATAAGTTTGGTGGATGTTGACCCAACATGTTTTCGATGATGTTAGAGTGGATCATTTTTATGTCTCCCCTTGATGTGGATTTTTGTTTTTGAAAATTATTATTGGGAAATCTTGGTGGCCAATTTTTTTTGGAATTTATTTTTAGTTCCTAGGGGATGATAAATATTTAATATTTATCCTTCTGTTGGAATAATTTTCGTTTTAGGTTATTAATATTTATATATGATCTACCTTAGGGAAATATAATTCTTAATCTACTTTGGTTCCTGATTTGAGATCCCTTGGTTGGGTACCCCACATTTTGGGGTTAGTGCTATCATGATTTACATTTTCTTAAATGGTGGGGAGAACCACTACAAGTCTCTTTGATGACTTCTTTTAATATTGTTGGGTGTGACATAGGATGTTATGTGTTCACACATGTTTTAGAGGATTTCTATAGATTTTGAGTTGTTTTGGATTGAAAAATTATGGGTTTTCCAAAAAAACTAAAATGTTGGGGAGAAAATTATTGTAAAAAGATTTAGGAGAACCTAGTTTGCTAATTGTTGTGTTTACTCTTTGTGAATTTTAAAAATTTTCACCAGTGTTCTTTTTTTTCACCTCACCTAACCCCATTCATAGCAGTTGGTTGTCCTAGATAGTGGTTCATCTAAATAATTCTCATGGATTTCTTGAAAAACCATGATGAGAACCTTTCATTATTTCTATGTTAGTGGTTGGGGTGTTCCACATATAGTTTTGTTTTGAAAAAGTGTGTTTCATGTCCAAGACCTTTCATTTATTGATTAGTTTCCTTTTGTCTCGTCAGCTTCTTATGAGGTTTTTGAGAAGGTTCATTGAGGTTGTTTTTACCATCTTTTTAGGATCATTGAGATTTATATTTTATTTGTAATGTGAGTTTTCAATTCTTGGTCGATAGGTCGTCAGGGTTTTGATTTGATTTCATGTCTATATCTCTGTAATTTTAGTTTTTTTGGGACCTTTTGTGGGAATAAAGTGTTAATAGTGGAGAGAATTATCCCACATCGACCTGAAAATTCTCTATTAGTTTTATTTATTTTTGTTCAATTCATTGTAACATAGTTATTGCATGTGGTTTCCCCAAAACATATATTTTTTGTAGAGATATTGGGGAGATCAGAGTAGGCACATAATTAGAGGAAATGTGTGCCAACCTAAGGAAAACCATGCAGCCTAGATAGTAGCTATGTTCAGGCCACATGGTCAGGTATTCAACTTTGTACCAGACTATATAGCCCGAACAGTACCAAAAAGAGGTCACAACAATGTTTTCACATGGTCTTGTCGACTATGCGGCCAAGCTATGTTGCCTTATAGGTCTATAAAAAATGTTTTAATGTTTATATAATTAAATTTATAATTATTATTAATGATATTATTATTATTAATATTATTATTACTATCATTATTATTATCATTATAATTTTTTATAATAATAAGATTATTATTATTGTGAAATATTTTTTTAAACCAAATACATTTTCTTCTCCCCCCTACCATATGTGTGAACCCCCCAATCCCCAAGTTCATTCGACCCAAACCTAAAGGGTCTCTCTCACAGTCCACTACCACCTATCCTCTCCTAGTTTTTAGATGTTTGTTTCTCAATCTTGTGTGCGATCAACACTGGTATGCCTCTTCTCTTCTCATCTTCCTTATACTATTCCTAATTCATGGATTTCATTCTCCTCTTATTGGTCCATGTGACCCATCCAGACCCCATCCCAATGTTGGGTATTTTTATTATTGATTCATGGTTCATATGGATCATGGGGTCAGATTAAGGAATTTTCTAACTGTAGTTGTTGAAGAAAATGGATTCTCTATTTTTCCATGTAGGTTGTCTTCAATATTAATTATTTTGAACAATTTTAATTTAGGATTTTGTGATATTTAGTTGTATTTTTATTATATATGGTGTCATTTTTTTGTTAAGGTGACATGCATGTGAATGCATAGGTTAGAGAATAAATATATAATCCTTCTCTATATTCCCTCATGGTAAGGGGAATACGTGTATTGGGTCATAGGGTATATATATGTGTGTTTAAGTGAATATATATATGTATGTGAGTGTATGTGAAGTGGATTAAAATTTCCATCATCAAAATAATAATGTGTTTGTGGTATGTTCTCTTTGTTTAATCCTATAAAATTGAGATCTGGGAATGAATGGTATTTTTGAAAAAAAAATCCCATTCATAGGCAATTTATATTCTATATAATTGGGTTTGGATCATGGAATGTGACTTTTAACATGTTTCTTGATAGTACATAAGCATCTTGTAAGGATATTTCTTGTTAATTCACGATTTAAATATATTTTCTTGAAATATAATTTATTTTAACTGTCCAATTGGTTTCCTAAATGATTTCTATCAATAAATTGGTGTTTCCCATATGTGTTTCTTAAAATGAAAATAATTCTTTTTAAATGGTGAGTCCTAGATGGCACTTGAAATGTTTTATAAAAAGGAAAATACCTCCTAAGGAATTTACATTCAATTAAAAATCTGATGTTTGTGGTAGATGTGTGGTTTTAGATATGATCTTGGTAAAGAGGATTGTGCTTGGTTTTAATGAATTCAAAAGGGGATGCTCTTGAGGAGGGAGATCATGGGTGAGAAGTTTTTTGGGTTTTCGGTAATAAATATGATATATATATATATCTGTGTGTGTTTGTGTGTTCTAGATTAATAAAAACTCATATCTAATTGGGAGTGGCACATTTAAATTCTGGGTATATATGTAAGTAGACCGAGTCTAGTGTGCTAGGTGACTCATCAAGGCTGAGGACATGTCTCCCTAGCAGTATTATGTCATAAAACTACCGAAACATTTATGATATGGATTGGTTGGATCGATCAAGACACATGCCATCACATCTAGGATTTGATCATTGAGAGTAAGAGAACATTATGGCCCCTCTATCATTAGTTATAAATTTTCTGTATGGTGATTCCACTCTATTATTCAAGTTTTCATAGTAAAATTTTAAAATGATCTATTTCTTAGTTCTATTCCTTTTCTAAAATAATAAAAAAATTGTATATATTTTCTATATTGTTTTAAATATATTTAGACCCATATTTTATAGTATGTTTTTGGAACTATTGCAAAAATATAATAGAAAATAGAATTACTTAAAAATGGAAAATTTATAAATGTTATGGAATGAGTGGAAAAATATACTTTCTATATATTTTATTATCAAACTATCATGACTTGGATTTATTTTTAAAGGTAATTCATGGGGAATATATTTTTCGGGAACACCTAAATAGTTTTAGTACTCATGCCTATAGTTCTATAATTTTTTTATCTTATGATGTGTCTTCCATCTCGATTACAATCACCATGGATAAAATCTAATACAGTGGCTAATGGTGACTTGTGTGGTCACATAGAGGTATTTCATATTTTATTTCTTTCAACTACTAGTATTTTTTAATTATTTAGATTATATTTCATTATTTTTCTATGATTCATGGGTTAAAACATTCCAAACTGAGTATATTTGATTCCAAAAACTATTTTCCATCATGTGAGGATCATGAACACCTCTCAGACCTTTTCACTGTCTAGTTTGGGAGATTGGTTCAAGGATGACCTAGGTTGGCTCGGGAAAATTCAAAACTATCTGAATCCCTCACTATCAAGTGGTTATAAGTGAATTTTAACCAATTCTATAATTGGGGTATATCATCTCAATTTTTTTCTTTGGGACACATTATATATTCACTGCCTATTTAATTTTTTGTGGTCAATACATTTCTATGAAATAATTTTACAATTATACCCAAGGTATTCAAGGTATTTTAATGTCTTTATTATTATCCATCCCACATATTCCTCTGATTCAAGGGTAACCAAAACCATTATAATATTCAATATTTTCCGTAGTGTAAAACCATCCTATTTTTTGGTAAGGGAAATGTATGTATACTTTACAATAAAATACATCCCTATATAGAAACTAGAAAGTGGAAGTGGAAATGGAATAGATGCACCTTTGGGGGAATCACCACAAAAATGATTGGTTTAGAATTGAATCAATTATTACCATAATTCATGTTGAATAGGAATGAGACTTCACACCTAGATACAGACTTCTGAGGGCTATTATTTGTAATATTCACATGTGAATTACAAACCAAAATTAATGATTTTTCCTACCAATATTCTGATCTCCTACAAATTCATACCATTGAATCTTATTAAAATATTCCATGGATATCCCCACACATTTAAATTGCCCTGGCCATTATATTTATTTTATAATGGTACTTCATGTTACATTGAATATATCATATGGATTCTATGTTTATTTAGGAATATTCCCCTAGGAATCCACATTATTCTATTCAATGGGGAAGTATTTGATTTATGTATCTCTTGTTACATAGATATCCATGTATTCTGTCAGTAAGAGGTTACTTAGGTAATTGTTTGAAAATCCTTTTTAATATTTATGGAGAATGAAATAGACTTATTGTGGTGGTGGGTGGGACATAGATTTATATAGTCCCTTGACGCACTGAGAGGGATTATCAGATAAAATCAGTTAGATTATGGTGTATACCTCTTCCCATAACATGAGAGTGACTTGGAATAGGTCCTTGATGATATTTCTTTCAATATATACATAATGTATTCCTTTCATATTTGATAAATGTTTTTTGTTAACCATGTTTTGGTTTATTTTCATGGAAATAGAATTCCCTCTTATTAAGTTAATAATGGATTCCTGTTTTTCAATTATTTTAATAAAATCACTTATGCCATGTTTAGGTTATGAATTATTCCTCAGTATCCTACTCCTTACTGAGAATATAAGAACAATCTATTAGGATTCATTTACCTTGGAAAATAAAAGATAACTATGTGTAATTTTCAATAATATAATTCAACGGATAATCATGTTTTGTCAATGTTTCCATATTGTATCTTATGTTTTAAAATGTTATATATGTTTGTATCTATTTTTCCAGGACTTCTATGTTTTTGGATCTAAATAAAACTCTAGAAATATATACCAATAATATAATATAACTATAAATTTTAGATTTATAATGAACATGTTTTTTCAGTTGGTATTATATAATTTTTAATAGGAACTTTGGGGACTAGATTTAGAGGATCCTAGTGAGATAGAAATTGTACTATAGAAATCACCAAATATTTATATGGGACACTCTTGAAAAAATTAATGGATTTATATTTTATTGGAAAATATCATGAGTTAATTATGTCAATTTCATTTTTGAAATATGGAGACAAATGGGTGGAATGGGAGTAGTATCAACACTCATAGTAAATGTGGTGATATTCCCCAATAAATATATAATAAATCTTGAGGTGAGGTTAATCAATTTATAAACATATTAGGGAATCTGTCCCATGTTATAATAAATAATCTTACCGATATTGATAATCTTATTGATTTGTATCGTGGTGTTACTATGTTAGAATATTTCATGTGATATTAACCATCAATACTTAGTATAAATTATAATAAATTAGTATACCAAAAAATCGATCAAGTACCTATAGAATATTTTTCTCTCATTGGGATATAGTAAAAAGAAAAAAATAATTATGGAGTTCTATTGTATAAATGGAGATATTGACATGTGGTTGTTAGTTATTAAAAATACTAAAGAGGAAGATAATATAATGCTCGTGGAATGGGGAAATATTAAATATGTATTCTACGAAAAATACATTCCTCATGATAAAAGTGAATAAATGGAAATGAAATTCATTATACTTAGTCAAATATAGGAGGAAAATGTTGTTGAGTGTATGGAAATATTTTTATTTTTTATAAACATGCTTTGAACTATGTAGATAGGCCATAATTAATGATTAATTATTTCTTTGATGGTTTAAAGTTGATCCTTCAAAGGGTGTTGGTATCTAAAACCATTTCCTTATATGAAGATATATTATTGTTCATCATTAAGATAGAAAATGATTCCTCCAGGATGTATATGATCAAGTTAAATTTGGAGAAGAATATCTCAGTTGAGCATTATGTGAATAAAAATAAGGTGAATTAGAGGAATTGAAGTATAGTATTTCCCACATGTCGTAACTATGGTAAGAAACATCTCAGGGAATATATAAAAATAATATGAGTTTCTAATAATTATAAATAAAATGGGCACAAATCACAATAATTATTGGGAATGTTATAATCTATTAATGATCAATGATATAACTCTATATATGGTACATTATGTGAACAAATTACCCAAACGACAATTAAATTTACCTCAAAAAATGATAGGGGGTATATTTCATTCTTAATAGATAAATACAAAAGAATTTTATGTTCTTAATGATTTGGTGGTAGGTACTTTGATAATTGCATCAAAGTTCGCCAATGATTTATTTTATTTTGGATAATTGTACCTTTTCAAAATGATACATTTTTTCCAAAAACATTAGATACATTCCTACCACTATAGTAAGGGAGTTATCTGTTATGAAACCAAGTGGGAATCAGATTTCAACAATGTAATGTTATAAATTTCCAATTATGACGCTTGGGAATACATTAGTTGAAAATATGGTTATTGTACCCATGGTTGACTTTGAAATTATCCATTATATGGATTGGATTTCAATTTTTTGTGGAAAATGTATCCCCAAATTAAGGATATTACAATATATGAAGCTGAGGTGGAATCTCTTGTCTTCATTTGGGAAAATTCATCATCAAAGTAATGTCCAGATCCACCAATAATAACGCTCTATAATGTAATTATGGGAAGAGAGAAATATCAAGTGTCATATATGGATAATGAATATATCATAGGAATATAGGATATACCTATGGATAGAAATCATTGATTATTTTCTAAAATAATGACCTAGTTATCCACCAGAGCATGAGGTTGGTTTCTCCATTGAACTCATTCCTCATTGTTGACCTATATCTAAAACATTATAATGAATAATTCTAGTGGAGTTTGTGGTGTTGAATAAAAAGATATAGGAATTATGTGATATTGGATTTATATGCCTTAGTATTTCACCATTTTAATCCCATGATTTATTCATGAAACAAAAGTATTTATCTATGCGATTGTGCCTTGATTATATGGAGATAAATTCTATTACTATAAATAATATTTATCCATTACCATGAGTTTATGACTAATTTGATCAATTTAAAGGAGCCCAATACTTTTAAAAGAAATATATTCATGTTTTTTATCACTAGATATTGGTGAATAAGGATGATATACCAAATATGGTGTTTTTAATGTGTTATAGACATCGTGATTTTACACTGATTATTTTTGGAATGTCAAATACACCTTATATCTTTATATATATCATGAATAAATTATTCATGTATTTTAATCATAATATTGGGGTTTTATTTATTGATTATAACATGATATAATCTATGATATTTTAATAGCATGTGATTCATCTATAAATAATACTGGAGTCCCATACAAAACTATGCTATATAGAAAATACAGTAATTATGTATTTTGTCCCAATTAGGTTTCTTTGCATGGACATATTGTATCCATTGATGTAATATATCATTAAATTTCTATGAAAAAGGTATTCGTATAATGTCTCACTCTAAAAAAATAACCACAGTTTAAATATTCATGGGTTTAGTGTGTTACATTCAAGGGTTTATCAAACATTTCACCCAGTTGGCCAACACATTATCCCAGATAACATGAATAGGGTTTTAATTCAAATGGTTAAGAGAATGTGTGGAATGTTTTCAAGAGATAAAGAAGACATTGAATGATATCTTCATAATATTAGTATTATTAGTTATTGAATTGTTCATAATATATATGTATTCATAAAAAAATTAACTTGGTTTTATCCTTATGTAGAATGATAGGGTGATTTCCTATGAATCATCGTTATTTAAAATCCTTGAGAAAAACTATCCAACTCATGACCTTTAGTTGGAAGCGATAATCATTTCTTTGAAAATTTAGAGATAACAACTCTATGAAAAAATATGAAATATATATATATGCACCAAAACCGGATTAAGTATATTTTCTGTCATATGGATCTCAAAATGAAGAAATGAAAATAGTTGGAACTTCTCAAGGACTATGATTTTTTATGCACTACCACCCTATAATGGAAAAAAAATTGGTCGATGCATTGAGTTGGAAGGACCATAGAGTTTAGTACATCATATGTATTAACATGTATCTAATAAAACTATCCAGTAAAGATGGATATAATGATTTTTATGTAAGGGGATTCATCCTTAATTCAAAATAAATTTAAAACCATACTAACAAAAAAATATAGAGAATTCCCTAATGAATTAAAAGAACAAAAAAATGGAAGAATAAAGTATTAAATTATGGGAAATTGATAGACTTCATCTGTAGAGATGTAGAGTTGGTGTTTGGTAAGATTTTATGTGTTATGTCTATACCAATGATAATGAGGGAAATGCTAGAAAAATAAAATGGATTAGATTTACCAATATAACCTGATAACCAAATGATATATATGAATTTAATAGAACTTTTTTAGTTGTAAGGTATAAATAATGAAATTTTGGACAATGTTTCTAGACGCTTGGTATTATAATATGTAAAGTATGAAATAAATCATCCTATTAGAGTCATGAAACCATTACCTATACCTATATGAAAGAGGGACAATGTCACAATGGAAATTATCATTGGACTACAAAATACTCCAATGAAGAACGATTTTATATGGGTTATCATTTAAAATGTGGCTAATTGTTATTATTATATGGAAATAAGTGGAGTTTTACCCTATGATAACCTTTACCACCTTTGTATCAAATAAATTATAACACTTCATGGGGAATATCTATCGATTGTATATGACCATGAACCTCAGTTCACATTTAAATTCTAGAATATACTTCCAAGGGAAATCAATACAGAGATATATTTAAGCACCACCAACAATTCCCTGACTAATAAGTGATCTGAAAGGAATGTTCAGATATTGAAAACATTTTTATATCATATTCTAATATATTCAAATGTAAGTGAGATTAGTATATAAGTTTAGTAATATATGAGAATAATAATAAATTCCATTCAACTGTCCATATGAAACAATAAAATGAATTTTATATAAATAGGTGTCAATCTCAAATATATTTCAAATAATTTTTTGAAATAAATCTAGTTTTTCTAGATCTTATAGAGGGTATGATTGTTAAATTAGCGCCTATTTATGATTATATTAAACTATCCTAGTGGAGGAAAAAGTTATATATTGATAATTAAAGGAAAGATGTGGAATTTGATGTTATATATCATGTATTGTTAAGTGATTCTCTATTTATGGGAGTTTTATGATTTCATTTAGGGGAAAATTAATCACTATGATTTTTTGGGATTTTGAAATACAATAATGAATTAATGTTTTAACTTATAGATTGTTTATGATGCCCAACCTTTATAAAGAATCCAAAATATTTCATTATTCTTTATTTATGAAATTCATTCCATATATAATGCATGTGATTATTTTTTTTCTAATAGAGTATAACATCGACTTGACGAATAATGAGGAGCTTATATAGATTCTAGACATAATAGAAGAGATATTGTTGAATTGTAAAATTCAAGAGGGGAATTTTCTATGGAGAAATCACAAACTAGAGGAGGAAACCAATGAGAATAAAGAATATATGGGGAACCAATATAAAAAAATTAGTAGTTTATTTATGAACCAATTTTGAGGATGAAATTATTTAAGGTGGGATAATGTAGTACCAGAGAACCTACTATAATAGGTGTACATCATATCTTGGACAATAACACTCTAAAAAGACATTATTCTAGAAAATAGTTAAAATTAAAATTTTATAATTTGAAATTAATAAATTTAACATCTTTTTTTTAATTCATAATATTAAAATTACATAGTATGAATTTTTTAATTTTGTCTTAAAAGTGTAGTTTTTAGTCAAAAATATAGTTTTCATGAAACTTGTAATTTTTATGAAGTTTTCATTTTATAATAATGAAATAGAAGTTTGAGTAACATATTAAGTAATAAATTTGAATTTAAGGAATAAAAATATTCAATTCAAAATATTATTTGAACTTATAAATCCAAAGTACAACATTTTTAGAAAAAATTAAAATGGTTATTTAATAATAATTATTTTCCTTATTTTCTTTAAATCAAGTATTTTCAATGGATATTTGATTTTTTAATGCCATTAAATCCTTATATTTTTTTATTTCATAAGAAATAATTATTTTCTTTAAAATATGTATCCTAAATAAATTATCATTTATTTAAATTTAAATCTTTAAAACATTATTTTTCGAAAAACCCCTTTTACTCGATTAAGTGTGTTTATTTTAAAATATTTTTTTCACACCTTTAGATATTTTCTATTATAAAATGAATTTTAAATTTGAAATCATAATTATCAAATTTGGTAAAATTTTCAATATTACTCTTTTCTGGTTAAATTAATTACTATGGTTATAAATTAATTACCAAGGAAAAAGTAAATTAGGAAAAGGAGAAAAATTTAAAACAAAAAATCCCAAATCACTCAAAAAAATAAAAAAATATGAGTTTTTATGTGATTTTAGTCCGAAAATCACTATAAACACATATTTTTTCACTTTGAGCCCATTTACTCTTGAATGTTCATTATTGAGAATATAGGGGTTATGCCAAAAAATTCCCCTCTCCTCACTTGTCAAATAATAAAAATCTCACTATATCAAGACTCAACTCTCCTTCGAATACCTTCTAGAAAATTTTCCAATTTATAAAACCTATTGAAATATCCCAATTTCAGATTCATTTACTCATTGGTAGTTAGCATAATTCCATTAATTCCAACGATACTTTTAAAGAAAAACTCAAGTCCATGACATAAATATTATCCTATACTTAGCATTTTTAATCAATTATATTTTTTAAAGATTAATCTAGATAAAAAAATATAATAATATTACTATAATTTATAAATACAAATTCTAATATATTAATATTATTTTAATTATTTCTTCATTTATCCCATCTATAATGAAAAATAAATTCATAGTTTGTGAGGACCTACAGACTACCACCACCAAGAGATATGAAGTTCATTTTTCATCACCACCAATAATTGATCATTCCAATAATGGATTTAATGAGGAGATATAATTTTTATGATATAATTGATATTTTGGTATAAAATATTTGTGAACCTATTAGTTGTAAAATCAATAAATGGTTATCATTAAATCAATATTTTAAAAAAAGTATATTAAGAGGAAAATATTTTATTAAAATTATGTAATATTTTTATATCCATTACATCTTATTATAATGTATAATTATAATGTATCACTCTAATAGATTATATGTAACATTATTAGGCTACTAGTATAATGATATTATAACAAAACCACCTTATATATTCATTAAATCATGATATGTTACAGTTTGGGTCGATTTTACTACCAACATGAACAATAATATGAATATATGTCATTAATTACTATAGTAAAATAATTAACTATATAATATAATTTAAATGTGAATATAGTTATCTTTTTATTCTATGATACTATAAAAATATTTAATTCATCAATAATGAAAACATTGTTTGATCATCAAGAATCACTAAAACATTCTTGTTATAGATTTTATCTTAAGGATAAAGAATAAATAACTCATGAAAGGAATATGATATAAAATATATAATTATAAAACACACATAACTGTAAATTTTATGAAATATTAATGGTTAAATTTATAATAATAAAGAATATGAAAACTACTATTCTGAAACAAGTAAAAATGATTAAAACAATGAACATCTGATGTAAAAAATAAGTTTAATTCATATATATATTGATTATTTAATAATAATATAAAATAAAATGGATATTATTGTGGTTTTAAATTAATTTATTAATATATTTATGTTTTGTATAAAGTTTTTAATGTATTTTCATGGTATTCATGATAAGGGGTATGTGTTTTCGGTCTCAATGTACTCTCTTTGAGAACTATTTTGTATTATGCACCTAATTTAATTTATGTGGTGTATGTAGTATCTATTAGAGATATTATATAATAAATTTATGTATTTAATGATATTTTAAGATTATATAAAATATTTCTCTTTCAATAGGTTTTAATTCAATTGTCACCCAAAACATAAGTGGTGGTTCTCTACATCAATTTTCATTCATGGGGAGTCATGTTATATACACCAACTTTTTTTTGTTTTAAATAAAATTCCATGGAATATTTTAACCACACTAATCATAAAATTTATTATAATTATGTGTTTATATTGTTACTCCTCATTAATTTTATTTTGATTTCATAGTCACTAAAAACATTATAAAGCTAAATTGTTCTGTGGTGTAAAACTCATCCTAAGTTTTGGTAAATTAAAAGTGTGTGTATTTTATAAGGAAAAACATTCCTATTTTTATACTAAAAAGTTGAAGTGGATTTTAGATAGATTAATTGAGGGGTATTAACCCTGAAAATTGTTTTTGACCATTAACTCAATTATCACATGAATACACGATAACCGCACCTAAGACTGCACACCTGGATAGACACTCCCGAGCGATATGATTTTCAATATTTTCATTATCTTGATAAACCATGATGATGGATTTTTTTCCCTTTCATTATATATTACAAATTCAAAATATTGATCCCAATTACAATATTCCATGGATAAACCAACACATTTAAGTACCCACACAACTATATTTTTTTGAAGGGTTCTTCATGTTACTTTTATGAAACCCCATAGCTTCTAAATTGAGTAAGGGATATTCACCTAGTCATCTATATTATTCTATTTAATGGGGAACTATTTTTATTAAATATTAATCATTATACAAATAGTTATGTATCTATTTTTTAATAGTATCTTTAGGGAACTAAATTAATAGTTTTGTTGAATCCTATGACGATTGCATTGGAATTAATTAGGTGACTAGTGAGGCACAAAATTTTATTTCAACTTGTTGCATTGATAGGTCCATGAGACAAAATAGGTTGGATTTTTGTGAATACCACTTCCCAAGAACTCATAGCGTCTTCACGAAATTCCTTGAAATTATGTTTTCATGTTTAGAATTTCTCATTCCATATGTATGAGACTAATGATTATTCCTAAAAAAATTATTTATTTTCAAGAATATATAATGCCTTCAATTTGGGATGATTATCGTTCCATATTGTTATTTTATTAATACCATATCAATTATTTTATGATTATGTTCTGAAATATTCCACTATATTCAGAACCATACAAATAATCAAAGATCCTCATTACATTTGTTCACTTCACTAGTACCCTTATAAGATAATTAAGTGTAATTTTCAACGATTCATGGGTGGTTTAATCATGCAATGGAAATGTGTTAATGTTGTATATAATGTTTTAAATTTTTATGTATGTATGTATCTAATTTAGAAAGACTAATAAATTTTTAAATCATATAGAAAATCATATATTGTATACTAATAATTTATTAACTACTAGATCTTGATTTCTAGAGTCTAGGTTTCTAGAAAGGACCTATATTGTTAAACTGAAACATACATATAAAACAAACAAGTATTCACCAAAATGTTCATTTTAATGATGAATTATTTATAAAAGGGTATTTTTAAATTATAGATTAATGATACTTAGTCGATTATGTATGAACAATTTTCTATAATAGATTAATAAATAAATCTATATTTATTATATAAAATATTTTTTTATGTATAAAGCAATACAGGACTTAGGGTAAGGGTTTATTTTCTCACTTTTATTTCAATGATACAAATTATATATTCACCACATGATTCATTTGAGTGGTTTATATACTAACATTGAATTTATTTTATTACTATTTATTTAAAAAATGTTTATTTTAAAATAATTATAATCTAATCCCTTTTATGTGGTTTTTATTTAGAGATTACAAGATTTATAAGTGTTCTACATCTAAATATTTTTTTATTGAGGCAAGAATCAAGTTATGAAACTAATTTAGTTTTTATAGTGAATATTATTCCTATTTGGAATGTTATATATTTAATATATTTATATTCATTTTATTATATAACTTTTAATTTATTTATTTTAATGGGATTATGATTAAAAAGATACTGAAGTGGTTAGGGTTGTTGTTTCATCCACATTTATTTTTTAGATTTTTTTGTTAAAAAATTATATTGAGGGAAATGATAAGATCATTTTACTTTAAACCCCAAATATTTTCTCATACTCTAGTTACTCCTATTTTTTTCCGGTAATTTTTCCATTTCACCCTCTTTTCTACTTAAAAATATCTAGAAAATGTCCTTAAGAAAATTTAAAATTATTTTCAATTTTGTCGATGATGTTTTTATTCCATGTTCAACTTTGTAAAAATTATTTTTATAAGTTTTATTAATATATAAATGTTCCCAATTTTTATTTTTATTACCTTTTAATTTCATTAAAAATTATCCAAAATATTCTTTTCAAATTTTTTTTAATGATTTGTTTTTTACTTTGTTTCCAAAGTGCGAAAAGAATCATTATTTTGACATTTACCAAATGAAATGATTTACATTCCATCATGTCTATTCATCTATTTGAATATTTCATTAAATATTTCCAATAATATTTTAAAATATAATATTTTCCTCAGTACATAGGGAATTTGTTTTATAATATAACAAAAGGAAAGTATATTTTCCCAATTTTCATGAAATGTTCAAATTGTATTTTAATGGTGTCTCAATATATTTAAAAATAATTTAAGGAATGATATTATTTACTGGGGATATGATATTATGATACTATCCACATTCATTATATGAATAACTTATTATTATGATGACTTAAGGATGAATTAAATAAACACGTTACTTAAATATGGGTTTATTAAGATATGGTGAAATATGTGATGCTTTTATAATACCATCCACCAAAATTATTTGGATGTCTATGATTATGTAATGATAAAATGTTTTTGAGACCTATTTCAAATACATGAGTTATGATATGATGAAATGATGATTGTTTTTATGATATTTTGGAATACTTATATATTCGTTTAATTATGTAACATGTAGGATCATAGTTATGTTTATCTATAATGTATTGGGTAAAAAATGATATCTAATATATAATATGGATATGAATGGTGTGTTTATTATGTTCAGTAAGGGATAATGTACACTATAATAGTCATTGTAGTGAGCCTTGAATAGGGAAATAATGCAATGGTGAGTGAACCCAATCCACTATGGAACTCGATCAATTAAGATAGTCTTGGGAGTGATCCTTGACTAAGGAAATTATTTTCTACTCTTATGTGTACACAAAAAAAATTATTTTATAGGATTATGATATGTTCTCATAGATCAAGTATTATTATTGATGATTTCATATGCTTATGGTTTATGTATTCTATTATGACCAAGCCTTATTCCATGACTCATGATTAATGATATTCGGTTGATCATAAATGGATTTACAAAGTTATGATCATTCTATAATATCAAAATTATGATCAAATAGTCAAGTATGATCATTTAATAATATATCTTATGTTTTCCCTTAGTGCTCACCTGGGAAAACCTTTTCTAATGTTTCCATTTCCCCAGGTTATAAAGAAAAGTTTTAAATAGGGTATGTTTATGAAGTGTACTTTGTGAGATAAAATTTGTGAGAGATGTTGATTATCATTCATTAAATAATTATATATATATATAGTCTTCAAATACACTAATCCTATATGGTTTTAGGTAATGTATTATTATAAGATTTATTGAATATTCATGTAAAATTATTTAATATATATTTAGAAAATTCTTGTGCTTCTAAAATCATCCAATGATATTAAATAAAATAATACCAAATACATTAACATAGAATAGTTATATACAAATAACTATCCATTTATCATATATGACCACCTGTTGAAATCGATAAACATAAGAAAAAAGTGAGCTAAAATTCTCAGTAAGGGTTAAAAATATTAACACGGTTAAATAATGAAGTTGTTAATATACCATAAAAATGTGAGTGACATAATCATAATATAAATTGAATTATTAAAGTAATAATATTATAATATCAAAGTAAGTGATATCATAATATTGCATCATGGAAATAAATCCATAAATTGGTGTATATAAAGGAATATCATATAGCATAGTATAAGGATGTGATTCCATAAAATAATAATCATGAACCACACTACATTAAAATGCAAATATAGAATATACATGATCATGAAAAAATAACATACATCAATTATATCTTCAAAGACCATCACTGCATTTTGAGAAATATTTCCTAATTATGTCCAAACATATCAAAATAGAAAAATAATAATATATCATTCTCGTTCCTATAATTGTGGAAAAATATAACCACTTCATATTGACACATAATCATCTCATGGGATAAAAATCATTACCTAATGAATTATAAATCTATATAATTTTGATTCCACTCGTCATATAATGATATATCCATATAAATGCAGGCCACATGAATATGAAAAAAAAAATTCTCACAAAACAATACCATTATTCACCCATTTAAATAAAACAATAATCCAATGGAATAATGTATCTATTTAGATAAATACACATCCGTAAAAATAATTTTTTAAAGTTATTAATTCTATATTGAGTACATAGTTAATGATCAAGTACATTATTTACCCATTTAATAAAATGTATAGATATTTCAGTGAACACCCATAAATTAAGATTATAAAGTATATAGTATTATAAAAATAGAGTAATTAAAAAGAATTATTTTCATTATGCTGTTTTTATGTTAAGGAAATATAAAGGAGGTGATAGATCATTTATTTCATAGATATTTCATTTCCCTATCACTATATATAAATAGGAACATTGATGATGCAAAAAATGAAACTATTATTTCATAAGAAAAAAATTCCAATTAATGTGATAAAATATATATGAAATTTTAAAAGGGTGGAATATAAATGATTTTTCACGTATATAAATATTCATATGATAAAAATTAAAGGTATTAAAAAATAATTTCTTGGTTTTTTTTCCAATGCTGAAATAAATCAAGGAAAATTAATTTTCATAAAAGGAAATAAATAAAATATTGTTACAAAAGAAATAATATTTAAAAAATATATAATGATAAAAATTATTAAAATAAATAAATCATTTTAAAATTAATATTTATAAGCATATAAAGGAAAATAAGAGAGAAATCTTGAAAAAAAAAATTTATAATGTTTGGGGATGTTGTTGTAAAAATAGAGATTTAAGACACTTTAATGAATAATTTTCAAAGTGCATGAAAAGGGATATTAAAAAAATAATAGTAAAAGTTACTAATAATGGAACATGGATATAAAATATAGGGTATAATGACAAAAATTCAAAATAATATTATATTAAACAATAATCCATTATAAAGATCATAGGTTGTGACATAATGAAAAAAATGGAGGAAAGCATAAAGGAACGTGTATCCTAAATAAAAATAAAGATCAGTAAGGAAGAAAAAATAACATAATGGAATACTACTAGAATGAGGAAAATATAGAGAGATATAAAGATAGGGTGACAGATACATGACCAAAAAGAGCATAATCATGATAATGATACTGATTGTGAAATAATATTTATGGAAAATGTAAGGTATGTACAATGAATAAATATGATAGGTAAGGATAAAAGTAATACATAAAAAGTAAATAGAAAATAGAAAGAAATGTAGTCAATAATATAGAAATAATCAATATAATATAATTCAATCATAATGAAATGATTTATAAATATAAATAAGACTCATAAAAAAACCCTTTATATTATATTATAAAACGCTTAAAATACATCACCAACCTCTTAAAATGTTTGATTAAAAATTTTAATTTAATAATAATGAAAATTATCAATTTTTATTTAAATAATTATTACTAAATTATTATATATTATTCATGTTATAGAAATAATTAATTTTATTTAATGGTTTGAGGTCATTTAGTAAACAGTTTGAAAATAATTTTGTATAACAGTAAAGATCACAAGGTTTGAAAATGATTAAAAAAATATAAAAAAATACTGATATGAATTTCATATCTTTCCAAACACTCAAATGGTTCCAAATATGGAATTCTGTTCCTTATATGAATTAATCAATTATAATACATGTTTACCTATAATAGTGTGTTCAATTAGGCATTTTTACCTCCCATGATGAACTGAATTTGTTTTATTTAATTTTTTGAATATATTACCATTCAAAAATATGAATAATATTATAATATCATTAATAAAATTAATATTAAACTATAAAATAGTTTTTTATAAAAAACTATTAATTAATTGATATTTTTTAAGTGTAAGTGGTTATATCTTCTACGAATGTGAGTTTGTTTTAAAAATCAATATTATTTCCAGTTTATGGTTTCAAAATACATATCATTGAATCCTAATATCAAATATTTTAAGATATGGAACGTAATTATTATATTTATGAAGTTTAATAATAATAAATAGATATATAAATTGAAAATAAAGAGCATGGTTTGCAATTCTTAAAATACATGATGATTCAAAAAAGAAGAAAATACCAAAAAATAGCCATTATCTTATTTATACATGATGATTCCAACAATTTAATCCATTTCAACAATATATATTTCTAAATTTGGTTTATTAAATAATTATTACTAGCATAAAAATTAATTTTTTTTAATAATGTGAAACATGATTTATTATAAAATTTGAAACTTTTTCTGACATTGTATATCATTAATTGAGTAATTATTTTTTAATATTTTTATACATATATTCAATTATTTAATTAAAAGTAAAAATTATTTATATGTTTAGTTCATTACCTACACCTTTAATTTTTTTATACCAACTGTTAGATTATCATTCAAATGGTCATGATGTTATTATAATGGTCATGATAGTATTCTAATGTTTATATAATACAAGTACTCTTATAAAAAACAATTATTTCAATAATTCAACACTCACTAAAATACATCTCATCATTCTATGTTCTATATTTCTAAAATGTGAATTTTATTTCTAATGTTTTTTTCTTTTCACAAATTTGTTCATGGGTGTGATAATTATAAAAGAAAATGATGCTCTATATTTTCCTACTCAATATCTTTTCATTACTTGTGTTGATTTAATTTATTTTACATATATAATGTTATTTAAAATAAAACAGTTATTTTCACATTTTATTTCCTTAAATCTATTTGATGTTGCGTTGTATTAATATAATTACTACATTTTAATAATATAATTATTAATAATTAATAATTAAATATTTTAGATTCGTATTATTAATGAAAAAGGTGATTAGATGAAATTCGAATTTATATTTAATTTTAGGAGGAAAATTTATAAAATAAATTATTGAAAATAATATATGTTATACTCTACCCACTAAAATAAATTTTTTTCTCAAAATCATTACTCGTTAATAAAAACATATAATTGGTTTCTCCAATTTTATCATACTAAATAAATAAACCAAAAGTTTTTGTTAAATATTATCCATGGTAAGGTCAAAATATGATTGAGAATATATAAATTTTATTTTTTTAATCCTATTTAGTCACTATAGTTAAATTTAACTTATTAATCTCTTGATAATGTTAATCTATATAAGTCATTATATGAATATTTAAAAAAAAACATAAATCTTAAAAAGAGCCAAAATTTTCTATCATACAATGTTAGATCCCCCATACCAATACATTTATTTTTGGTACTAAACATAATTTTTTTTACACATTACATGACAATTAAAACTAACTCCCATGATTAAAATTTTAGTTCCCATGGGAACAGGGAAATGATACATTATCAACCTATATTATATCATAATATTTATTCAAATCCTCTTAAAAAATATTTCTTATATCCGAATCATAATTTCTATAACACCTATGATAACCAAATAATAGGAAAATTGAATAACTGAGTAATATCAAAATCTCAGTGATATGTTAAAACATTAACAATGATACATAAATGAGTTATAAATAAATAAATAAAAATTAAGAGAAATGAATAAAATATAAATTTCAATATTCAAAAATATATATAATCATGAAATTGAAAGAAGTGATAGCATAATCATATACAATAGAAAAATATTTATAAAGGGGTGATCTTTAAGGTATATCAGGTATCATGGTATAAGTATGTGAAACCATAAGAAAATATACACGAACAGTGGTTTCATAAAATGATATTTTTGAATATATATACACATAAAAAATCATATAATATATCAAAATTAACTACCAATGTCAACATAACATTATGGAAAACGATAACCACATCATGTAAATTCATAATATAATGAACAAAATTATATTTTCCATTCATAAACATTGAAAAGATACAACCATATATTATGTATACATAATCACCTTATCAGATATTAACTATTGCATCAAAAGACATTATAATTCTCATTTTACCCATCCCTTAATGACATATCCATATAAATATATTACACATAAATATTAAAACATTAATGAATCCAAAAAATTCAAAGATTGATTACACCTAACAAATAATATAGAATTTCAAATAAATAATGTAGTTATCTATAAAAATACACATCCATGGACATAATTAGTTTTTGGGAGTTCATTTTGTACTGATTAAATGATATATGGTCAAGTCAATAATGCCTCCTAGATAATTGAACATATGGATATCTAGGGGAACACCCATCAATCATAACTAGGAATTATAGAGTATTCAAAAATTAAATAAATTTTTAGAAAGGTAATTTATATGCATTGTTGATGATAATTCAATAAAAAGTTAATTATAGAATATCTTGCTCATAGGGATATCATTTTTTCAACACCATATATGAATATGAATTTGGATAATGAATCATCGGAAAAATTAACCTCTACTGAGAAATAAACCATTACAAGTGATAAGAAGTAATAAATATTCAAATTATGGAATATAACTGTGTATTAACATAGATAAATATTCTTATAGTTAAATTGAATATGATTTTAAGAAAATAATTCTTTGGATTTTCACAATATTTAAATAAATATGAAAAATATAATTACAAAGGATGGACATAAATGTAAGGATATTTTAAGAAAAATTATATTCAAAAATGAATTATTATTAAAACATTCAATATAAATAATGTCTTTAATAAATAATCTGATAAAAATAGATATTAAAATAGAAAGAAATAATTAAAATAATTTTTATATCATTTTAGGATATTATCATAAAAACATATAAATAAGTCATATTCAAGAATATTTTTCAAAAGGGGATAAAAAAATTTGAAAAATATTTTAATAAATAAATTACACTTTAATGGAAGCCATAAGTGAAATAGTGGTAAAGTAGAAGAGATTTGTGGAGGAAAAAAGATATAAGAATGTATACCCATATTAAAATCCTGGGATTTAACTTAAAGAAATAAAATGAAGGAATGTGTAGAAGTTTAAAAATCATAAAAATAGATAATGATTCATTAATAACATAATAGATTATATAAAATGAGGGGATATAATGTGGGATATATTGCGCATAACTAAATAAATGATAAATAATGGGGAAGAAACCTTAAAAATAAAGAATGTTTTGAATATTTAATACATATGAGAGGAAAAGAGAAATATAATACATTAAATATAAATAAAAATCATCTTGTTTTATATTAAATACATTATTTATAATCTAAATAAATTATCATAGAACATAAAGAAATAGTATACGATAAGAAAAAAGTCTAGAAACATAGAACGCTTTATTTGGATTCCTAGATCACATAGGATGCTTATCTAACATCATGAATAGTATAAATACATTTTTTAATTTATAACATCAGAATATATATATTTCATATCAGATAAATAATTATATAACATCAATAGTTTTTTATTTATCAGTCCAATTTCTAAATTCACTCTTATATGACGTCAATAGTTGACGGTCTATGACAAATGGTTTGAAAATATTCATACGTGTAATGATATAGAGTTCATATACATAAAATAGTTTAAATATTCCCATTTATCAAATGTAGTTCTAATGTATTCTTTATTCAATAACAATATGTGTAATTATATAATGTCGTGTTCATTTTGTTAGTTTATCCACCCATGATTAACTAATATTTTTTGTTTAATTTTATATTTAATTAACAATTATTGAGTGTGAATAGTATTATAATATCACTATGAAGTTTATATTTAATAATATAATTTCCTATTATATCCATCTTGGACGTTTGAAATTTTTTATTGAAAAGAACATCCTTATAAGAGGTTAAATTAGTCATGAATTTATGGTTATTGCACAAAAAACTAATATATTCGATTAATGGTTTTTCTATTCAAATAAAAGAATACAATGTTAATTTATTTTTCTTATATGGATAATTTTTAATAGATTTTTAAAGGGGGATATGAATAATAAATGAATAAATAAATGTTTTACAAAGAGCATGATTTTGATTTCTTACTCCACTTTTTGGGATGATTCCATCACTAATCGACATGGACTTCCACTATGTGTTCTTTTGATGATATTAGAACATCCCCAATGGGAATAATTGTAAAATTGGAGAGAATTTGGAATATGTTTTTAAATCTGAGACTCTTATAGTATGATTAGATGTTTGGTTGTTGGGGTTACATTTAAAAGAGTGTGTTGTTGGTGTTTCAGAATAAAATAGTATTTCCCAAAATAGTAACAAAAAATGTCATTCAATGGTAATATAATTTTTTCTTAATAGTAAATGGGGTATTATAATATCAACCTAACTTATTTAAACCCCAAAATTCACCAAAATATCACTATTTTTGAATATGGTATATTATTATTCACCTCTGTATTTTACTATTCAATATAAATAAAAAACCTTGTAATTATATAACTTCTATATATTGATTCATAAAATGGTAATTATTTCTCCAAAATGAAATTTTAATGTTGGTGAATTTAATTTTTTTATAATAAAAATATTTATATTTTATTGAATAATTTGAAACATGACTTATAAAAAATGTATACATTAAAAAAAATTACTAATTGTAAACTTATTTTTGTTATGTATATTTTTTATCCACATATTTATTTTATTGTAAAAATTATATATAAATATCATTAATCACTTACCCAAATTGTAATTTTACTATTACAATTCTTAGGTTACTATTCTAACCACTAGGTTATTATTCTAATAATTAATTTTCTATTATAATACTCATATTTTCAATAGTCATAAAACATTAATACTTTCTATAAAAACCATTTTTTATTTCATTCATAATTCACTATAATTCCTCATAAGGATCTCAATTCCTAATTTATAAAATGTTAAATATACTTCAAATGTTTTTCATAATGTTTTTAGGATTTTCATAATTCTATGAGACCACAACGCTTTAGAATTTCATGTTATTATTATATTTTATTTCTTTTATTGTTGTTTAATTTTATTATTTTTGATTTTATGGAGTGAATATAATAATCATCTATAATATTTTTTGATATAAATTATAGGTTTTCACATTATTTTTTTTCCTTAATTTTTTGTTTTTTTATTTTAATTTAACTAAATAAATATATTATTAAAAATGTGATGAAAAATAATTAATTAGTAATGTTTATGGATTCATATCATTAAAAATAAATGAATCAGGTTTATTTTAACATTTACATATAATTTAAATACAAATTTTATAAAAAATTGTTTCAAAATTTAGGATGTTACATTCTACCACTGTAACGTCCCAGTTCCGGGTGCCACTCAATGGGTGCCCCGAACCCGGTTTTCCATATGACCTCAAGCGCATTTCCCCAAATGCCAGAGGCTGCCGAATAGCAGCAAGGGCCAAGTTCTGATATTTGGGAAACTATTCCCTCATTTGTCAATGTTTAGCGCAGAGGAATATATTATAAACATACAATAACCCCAAAACCAGTAACAGTATATATAACTGCGTGGATAACTGATAGAAAAAGTAAACTAGCAGTCACATATATATGAAGATGCAACATGTCACTGTTCAGTAAAATAGCCAGAACATGTTACATTGAAATACAATAAATTAAAACTTATGTACAAGTATATAAAAGCAGAACAGAACAGCCAGCAGCATCACGAGCCTAGGCTCACTCCCATGACCTCTTACTCCCCAGCAACAATCAAGTACCAACATAGGGACTCTTTCCCCTATCCACACTTGCAATAATATAATCTGTTTGGGCAGAAAAACATGACCCAAAAAGGATATGAGAAATAAATCTCAATAGGCACCCACCAAAGGCTAATGCCCAACTCTGTGCAAACATGCAACAATACTTTGAAGTATTAAAATGCAATAAACTAAGTAGTACATTAAAGTAAGTAACTTTACCTGTTATATTTCCATTTCATTATTTAATTCAAAATATCACCACAGTGAATATTCTATGTAAACTACCAATGTCCTTAGACACGTAAACTCCTACCCTCATGTAAAGAGATTCCATACACAAGAATCTTTCCACATGCATATGAATATTTCCCTTAGGCATACAGCGTGTCTCCCACAGGCATAGAATCAAATTTCCACAGGCATAGAAGAAGATGCCCTTAGGATAAGGGAACATTGTCCTCAGGCAATTACAGTCATTCCCTCAGGCTATAGAAAAACACTTACCTGAGGCACAAGTAACCGGGCCATGCCCAAAATGTAAATAATAATTTCACATAAAATTCCTCTCAAGGAAAAATTAATGCTCAAAATAAATAAGGTATACCCTCGTGTATCCTAGCCAAACGGGTAAATAGAGGAACACACCCCTGGGGTGGTCATGGATCCAAGCAGTGACCCCAAACAGCATTTTAATATCACATTTAATTATCTATACAATTATAGGTATTGATGCAGCTACGGACTCAGCCACAGGACACCCCAACATGGGTTCGTGGTACAATAATTCAAAAAAACGCACAACAATTGGAAAATTAACACCAAGCCACCTACCATTAAAACCCACGAACGATATAAGTGAACAATGATCCTCGATTCTTCCTAGAATGACATAGATCTGAGGGGAATTAAAACCTCATTCAAAATTAAATAACTTCCCTATGGGAATGAATTGGTAAGAACTACTCTAGGAGAAGGGAGAACTCACCTGTGCGGTTCCAGGGTGATCGACGGTGCAGAAAACGGATTCCCGACGTACGCTCAGCAGATCTCAAAAGCTCAGACCTCCCTCTTCAACTCCTTCATCCCATTCTATGCCTTCCCTATGAACAGGGGAGGCTACTGCCCATTTTAAGAGAAAAAAATAAAGTAAACGGTGTGTATTTACAAGTACATGGCGTGTACTTACCAATATTTAACTATTCCATAGGCGCTTTCCCACCTGCGTGGCACTGTTCATCTGCCAACATTACTACACGACGTGTCTTCTTCATTACACAGTGTGTTCTGTTGCACTGGTGGCCACCACCTTACTATTCACCTGCTGATTGACTACACGGCGTGTAATGGACCACTACACGGCGTGTAGTCGGTTTTTACACCCTTCATCACGGAGATGGCCACACGGCCTGTGTACTCATCACACACAGCCAAAAGTACATGGCATGTGGAAAAGTACACGACGTGTACTTCTAAGGTTTATTATTTTTCCCCATTTTCTTATTTTCCAAAAAACACTTAAGGAAAATAGAAAATAAGAAACACGTACATCAAAACTATGAATCGGGTTCTAACAAACTTCCCCCCTTAAAGAAATTCACCCCGAATTTCCCTTCCAAAGGTGCTGAAGATAAAGCTCAGAACAGCTCTGGCCACTGAGCACGTACGTCAGTCTCCCACTCCCAGGTTTCGTCCTGAACTCAGCAATGCTACCATAACACCCGTACGAGAGGAACTGACCGCCCTCAGAGAACCTTCATGATTTTTTCAATGATTTTGATCAGATTCTCCTCAAAAGATGTATCCTCCTCCAGCTCAACCTCCTCCGGTTGAATGATGTGATACGGGTCTGAATGATAGTGGCGCAGCTGAGATATATGAAAGACATCATGCATGGATCCGTACCTCTGTGGTAACTGCAACCGATAGGAGACTGGCCCGACTCTCCCCAGAATCTTAAATGGACCCACATACCTTGGTGAAAGATTACCCTATCTTCTGATCTTCCTGTGTCCCAGCCTCAGCGAAACATGCATGAAAACCTGATCCCTGACCACGAACTCTAAAGGTTTTCTGTGGCGATCATCATATGATTTCTGACAAGACTGTGCTGTATCCATCCGCTTCTTAATCGACTGGACCTGCTCATATGTATCCTTCACAAGACATGGTCCCAGTAAAGCTGCTGCACCTCCCTCTAACCAGCACAAAGGTGATCAGCATGGCCTACCATATAAAGCCTCGTATGGTGCCATCTAAATAATTTCTTGAAAACTATTATTATAGGAAAACTCGACTAGGGTTATATGCATCTCCCAAGAGACCCCAAAGTCTAAGATGCATGCATGCATCATGTCCTCAGGCACCTGTATCGTACGCTCTGACTGGTAATCGGTCTGAGGGTGGTAAGTCGTGCTTAGAAGAACCTATGTACCCAATGCCCTCTGAAAAATCTTCCAGAAAAGAGACATAAAATGGGAATCCCTAACTGTTACGATAGAATGAGAGACCCCATGAAGGCGTACGACCTCTCGGATATTCAACATTCTGATCTCGTCAACTCTGAAGGTCTCTCTGATCGGAAAAAAGTGAGCTACCTTTGTGAGTCTATCCACAACAACCCACAAGACATCATTGCCTCGAGGTTACCTCAGAATCCCAGTCACGAAATCCATCACGACATCATCCCATTTCCACTCCGGGATGGGTAACTGTTGAAACAGTCCAGAAGGTCTCGGATGATCCGCCTTCACCTACTGATAGGTGGAAGATCTCGTAACAAAACCATCTACGTCTCTCTTCATACCCGACCACCAGTACCGATGTCTAATGTCCCAGTACATATTCGTAACCACAGGATGAACTGGCCAAGCTGAAGCATGAAAATCCCACATCACATCCTCTCGTATGTCCCCTGGAACCCATACTCGTCCATGGAAACGCAGAACCTCATCCTCACCTATCGTCCAACTAGTAGGAGGGTCCTTGCTTGCCACCGACTCCTGTAGAACTAGGCCTTCCAAATCAGATATCTATCTCATCATCACATTATCCAGAAAGGTAGAAGTCACAGCTAAAGAGGAAAGTTATGTCTACCCATGACTATCATGCACCTCCAAATGCATCTCAGAGAACAATTCTAGGGGCTTCCACTCGCCACTGGCCTCCTGCAGAGTCTGTATCTGAGTCTTCTTGCTCAGTGCATCATCTACTGCATTACATTTTCCAGGTGTATAGGAATGCTCAATATCGAAGGACTGATGGTATTCGACCACCATCGCTACCTCAGATTCATGTCACGTTGAGTAAATATATACTTGAGACTTTAGTGGTCAGTGAAGACCACAAAACGTTCTTCCAATAGATAATTTCTCTAAAAGTGCAACGCATGAACAACTGTAGCTAACTTGAGATCATGTGTTGGGTAATTCCTCTCATGTGGCCTCGACTACCGAGACTCGTACGTAACAACTTGATTGCCCTGCATCGACACTACTCCCAGTCCAATACATGATGTGTCATAGTAAACTACATAGCTCTTCCCTTGATCTGGATGTATCAGGACTGGGGCTGATGTAAACGTCCCTTTCATGCCCTGAAAGGATACCTCTCAATGATTTCGACCAAATGAACTCCACACTCTTCTTAGTCAAACCCATCAATGGCACTGCTAAGCAGGAGAAGTCATGTATGAAGCGTCTGTAGTAACCAGCTAGTCCTAAGAAAATATGTATCTCAAACACGTTCTGAGGCTGCTCCCAGAAAAATACTACTCTCACCTTCTCTTGGTCTACTGCAACTCCTGCCTCTAAGATAATATCACCCATGAAGTGAATCTGGTTCATCCAAAATTGGCACATTGAGAGATTAACATATAGCTTATGCTCTCTCAGTCTACTCAATACAGTCTCAAGATGGGTGGCTTGGTCGTGTCGAGTGTGAGAGTACACCAAGATGTCGTCCACGAATACTACCACAAAAGAATCTAGATAAGGATTGAACACATGATTCATCAGATCAATGAAAACTACTGGAGCATTCGTGAGTCCGAACGACATCACCAAGTACTCATACAGACCATATCTGCTCTGAAAAGATGTAAGTGGTATATCCAATGGTCTCACGTGCAGCTGATGATATCCTAACCTCAGATCAATCTTCAAGAACACTCGTGCTACATGAAGTTGATCCAAAAGATCATCAATACTTGTCAAGGGATATTGATTCTTAACCATCAAATGGTTCATCTTCTGATAATCCACACACAGTCTAAGGGTATCGTCCTCCTTCATCGTAAGAAGTTCGAGAGAACCCGAAGGAGATGTGCGGGGTCGGATGAAACCCTTTAACTGTTACTCATCTAACTTCCTCTTGAGCGCTTGTAACACATGAGTGGCCATCCTATAAGGAGGAATTGACACCAGTGCTGCTCCTAGAACATGCTCAATAGAGAAATCCACCTCTCGCTCCGGAGGTAGACCTGAAATGTTTTCCGGGAAGACATCACTGAAACGAGCAACCACTTGAGGGAAATATTTATGATAAGTCCCCTGATCATCTAGATATAAACTCTCAATATGGGATGTGACTCCACCTCCACACAATGCTCTGGTCTAGCTCGAGTCGCCTAAACATCCCATTCTCCTTTGTATAGAAACTTCCCTCCCTTTGGTGACGTGGAACTCACCCTGCGATGATAGAAGTCTACAAAGGCTTGAAAGGGAACCAACCATTCCATCCTGAGAATAACGTCATAAGCTATCATATATAAGACATAGAGGTCCCAAATAATGTGACACCCACCAACCTCAAGGGGGTACACCTTGCACTAATGCACACCAGTCATTCTATTCCCCAAAAGAGTGTCTAGCGTCCTGAGATATGATGAAGTAGAAAAAAAAGCCCATGTCTTTCCACAACGGGCACATTTATGAATCTATGTGTAGAAGATGTATCAATAATTACTGAAGATAAATCAGAAGCTACTAGAATCCTACCTCTGATAGTAGATGTTATGCGATCCTGCTCTTATTGGGTTTGTTGCACTGCATATGTCTGCCCAGTGCCACAGCCCTACAACACAGTCGGGCTACCCTAAGTTGTCCTGCCCTACTGCCTCTGAGATCCTGGTGTCTGGAAACCACAGCCACAGACACCATCTCTGCCAGCACTCCCTGACGTATACCCCTGCCCTGACGGGTAAGAAGACTCGGGTCCTACTCTCACACACGTAGTCGACATAAAACCCCTCTCCCTACCCATTGGTGGAAACGCCCTGCAAAAGCGCTGCAGATGACCCATCATGCTGCAAGTGCGACACACCACTGGGTCTGGTGGACAATGTGGACTCTTGTTCCCCTCTCTACCACACTGGTAGCCCATGACCTGGCCACAAGAAGCATTCTTCTGGATGGTACTGCCACCCTGAGAGTAGTCCATCTGTCTCTTCCTCTTACCAGTAGAAATAGTAGCATAAACTGGTGTTGAACCACCCTAGCCTACACCACTATCTTCACATAGGTTCCTCTCTGTAATCAGCATCTGATTCACAATATCATGTGCTGAAGGCAACCTAAAAACGTTCACCAGCGCTCAGATTTCATACCAAATACCATCCTCAAAGCTCATGGCCCTCAACGTCTCATGACCCACCATAACGGGTGCAAAATGGTGAAGCTCGGTAAAGCGATCAGAATAATCCATCACCGACATAGTGACTGACTAAGGTTTTAAATAGTAATTCAATGAAAAGAAGTCCTTTGATACCACTTTGTAATGTACCAGTTCTGGAAGCCACTCAACGGGTGCCCAAAACCTGGTTCTCCACATGACCTCAATGGAATTCCCCCAAACGCCAGAGGCTGCCGACTAGTAGAGAGGGACCAGGTCTGATAGTTGGGAAACTATGCCCTCATTTGTCCATGTGGAGTGCAGTGGCATATATTATAAACATACAAAAAAAGTGGAAGCCATAACAGTATATATAATTGTGGGGATAACTGAGAGAAAAAGGAATCCAGTAGTCACATATATATGAAGATGCAGCATGACACTATTCTTTAAAATAGTGAAAACATGTTACACTGCAATAAAATACATTACAACTGATGTACAAGTACAGAAAAGCAGAACAGAATAGCTAGTGGAATCACAATCCTAGGCTTAGTCCCATACCCTCTTACTCCTCAGGAACAATCAAGTACCTGCATAGGGACTCTTTCCCCTATCCACACATGCAACAATATAATCGGTTTGGGCCGAAAAGCATGACCCAAACAAGGTGTGAGAAATAAATCTCAGTAGGAACACACTAAAGGCTTGTGACCAACTGTGAGTAAACATGAAAAAACAGTGTCTAGTAGTAAAATTCAATAAACTAATTAGTACATAAAAGTAACTAACATTACTAGTTATATTTCCATTTCATTATTTAATTCAAAATATCACCACAGTGAATATTCTAAGTTAACATCCAATGTACTCATACACGTAAACTCCTACCCTCATCTAAAGAGAATACAATCACAATAATCTACCCACAGGCATATGGATATTTCCCTCAGGCATACGAAGTGTCACCCACAGGCACAGAATCAACTTCCCACAGGCACGGAAGAAGATTCCCTCAATCTAAGAGAACATTTCCTTTAGGCTAATACAGTCATGCCCTCAGACTATTATAATACACTGCCCTCAGGAACACGTAATCGGACCATGCCCAACATGTAAATAAGAAGTTCACATACAATTCCTTTCAAGGAAATATTAATGCGCAAAATAAATAAGGCATACACTCGGGTATCCTGACCAAATGGATAAACAGAGGAACGCACCCCCGGGGTAGTCCTGGATCCAATCAGTGACCCCAAACAACATTTTAATATCACATTTAATTACCTATAAAATTCTAGGTATAACAATAGCTATTTCCTCAGCCACACGACACACCAATATGGGTTCGTGGAACAATAATTCACAAAAATGCACAACAGTTAGAAAATTAACACTAAGCCACCAACCTTTAACACCCACGAACAATATTCGCGAACGACGATCCTCGATTATTCCATGAACGACATAGATCTGAGGTGAAATAAAACATCTTTCAAACTTAAATAACTTCCTTATGAGAAAGAATTGGTTAGAACTACTCTAGAAGAAGGGAGAACTCACATGTGCAGTTCCAGGGAGATCGACAGTGTAGAAAATGGATTCCCGACGTGTGCTCGATGGATCTCCAAAGCTCTGGCCTCCCTCTTCCGCTCATTCCACCCGTTATAAGCCTTATCTATGAGTAGGGTAGGCTACTACCCATTTCAAGCGAAATAACAAAGACACGGCGTGTATTTTTAAGTAAATGGAATATACTTCCCAATTTTTAACTGTTCCCCTAGAGGTTCCCCGCCAGTGTGGCATTGTTCATCTATCGACATGACTACACGGCATGACTTCGTGATTACACTGTGTGTTCAATTACATAGCTGGCCTCCACCTTACTATTCCCCTGTCGACTACTACACAGCGTGTAGTAGATTTTTAAACCCTTCATCGCCGACATGACCACATGCCTGGTGTACTCAACCCACACGGCCGAAAGTACATGGCGTGTGGAAATGTACATGTTGTGTACTTATAAATTTGAGTATTTTTTACCGTTTTCCTTATTTTCTCAAAAACACTTAACGAAAAGAGAAAAGAAGAAACACATAAATCAAAACTAAGAACTGGGTTCTTACGACCACATTAAAAAATAAGCCTCATAAATTATAGTCATTAATTTACACTTACAAATGTTTTCTCTTACTTCTATAGACTAAATTTATAAATTTTATAGTTACCACAAACATTATATATATTAAGTTTGAAATATGAAAAATTAATATATTCATAAGAAATATAAATATAATTTTCTAATGCATGTTATACATCCACCCAAATGACTTTTTAGTAATTTCAAGAAGAGAACATTAAGGTTAAGTGGAAACTAATTACAAAGTAGGAAAATAAAAAAACACAACCATTGAATAACTCATCCAAAAATTAATGATCCACTGAAAAAAATTACTAATGATATAATAAACATATATGAAAAAAACCATGACTAATAGACCACCATAAAGGTGGGTCGACCTTTTAAAATAACCACGCCTTGATCCACAAGCCACACATAACCCATGAGATATTTGATTTTGTTTCATTGAAAAATAATTCTTAGTACATTATTACATTTTTTCATTATTAATAATATTTTATAACCACATCATGGTTTTTCCTCTATAATAATTTTTTATTTGATATCGTCATAAGAATATATGTCGTAATTAAATGTGATAGAAGAAGTAACTGTGATGAGAACTAGGAGGTTCCACGACAGTATTCTTGAATTTATTGTCTATAGAGGGATGTTGTCATTTAATAAGACACATATGATATAGGCTACCGAGGTTGGATACTCCTAGGACTTTGAGGTACCCTCTCATGATGTATGCACTTGGTAATTTCTAGTATAAGAGATTATGAGTATAGAAACACCAATAAGAAATCATCATTTTGATGTGTCATTGGGTGTCCCTATATGTGGACATGTGTATTGATACTTTTCCTTTAAGATTTTCATTACTAAATAGCATGACTCACATAATTTGATTTATTGATGAAAACTATGACAACATGTTATCACATAGAGGATGGATACATTTGGTGCATCACAAGAGAAATATCATTAATGGAAAATGTGGGAACTAAATAATATCTTATTTACCTTGAGGGAATTTTATATCTCATACCCTTTGATAGTAATGTAACTGGTTTAAAAAATCCATGGCCAATGGGGTTAGTGAGTGAGTGAGTTCATTTAAAAAAAGTCAACGAAATATACATCAAGCATATAGATTGATGGAAAAGGAATAAAACCAACTTTATTTGAGATATCATGATAAATGGATAATATTTCAGGGAAAAAAATTAATAGGATGTTGAATTACATTGTGACATTAAAATTTTTCACTGTAGATTCCTTGAAATACTGAAAGACTCTACCCTTAGACATTAGGAAGTTATGCATAATTCCATAAATAATGAAACCCAGAGGGTCACACACTACGGGTACATTCAATCTTTGATAAATTCAAGTGTTTAATTTAATAAGTTGTAATAAATCATATTTATTTGAGTTTGTTTAATCACCCAGAATTAATCACTATATATATAAATGAATAAGTGAGATAAATTATAATAAAAACTATTTGTATGAATTCCTTGGAGTGTATGATATTTATTATATTTATTAATTAATAATTTCATGATATTTATTAAATAAATTTTCATTATTCAATGTTATTTAAATACCAAGGAGGATATGTGTACTAAACATAGTAGTCCTATTAGAAATGGGATGAATGGTATTTATTTATATATACCTAAAACATTTCACATATCAAGTGAATAATAGTTATTATTATATTATTATTATTAGACATAGGGTAAACTAAGAATAATAGTGTTGGTAATGGAACGTTTTCATGTTTCCAACCTAAAACAATCCATAATAAATTTCATATTATTTCCCCTTCTATAATGACTATGGTTGTGCCCAAGTGATAGATCATGAAGCTCTATCAATCCCTATCCATACATCAATACCTCTATAAATATTTCTTCTCCTCCTCTCGGAATTCATTGAGTTATCTTCAAGAGTTTTTTCACATTTATTAATAATTCTACTCTAATCAACCACAAAAAACTAAAATGTTTCGGAAAATTTGTTCTTGTACTCGATGAATATAAGGAAACTTTTTGAGATATTAATTCATGTTTGGATCACTAGTATATGATTTCTACTATTAGAAACTATAACATAGTGATGCTACAATGATATAAATTATATAAAATCCCCAACAAAGATGGAATTTCAAGATAAAGTAATTCTATATCTACTCATAATGTATTATAAATTTCATGTGAAGGTACTACATTTTCTTGTTTTGGTGTTAATCTTGTAATGAAAATTTTGTTTTAAATATATTGGTCCTTACATTATATGCTATTTAGAATAATGGTTTTCCTAAATTAGGACAAAAAAATCATGTTTTCCTAGTCAAAAGGGAACTTTGGTTATACCCAAAACCTACAGGTGGTATCAAATTTTTCAGATATTTAATTTATAATAAATTTTTATTTTTAGAATGCTTTCATTTTTTTTTGGTTTCCTTTACTAAATATCGATTCATTCTTAATATTATAACTTCTTTCTCTATTCTCTTCTTTCATTATCACTAACATTACTAATAAATTCTTAATATAAAACTGACGAAACTTCTAAAAACAATATCTGGAGGTGTTAAAGGTTATAGATGGTCAAAAAAATACTAGAAGGCATTTAATACCTAACTTCACATTGCGTACCAATGTATATTTTCTATATATCATGATAAAATCAGATATTTTTAATGAAATGGGTACAATAATATGATAAAAGAATATTTTCATGTGGAACATGATGGGTTAGAACATGGATTGAATGACTACATGTCCTATAATCATTTTACATTCTACGTTCTCCTAGTTTCCCCATAATTAAGAATATTTAGTACTAGCGTGGTATGTATTAGATACAATAAAAAAGGGACTGTTATATTATGAAACTCTGAGGGAGCACATTCTGTAATATTGATAAAACATTTAGTACCCTATATTCGTTCATTATAAGAAACAATCCCAATCCCTAGACACATACTGCAGACACGTGCAGAAGATAGTATACTTTATGTAACTAAGTACACTTCATGTAATCCATTGCACATTGTGTGATCAATTTAATGTGGGGAGAAGAATTGAAAATATAATTAAACATATTACCTTTTTTCTATGTGTATTTTATTTTATAGTACACACCATGTGATTGGATTGATAATTACATATTGAGTAAATTTTCATATTATAATTTCTTTTGAAAACACATATATACCTCCAAGTACACTTTTTCACTTTATTAATTATAAGTGATAATTATTTCATTAATTTTCTTAAAATGATGGATGGTTGTAATATACTGATTTTTGTATTGAAGTAAGATAAATTATATTAATTGGATTATTTCCTGGTATGTTATCCTAATTAATGAATGAATCGATGTAAATTAATGTTGGGATAAAAATATATTCTCATTGTATGTTTTGTGGATGATCATGAGATTCTACTAGCCTTTTCCATGTGATTGGTTTCTTTTAATTTATTATAATTAAATTCAAATGTATGAAATTTATGTTATCCCATCTACCATTTTATATAAGTGATTGTGTTCCCATAATTTCTTTTATGTGAACCTCTTTTTCCCAGGAATTGGATCCACATACCTATATGTTAGAAAAATATTATTTAAGGATAGAGCTCCCAAATGAGAGGAGGTGTTCCAGGTCTCAAAGATGAGGCGAAACCAATCATGAAGATATAAATGAGAAAAGATGAAATGTTGCAAAAAAAACCAAGTTACAGTTCATGGGGTTTTTTTCCTAGGTCCAGGGTTTAGTTTATTATCCTTTAGACAAAATAACGATTTAATAATATCATTTTTCTGCTAGTTATATTATATTTTTATCAGTATCATGGTTTCTTATTTATTTTAGTGGATGTTAAATGATCAAATAATAAATTAATTATCAAGTATGCAATATTTAATTAAATGGAACATTATTATGCTTAAATTATTTCAAACAAGGTTCTTTACTTAAGTAAAATCCACTTAATATTAATAAGGCTTGTAATAAGGTAAAATGGTATTTTATAAATAAGGATAAAAATACCTTGAATGAAATATAAAATTAGTGTAACCTTCTACTATATATGTTAGATTTTACCTCATAGTTAAAAGTTCACGATCTGTTCATATCATGGTGATTTGAAATATAGTGTAACTTTTAGCTTAAAAATTTGGGTCGACATAACCTAGCTCACAATAAGGGTTTAATTGTAAAGAAATACATGGTTTAACTAATAGTATAGGGTTGAAGAAATATTTAACCAAGATTTCTATATTGGGGATTTTACTAAATATATCAATTAATTTCAATCTAAAGTAGATGGAAATTTACGTGTGCCTAAAACTCTTTAAAAAACATGTTAGGTATAAATCTAGGATATGAAAGGAGGAATGTATATCCTTTGAAATAGAAAACATTTTAATAAAAATATTCTGAAACTAATTATGAGTGATATTTTGATTCAAAAAAATAGTGGGAGATTAATGTAAATTATTATAAATTTACTAATCATTTTTATAATCCATTAAAAATTAATTACCTACACTGTGAAAATCAAACAACTTCAATAATATCCCTGAGATCCGTACTAGGGAATTTGATAACCTTTTAGCTGACACAAATTTTCAAGAATGTTATAGGGAATTATACATTATATAACATCATCAATGGATATTAATAATTCTAGAATCCCCACCTCCCGAGTCCCTTTCCAAAGAGGCGATGGAGGAAAAAGTATCTCTCTATGTTAAACATGTGGATGAAACAATTGATTTATAATGTTTCACTCTAACATTCATTAATAGTAATTTTCTAATGAAATATGGGGATATTTATTAATATAGAATCATTACTAACCTTTTAGATATCTATCTAGAGATGGAGAGATCAGTGAGATATAAGATCTGTAATGCATTTTTCATGAGAATGTTTGGAACGTTGGTTCTAGATGGGCCTCATATAGTCAAGATGAATAAATACATAAAATACATCGATATATTGTGGTTTAAAATATCTCATTATTTGAAAACATATCTCATTCTATCCTCAAACCCTAAAAAATTTGTAATTTTATTGTGTTTTTTTAATCTGATAAATAATAAAAAGGAACTTTTAGAAGTTCTTAATCCTATTTTCATCGTTGATAAAGACATGGGGGAGAAACAACAATGGTCCTTTTGTTGAATGATAGGAATATGGAAAAGGGGTTAAAGTATCATTTCATGTATAAGGATCTATAATACTATCCTTTAAAAAAGAAAAATATAATTATGCAAGTAATGTATCTGGATGTCGTATGTTTTTCATATGGAATGTAGGTCCACCGGAAAAGGCGCTTCACTCAGCCATAAAATAAAGGGTAGGATTCAGGTTCATTCATTATACAAACTTATCTATGTTTATCTACATTCGGGGTATTAAATACCAAATTTTGTCCTCATATTTGTACCAAAATATAGGAACCACGTAGATTTCAGAAGGTTTTCATATGCGAGTTTGATCTATGTGATTCCAATAGACTTATGATAGCTACTCTAGACATTGAAAAATAATATCTCACATTTCCATCAGGGAAAAAATTGTTTTTAATGAATTTTTATTATGTTTATAGTGTAACCAATAACATTATTTTCATTTCTAATTTAGGCATGGAGGGATTTATTTTCATATTTGTAAATAAGTGTTTATAATTTTATAAGGATGACATATGTTATGGTATGGTACAATTAAATAATCAAATATATGTATTGAACTATGAAATCCAAATATTATGAAATATTAATGAAACAAATATATGTGACACATATAACACCTACCTTTGGCATCATGATATTTATCATGTAAATGATAAGAATTTAAAAATTCACTACAAAAATGGTTATATATACTCTATTAATTTTAAACCACATGAAATATTTCATTCTTATTTACAAGGTAAGATGAAAAAACTACCATTTAGTGGTCAAGGGGAGAGGACCCTAGATATTACGGAATTTGTACACACTAAAGATTGTAAACCTTATCAACTCACTCCACCTTATAAACTACATTGTAATATTATGAGTGAAATGATAAACTGTACCTTGAGACATATAGTAGCATTGTTGATGATTTTGGAATGACTTCATTTAGCCTTTTTGGGATATGCAATACAAACTGTAGAACACTTTATAAACTAAGGAAACAACTAAATTTGGAATCATTATTCCCTTTGAGTTATGGAGTGGAAAGAAAATGTTTCTTCACATGTTCATGCATGGGGTTTTGAGATGTTTTTTAAGGCTAGGTCAAGGAAAAAACTAGAACTCAAAGTCATGAAATGTGTCTTTAGAGGGTATCCTAAAGAAACAAGATGATATAATCTATAAATACCTTTATACAAGAATGTAATATTACCAATACCATCCATGTTTATTGATAGGAATCACATCCATAATGAGGATAGTGGTATAAATATTAAAGTTTATTCTAAAGATACACAAAATTTGGTATATTAATAGACACCATATGTCTCCATAGAATAAGTTTTTCTTGAAATAGATGAAATGTATATGATCACTAAAAAGGTAAAAGAACAAAATAGATAAGGTTTTCCAGTCATTGATGATGGTGACTCAATATTGGTTGAAAATGATGATATTATGTCCTTCAATGGGGTAGTAGAGAGCACAAAAGATGAAAGATGGAAGCAATATATGAATTCTGATATGAAATCCATTTTTTGGAACCATTTTTAGGTTTTAACCTGTCTAGATGTTGATTTAAATCCCATTGGTATTTAATGGATATTCAAGAGAAAACTATACACGGAAGGTAATGTAAATACTTCTAAATTATAGCTAGTGGCCAAAGGGTTTAGACAAAATCAAGGCGTTGACTAGGATGAAACATTTTATTTAATTTAATAGGATAAATCTATTATTATTTTTCTTACTATATCATTTTCTATGACAATTAGATTCAGAAAATGGATGTCAAAAAAAATTCATTCATAAGAACCATCAGGAGGAAGTTTATATGAGACAACTATAAGGTTTTATGACTCTATGAAATGAAAAAAAATTATAAATGTTGGAGAGATCCATTTATTGACTAATTCAAGATTTATGTTTATGGAAAATTTGGATCGATTAATCTTTAAAAAAATTTGTTTTTTAAGAACAATTGTGATCTATTTAATTACAAGTGGTTTAGGTGGAATACAATTGTTTTGATAGTAGTATGTATTGATGATATATTAAATATTATAAGTGGATACCATCCTTAAAAGAGGTTAAGTAATTGATAAGATAATGATTCTCTATAATGGAATTAGGTGAAGAATCCTACATTATAGAGTTCATTATCATGACTGATAGATCTATGATGTAGCTTATACAAAGTAATAGTATATATATTGACCAAGTATTATAGAGGATTCATATAAAATAATAAAAGATGTGATTGGTTCCAATATCCAATATTATACATCATTCAAGGAAAATGTTTCCACAGACATAAGATTAAATAGATAAAATTTATGATGTCATATGATTATATGATATAATCTATCATGTATTCAATGTTGTGTATGAGAATTGATGTTTCTATTACTTTGATCATGGTAGTCTGATCTCACGTTTATCTAGGTGAATAAAATTGGACTACTCTTAGGGATATCTTGAGTTATATAAATAAAACAAAGGATAGTTTCATAGTGTATGGAGGAGTTAAAGAGATATCCATCAAAGGTTATACAGATACTAGCTTTTAGATAGATTAAATTGATTTAATTTCATAGTCAGGATATTTATTTGTTATCAATGGTGGATATGTGATATGGAAGGGTTCAAAAAAATATTTGTTTATTAATCTATGGTGGATTAACAGTATATTGCATCTTTCTATGTACAATGTAAGTACATTGGATTCAAAAAATTTCTCCATGAGATTTATGTGGTTCTAATAATAAATAATTTATCATCATTTACTATAATAACACTTTAGTGGTGGATCTTTCCATATATCTAAGGTCCCTTCCAAGGAAAAGGACATAATTTATATGTTTCATCTCATATGGGATTTTAATTTACAAGGAGAAGTTTCATTGAGTATAGTATCCTTAGAGGATAACATGGTTGAAACCTTATCGATTACACTATAACAGCATAGGTATGAGTATCATATGATATATAGTGGATTAATGGTTGTTATCATTTGGATTAAGTGAAAGTGGTATTATCTTTGAGTTTGTCACCTAGAAATGACTTTCTTAGTACATGATTGCAAGATTTAATTATTAATGTAGATTTATTATCAAATCATGATTGTTCCCCTATATGAAATTTGAATATGATAATGTCTAAAGAATATATTTCACATTTTAATTTCATGGTTTCTTCCAAATATATTGAGATCTCAGAGGTTCTACGATAATATTATTAAATATATGTTATATAGCCAGATTCATTAATTTGATGAGACATAGATGATATAGGATATTGGGGGTAGAGAATCATAGAAAATTAAGTAACCCTCTCATGGTGTACTGTCTTAGTAATTTTAAGTATAGAATATTATGATAATAGACTCTCCAATTTGAAATCAATATTTTCATATGTCTTTGAATGATCATGTCTACAAGTGTGTGTATTGATAGATGGAATTTATGATTATCATTCATTAATATAAAACCTTGTGGATGTATTGATGAATATTGTGATGGAATATGGTTGTGTTGAGGTATGATACAATGGGTTCCTCATGAGTGATACTTCATTAATGGATAACGATAGAAGGAACTTATCTCTTTTTCCCTTAAGAGAAGTTGATATCTCATGCCCTTTGATAGGAATCTAAATTATTGGATAAATCCATTCCCATGGTGTTCAGTAGAAAGGTTACTTTTTTAAAATATTAAAAGAATGAATCATTGATCACATAGGTTGATGGAACTGGTATAAATCTTACTATATGTGTGATATATCAGAAACGGAGTTATATTTCATGGTATGTTTTTTTAGGAGGATTGATTTCATTTCTAATTTAACATCTTTCTCTATTGATACCTTGGAATGATTCTAGATAGTAAAAATGAACTTTTTGTGGTTATTCCTACTTCCACCGAGAATAATGTTTAGGGTGTCACACACAAAGTGTATCTGCAATTTAGATTAAAATTAAGTACTAAATTTAACAAGTTAAACAAAATAATATTTTTTCATGTTTTTTTGATCTCCAAGATTTAATCATGAGTTATTGGATACAATAAGTGAGTTATATAATAATAAATATTAGTTTTAAAGGTCTATGGAATATATTATTTATTATATTCATTGATGAGTAATTCAGTTGTATATATTTAATAAATAGTCATTGTTAATGTTTTGATAAATATAGAAGAGTATATGTTGTTTGAGATTAATTATATGGTTATATTTTGCAAAATGATATTTAATTATATATACTGAAATTGTTGAACATTTCAAGTGTCAAATAAAAATATTTTATTTTTATTTTTATTATAAGTGGGCTCAATAATGAATTATCGAGTCGGGAAAGGGCTTCTATGTATATTCCCAACATAAAAACTTCTATAAGAAGTATATAGTTATATGACCTTCCATAATATCTATGTTTTCCCATTATGGATTGATTAAGGATATCTATCCACAATTTAAGAGAAATCAATAAATATATCATTCTTTATGTTCATCCTCTCTCCAATCATCGAGAGAATATCAAGAGTTCCTCATCCTTCAAGAATAATCATTCTATGATCAACCAATAAAAAACATGTGATTTGGATCATCCATTCTAAAACTTAGTGATTCTATAGAGATGTTAAAATATTGTGAAACACATGTGGAGAACCACTGGTGGTATTATGCACTTGTATCCTACAACATAATTATGGTACGATGAGAAATAGTCTAATAGTTCAGGAATGGGGATTGAATTACAAGGTAAGATAATTATATATATGCTCCTAAATTAATTATAAATTACATGTTAAGATCATGTTTCATCTATTACTATTATTTTTATATTTTTTTAAAATATTATTTAAATTAATTGTTCATGATTCTATATGCCTTTTATAACAATAGTTTTTATAAATTAAGACTAATATCTCCATTGGTCTTTCCCAAAAGTCACATAAATTGTGCCTAGAACCTATATGAGGAAAAAAAAGTCGAAGACATATGTCATGATCATCGTTGCACCAATGTTGCATCATCTCCATTGAACATCAATGTCACCTCCACGTAGATGCATTCACTGATGAACACATTTCACCCTCAATAAACAAAATATCCCTTTATCACCATCATTAAAAACCCACCACATACACACATTCACCAGAAGACCTTGAACTGGAACACTTCACCCGAATGACCTGAACAACCTATAAATGATAAATATCACCATACATTATATCCACTAACAGAAGATAAAAAACATTAGATGCCCTAATTTTACCATTGTGTTTTTTCTACATCATCCAACACACACCACATGTCATTGTCTCCCACAGAAGTACACCACTAAATGTGTAACCTACATTAGAGAGGACCACCATAGGATGAATCCTTCATAAAGGATACCCTTCAAATATTTCTAGGATAATTAGGAACGAAAAACAACCAAAATAATAGATAACAGTACAAGAAATATAGATAGTCATTAACAAATCACAATACGGAATCCCAGAACATACTATACCACATTTCATATGACCAAGATGGGGTCATTTTTTATGGGTTAGCAGGAAGGAATATGAAGGATGAGGAATAATTTATACTACTATGAAAACCAAAACTACTAAAATGGAGATGCATTGACATAAAGGGAATCAAAAAAGAAAACCAATCTTCCATCAACAATGAAAACCACCATACGCACCACTACACTAGACAAGGAAAGGGATATAAAAATGTTGGTTAAATCCAATTGGTTTTAAAGGGATGGTTTGCACCTATAACTAAAAACAGCATGAAAGATCATCTACCTCTTTATGTCAAAATAACTAAATACATAGAAATATGAAGGATAAGGAAGATGATAAATCCAAGAACAAGATTAAATTAATATAAAATAATGAAATAGAAGATTAGATAGGGGAAAAATGATAACCAAGTTATCAAGGGAGACACCCACACATAAATCAAAAAGAGTAATTATAGAGGTTTCACAATGGAAAGTTATTATATGAACGATCACCAATATTTGTTATTAATTATACGTTATTAAAAGAAAATGTTGGATCATTTCTCTATAGTGATTTTATTTTAGCAATGAAATATATATATATATATAGGAACATAGATGATGAACCATAGGACAGAGTATCCATAGATGAAAATTATACCATGGAAAGTGATATAGTATAATAAGTACTAAATTGGTGGAATATAAAAGCGTATTGACATATAAAAATAATCCATAAGATAAATTTGTGATGTGTTGAGAAAAAATTTTATTATTTCATTCCCAATATTGAAAAAAAAGGAAAGTATGTCTTTTCAAAAAAAATAATATAAGAATATTTTAAATGAAATTTTATTTAAATATTTTTAATTACTAGACTTGTAATATAATTTATTTTTTTTAAAAAGAAATTTTTTTAAAATACAATGTAAAATCGATGTTATATCCTAAAAATCTTTTTTAAAATACATAGTGATGTTGACATATAAATAATTAAATAAACCCATTTCATGATTTTTTTAAATGTGATAAAGTTAATATTAAGAATTGTTTTAATAATAATGTGTCACACAAAAATATGTAAATGAAATATACTTAATGTATAAAATTATTATAGAGAAATATATATATTGGAAAATATTCTTTAACAAAATTTGTAGGTTTTAACATAAATAAATGAAATGAAATATATCATGAATACACGAATAGCGCCTTAATAAACTATAATTAAGCATAATAACAAAAAAATAACCATTTTATAATGAGGGTAGCAGAGAGATTATGATATATATAAAAACAATGAAAATGAGAACGTACAACAAGGAACCCTTACAATCAATGTAAAGTATAAATATTTAATATATATATATATATATAAGGTCCAAGGAGAAGAGTAATAACTCAAATGTAAATTTAAAATAGTAATATATATGTTCAATATCTTGAAGATAATCCATATTGGATAATAAATACCATAAAGAAAAATTATATAATACAAGGATGATTATTACGATAAATTCCCTTCCATTGAGTCCAAAATCGCTTTAGAGGACTCTCTCACCTCTTGAATATTATAATTACGTATGTTAATTTCATAATAAATGACCTTATTAGTTTTAATTAAAATCATTTTTTCAATTTTATTGTTATATATTATTAATTTTATGTAATAATTTATTTTATTTCAATAGTTTGTGTTTGTTCAGTCTATAAAACCAAAAACAGTTTCATATAATGATAATAGTTTGTGGTCTGTGAAAACATTATCCAAAATCTCCTTTTACTTTTATTATATGTATTTAATTTAATTATAAAATATTAAATTTTTATGAATATATAATATTATTTCAATTTATTTGTGCTTCAATTATTATATGTGTTACCATATAATGGTGCATTCAGTTATTTGTTTTTACCAACAATGATAAACAAAACTTGGTTTAATTTCTTTATTATTGTTTATCCATTTTTTAATTTCAATAATATTACAATATAATTATAAAGTTTATATTTAATAAGAATATGGTATATTATACCCATATCTGTACGTAGGAATATTTTTTTAAATTTAGAATCCATATAATTTGTTTTACCACCCATAAATATTTGTTTTCATTATAAAATAACTATAATGTCAAAAAAAATTAAATTCAACTTACATAACCATAGAATAATATATTTTATGATATAATAAATTGTTATCACATTTATAAATGGAGATAAGAATAAATATATGTATGGAAATTAAATAGGAAGATTAAGAGTTCTTACATTACTAAATATGAAGACTCTTTTATTAGTTTACATGGGCCATCAGACGGTAGTCTTTTTATAAGACTAACCCCCCCAATATGTACAAAACGAATAATCAGGAAAATTTGGAATAATTTTGGAAATATAATATGTGAGTAAATGTAGGGTGTTAAGGTGTGGTTATAGGTGGGTGTATGGTGGTAAGGTGTGGTGTTTATAGGTGGAGGAGAGGGATATTTTAGAATAAATTATTATTTATACAAATAGTGATCAAACATGTAATTTAAAAGAAAGGGGATTGTGACATAAAATATAATAGGGTATTATAATATTCATATTAAATATAAAAAACATAATACTAACACATGAATCACTATTACCAAATAAAATATTTATATCACATTTTAAAATTCACCTATGTATTTTATGATTCATGAAAAATACCAAAACTTCAACATTAATAAATTATAACATTGTAATTCTAGAAAAAATATTTATTTCCCAAAATACATTTCTCAATTTGGTAATCATACTATTTAATTATATTATAACAATTAAAATTTTATTGAATATTTTGAAACATTATTTTGTAATAAAGGTATACTTTTTATTATATTTTGTTACATTGATTGAGTAATTATTTTATTCTATTCTTATACTTACATTAAATTAATTGATTATTTTTAAATATTATTTATTTGTTTAAATAATTTTTTTCCCTAATATCCATTTTATTATTCCATTGGGCATGTTACTATTTTAATTTTATCATTAATATTCTAATTTATAAGTTATAATTATAAAAGTCAAATTTCAAATGGTAAAATAATGTTAATACTTCTTATAGAAATCTTTTATTTACAAAAATCTTGATTCAATAGGATTCCTCCCATGTTTCTTTATTCAACATTTATAAAATTTTTATTATATTTCTAATTATTTTTTGTCTCATTCTTAGTGTTATTCGTGGGTGTGAAATTTTTAAGAGACTACGATGTCACTGAATTTTAGGTTCTATTTGTGAAATATAATTATGTATATTTTAACATTTTAATATATAAAATTTTATTATGTGATTTTATCCTTCGTAAGTAATGTTCTATGAAATAAAATAGTGATCTTATCTTTATGTGTTGCCTTCAATTTTTTTTTAAATATTTTTATTCAATTGAATTGATATATATTTTATAATGTTATGATTAATAATTATTTTACATATATTATATATTTATATACATAAAAAAAATTATGATATTTTTTAAAAATATATATATAATTCAGGTAATAAAATTGAAGAAAATATTCTTTTTATATGTGGAATTTTACATAATGTGAAACTTGGGATTAGTTATGATGAATTAATAAAAATTTAATATATTTATTTATTAAAATTAAATTAGCATGACCCAATGAATTGGAACCCCTCTCTAAATAGATATTATTCAAGTGTGCCTCCCCAACACCAACATCAATAGGAAGGGATTTGGTGACATGGATCAAGAAGGCATAAACACTTTTGGAAGCCCTTAGTCTATAATAACCAATAGAATAAATGCATCTCTAATACTCAATAATCTCCCAAAATTCCAATAGTATATATTATAAACTATTATAATATATACAAACTTAATCAACCCATACTTATGAGATTATTTGTAAGGATTGAACATTATTTGATTAAAAATATATTTTTAGATTTATAGTTTTAGAGAATTTTGAAAAAACACTTATATATATAACCCATATAATTCAATGTGGTTACTTCTATTATATATCCTTTTTTTCAAAAAAAAATTGAAAATTGATAATCTTATTTTATTCAAAACATGTTTTTTTCTTTTAATGTGAATCCCCATAGAGTAACTATATACCTTTCTATATTAACAAATAATCTTCAATCACATTGAAAAAACATCTAAATATGTGGGATTAGAAAAAAAATCTCAGTGAGGAATAAAAAATAATTAAACCTGTTATTGTATTTTAAAAAACATGAAATCCCTTTGAAAAATTTCTTTTTATATATTTAAACATTGAATTCAAAATAATAATTTAATACTCAATAAAAAAATTCACTTACCAAATATTTTCTTGAAACATATAATAAGTAATTATATCGGTAAAATCATAATAATGAGGGTTCCTTTTAAAAAATGAGTAGACATGAAAATATTATTTTGAAAAAATACATTCTTTTCACCCTTAAAATTGACATAAACAATCCTTTAATCATAAAGTATGTATTTTACATTATAAAATAAAACATTTTACCTGAAAACCCATATCAATAATAGAGAAAAATAATGTTGGTTCCTTTGGATATTATAATCATATCACTCTTATAATCACTCTTAAAAACACTCTTAAATATATAATAATCTACATTGTTAATTACAATATATATTCCCTAGAGAGAAAAATCGTTACTCAATGCATTGAAGAGATTAATCAGGATCGTTCATTGTCATAAAAATTTAAATATACCATAGAATATATAAAAAACATATAATATTTTATTTCCATAATAAAATCTCATAAATTATTCTATTTACCACATATACATGAGCTATTTCGATCATTGTGTAAAAATAAATATCAAAATCCTCTTTCCTATGAAAAAATTTGAAAAAACAAATTTCCAATACTATGTAAAATTTCATAATAATTAAAAACTACTGTTCAATTACATAAAAATATTCCTAAATAATAACCCTCTTTATGGGTGAAAAATCTATTCATTCTTTAAATGTAAACAATATACCTTTGAAACTATTATAAAAATGATAAAAAACTCATTTCGAAAATATTAAAAACAGTTATTTTAAATCCAGAATAAAGAATTCAAAAATGATTTAAATTTAATTTTAACATATATTTTATAATATTAAAAACATTACTAAAACATTTTATGGAACCTATATATATATAGAGTATTACTTAAAGAAAAACATTAATACATTTAAAATATGGTTTTAATGAAAAATCTTGTACATCAAGTCTGAATCACAATGTATGTTCATTAAATCCTAAATAATAAACATATATTAAATATTTACTTATATAAGAACATTATTAATATATAATACCTTATTATTACATAGATTTCATTAATTATCATACCTTACATAGTAAAAAAATTAATTAAGTTCATTGTGAATGTTTTGGTGACATCTGGTTCATAATCAAAAACAACTTTACTATGATAAATTTGGATAAAAGAGTAATTTCACCATAATCTAAAAAATATTAATCATGATATAATTATCATTTTAAAAATGAATACAATTTTATACTTATCCAAGAATGGTGTAAATAAAAAAAACAACTACATCGCTTCATGGAGATGGTATTCCACACACATGCACGAGAAACATTGTCATTATACAATATATTGAAGGGTAAGAAGATATGTAATATCATATATTTATATAATAAAAAATTATTTCATAAATATCATATAAAATAATTAAATCTATCATAATTTTCATACTTGTAAGGATGTGATAAAAAATGAAACATATCTCTTCATTGAGGTGGTATTTCATGCATACACACGAGTGATTCTTTCATTTCCCATAGGATGGAAAAAGATTATTAAAACGGGTTGGAATATAAACATTATTTAAATTTCATTATATTTTATAAACATATGCTATTTTCCCACTATATTTGTGACACATTTGTATTCGGTATAAGAAGAAACAAACATAAAAAAAATTATTTAAGAGATACATCACCTCTTTTTTAAAACAAATTTGGCTTACAACTTAACCTTTCTAGGCTGATCTTTTAGAAATACAAACCCATCAATGGAATGGGGAGGATGGCTGGGAAAGGATTTGTGTTATGAACCAGATATGGTCACCATCAAAAAATGAAACCAACCTGCTCCATGGAAAGTCATTAATGGAATTACCTATCCCCACAATCCGGAACAAGTGTTTTGTTATCACAAATAATGGTTTGGGAATTATTTACCTGATTTTGGAATCATAAATCAACCAAAAACAATAAATAAAAAAAATCTGAAATTTCTTTCCAAACAAGATTTAAATAATTTTAACAATAGAAATACTTGAGTTTAGAAAATACCCCAATTGGAACAAAACTCAAAATTAGCATCAAATACAACTCAGTAACCACCACATAGCAAGGCGTCATCATCCCAAAGCCTTCTCCACAACACATCACCAAGGATGGAAGCTGACAACCCGAACCGCCATCTCCAAAGACCTTCCCCTAACTTATGTATAACATAATAAAGTCGACTTACCTGAAAAGGTGTATGTAGGGTGTGAGCCTAAGACCAATAGGATTCCACAAAAATATATTTCATGAGATAAACATTTTATGACAAAAATATTGCATGTTTTTATAATGAGAAATGCCAGTGACAGTTTTAAAAAGGATGAAAATTCAAATGAAAACATTTTTTAAGGGGGAATTTTTCAAGAATGGGAAGAATAAAATAAAAAAACACATGCAACTGAATTTTCCATCTAAACACGTCGTATATTGATAGTTAGTAACATATAGTTAATGAGCATTAGTCATGGGAACACCCCTAGGAACTAGCTAGTTGTAGGGACCTAGGCACATCGTATCATGGTGTAGAAGTATTGATAATCATTAAAATTTTCAAGAATGAGCCTCTAGGAGGAGAAACCCCAATGTTCTAGTGGTCCCAAAACATCCTCAATGTATAGTTATTACTATCATCGTCAAACTTGTTATATGAAATAGGGGCGATAGCCCTACCAGATCACTAGCATACTAGTCTTAATCCACCCACAGTTATACCTAGGATTCCCTCATTGTGCTCAATAAAGTTATACATGTTAAAAATTACATTTTCTCATAAAAACACCACTTATGAAACATACACATACAAAATAGTAAATAACATGCCTTTTCACCCCATGTGTAACTCAATAAACCTTTCAAAACATTTTATAAATAAATTCAAAGTAGTAAAACAATGTTTTGCAAACCAAAATCCCTTAAAACACCTATTTCAATGATTATTTATCATAAATACCATACCCAACCATAATATTAATCCCTATAAACATTTATTAAAACCATTTCATGTATTATAAAACAACCTCAAATGATACAGCATTGAGAACACATGAAAACCACCCAATTTCATGCCAAAAATGCAACATTAAAAATAAACGCTTAGTCAAATATACTAAACATGATTTTCAAAACACACTAAAAGGATGGAAACCTATCTAAATAGTATAAATAAGCAAGATACATTCATCCAATAATGGTTATCCATTGAAACACTTACCTTATATGTCAATCTTTGTGAAAACCTCAACCGCACCACCACCGCACCATAAGGGAGTGAAATTGAACCCTAAACCACATGATTGTACCAAGAAACAAAAATTAAAATCAAAGGTTTGAATCCCTAGCTTCTGGAAATTTGGAACTTCATGAAATTTGGAAGAAATCCAAAGGAAATGGAATAAACAAAAATCACTTACTTGAAGAAGCATGATGTTTTCCCCACAAAACCCCTTAAACTGGCTTCCAAGAGAGATTGTGGAAGCTTTGAAGCCTTCTATATATGAGAGTAATTAATGAGGGAAGAAAGGGGCACATTATGGTTAATCTCAAAAAAGGTAAAATTGGAATTACCAAACTTTTTTAAGGAGCTGGACAACTAGGAATGGTTTTCTAGCACGGTTTAGTAAACCGTACGGCCAAACCATGAGTCCAGTTATATCCACTCAAAATCTGTCCAAAATCATCCAAATTCAATGGGGTATGAGGGAAAATATGGAGGTAAGATAGTAAAATAATATAATAGAAACATGTACCTTAAAAGAAGGATATGGATGTGACGATTCTCCCCACCATGAAAAAAGTTCCATCCCAGAAAGTCAAATATAAGCTTGATTTGAAAACTAGAATGTTTACTCTTGATCAACCCATGAATTCTTCTCCCATGTCTCATGAAAATAATTCCCATTCAAATAAAGGACCCTAGAATAGTAAAATAGACTTTCCCCAAAGCACCATCTCTTGGGAATCCACTATTCGCATCTGCTGCTCAAATACTGATAAATCATGCTCTATCTTCAACTCTTCCCAATTCAACAGGTGGGACAGATCTGGATGATATTTATTCAGTGGGGAGACATATAATAAATCATGAATATATATCAATTGAGAGGGAAAATATCACATGTATGCTACCTTTCCGATGTCCTCGGTGATCTCAATAGTTCCAACATACCGTGGCGTTAGCATTCCCTACATTCGTATGTGACAATGACCCAAACAAGGGGACAACTTCAAGAATACATGATCACCCAAAAAGAACTTAATGTCACAATGCCTCTAGTAAGAATAATATTTGTGGTTAATCTGATCTTTCAATAACCTCTTCTTGATCATCTTATCCTTCTCAGATGTCTCTTTAACAAGGCTCACCCCCAACAGTGTGGTCTCACCTACCTCATGCCAACATAGGGGGGACCGAAAAATCCAACCATATACCACCTCAAAAAGAGTAATTAAAATAAAGGATTGGAAACTATTATTATAATAAAACCTGACCAATACCAAATGGATATCCCATGAACCTTTAAATTCCAATACACATGCATGGAGCATGTCTTCCAGAATCGGATTTTCCTCGCTTTGTCTGACCATCAGTCTAAGAATGGTATGTCTTGCTCATATTAATCTAAAACCCCATAGCCTTATGAAGGCCTTCCCAAAAATGAGAGGAGAAGCAGGGCTATCTATCTGACATAACTATTAATGTCACACCATTAATCCTTACCACCTCTTAAATATACAATCGACCCAGCTCATCCACCTTAGTTTAATCTCTGATCATAATGATGTGCACAAATTTTGTTAGATGATCAATCACCCCCCCCCCCATAATAGCATTCATACCCTAAGGAGAATGGGGCAATTCAACAATAAAGTTGTAAGAACCCATATCTTCATTTCAGGTACGCCTTTTCTTTTTCTATAGTTTTTATGAAAAATAAACATTATGGAAATTTTCGAAGTACACGCCATGTACTTTCTGAGTACACACAGTGTACTCTTCTCCAGCTCGAAGACGTGTATTGGTCGTGCCCGGGCCACACACACGGTGTGTAGGGGTGATTTGGAGGCCGATTTTGGAGGAGTATGGAAAGACCTAGTACATTCCTTGTACTCTAAAATTACACGCCGTGTAATTTCTATTTTTCACTAAACACTTCGGGGTTACTTCTGATGGATAGAACACAACCCTTATTTTAGGTTCTTCGTCCGAGAGTGACCTGTACGGACAGATCTTACTCGATCTCCCACCTCTCTGTCTGTTCTGCGATTTGAGCACGGTCGATTGCATTGGAAGTGCGGCGGTGAGTTCTCCCTTCTACTTGAGACTTGTTTTCCAATTCTTCCTCCTTCTCGTGTTATCTACGGTTAAAAATTTTCTGCGTTTTATCAGATCTATGACGTTCTATGGAGAATCAGTCGTTGTGGTTCAATTATATCGATCCCATAACATTAAGGTAGGTGGTTTTCTCCTTTCTATAGAAATTCGATGATTATTTTGTGCAAATTCCACCAATACCCATGAACAGGGTATTGTGTGTTCATGTTTTTCCCTTGTTGTATTGCATGCTTTTCTTGATTGATAGAGTAGATTTTTTGCTTATGTTTATGGTAGTTTTTACTGTACTCTGGATGTTTGTTATGCTTGTTCTACCTTTTAGGCATTTTCCAGTTTCCATGCCTTGTTGTAGGACAGTGGAACTGTTGCTTTGTTATGCTGTTGAGCCTTAGATTGATATCCAAGTAGTTCTTGAGGATTACTTGGACAGTGCATTCACACTGAGCATGTTTTATTTACACACTGGTCTGTGAGTACCTAATGTAGTAGAATATAAGTAGAATGGATGTAAGGGCTTCTCCATAGTATCTTTTAATAAGATGTGAGACGACAGGGGGAATTGATGAGGAGTTCTTCCTCACAGAGTCTATAGATCCAAGACGTGGGACACAGGGGGAATTAGACGTTGAGTGCTTCCTCAGAGAGCATTTAACATGATACGAGACTATAGGGGGAATTGACGGTGAGTGCTTCCTTAGAGAGTCTATTTCTTATCTAACCAGAGGGGTGAGACTATGTGTGCCTCCTAGAGGGTTTCTAGTACTTTTAGGTTGAACCGTAGGGGTTAGGTTGTGAGAGATACCTAAAGGGTTACCTTTTTTCTACTTGTTGATGGTTGTTTAATTATGTACATATATTCTAGTATAGTGGATTTTTAGCTGATGTGTATTCTTCTGGATATTTATTTCCGCACTTTTACTGTCTTTTTATTCATTGAATATTAGGCACAAGTCTTTGGGTGATTGCCTACTAGGATTGTATCTCATATTTGGTTTGGGAAATGATTTTGGCCCAAAAAGACTATGTTGTTGCAGGTATAGATAAGAGCAAGTGCCCTTCTACTTCAGGTTCTTGATTGCACTGGTGTTGGAGGGCATATGACCAATATGTGGCTTGCGATGCTGAGGAGTTTACTTTGTTTTCTTATGAACATTGTTTTTCAGTTGTACTTTAGCACGTTTTTTTGTTTACTACATTCCATTGACATATGTACCATGTTTCATCATTATCATTTTATACATTGCTTCCGCGGTCCAGTTCAGTTGTTGTATGTTGTTTATTTTTTCCCTTATTGTGACTGGTTTTTCTTCCGCAGTATACATTACTGGATGAGGGCCCAGTTTCGCCACCGACTAACAAAGTCCCTCACTGCTAGTCATCATCCTCTTGCGTTTGGGGAAACACGCTTAAGGTTATGTGTTGAATCGTGTACGGGGCACTAGTAGAGGGGCTCCAGATTCGGGTTGATACAATGTGGTATCAGAGGAGTTCTTTTCTCCTACCATACTGTTTGGAGACTTTAGCCAGGGATAGGATGGATTTGGTACATGGTATTAAGTTGTGCTCGGGAGTAGCTAACCCATGTATAGGGAAAATCCATACTACTTCATTAAATACACTTTGTTGGTTTGAGATTTTACGGTTGATATGATTTCACCCAGAGTGATTCACATGATTTGGGTTTTAATTCCGTGATGATTGCGGTTCTATTTCTGTCGCAAGACGATGTGATGAGGGTATGCCATCTCATTATTCATATAGGCACTTGTAGAAATCACAGGCCATGCATTCTTTCCATTCCATCAAGAGTGCATTAGCAATTGCATGCTGTTGTGGTAGACTTTTTGTAGATTATGCATGGTGTTGTGATAGATGTTTCATAGATTCTCCGCTACCTTATTAGATGATTATTTTCTTCCTACTTTTCTTAAATGAATGCCAAATTTTGATTATTGAGGTGTTATGGGCCCTCTCGAAATGGAAATTGGTGGATCATGACCCTGTTTTCTCTTGTCTATGACTGTAGGAGATGCCAAGCTTTGATTCATGTGAGGTATGGACCCTCACAGATCGGAATTTGGCACCTCTTTTCCATGTTTTTAGTGTTTATGGGCTTTTGTGTAGTTTCTGAGCTACTGCCCAGTAAAACCAAGAATACACGGAATTTACATTTCCTATACACGTCATGTAGTTTTTAAGCCATGTCACTAAGCATGAGAGAATAAACATGGTATCTTGAGAATATCTTCAGGAACATGCCGTGTACGGTAGGTAAAGGCCGTGTAGTTCGGAGCCGCGTACTCGGCTGTGTCACTGACAACACCGGTCGGGGAAGCTCGAGTAGAACAAGACGTGTTGTAAAGGAACACACCATGTAGTCTTATCCAGGTACCCGGTCGTGTCATGAACAACACGGGCCGACATGACTTTCTCTTCGACATGTTGTGTTATCTCCGAAACAAACTGTGTAGACTTATTCAGGTACCTTGACGTGTCATGAACATCACAGGATGGTGCACCTCCACCCATACATGCCGAGTTTGTTTAGAACACACCGTGAAAGGTTCTTCTGTGTAGATGGTAGCGTATTTAACAACACGGCCGGATGAAGCCTTGTCTAGTACACACCGTGTTTGATCAAAACACACTTTGTAGTCTCGGGTTAGGTCGGACTGTGTGGGTTAGTCGTGTAAGGAGAATCAGGCATGGGAATAGTTTTCAAGTACACGTCGTGTGTTGGGTCAACATGCCATGTAGTTTGAGGTGTTAAAAAACCTATAGGTAAGGGGTACATTCCCATGTCAGTGTCTTATGAAGACACACTGTGTAGTTTTTATATACATCGTGTAGTCGTGTTTTGTAAACATTTGTGTTTTCGTTCCCATGTTCCTGTTTTGTACTCTTGTGTTCTCTTTCCTTGTTTTTATGATCTAAGGTGTGATTTTGATCTTTCATATATTTGCCTCTGAGACGTCCTCCGGTTTTAAGTCTGTCATTAGGCAGCAATTAGACTCTATATATGGATGATCAGGGACTTCCTTCCGATCTTCCAGTCAAGATAGCCTTGGCACCGGATGTCATACCAGCTTCAGGTGATGATGCGCAGTTCGGGGAAGGTTTTCCGAGGATGATCCAGACACTGCAGGGAGTACCAACTCCTAGCATGACTATAGCAGACTTGACGCGGGTTTTTCAGTAGCAGCATCCTCCCACATTCTCAGAGGAAGCAGGACCTCAGGTTGTAGAGTCATGGCTGGAAGCCATGCTAACTATCATCGAGAATCTGGAGACAACTCCAGAGAGACAGGTCTTACTCGCTACCTATATTCTATGACAGTCCACCAAGAGGTGGTGGTACGTGATCTCACAGGAGGGTCACAAGTAGATTATGTCTTGGGATGAGTTCTAGCGTGTGTTTTATGACTACTTCTACCCGGAGACCCTGAGGGCCGACCGAGACCAGGAATTCATGAGTCTAGAACAACGTACTCTTTCTGTCATGTATTATTCCTCTCGTTTCACCGATATGCAGTGTTTCACGCCCCTCTGGGATGTGATTGGGGTGTTCTTAGAATGGATGTTCGAGGATGGTCTCAGGGGGGGAGATTCGCTCGCAGGTGAATATCTTCCAGTTGACTTCCATCACATCCATCGTCAATCATGCATTGTTTGCAGAGCACAATCTAAGAGACTCCAGAACTACGAGTCGGGGCAATTCTACTTCCAGAGCTAGATTTCCTCCATATGTCAACAAGAAGCGTTGTATGGAGTCTATGCGCGGTGATTCGAGGAAGCGAGATGCATCGTCAGGTAGCCAGGTGGTATGCTACCAGTTTGGTCGGTCAGTTCACACAAGGCCGCAATGCCAGAGAGACCCAGTGGAGTGCCGAGCTTGCAGAAATATGGGTCACCTTCAGTGTTTCTTCTAGGTTATCTAACCATCAGCTGGTGACAGGGGTTCTTCCATGACTCATCGTTTAGGGGAAGCACCACCAGTTCCTCACCAGTCAGGGAACTGGAGTTCTTCCGGAAATTCGGGTCGAGGTGGAGGTCGAGGTCGTGGAGGTCATCCACCAGTCCCTCAGCACCAGCAAGGTGGATCAGCTCAGATTGGTCATTCGGGGGTACAGGGCCATAGTGCAGGCTAGTCTTATGCTGTGGAGTAGACCTATTTGGAGCAGGATCTCGACACTTCTACAGTTTGAGGTATGATTTTAGTAGCCTCTGTTTTATCTTCATCGCTTTTCGATACTGGTGTTACACATAGCTTTATATATATTTCTGCTATGCAAAGAGTTGGTCTATGTGACTCTTCTTTTGTCGACTCGTTGACACTAGACACACCATTGGGGTTGTGGACATCTAGTGTACGCTGGCGTAGAGAGTTCCCTATAGAGATTTAAGGCTATCGTTTCTTGTGGGATCTCTATGTCCTAGAAATGGCAGGCTATGATGTCATCCTCAGGATGTACTAGTTGGTTCCTTTCCCGGCATTTGTCGACTTTTATCACCACAGAGTGAGTTTAGTTTGACCAGAGGGTGAGACTTTTCTTCATAAAGGCGAATGGGATGATCAGGTGAGTCGAGCAGGACTCAAGCATCATGGGATAGGAAGTGTAACCTCCCAGATTTCTAGTATTTATCTGGATGATCAGTGGACTTCATAGTTGGAATTTCCTCTAGTGGTGTATTATTTCAGGGATGTCCTTCTAGAGGAATTTTCGGGTTTTCCTCCTGAGCGTGAGGATGAATTTTCTATTAAGCTCGTTCCAGGAGTAGCACCGGTGTCTATTCCTCCTTATAGGATTGCTACACCTGAGTTGCAGGAGCTCAAGAAGCAGTTGGAGGAGATGCAGGCAAAGGGTTTCATCCAACCCATTACATCTCCTTGGGGTTTGTCTGTCATGTTTGCAAAGAAGGAAGACAATACCCTTCATCTTATTGTGGATTATCGGAAGCTGAACTAGTTGACGGTCAAGAACCGATATCCCTTGTCGAGGATCGATGACCTCTTTAATCAACTTCGAGGAGCCCAGTAGTTCTTGAAGATCGTCTTAAGGTCTGGTTTTCATCATTTGTGGGTTAGACCATCAGATATACCTCTGACAGCCTCCAGGAGCAGGTATGGTCTATACGAGTATACATTCAAGCCGTTCAGTCTCACGAACACGCCTGCAGTTTTCATGGAACTGATAAACTGAGTGTTCCATCCATACATAGACTACTTCATCGTGGTCTTTGTGGACAATATCTTGGTGTACTATCACACTCAAAAAAACCATTCTACCCATCTTGAGATTATTCTGAGTACACTAATAATGCATCATCTTTATGTTATACTCCTGAAATGAAACTTTTGGAAGGATCAGATTCACATTCTGGGTCACGTCATCTCAGAGGAAGGAATATCGGTGGACCCAGAGAAGGTGATAGTTGTTGTCTCCTGGGAGAAGTCGAAGAACGTTTTTGAGGTATGGAGTTTCTGAGGGATGGATGGATACTACAGATGATTCATTTAATAATTTCCATGACTAGAAGCACCTTTGACGAGTCTGACCAAGAAGGGGGAAAAGTTCTTATTGTAAAATTCATGTGAGTCATCCATTCAGGAGCTGAAAGGATGGTTGATGTTGGCACCGATACTTGTGTTGCCAGAGCCAGTAAAGTGCTATACAGTCTATTTTGATGCTTCAGGTATCGGGCTAGGCGTTGTGCTTATGCAGGGGGATGGAGTCATTACGTACAGGTCTCGGCAGTTGAGGCCACATGAGAGGAACTACCCTACGCACGATGTGGAGTTGGCAGGTGTTGTTCATGCCTTGTGCTATAGGAGAGAATATCTTCCGGGAGATCACTTTTTGGTCTTCAATGACCACAAGAGTCTAAAGTATATATTCACTTAGAATGATCTGAATCTGAGGCAGCGCAGGTGGGTCGAGTATCTTCAGTGTTTTGATTTCGAGCATGCCTATACATCAGGGATGGGCAATATAGCATACCGATATTTTATGATATGTGTTCTCTTTGATTTATTTGGTTTCATGTGTTTTATGCTACAACAAGATTATCTTGTGCAATACTTTACACTGTATTAGCTTGAAGTATACACAACACTATTCTTAGATTGTGTTACACACAATTTCATGTTCGTTTTATAATAGTCATTCTACACAACATTGAGTGTCTATATATATATATTCAATGTATAAATTAAATATGGTTGGATTCTATTATACGAAACAACGAATTATTCTTTCACTACACGCATCCCTGACTTGGCTTGCATTACATGCAATCGTGACTTTCCTCGATTGCGTGTGTTGTACGCAATATCAGGTTTCACTAAACAATGATATATGGTTATAATATTATTAAGAACTAGCATTTATGAATAGTATTAACTAAATTTTGAATTTTATAACATTATTATTTCATCGTACACATTTTATAGAACATGGTATGTGAACAAAATAAATTTTTCAGGTAAAATAAGTATTTTTCAAAAAATGCATTATTGCCGCCTTTTAATGGCGCACCCACATTAAATCTAGTTTTAGACATGTTTATAAGTTCAATTTTACAGAATAAACTTCTTATTTTGAATCAGGATATAAAAATTTACATTGGATAATGTTTTGATATTTTTCTGATAACTTTCATATTTTAATGAATAGTAAAAACACCATATATTTTAATTAAAACAACTTTTTTCATCGTAATAATTTATCTGGTTAAATTATAATATTGAATGGTTTTAAAGTATAAATAGAATATATTTTTACCGTTTAATATAATGTATGTCATTAGAATTTATTTTACCATGAATTCCTAGGTTAAATTAATTCAATCTTTTGAAATGTTATAAACAAAAACCCGTTTTCTTTCGACAACAAGATTAATTTGAATTTAATTTCTGCAACTTATGTTTATTGAATTTCGAAAAATGGTTTCCATATTTGGAATAAGTGGGTCTAAATTATGTTAATAGGCTACTTTTTATTTCTGTAAATTATGAATAGTAACTACAACAAATTTTATTTACCATAGTTAAAGGTAAATCAGGTAATTAAGCGTAAATATAATATTATAAAATTTTACTAACACATACCAAAATTCTATTGGATGACTAAAAGTCTACCCATATCACCTAAGGGTCGGATTAGATACATTTAATGCACTTTTTTCTATGAAAATAATTTAATTATTATTAAAACCAAAGAAAGTGACAACATGTCACTCTCTTAAATATTATAAATATAATAATTTTAATTTAGTGATAAAATTCATGAAACTTCAAACATGATTAGTCTCCATAAAGATAATAAAATTATCTACATAGTATGAATTTATTTATAATTTTTAGGGATTAAATAATTATCATTAATTATGACACAATAGTGATGCAGAAATTGTTTATCTAGTGAAAAATCAAGAATATAGTTTTTATTAAACTAATAGTGACCATAAAATTCCTAAACCCCTGACCAAAACTTATTGGGCATGTAAATGTATACCATAATCATCCAATGGTCGAATATTTTACCATTTGGAGCCTTATAAAAGCGATTATGACACTTATATTATTTTATTTTAAATGATTCCAAATTTGTCACCTTCATAATTTAATAAATATATCAATTTAAATATTGTGATTTTAAGATGATCAATTCGAGTAAAAGAATTATTGTAAAATTTAATAGATTTATAGTCATCATAGGATTTTATTTTTAATTATTATGAAACAAATAAGTATATTAAATAATTATACAAAAATGTTGTAGTATTTATTTTATTAAGAGATAAACCAAATAAATGGTTTTAAAAATAATAAAATAAATATTATATGAACTATTTAATGTGCTAAACAATTTTCTTACACACATATGACATTTTATAAATCTATTAAAGATTTTTGTTCGAAAATATATTCTTAATATATTTTAGTTAAATTCAAATAAATGAATAGTGTCAAAATTGACACTATTGTTATTTTATAAACATAACATATTATAAAATTGTTTAAAAATCACAAAAAAATTTAAAATTTATTATTTTAAATTAATACGGTCTAAAATGTTAATAAGTATATAATTATGGAAAATTCAAATCAAATAAGTTATTATTTTTTATATTTTAAAATTTAGAATGTTATTACCACAAATAAAATTAAATTGATTAAATAAGGATAAATCAAGTTGATAATGTTTAAAATAAATTCATAACAAGTCTAATTTTTTTTTTGATGATATTACAACCCTATATCATCTAACTTCAGATATGAGTCATTTTGGAAGTTTTTATGTGGGGTTGGTTTTTAATATAAACTAATATTTCTTATATTTCCAAAGGTACCCCTCTCCTCCCTTATAAAAGGGAACCTCCTCCCTCTCCTCCTCACACCAATTTGAGCCTTCATTATCAGCCAAACCTTGCCCATTTCACCTCCCCACTTCCCTAGAAAAATCCTAGAGGTCATGGTCTTCTTTGAAGACCAATTTTAGTGCGCTAAGAGGAGGTCTCAAGGAGGCACTTCAAAGAAGTTGTAATGTCTGTTACCGATTCATTCAACTTTATTTCTTTTTCCACTTCTTCTTCTTAGGTTGTTTCATTATGAAGTAATAACATCAGTATCACTCATATAATGATATGTTATTATATGTACGAAACAACCCTATTTCACCATCTATCCATCCTACGGAAAATGAAATCAACGTGCATGCGTAAGTACGGAATACTGTCTCCCCGCCGTGGTGTAATCTATTTTCCACCACCACCTTACTTGGAGGGGTATAATGGTGTAAATAATAACTATATATGATTATTGTAAGGTGATATTTATTATTTAATAGTATACAAACACTCCAATAAAATTCCATGATCATGGAAACGATATCGCCACTCGTGCGTACGTATGGAATACTGTCTCCATGACACGATGAGATTCATTCTCAATGATTAACCATTCATAAATGATTATAAAGTATATATAATAAGTAATCATGAAATATATGACATTATAATGATACTTAATTTATATATATATATTTATATATTTATATGTATGTATGTCATCCAATTAATTCCATTCAATTCAATGAGGAAACGAAAACAACGTTCATGCGTATGTACAGCCTACCATCTCCATGAACGGTGTATTTCTTTCCATATATAGATCTATTATATATATGTATATTCTGAATATATATTATATATAAATAATTTTTTACATTATGGATGTATGTAATCATGATCTATGTAATCATATGAATAATTACAAGTTAAAACACGAACGACAAATGTAACGATTTCACCCAAACGCTACTTTAACATGAATTTACAAAAGAACGGTTTATATAAAGTCATAAGCGAACCATATATGATATAATATCAGTAAATATGATTCTGTAATAAGTAAATAACATTATTTAAATCATTATACAGGAGTTTCGGACACTTATAAAGCAAAGCAGACCTAAGGTAAGTGAAAATATCACAATCTCATTTTTATCTGAGATTATTTGGACTTTGGTATTTACTTGGGTGTATTTTATCATCCACATCCATGTTCCGTCAATATGTAATATTTTTTCCATCCACCTAAAATATTTTAAATCCAATTTTACCCTTCGGTGAGTTTTTAGTATAGGATATGAAAGGAATCTTTTGTCGTATTTCGAACGAGGTACTTTTTGACATTTCCGGAAAAATTAAGAGAAGAATGTTTTTTAACTTATACGGCATGAACGGATTTTTATGTTTTCATAAAGCATTATATTCATGAAGCTTACTCAAAAATATTTCATGACTATTTTCAATAAAATCTTTTTCTTTTAAAAATGCATGACATTTTGTGAAAATAAAATGATTTTAAAGAAGAAATGATATTTTCCTCAAGAATTCATTTCAAGTGTTTTATCAAAACCATTTTCTATATAAAATGATATTATTTAATATGTATTTGTTTTAAGTATAATGTCTCTATGATTTACATGGTTTCACTTTTCTTATTATAAAATTATATCCATTTTTTTATATGGATTATGTTATGATGGGTTGATGTTTATTAAACCCATTTTATTTGTTGGGTTATTATGAATGATGTATGTTTATTTTGTGGCACAAGTAAGAATGATTTCATTATGAGATGGTTGGGACCTATATCTCCCTACAATGCATTGGGAAAAGATTTATATCTCATGAGATAGACATTGATGGAACGGTAAGTTAATCCGGTTCAGTATTAAAGAACTAGAACCGGGAGTGAACTCGATTTAGAGAGGAACTTTGTCCACTATGATGGTCTTGGCAGCAATGCCTTGGCTACTATGGAAATCATTACATGTGATTAATGGATGAAACAATTACATGTTTTATTCCAATTCTATTTTACCATTATTTATGTTCCATTATGATCTATGAATTTTTTACTTCCATGTTTTATGTCGTTGCTCAAGATTTTTAATGTTCATGTTTTTTATGTTCAAATGTATATGGTATGTTTTATCTTTTCCTTACTTACACTTACTGAGCATTTGAGCTCACCCTTTTTATGTTTTCTTTTCCCCCAGGATTAAAAGAAATATTTTAGGTAAGGAAACAAAAAATGGGAAGATCTTTATGGGAGATGTTGAAGATCTTTCACCACGATTAGAAGATTATGTTCCAAGTTTCCAAAGACACTAAACTATTACGGTCCTTGTGTGTCTGTTTTTTATGTACAAAGTATTCCACAAAAGTAATGTAATGTCTATGTACATTAAGCTTCAGGTCTCTACAGTTGTTATCAAAGGAAAGGTTTAGTTAACCTTTGGAAACTAGGATGCGAAAACGTTATTGAGATCCCTAGAGATATTTCTAAGGTATGTCTAGGGATGTCCCTAAGGACAAGTATACATATAGGATATAGTCCTAGAATTACGGTAACGATATTAGAATTTAACCTAAGATGTTAGATATTGAGGGTAATCCCCCTTTACTATGTTGTTTTCCCTAGCATGATTTTTTCCTCTCACACTATTCTTTTTGTGTTTTAGAAAATGGGTGGAAACAATATGATTCACGATAATGGAGGATATGATGGACAATGGAATGATATTATTCATGAGAAACCAAATGAAATGGGGTTTGGAAGCCCAAAAATAATTATTATGCCGAATCATCAATCTCATAATATGATCAATAAACTCAAATTTGGTAAGTTTCCTGACTCGGCTAATAAGAGAATGATGGAGTTTCATGATGATCATAGAGGAAAGAAAGTTCAATTTCCCCTATGTAAATCATGTGGGAAGAGGAATCAAGGAGAATGTTTCAAAGGAACTGGAAGATTCTTTGGGTGTGGAAAAGAAGGACACAAAGCTAATAAGTACAAAGGAAAAGGTTCAGTTAACACCATGGACATGGATAATGGTATTGCTACGACATCAACAATGGTTAAATGTTTTAAATGTGGAATGTACAGGCATTATGCAAACCAATTCATTAAGGTAAAGTCTCATGAAGAGAATTAGTATGCTTGTACGGGTAGTATTTATGTTGATGGTGATGAAGAGACTACAAATGATATGTGAGATGAAAGAATTTTCGGAGCTCGGTCAATGGTTTAAGATGGTACTGGAAAGATTACATGTTTATCAAGTGTAATGTTGTATATGTAATCTCATGGTACTATAGAATAAAGAGACATCTAAGGATTGTTACACTGTTGTCTTTACTAAAGTTTTGAAAGTATGTGACGAATGGTACCAGTATTTTTGGAAAGTAGATGATATGCGCATAATGAAGGGATAAGAAGAAAATTACATGTTTGATAGTATTCATGAGCTTATGACTGATATAAGGAGAAGGTTATATCATGGTTTTTGTATATAGATTTTTTGGATTTTGGTATGTGGAAAGTGTTAACTTTTGACAGCATTTATGTTTTCAATAAGGTTTAATGGATATTCATTTTTCAAGTGAATACATGATTAAGGTATTAACATAATTGGAATGTGACCTACAAGATAATGGGGGACAAATGATGGTTAGTTGATTACATTTCAAGTAATCGTTTTCTTTATACTATGAGCATGGACCGAATTATTTTAGAAAAATATTGGAATGGATTATGGTGGACAGAAGATAGTATTTTTTAAGGATAGAAGTTTTTTTCGATATTATTGAGGGGATGTTATAGTAATTTAGTTTTAGAAATTGGAAAACCTGCAGGACGGGCGACAGCCCATCGCGTTGGACAAGGCTGTGGGAATCGAACCCACAACCGATGTTCAACTGGCCTTTATCGCCTACCACTGGCCTACATGAAGTCCATGTTTAGTAGAAACTAGTTTTATTATATTATGCATTATTATATATGAATTATAAGTCCATTTTAGGAACCATATATGATTAATCTCACCATAGATGGACTTATGTATACTTGATAACTTTTGATAACCTTTTGTTTGAAATAGATGGAATGACCCATCATTCTATCACATGATCTGTTAACACTTCACGAATAACAAATTCAACTTCATTTCTTTAAGATATGAAGTAGAAATTGTTCAATGGACGAACAACATTGAGATTGTAGCAAAATCAAGCAAGTATTTCTTCTAATTCAAAAGTTTCAACTTTAGAGAAATGATATTAAAAACCAAAAAAGTTTTCCTGGTGCTCTTATATCCGATGAATCAGATGGTACCTTAGATCATCATAAATTTATGGCTTTGTGATTGATGGCTTTTTCATAGCAATGTTCTATACCACTCTCCATCAGAACGTGATGGTTAGATTTTTCTTCCATATCAATATTTTCACCTATGTTCTCCTATATGGAAACCCAGTGATGAGTTACTTTGGGAAATCATTAGGTTTCATACTTTATTTTTTAAAATTATGTTTCAGTATTCCTTTTTACAATATGGGTTCTTATAAATAGTAAAGGATTTATAACCCCGACGAATTTTGAGGGAGAAATTCATTTTAAGGGGGGTAGAATGAAACAAACCAATATTTTATGATATGTATTCTCTTTAATTTATTTTATGTCACGTGGTTTACGCTACAACAAGATTATCTTGTGCAATACGCCACACTGTGTTATCTTGATGTGTACACAACACTATTCATAGATTGTGTTACCCACAATTTGAGGTTCATTTTATAATAGTCATTCTACACAACATTGAGTGTATATATATATAAATATATTAAATGTATAAATGAAATATGGTTGGATTATGTTATAAAAAACAACGAAGGATTCTTTCACAACACGCAAACCTGACTTGGCTTGCATTACATGCAATCGCGACATTCCTCGATAGCGTGTGTTGTACGCAATATCGGGTTTCACTAAACAATGATATATGGTTATAATATTATTAGGAACTAGCATTTATGAATAGTATTAACTATATTTTGAATTTTATAACATTATTATTTCATCTTACACATTTTCTAGAACATGGTATATGAACAAAATAATTTTTTTGGGTAAAATAAGTATTTTTAAAAAAATGCATTTTTGCCACCTTTTGCTGGCGCACCCACATTAAATCTAGTTTTTGAAATGATTATAAGTTCAATTTTACAAAATAAACTTCTTATTTTGATTCAGGATATAATAATTTACATTGGGAAAAGTTTTTATATTTTTCTGATAACTTTCATATTTTAATGAATAGTAAAAACACGCTATTTTTTAATTGAAAACAAGTTTTATCATCGTAATAATTTATATGGTTAAATTATAATATTGATTGGTTTTAAAGTATAAATAGAATATATTTTTAAAATTTAATATAATGTATGCCATTATCATTTATTCTACCTTGAATTTGTAGGTTAAATCAATTCAATATTTTGCAATGTATTTAACAAAAACCCGTTTTCTTTCGACAGCAGGATTAATTTTAATTTAATTTCTGCAACTTTTTTGTATTGAATTTCAAGAAATGGATTCCATATTTGGAATCAGTGGGTCCAAATTATGTTAATAGGCTACTTTTTATTTTTGTAAATTATGAATAGTAAATAGGGTAAATTTTATTTACCATAGTTAAAGGTAAATCAGTTAATTAAGGGTAATATAATATTATAAAATTACCCAAACACATGAAAAAATTATATTGGATGACTAAAACACGACCCATATCACCTAAGGGTCGGATTATATTCATTTAATAGTCTTTTGTCCATGAAAATAATTTAATTATTATTAAAACCAAAGAAAGTGACAACATTTCACTCTCTTAAATCTTATAAGTATAATAATTTTAATTTAGTGATAAACTTCATGAAACTTCAAACATGAGTAGTATCCACAAAGATAATAAATGTATCTACATCTTATGAATTTATTTATAATTTTTAGGGATTAAATAGTTATCATTAATAATGACACAATAGTGATGTAGAAATTGATTATCCATTGAAAAATCAAGAATATAGTTTTTATTATACTAATAGTGACCATAAAATGCACGAAAACCTGACCAAAACTTATTTTTCATTTAAATTTAAACCATAATCATCCAATGGTATTATATTTGACCATTTGGAGCCTTATAAAAGTGATTATGACACTTATATTATTTTATTTTAAATGATGTCAAAGTTGTCACCTTCATAATGTAAGAAATATATCAATTTAAATATTGTGATTTTAAGATGATAAATTATAGTAAAAGTATTATTGTTAAAGGTAATAGATTTATCTTCATCATAGGATTTTACTTTTAATTTTTATGCAACAAATAAGTATATTAAATAATTATACAATAATGTTGTAGTATTTATTTTATTAAGAGATAAACAAAATAAATGGTTTTAAAAATAATAAAATAAATATTATATGAACTATTTAATCTGCTAACCTAATTTTATAGATATATATGAAATTTTATGAATCTATTAAATCATTTATTTCTAACATATCTTCTTTATATATTTTATTTAAATTCAAATAAATGAATAGTGTCAAAATTGACACTATTGTTATTTTATAAAAATAACATATTATAAAATTGTTTAAAAATCACAAAAATATTTAAAAAATATTAATTTAATTTAATATGGTCTAAAATGTTATAATGTATCCAATAATGGAAAATTGAAAACAAATAAGTAATTATTTGTTATAATTTAAAATTTAGAATGTCTTTACCACAAATTAAATTAAATTTATTAAATAAGGATAAATCAAGTTGATAATGTTTAAAATAAATTCCTAATATGTATAAATTTTATTGGTTTATGATATTACAAACATATCTCATATAAGATACGGATATGAGTCATTTTGGAAGTTTTTATGTGGGGTTGGTTTTTAATATAAACTAATATTTCTTATATTTACAAAGGTGCCCCTCTCCCCCCTTATAAAAGGGCACCTCCTCCCTCTCCTCCTCACACCAATTTGTGCCTTAATTCTAGTCCAAAACCTGCCCATTTCCCTTCCCCACATCCCTAGAAACATCCTAGAGGTCATGGTATTCTTCAAAGACCAATTGTAGTGCCCTAATAGGAGGTCTCAAAGAGGCGCTTCAAAGAAGAGGTCATGTATGTTACCGATACTTTAAACATTATTTCTTCTTCCACTTATTATTAATAGGTTGTATCATTATGAAGTAATAACATCAGTATCAATAATATACAGATATGTTGTTATAAGTATTAAAAAACCCTATTTCATCATCTATCCATCCTACGGAAAATGAAATCACCGCGCGTGCGTACATACGGAATATCGTCTCCCTGCCATGGTGTAATCTATTTCCCACCACCACCTTACTTGGATGGGTATAATGGTGTAAATAATAACTATATATGATTATTGTAAAGTCATATTGATTATGTAATAGTATAAATACACTCCAATAAAATTCCATGATCATGGGAACGATATCATCGCTCGTGCGTACGTACAGAATACCATCCCCACGATGCGATGAGATTCATTCTCAATGATTAACCATTCATAAATGAATATAATGTATATATAATAAGTAATAATGAAATATATGACATTATAATGATACTGGATTTATGTATATATATATATGTATTTCATCCAATTAATTCCATTCAATTCAATGAAGAAACAAGAACAACGTTCATGCGTACGTACGACCTACCGTCTCCATGAATGGTGTATTTCTTTCCATTTATAGATATATTATATATATCTATATTCTGAAAATAGATTATATATAAATAATGTTTTACATTCTGGATGTAATTAATCATGATCTATGTAATCATATGAATAATTACATGTTAAAACACGAACGACAAATGAAACGATTTTACACAAAACGCTACGTTAACATGAATTTACAAAATAACAGGTAATATAAAGTCATAAGTGAACCATATATGATATAATAACAATGAAAATGATTCTTTAATAAGTCAATAACATTATTTAAATCATTATACAGGAGGTTCAGACACCTACGAAGCAAATCAGACCTAAGGTACGGGAAAATATCACAATCTATTTTTTATCCGAGATTGTTTATACTTTGGTATTTACTAGGATATATTTTAGCATCCACATCCATGTTCCCTCAATATGTAATATTGTTTCCATCCACCTAAAAATGATAAAACCAATTTTTCCCTTTTGGTGAGTTTTTCGTAAAGGATATGAAAAGAATATTTTGTCATTTTTCGTAAGAGGTACTTTTTTAATTTTTCTGAAAAAGTACGAGAAGAATGTTTTTTTAGTTATACGGCACGAAATAATTTTTACTGTTTTATAAAGCTTTATTTTCATGAAGCTTCCTCCAAATTATTTCGTGACTAATTTCAAGAAAATCATTTTCTTTTAAAAATGCATGAAATTTTGTGAAAAGTAAATGATTTTATAGAAGAAATAATATTTTCCTCAAGATTTCATTTCAAGTGTTTTATCAAAACCATTTTCCATCTAAAATTAAATTATTTCATATTTTTATGTTTTATGTATAATGTCTCTATGATTTACATGGATTCACTTTTCTTATTATGAAATGATATCCATTTCCTTTATATGGATTATATTATGATGAGATGATGTGTATGAAACCCATTTTATTCATTGGGTTATTATGAATGATGTATGTTTATTTTGTTGCACAAGTAAGAATGATTTCATTATTAGATGGGTGGAACCTATATCTACATCCAATGCATTGGTTAATGATTAATATCTCATGAGATAGACATGGATGGAACGGTAAGTTAATCTGATCAGTATTACAGGACTGGAACGAGGAGTGAACATGATTCAGAAAGGGACTTGGTCCACTAAGATGGTCTTGGCAGCAATGCCTTGGCTACTATGGAAATCATTACATGTGCTTAATGGATGCCACAATTACATGTTTTATTCCCATGCTATTTTATGATGATTTATGTTCAATTATGATCTATGAATTATGTACTTCCATGTTTAATGTTATTGCTCAATATTTTTAATGATCATGTTCTTTTAAGTTCAAATGTATATGGTATGTTTTATTTTATCCATGCTTACCCTTACTGAGCATTTGAGCTCACCCTTTTTATGTTTTATTTTCCCCCAGGATTAAAAGAATAATTTTAGGTAAGGAAAAAGGGAAGATCTTTATGGGAGATGTTGAAGATCTTTCACCACGATTAGAAGATTACGTTCCATGTTTCCAAAGACACTAAACTATTACGGTCCTTGTGTGTCTGTTTTTGTTATGTACTAAGTATTCTGCAAAAGTAATGTAATTTCTATGTACGTCAACCTTCGAGTATCTACAGGAAACGTAGTGGCAGATGCATTGAGCCGGAGAACTCAGATTCAGACATATCAGGAGGCCAGTAGTGTGTGGATGCTCATGGATCTGTTCTCCGAGATGCATCTGGAGGTGCACGACAGACAGGTACACACTTTCCTGTCTTCCGTAGTGGTTACCTCTACACTACTTGATCGGTTACGGATGAGGAAACTGTCAGACTCATAAGGGTTAGTCTTACGGGAGAGTGTGTTAGGAGAGGACCATCTTCTTGGATGGACAATGGGAGAAGATGATATATTGTGTTTCCATGGACGCGTATGGGTGTCAGAAGACATATGCGGGGAGCTAATGTGAGATTTTCATTACTAAATATGGGCAGTTCATCTTGGAGTCACCAAGATGTATCGGGATCATCATCTCCAGTGCTGGTGGCCACGTATGAAGAAGGATGTTTCTGGTTTTGTCATGAGATTCTATACTTGTCAGTAGGTGAAGGTGGAGCATTAGCGACCAATAGAACTTTTACAACAGTTACCAATTCCGGAGTTGATGTGGAACGATGTTGCGATGGACTTCGTGATCGGGTTGCCAAGGTCGCCTCGGGGGAAAAATGATGTTTGGGTTGTCGTCGACAAACTTACAAAGTTTTCTAACTTCTTTCCGATCATGTAGACCTTCAGTGTCGATGATCTGGGATGATTGTACATCGAGAGATCATTCATCTACCTGGATTTCCACGCTCCATTATTTCAAACAGAGATGTGCGCTTTACCTCTCAGTTCTGGCAGGGACATCAGAAGACCATGGGTATACAGGTACTTTTGAGTACAGCATACCATCCTCAGACTGATTTCCAGTCCGAGCGCAGATCCAAGTGCTTGAGGATATGATCTGAGAATTCATCCTAGACATCAATGGTTCTTGGGGGAAGCATATCCCTGTTGTGGAGTTCGCCTACAACAATAGTTTTCTCGTGGATATTCGGATGGCACCTTAGGAGGATTTGTAATTTAGGCTATGCCGATCACCCTTATGCTGGCTAGAGGCAGGAGAGGCAGCTTTGCTGGGACCTTTTCTTATTCAAGACACTATAGAGTAGATAAAGCTGATTAGGAAGAGAATGGCTACAGAACAGTCTCGCTAGAAGTCTTTTGTTGATTAGTGAAGACGACCTCTAGAGTTCGAGGTCGGGGATCAGTTTTTCCTATGTGTCGCACTGATGTTGGAACACAATAGGAATCAGATACAGGGTAAGCTTTCACTGCAGTACGTCGGGCCGTTTTAGGTGTTGGAGAGAGTTGGTCCAGTTTCCTATAAGTTGCGGTTACCTCAGAGATATCGGGCCATGCATGAAGTCTTCCATGTCTCTCAACTCTGACGTTACTTTTCAGACCCGTCTCATGTCTTTCAGCCTGAGGAAGTTGAGCTCGAAGAGGATGTATCGTTTCAGGAGCATCCCATCCAGATTGTCGATCGTAGTATGAAGGTTCCTTAAGGGCGATATGTCCCTTCTGTACTGGTGCTATGGCAGTATGGGAGTGTATAGGACGAGACCTAGGAGAGGGAGGCCGATGTACGATCACAGTGGATGAAGCTATTCGGGATTTCTTCTTCTACGCCTCGCAAGGGAAATTCGGGGATGAATTTCATTAAGGGGGGAAGTTTGTAAGAACCCGAATCTTCGTTTCAGGTATGCCTTTCCTTTTTCCGGAGTTTTTAAGAAAAATAAACTTTCTCGAAATTTTTTAAGTACACGTCGTGTACATTCTGAGTACACGCAGTGTAATCTTCTCTAACTCGAAGCTGTGTGTTGGTCGTGCCCGGGCCAAACACACTGTGTGTAGGGGTGACGTGGAGGCTGTTTTTGGTGGAGTACAGAAAGACCTAGTACACGCCATGTACTCTAAAAGTACAGGCCACATACTTTCTTATTTTCACTAAATGCACCAGGGTTGCGCCTGTCGAACATAACACACCCCTTCTCTAGGTTCTTCATCGAAGAACGACCTGTACAGCCGGCTCTTCCCCGAGCTCCCGCCTCTCCGTCCGTTCTCCGATTCGAGCATGGTCGATTGCGTTGGAAGCACAGTGGTGAGTTCTCCCTTCTGCTTGAGCCTTTTTTTTCAATTCATCCTCATTCTCAAGTTATCTATGATTGAATGTTTTGTGCGTTTTCTCATATCTGTGGTGTTCTAGGGAGAATAAGTTGTCACGGATTAAGTATATTGATCCCATCGCATCAAGGTAGGTGGTTTGTGCCTATTTGTAGAAATTCGATGAGTATTTTGTGAAAATTCCACAAATACCCTTGAATGAGGTATTGTGTGTTCCTTTTTTGCCCTTGTAGTATTGCTTTCTTTGCATGATTTCTAGAGTAGATGTTTTGCCTGTGTTTATGGTAGTTTTTACTATACTCTGGATGTTTACTATTCTTGTTCTGCCTGTTTGGCATTTTCCAGTTTCCATGCCTAGTTTTAGGATAGTGGAACTGTCGCTTTGTTATGATGTTGTGTCTTTGACTGATAACCAAGTAGTTCATGAGGTTTACATGGATAGTTCACATGTGTTGAGCATGTTTTATTTACACATTGGACTCTGAGAACCTAGTTTAGTAGACCATAAGGAGAATGGACGTAAGGGCTACTCCAAAGTGTCTTTTAATACAAGGAGATACAATAGGGGGAATTGGTGATAAGGGATTCCTCAGTGAGTCTGTAGATCCTCGACACGGGCCATATGGGGAATGTGACATTGAGTGCTTCCCCAGAGATCCTTTAGCACTAAACCAGACTATAGGGGGAATTGATGGTGAGTGCTTCCTTAGAGAGTCTATTTCATAGGTGACCAGAGGGGTGAGACTATGTGTGCCTCCTAGAGGATTTCTAGTACTTTTAGGTTGAACCATAGGGGTTAGGCTGTGATATCTACCTAGAGGGTTACCTATTTTCTACTTGTTGTTGGTTGTTTACTTGTGTACTTATATTCTAGTATTGTGGATTTTTAGTTGCTGTCTGTTTTTCGGGTTATTGATTTCCACAATTTTACTTTCCTTGTATTCATTGACTGTTAGGCACAGATCATTGGGTGATGTCCTACTGGGATTGTATCTCACACCTTGTTTGGGAAATGCTTTTGGGCCCAAGCATACTATGTTTTCTATAGTTATAGATAAGGGAAAGTGCCCTTCTACTTCAAGTTCTTGATTGCACTGGAGTTATAGAGCATGGGACCGAGCCGTGGCTTGCGATGCTGAGGAGATTACTTTTTTTATTTTTCACTTTGTTTTTGAGTTTTAATTCAGCACTTTGGTTTGTTTACTACTTTCCATAGACATATGTACCACGTTGCATCATTATTATTTTATACATTGATTCCACTACCCAGTTCAGTAGTTGTACGTTGTTTATTATTGTGACTGGTTTTTCTTCCACTGTATACTTTACCGGATGTGGGCATAGTTTTCCTACCGACTCACCATGGCCCTCGCTACTAGTCGGTAGCATCTGGCATTTGGGAAAAAATGCTTGAGTTCATGTGGTGAACCGGGTACGGGGCACCGGTGGAGGGGCTCCGGATTCGGGTCATTACAAAAGTCCATGGAGACCTAGTCCCACTTCTAGGTAGGAATGAGTAATGGAAGAAGCAAACCAAAGGGACTCTCATTCTCTATTTTCAATTACTGACAAGTATAACACCTCGATATGAAAGTAGCAATATCTCACCTCATGCCTGGCCACCAAAACTATCGACAGTCATCATAGTACATTCTGGTGGATTTAGGATGAATGTACCAATGATATTGGTGGCTATCCTATATAACCACCTTCCTCAAAGACAATGTCACCACTGAACAACCCATGAAGCATAAGATTCCATTGGGAGACAAAGTCCAATCGTAAAACGTATCCACGCCATGAATAAATTTCATCGACTGCTGACATAGCTAATCACGATGATTCTCCCACTGAATCACTACTAAAAGAGAAGGGGTAAACTAAATGATCGACAATAACTCACCTCCACTGTGATCCTTGTTCTGCACATGCATCTAAGAAAAGAGTCTAATCAATGTGCCCTCATCCCTATACTTCCTGAAATCATACATTGGTACCTTTCTACTCAAGGTATTAGCAACTACATTACCATTTCCTGGGGTATAAATGATGTCAAAATCAAACACCTTTAATTACTTAATCCAATAGTGTAGTCTCATGTTAAGATACTTCTGCCAAAAAATGTAGGCTAAGATCTTATGATCATAAAAGAACACAAAATTCTCCCCAAATAGGTAGTGACGCAATGTATTCAAATTATGAATCACCATTTCCTAATCTAAGTCATTGTTTGGGTATTTCTTTTCATGCGGTAAGAGTTGGAGATATCCATATGCCACCACATGTTCACCCTGCATAAGCACACACCTGATACTCACACCTAATTCATAACAATACACCACATATCCCTTTCCATATTCAAGAATGATAATCACATGGGAGGTATTAGACCCCCACTTCAACTCCTAAAAGTATTCCAGACATTCTGGGGGCCATACAAACTTTACTAGTTTTTGGGTGAGCCCATTCATAGGTGAAGAAATATAAGAGATATCCAGAACAAACCTCTGACAATAACCTATCAGGCTGAGGAAACATCTGATCTCGAACACATTATTTGGTTGCTCCCATGAAATAATTGCATTGACCTTCTCAGGGTACACCAAAACCCCATGCTCTGAGATAACATTCCCTAGAAACTTCACTTCCATGATCCATAAAGTTCACTTGGACAACTATTCATAAAGGTGATGATCCCACAGAGTGACCAAAATGATCCTTAATTGATGATCATGATATTCCTCAGATCTAGAGTATGCAAGGATGTCATCCAAGAATACGACAATGAAGGAGTGAAGATATTGGTGAAACACACTATTCACTAGCACCCTAAAAACAACTGGAGTGTTGGAAAATCTAAAAGGCCTTACCAAGTACTCAAAGTGATCATACTTGCTTCGTATGGTTTTCTTCGATATATCTTATTCTCTCACCTTGACTTGGTGGTTACCTGAATGCAGGCTTATTAAAGAAAACCACTTTTCCTGCTTCAGTTTTTCAAACAATTCATCTATTCAGGGAAAAGGATACATGTTATTGGTGGTTACCTTATTCAACTTCTGATAGTCAATGTACAACCGAAAGGGATTCGTCATCCTTCTTCGTAAAGAGGATAAGAGTGCCTAAGGAGAGATGCTCAGGCGAATGAACCCTTTGGATTTCAGATCATGCAGCTGTATATTTAATTACCTCAACTCGTTAATGGAATACGATATGATGGAATAGATATAGGTTGTGTTCCCAGTTCCAAATAAATCTATAACTCCACATCCCACTCCATGGGAAATCCTGAAAAATCATCTAGAAATACCTCTGTGAAATTACTTACTACATGAGGTAATCCACCCTTAGGAGTAGGACCATCATACTTTAGAGTGAGTGAAAATAACTGGAATACAATATTTCCCTACATTGAGAGTGGACGTCTTGCAGGACTTGACTGAGGATCCCATTCCCCAAGAAAAACCTAAGGACTCCAACCGGGTGCCATAAAACTCACCCACCACCTGTAACAATTGATATGCCCTTGAAAATAATCTAACCAATCGATTCCAAGGATTACATTGAATAGTTTCATATCTAAGACTAGGAGGTCCCACTTTATCTCAACCCCTGACAAGATAAGCGAACTTAATAGAAATCTGAGACATTATTCCTTCTTCTTACCCAACAGCATCACCACTTCCATTGAATGAGACCGAAACACGGTTAGGAAATTCAGTAGGTCCACAATTCGGGTATAGATAAATGAAATACTAGAACCAATGTCAATGATAATATTATCTAAATAAGATGAAATAAAAATGGTACCTCAATATATCAAATGCCTTGAATTGATCCCACTGGTGCTCGATCCACATCATAGAGATTCCTAGTCTCTTCTGGAGAATGATCGCTCATTTGTGGCTCTTCCCTAAATTGGATTTTCAAAGAAGATGATCCAGCCCTGGTGCCACGACCATAAAACCGAGAACCCACTGTCTTTAATTAATCTATTTGAACAGGAGCTCCCCTTGAATCTAAATATCTATCCCACTCTAGTGTGGACATTCCACCTTTAAAAAGATCTATAAGTGCCCCATAGCTCCCCAATGATAACAAGGCTTCATAGGATATGTACATGCAGTTTGGGTGTGTCCTGGACTCCTACACTAGTGGCACATGATGGACCTCATATCAGTAACCAAAAATGAGAACTACCTAGCAGGATAGCCTGAACTACCACCTTACTTTTTCCCCTAATACTCATGCTTCATTTTCTTCTCCAATGAACTACCACTTCCCATCGCTGATTTTTTTCCAGAGAAATTGAACCTTCCCGTGAGATCAATCTACACCATAGATGCTCGATCAACAACCTCCACATAGGTATTTATCTTGACCAAGAATACATGAGAATAGATCCCTAACCAAAAACCCCACTTGAACTTCTGGCCCATTATCTTCTCATTAAAGACCATTTCAGGTGCATATCACACTAGCTCGGTGAAGTGGTTGAAATAATCCATCTCTTAATGATCCCGTGGAAATGTTACATAAACTCTCAATATTTGGCATAAGCCAAGACTTCAGGATATTACTTGTCAATAAAGGTAACCTTGAAGTCCTTCCAACTCATCTCCTTATGCTTCCCGGCATGAAGCACTGATTTCCACCACCTGCAGTCGTTACCCCTTATCAGAAATGAGGCACATTTCACCCTATCCTCCTTAGGTTTTTCAAGGAATTCGATCATGCATTCGATCTTCTCAGGAAACTCCTCAGCTTCTCGGGGTTCTGTGCTACCTCGGAAAGTATGAGTCTTATTCTTCTGAAACTCATGGGATTTGTCTTTCATTGGACCAGACTCATATTATCTAGCTGGAGTAGTAGCAGGAGTCGCTCCCTATCCTATATATTAAATAGCCAGAACTACAGCTTCTACCAACCTTTGATCAAGCAGTGAGGGAGAAATCTCTTTGGCTTCCTCTTGTAGGTGCATGGGAGCTTTCTGAGAAGGCATATTGATACAAAAGGAAACAGTCACAAGAGAAATCATTAGTAAAAAAAATCTGAAAAATATCAGCAATAAAATAAAATATAAATAAATAAAATTCATCACAATAATAAAATAATCAAATACTTTACTTACACCCAATTTCCATGTGCAGTCTGCAGCCCACACGTCCCACCTAGAAGTAAAGTCAAAAAAACAATCCTGACATCCCCTTGAAACTCAAGGTCCATCACGAGAGTTGTGGTATCATCTCCCTACTCGCATCAAGAACTCTGAACCCCAAAATTCCTATATCTTGTCTAACTAAACTCATTCAAAATAATAAAATTACCCAAAGGGCATAACCATCCTATGATACCATTTTATCAAGAACAAGATATGGTCGGCATCAAAACTAGCACCAAAACCAATCCATGGTAAGGACTAAATGGTGTTCCTTATCCCTATGGGCTGGTAGAAGTGATTGGGTATCACAAATAATGGTTTGAGAATGATTTATCTGATTTTGGAAACATAAAACAACCAAAAACAATAAGTAAATTGAATCTAAAAATTCATTCCAAACAAGCTTTAAATAAAAAAATAATTGAAATACATTGGTCTAGACAAATCCTAAGAGGGAAACAACACCAAATTAGCAAAAAATATAACTAAATAACTACCACAACACGAGGGGTCATCATCCCTATGTCTTATCTATAACACCACAGCAAGGATGGAAGCTAATAACATGAACCTCTCTATCCAAAGACATTTCCCTTACCTGTATCAAACACAATCAAGTATACTTACACCCAAAGGTGTCGGTAGGTTTTGAGGATAATCCCAATAAGATTTCACCCAATAGATTCCACATGATAAACATTTTAAGATAAAAAGATTTCACGTTTTTATAAACGAGAAATGCTAGTGGCAATTTTAAAAAGGATGCAACTTAAAATGAAAACAATTCTTAACAGTGAATCATTGAAGAATATGGAAATTAGAATAAAACACACATGATATTTAATTTTCCATTAAAATACATTTTGTTCCAATGGTTAGTACCATATATTCAATAATCATTAGTCACGAGAACACCCCTAGGAACTAGCTAGTTGTGGATCCCTAGGTACATTGTATCTCAATGTAAACATATCCATAATTAATAACCTTCTCATACCCAATTTACTAGAAGGGGAAACCCCAATAGCATAGTAGTCCCCAAAAATCCTCAATCTTTAGTTTTGTTCTCATCATCAAACAATCTATGTGAAACTGGAATGATAGAACTACTGGATCACTAGCATACTAGTCCAAGTCACCCCACCTTGATACCTGGGTTTCCCTCTTTGTGATCAATAAAAATCCACATGTTAAAAATATAATTTTCACATAAAAACACCACTTTTGAAACATATAAATAGCCAAAAATACCAAACATGCCTTTCACCCAGTGTGTAACTCAATAAACCATTCAAAACATTTTATAAAACAATTAAAAGTAGTAAAATAATGCTTCGCAAACCAAAATCCCTTAAAAACCTCTATCAAGGAAAAATTCACATAAATACCATACCCAAACCTATTTTAAATACCTAAAAACATTAATTAAAACCATTTTAGGGATTACAAAACAACCCCAAATGATACAACATATAGAACACATGAAAACCCTGAATTTCATGACAAAATGAAACTTTATAAATAAAAGCCCAATCAAATCTAACAAATATGATTTTAATAGCACACTAAAAGGATTAAAATCAATCTAAACAGGTTAAAAATGTAATAAAAATTCATCCAATAAATGTTTTCCATGGAACCACCTACATTATTTTTCAAAATCCTAAAATATTTGTCTGAATCTTCAATTCCACAACTGTCACACCACAATAGAGTGAAAATGAACCCTAAACCACAATATTGGACCAAGAAGCACAAAATACAACTCTAGGTAAAAAACCATAGATGATGGAAATTTGGAATATAAGAATGGTATAAGAAACCTTAGAGAAATGGAATAAAAAAAGAAGGAAATCACATACTTGAAGAAGGTTGATGTTTTTCCCACCAAAACCCCTTCAAAAATGGATTCCAAGAGAGATTGAGGAAGCTTGGAAGCCTTCTATGGATTAGATGAACGAATGGGGGAATAAAGGGGTGCGTTGTGGATAAGATCAGAAGGGAAAAATTGAAATTAGAAAAAAAATTTAATGAGCTGGATAACTGTGCACGGTTTGCAGACACAATTTAGTAAACTCTACAGGCAAACCGTTCGCCCAGTTCTCTCCACACAAAACATGTCCAAAATCTTCCAAATTCAAGGGGTCTAGGGGAAACATTGGGGGATAAGTTAGACCAATAACAGAATATGAAAAGGTACCTTGAAATAATAATATGGGTGTGATAATTTTGGTGGTTATTGGATAAGATATAGTGCTCAATGTTTGTGAATAATTGAGGAGAGTATGTTCTCTTTTATAAGAAAGGGTAGTGGAACTATTTTAATTATCATAAAATTTTAAATATTAAAAATGTGTTAATCATAGTTATCTGATACTAAATATAAAACTCATAAATATAATGTGTTGTATTTTGAAATAATATCATCCAATATGAATTAATTTGAATTTTTTTGCATTTTCACAAAATTGTCACTATAATTAAGTTGTTTTTTAACTTTAATGAGGTGATAACAATTTAAAATGGTAATAAATCATTATGAATGAAGTGGAAATTGAACATATTAATAAATTTTAACCTCCTGATCAAAATATGAATTTAATTTTACAAGATTCAATTTTTTTAATTTGATGTAATTAATATTTATATAAGTGTGCAAAACACAAAGAAAAGCTTTAAAAAAACATTTGTAATATTAAAAAATATTTTAAAATAATGTCAAGTATAATCATGATTAATATGAAATTAAGTGGATTATTTTAAACTTAATGGTATAATTATACTTTAAAGGAAATATAAACTTGTAAATACATGATAAGAAATGTGAGTTTTTATAAAAATTGGTATCTTTTATTATTCACCTAAAAATAATTATTTACAAAAAACTCAAATATTCCCCCAAAAAAATATTTGATATGATGATATTAAAAAATTAATTCAATTTTATAAACTTGAATTTAAAACATTTAGAAATATAAATTTTAAATAAAACCATATAATATGTGGAAGAAACTTTTGTTAGAGTAAAACTATTTTATCTTCCATTTGATAAATATAAAAAATTTATTATAATAAATATGAATTGATAAAATCTAATCATGAATATTAATATTACATACAATCAATTTATTATTAAACTTACCTTTATTTTCACATTCTTACACCTTAATTAAATTGTATCCAATCAATTGTATTCATCACATAAATATGGTTGTATATTTTTAACTCATTTCCTTTTGAGGTTCTCATTTTACTTCCTGAATCATGTGGTTCATCCACAAAAATTTCATTTGGTGATTTACCCAATTACCTAACACCTACACTCTATGATCTAAAATAAAAACAATCATTATATTATAGGAAAGATTGAAATCAAACTAAATTACTCAAGGATCAAAACTTGAGATGAATAAGGTTTATATTTTCATTAAAAAAATATGAAACACTTCATATTCCTATGATAAGATCAAATTCAAGCATATTCAGAAATAAATTGATCCAATACTCACCCAAATTTCATATAAACCAATAAATTGTGGTCTTAACATTAATTTATTATGAAAACACATAATTCATAGAAACGCATACTTTTTATAAATATATATTACTTATTATTATATTAATATTCACTACATTACACAATGATAAACACCATAATCATATAGGTCATGTGCCCTTGAAATATTGGATAAATAAAAAACTTATTCATATGACATCTATATAATCCCCTATTACGATCTTCGTTACTATCACCTTTCTAATACAAATCATACTTAAAATATTTCTTCATAACCCAGGGAAAACGAAACATAAGAAAGGGTGATACAAATTTCTCAATTAGGGTAAAAAAGGAGATATCATTGGTCATATAAGAATAAAATGAGCATAAGTGTATGAGAACATTATCTTAAAATTTTATAACCATAACCTTCATATCATATATCAGAATCATGGGTCATGGGTCAAATCATGGATGTTCATAATACAAGAACAATAAAGGAATCAAATAATATAAGACATGAGATAATAACATTAGTATAGGACATGAATTTTTTGCACACAAACTATAATCGAGAATAATTTATATAGTAGTAATTGCTCAATTAAAATATTATCATGTTGTTTTGCATTAAATACTCATTCCATTATATTAATAAAGGTTCACTACCAATATAATCATAATATATAGAGTAACATACTGAAGTAGGTTCGCTCCGTACTCCAGTTCTATTTATCTCTTGATGTATCCATCTTACCCAATGCATCATAGGGATATATAATTCCATTCCCACCCATCACATAATGTAAATAATATATATGTATCCTAAAAGATAAATAACATTAATGATATCAAAAATCCTGAAAAATAAATTGTTTCCAAAAACAATTTACAATAACATAACCTATGGAAATTAATCATGTTTCATAAACATTTCTTCATTTCATCATAGCATAACATGTGGAAAATAAATTCATTTCATAAAAATAATTGTATAATAAAAATAAAAAATAAATATAAAGAATAAGGATGATTTCATTCGATCATATCCCCATTATATATTTACTTAACATCAATTTATTCCATCTTATGTGAAAAATAATTTTAAAAGATCGCATGAGGCCTCACTTGCGGAAAAATTCCATTTATGTTTGAAATATATTATTTAAAATATAAAAAATTCCCAAATATTAAAAAAATAGTTTATTTGAAAATAAAATTGGTAATGTATAATGTAATAATCAATTCATTAAGTTTTTATTATGGCCATACATTTTGTTCATTCTATATAAGTTTAAATAAAATATTCCTTTCATGTTTTTATAAGAAGGTCAAAATTTACCTCATTCATAAAATAAAAATAACATTAATTTTTCAACATTTTGTAAAAATTAAATCATGGATAATAATTTATTTAAATAATCATAGTATAATATTAAAAAATATTGAATTCATTTTTAGAAAACATTTATAAGGAACAAAAAAAATTTACTCAATGAAGAAATTAATGTTTTTTCCTTAAAAATAACATTTCAGTATCATGAGTATATAATGTGAGGAAACTTAAATTAAAAAACTTATTATCAGTAAATAACCAATGTAGAATAAATTTCATGAGTTCTTTGGGAGGTTGGAAAAAAATTTTTATTATCCTAGACATGATACTATACAATCCTCATAAAAAATGTAATGGTAACAAAAATCTCATCCCTTGTGTTCCAATTGCTTCGAAAGCCCTATAACCCCCAGTATAATAAATTTAAACTTTTTATAATTATATAAAATTTTAATATATATAATTATAATATCATAAATGATAAATTTATGACATTTAATCAACCGTTTATTAATATCTCTTTATTAATGTTTTTATTTTTAGGTGTACACTATTTCATTTTTCATGTGAATTACAATTTTGTAGTTACATTCCTTGTACTTTGATCCAGTTTCCACCATATCAAGATTGATTATAATTATATAAATATTATATATATTTCTTTTATACATATTTATATTCAACCATAAATTTTAGAGACGAAAGAATGAATTAGACCTTCTATAAAAATGGTCAGTCGTACATATGCATGATTGTTGTTTTCCCTTTTCAACAGATTGAATGAATAAATGGAAAAATAAAATACACCATTATAATAAAATAATTATATCATATATTATTTATATATATTAATTAATTATATCCTTATTAAAATCTATGTAATATAGAAATGAAAAACAAATTACATTGCTTTGTGGAGGTGGTGGTCTACATGTATGCACAAGCGAAGTTATTGTTTTACAATGTATCTGAAATTAAAAAGGGTGATGTCATATTATATTTAAATTTTCATAATAATATAATAAATATAATATATAATCTTTAAATTAATAATAATTACCACTCATTAAATATGGTGATGTAAAATTATTTATATCATTATGTGGAGGTGGCATGCCACACGTAAGAACGATTGATTCATTAACTTAACTTTAGATGAAAAGGATGATGGGTAATAATAGTTTAAAAAAATAATAACCATTAATTATTTTAAGGATACTAAATTTATTATTTTTTATGAAAAAAATAAAATTATAGTAGCTATATGAATAAATAAATTGAAATAGGTTGGGTTGGAAGATTTCCTCTTCTTCAGAAGGACTCTTTTAGATCCCTTATTAGGGACCCGTGTAATGGTCAATAAAGAATACCATAAAATATTAATTTTGTCTATAGATGTTTATAAGGTAATTTTTAAGGTTTTTGTGGATATATAAGTCTCAAAGTGATTTAAATAAGATAAATTATTGGCTCCCTTTTATTAGAGAGCAAGATGACACACTTGGAATCTCTTAAAAGATTAAAATAAAATAAATTCATTCTCAAGAAAAATGGTTAAATTTGGGAATGAATTAAAATAAAAATAATATTGGGTAGAAATAATGTCATACAATTAAATTTAGATATGCTTTCTATCATTTTCAATCATATGTTTTTTTATTAACCCCTTCATTAACCATTTTTTCTTTAAGAGATAAAAAATATTTCAATAATAAAGGGTTAATTATAAGGCCCCAACCTTAATCCATACTTAATCTTGAGTTATTACAAGATTACACATTGAGGATCTTTTCAGGTTTAGAGTTTTAGAGAATTAGATCATAAAACATGCATTACATTCCACATTTAAACAAAGTGGTTACATAAAAGAAAGTATTCATTTTTCCCATCAACGGAAACATATTTAAAATAAAACATGGATTCTTTCTTGACACTTCCTTGACACTATCATCATATCATGTACCCTTCCATTGACCTGTGAAAAACATTTCAAAAACATGGGATGAGTATAAAAATCTCAGAAACGGATATAAAAATATGGAAAGGAAACATGAGTACATGTATACATAAGAATGAAATCATACTTTACCCATAAATCATAAGAACTTTAACATACCTCATAAAATCATGAATAAATCATAGAAATCATAATACATAAAGGTAACTTGAGGCATTCATAACATTCATACGTAGGGATTAACTCTCTTGGTTACATTTGGAATACCCATCACAGTATATTCCATAAATCTCTTCATAGAAACCTTAACGTTTAACCCCTTTGCATTACCCAATGCATTGGAGAGCTATATCGGGCTCACCTGCCCTTTTTTTTATCATGGAACCACCCATCTTCATAATAATTCCCAAGAACCATAACATAATCGTATCACATAAAACATGCATAACGAAAACACAACATTTACACTTTTCAATCACAAGATATCAATACAACACATAGATATAAAAACATTATTAAAAACATTTTTAATACCAAAATAAAAGAAAAGTAAAACATGGTATTTATTTTTCTTTTAAAAAATGTTATGGCTTGTAGAGGAAGCCAAACCTCAAATAATGGTCACGGCGGCGGAGAAGTTGTTGTCGCCGCATACATACGACAAAAACATTGCCTTTTCTAATTTATTAAAACGCATTGTATAAAAAAATGATTCCTTTCAGGTAAACATAAAAGTCAAAGGGGTTTATACACCGTATAAAATAAGGTTGTGTATAAAACAAAATATGTCACAATGAAAGGATATTGAGATGATGTCCCATACAAAGATGGTATCCTTGGATTATGGATAAATCAATTACATAATTATGTGTGACAAACTAATAAACCAAATATAAGTGGATATTAAATGTAAAACAATCCTAGGTTATTCAAACATATTCATAGAACGAAATATTCGGGGAGTTCAAGCTTATCCTAAAGAATCAAAATTTAGTTAAGAAGTTCCCTTGCAAAAATTTGACAGCCTAATGGCATCACTACAAAATTCAGAAAATGAGTTGATGAGAGATAAAAAGGGTATCTAATCACTTGGAAATAATATTTAAATAACTAAAGATATAGAAGAACATAACCCCACATAATGTTATGTTAATTAAAATACATAACAAAATAAGTCTTTTAAAAAGCGGAGGGTGAAAGGTTCCCTTACCGACATGGGTATCTTTCGAAACATACACCCCGGGAAAAAAGGACAATACAACATTGATGTAAATACTCATTTATGAAAGTATATTACACAATGATTAAAATAATGGGCAGTACATAAACCACTCAAAGGAAATTGTGGCAAATGTAGCATAAATCTCAGGGGAATAGAAGTGAGATGAAAAATCCCTTACGAAAACTCGGTAGCCTAACGACGCCACTTAAAACGTCCAAAAATGTATTGATGAGATCAAATTGGGTATCTTATCATATTACAATAAAATTTACAGCAAGAGAAATATAAAATAACAACCCCCATCATAACAAAGAGGATCATAAAAGAAGTGACATAAAGGAGAGTACTTAAAAAGAAAGAGAGAGGTTAGATCTCTTACGAAAATTTGGCAGCCTAACGGCGCCACTCAAAACTTCCAAAATGGATTGATGAGAGAGAATAGAGTCTCTCATTATATGAACATAAAAATAACAGTAAGGGTAATATGAAAGAACATCCCAATCACAAGAAAGATGAGCTTAAAAGGAATGAAATAAAAGAGTGTACTTAGAAAGAAAGAGAGGAGTATGATATAATAAAATGATGATATATTTGATTCATTACATCCTCAGGTTCCCAAGTTACTTCTTCAAATTTTTTATTCTTCTAGATAACTTTAACTAGGTTAGTAGTCTTATTCCATAGCACTTTATCTATATAGTCCATCAATTATACCAGTTTTTCTTTGTATGAATTATCATGCTCTAGGGGTATAACATTTGAGCTCACTATATGTGAAGAATCTGGTATGTACATCCTTAGGACATATTCAATGAACAAATCATAAACTTGAGAGAGGTTCGATGGAAGCACCATGAGATAAGATATCGTCCCTACCCAATAAAAAATATCAAAGGGTAAAATATACATAGGGCCCATATTTCCTTTATTTTCACATCTCATGGCCTTATTCCTTGGATAAATTCCTAGAAATACCATTCCACTAGATTCTAATTACTAATTTTCCAATGATTTTCTGCACAACCATTCCATCGAATCTACTCTGGCTTGATGTGCTCCAGAATAGCTCTAAATTTCTCTATCATTTCATTAACTAAATAAGGTCCTAATAGATTTATTTTTCTAATATAATCCTATCACATTTTTTTCTACACTTATTTATATATTAGGTCACATAAGGATCCTTCATAATTCTCAAGTAAAATATATTTTCATAGTAAAAATCAACTAAAAAAATGGGTTTATCCTAAATAACTCTAAAAGACATTGAACATTGTGTCATCATATCTTCTAGGATTTAAATGGTTCTCTGAAACTAACAGTCTATCTAAGGATGATAAAGAGTACTGAAACTCAAATTTCTATAAAGATCATCCAGACGACTTCATGTAAGGACTCAAACCCATGCTTCCAGGTTCAGTACATTTAAATGTTTTTTATTTTCCTATAAATGAAACTGAAAAAATACACAACGTTTAATACATTCTAGTAACTTTTATAGTTTAGGTTTTGTAGAATTAGATACATTCCTCACTAATTCTAAAATATAAATAAAGTAAAATTAAATAAACAAAATTAATTTCATGTGTTACATTCTTATTTGAAACAAAACCCAAAATATATTCAACTAAACATGTAAATAAACTAATCTGAAAACATATGGTAAGAAATTATTTTTCCTAGAAAGGAGTTTTAAATTCATTAGTAAATAATTTCAATATATTCCTTTAGAATAAATTAATACATAGAAATAAGTTTTCAAAACATGGAAAATAATAATTTTCAAACAAATTTTTAAAACCATAAATTTACAAAGTAATAATATTTTGAAATGGTTATCTAGATTTATCCATCTGAAAATAATAATTTTGAAGGATTAATTATGATATTTAACATTCCATGAGAAAACAATAAGGCCACTTAGTTTTATCCCATATGGGACATTGGCCCCATAAGGTCATGGGTTCACCCTCGATACCATAACATAATATTCGATACTCTTGTGTCAATTTTAAGAAAACGTTTAAATGGTCTTACAATTCTCAATCAGAACCCAAAAACATTTCAGAATAATATATACATAAAATATTTTCTTTGAATGAAAATAATCACCCATATTTCATATCACGGAAGAAGCCTTTTTTCTGATAATTTATATTATCATATTTAGGATAAATCTATGATTACAAACACTTTTTATTATTTAAAATTCTTAAATATAATTGAATAATAAGATAAATGAATAATTGAATAAAAATGCATGTAATATTGATGGTAACTTATATGATGACCATAACTAAATTATTATTATCATGCATAGATTTTCATAGTCATGTTTTTACATAAAATAATTACTTTTATTTATAATTAACTCTTAAAATGATTACATTTCTTATCTATAAATAAAATATACAAAAAAATGATAATTACAAATAGGTATCACTCTCATGGAGGTATTATTTATGAAAGAATCAATTTAAAATAAAAAATAACAAAACAAAATTGTGTTATTGTTTAAAGAAATAATTCTTTCAAATATGATTCTTTTTATAATATTAGAATGGAATGAAATCAATGTTTTGAAATAAAATAGAATTTTTTTAATGATAGACATGATAATATTTATGAAAAACTATGTATACTTGTATTAACAAAATTGAAATTGTAACTATGTATATATATTGTAAATAAAATTTTACCCATTGAAACACCATGGATTTTTGAAAGGTTTTAAAAAAAATCATTATAAATAAAAATTTAAAACAAACCCTTACCAAATGATAATATAAAACATAAATTGTTAGTTTTATAAATAATTACAAATTCCTAAAAAAAGATATATATATATATATATATATAAACATAGATTGATAGATTGAAAATAATTTCAAACCCTTATATATAAATTTCAAAATAAGTGATTAGTCCCATACATTAAAAAATCTAAAAAAAATAATGATAAAAGGTAGATATATATACATATATATATATATCTTTGTAAATAAAAAAATACTGATAAAAATAAAAATAAATCAATCCCATACAAAAAAAACATAATTTGATAAAAAAAAATATGTATCCTTACCTTTATTTGTAATTGGAATATCAAGACATGCGCACAAAAAAATTTGAAGGAGGAATAATTTGGAAGAGGGAGAATCGAATCATTTTTTGGTTGAGCAAATAGAGATTGTTATATATAGTAATGTTGTTTCAAAAATCCAAAATTTTGATTATGATTATTGGATTTCTCTATCAGATTTATTTGAAAATATAAGCACTATGTGTATATAAACATCTCTCGAAAGAAATATATGGAGGATTAGTGAAAGATTTCAGTTTAATTTAACCATTATTTAAATTTTTTGGAAAATTCATCTAATTGGGTCTGTGGTAGAAGATTATTTTGATGGTTAGGGTGGTTTGATGGATTTACCCACTAGTTCAAGGCTATGAAGATGGGTTTAGTGTGGTAGATGATCAGGAAAAGAAATGAACATATCGAATGAGCCTGAGTAGGTTGGATAGTTCAGATTAGATCCATTAAGGGAGTGTGACCTTTTCTGTTGATAAATCATAGAAGAGGTAGATCAGGTGGAGGTTGATTGGACTGATCATATGGTCCATATTTGGTATGAAAAGTCAATATCATGTCCCATGGAAAAAATAGGCATCCCACATCTAATTGTGGGAGGTTTGACCACTTCATTATAATAGTGGACGTGGCTGCTCCACCTTCAATAACACAAACATACACACATTTGGGTCCTTCTACTTCGGATCCCACCTGGAATTCATCCAACCTCTACACAGATTGGTATTTTTCTCTAATATATACACATTCCTAATATGTGGGTTACTCGAGATGGTTATGCACCTCGGGGTATCTCAACTGAACCTGGCTTGGCCTTAGTGCCCACCTAAGAAGTGGTGCATGGGGTGCTGGTTTGATGTAGGTACTTCACCAAATTTTTTATAAAAATAAGATTTCTAAAAAATATATTTAATTATCATATATATATATATATATAACATTAAAAATATAATTTAAACCTTTTCCTTTCAAGAAAAACAAATTTTTTATTCTTATTTGAAAATATTTATATATAATTATATTTTTACTATTTCTTTATGTCATAATATAATGTTATAACTTTTAATAAAAACCGTTTACATTAAAAAAATTTATTTATATTAATATATGAAACTATTATTTTAAATAATTTAAAATTTTAAAACACCTAACATATACATTTTTTCAACAGTCACAAAGGGGTTATATAAATTCTATATGTAAGGACATTCGAAAAAACACAATATTTACCAAATTCCATTTCTTGTTTCAAAATTGTTTCATATGATACTCTTGTTATTACATCTTCATTATTCTTACTGTTATTTTTTTCATGTCTAAGGTAATAGGTATACATGTTTGGATTTATTGTTTTGATGGGAGTTGTCTTGGTGGTGTTGCTATGGATTTTATGAGTTTTATAAATTAGTTATGATCTCCAGTTTATAAAGATGTAATTTTATTAGTGGTTTATTTAATAAAATTATTCAATTTTTCCCTTAATTATTGAATTCTTCTAAATTAACAAAATTTATTAGCATTTAATAATAATAATGATAATACAAGTACATCATTAATTCGGGGTGTTATATCTACCCCAACTAAATTTTTCCCTTATAATTCGTTAGTATAGACACCCACATACATATTCTTTAGAACTTCAATATTTATGTTCGTATACAAAAATCATTATTAATATTTATTAAAAAAATTATTAAACCATTAAATTAATTAGTTCACAAGATCCATCAGTGTTTTAGATTCCCCTAAAAAGGAAGGTTTCATCCAGTAAAATTGATCCTAAAATATGTTTTAAATTCATCAAAGAAATATTCCCCAAACACTGCTCAATCAACAAGTTTAAACCTCATTTATACAACGATAGGATCTTGAGATAGAGACATGAGAGGTGAAAATCATAAGGACTTCCATGTGGACTTAATTTCTATAAAACAAACTAAATTACTTGACTGTTAGTCTTTCCAAGTATTTACGTCGTCCTTATAAACTGAAATACAGAACTTGACATAGGTAGGTTTGATGGAGGTCACCCTCTCTTACAACTTCTAGAAAATTCCTTATAAACTCAAATTGCATAGATATGGTAAATCATTTGAAAAGACCGTCAAAATATTTTTCTCGATGTGGATATAAGAGAAGTTGTTAATGCACCATGAGGAAATAAACAAAGCCTAATCTTATAATAAATAGAAGTATATTTGGAGTATGGTATATTTAGTAAAGTCGTTTATAAGATAAAAAAAGGTTTTCAAAAGGCTCAATTTTGATTGGGAATGATTTTAAAATTTTCATTTCAAGTAACTCTTCTGGAAGAGACAAATGTGTTGTTCGTGTTCTTATGTCTTCCATCTGAAAATATTACGAAAAAGAATATTATAAAAGATGAATACTTAAATTTATAAATTCTTTTAGTTTTCCAAAATTATCAAGACTATTAATCTGATACTGATTATGACGACCTAAACCTGTACATCTAGGTTTAGTACATATAAATGTTGTGAACTTTTTTTATAAAATAAATTTAATAAATACAAAACATTTAATACATTATAGGGTCTTATATGGTCTAGGTTTTGTAGAATTAGATACATTCCTTATAATATAACAAATCTATAACGAGTAAAATGAAATAAATAAAATTCTTTACGTTTTCATCCTCTTTATTTGAAATGAACAACAAAATATATTCTACTAAACATGTGATAAAATAATTTAATAATGTAAGGTGTGAATTTATTTTTCCTAGTAAGGGATTTTAAAATAATTAATAAATACGTTAAAAATATTACTTTTCAATAAAAAAACGTAGAAATAGGTTTTAAAATCATTTAAATATAATAATTTTCAAACAAATTTTAATAACCATAAATTTACAAAGTAATGATATTTTTAAATGGTTCTTTGGATTTTTTTCATTTGAAAATAGTAATTTTAGGGGATTAATTATGATACTTTGAGGACCATGAGAAAATCATAAGGCCACATAGTCAAGTCAAATATGGGAAAATTTCCACATAAGGTCACAGGTTCACTCCCCATACCACAAATCACCATTCGATACTCTAGTGTCAATTTTAAGAAAAGATTTTAATGTTCTTACCTTGCTCAATCATAACCAAAAATGGTTTTAAAATAATACAAACATAAATTATTTTATTTGAAAGAAAATAATATCTCATACATTGTAAGAAGGTATAATATATTTTTATTAGAATTTATCAAATTATTTTTAGGAGAAATCTAGGCTTATATAAAATCTTCTTATTTAAAAGTAATGAATATAAATTCCTAATAAAATAAATGTATACTTGAATAAAAATGCATGTAATGTCGATGATAACTTAAATAATGGACATAAATAAATTATTATTGACATGTATATATGTGAATGGTCATTTTTTACCTAAAATAATAATTTTTTTTAGAATTAGCACATAAGATGATAAAATTTTTTATTTTTAAATAAAAGTTACACCTAAAATGATAATCATAAATAAGTATCCACTCTCATTGAGATTTTATTTATATAAGATACAATTTAACATAAATAATAAAAAAACAAAGTTTTGATATTCTTTAATGAAATAATTCATTCAAACATGATTCTTTGAATAATATTAGATAGTATGTAAATCAATGTTTTGAAACAAAATAGAAACATTGTTTTTCTAAAGATAGGATTGATAAGAATTATAAACATCTCTACATACTTATATTAAAAAATTTAAAGTATAACTATATATATATTAAATAAAATTAGACCCCTTACAATAGAATTAATTTTTTAAGGTTTATAAAATAAATCCTTAAAAATATAAATTTTATAAAACCCTTACCAACAATAAATTTGAAACATAAGTTTATAGGTTTATAATTAATTACAAATTCTGAAAACAAATAAAGATAAATATATATATATATATACATAAATTTCACAAAACAATGTCAAATAATTGCGTATAAATTTTAAAATATGTGATTAATACCTTAAAATAAAAATTATTAAAATAAATAATGATAAATAGGTAGATAAATATATATATACATACATATATATATTTTTAAATAAAAAGGTATGGACAAAAATAAAAACAATTCAAACACATATAAAACCATAAACATAATTTGATAAATAAAAATAAAAAAGTCCCCTTACCTTGATTTTTAATTGAAAGATAGAGACATTTGTACAAAATAATTTAAAGGTTGAGGAATTTTCAAGGAGGAGAATTAGGTCTTTTTTAGTTGGGAAAATATAGGGTGTTCTATATAACAAGGTTTTATTAAAAAAACCAATCACACATTCAGAAAACTATGTAATTTTAGAAAATCACCGAATGATTTTGGGTTTACATTGGCCATGTTACAAGAGATAGTATATATTTAACATTCCAAGTTGTATTTTAAAAAAATAGAAAAGGGAAACGCATCTTGACTCATGGTGAAACAATAAAAGTGTTAATTTAGATTATTGTATTTTTCATATTAGGTTTATTAGAAACTAAAATTACTATATATATATACATTCATTGAAATCCACGGATTAAAGATTAGTTAAATATTTCAGTTTACATTAAACCATTTATATCGATTATAAGGAAAATGAATCGAGTTTGGGATGTGGTGGAAGGGGATTTCGATAGTGGAGGGGTTCTGAGCAACAAGGAGGGGTGTAGCAGGGGAGATTATTTGGAAATGTATTGAATAACTCAAATGATCTCGAGTAGGTTTGATTTTATAGATTAGATCCAACATAGAAGTATGATAATTTCCATTGTCAAATCCAAGAAGAGGTCAATCGGTGTGAGGTTGAGTAGACAGATCATATGAGCCACCTTTTGGATGGACGGTCGAGATCACATACCATAGGAAAAATAGGAATCCCACAACAATTTATGGGAGGTTAGACCACTTCCTTATAATAGAGGATGTGCTTTCTCCACCTTCGATGACTCAAACACACACACACACACACTATGGTCATTATACATTGGATCCTACCCGGGCTTCGACCCACCTATACACGAAACAATATTTGGCCCTGTTATATACACGGGTTTTCCCTCTGCGTTTCTTGATCTGGGCTTACACCATAGGGTACCTCCACCAAACTTGTATTGGCCTTAGTTTCCCTCTAAGCAGTAGTGCACTGGCTACCTGGTTGGTGTTCGTAATTCAAGAAATGTTTTAATAATTTTTTTTACTAAAATATAAATATTAAAGTAACATATGTATATATATATATAATTAATTACATCATTTTTGAAATTTTACTTCAAAAAATACTATTTATGCTTATTTAAAAATATATATATATATAATTATCTTTTTACTAAATCCTTATGTTATAATATAAACGTATAACTTCTAATAATATCCATTTTCATTAAATGTTTTTATTTATATTATTATTTTCAACTATCATTTTAAATCATTTAAAAATTAAAAACACCTAACAATTACATTTTTACAATGATCAAAAGGGTCTTATAAATACTATGTTTAAGTAAATTTAGAAAAACTAATGATTTATCGATGTCCATTTCTTTGTTCAAAATGGTTCTATATATTCTCTTAGTTCTAACCATATTAATTATTATTATTACTATTTATTTTCTTATTTTGAAAGATATAAGAGAATAGGGCTACATGTTCAACCTTATTATTTAAATTGGAGGTATTCTGGTGGTGTTTCTAGTGCTTTTATTAGTTTTCTATGTTATTCATGATCCCAAGTTTTTAAAGATATAATTTTATCAATGGTTTATTTAATAAAATTATTCATTATTTGTCCTTAATTATTTAATTATTTGTAATTAAAAATATTTATTATAATTTTTTAATAATAATTATAATGATACAAGTACATCATCAATTCAGGGTGTCACACTTCACCAGAACATTTAGGTAAACCTTGAATCACAATTAGATATGGTCAAATGTGGTACTCAATGAAACCTTACCACTTCCTTGATGTATAATATGATGTGTTGGTTAATAAATAAATCTTCTCTGATAGAAATGAAGTGTGGTAAATTATCTAAGATACTAACTACAACCCAAATAAAAATATAGCCTTTAGATGTTTTTGGATGTCTAATGTAAAAGTACTTGGAGATGTTTTCCCATTTCCATTATAGTATGGGAAATGGTTATAACATATACTTAAACTTATATCACTTATACTTCAATTACTGTCATACCAAGGACCATGATACATACTCAGCAATAATTCTCTTCATGTTATCCCACCATAATTATTATTTCACATCAGTATACATTTTGGTACTTCCAGAATAAATAGATAATGATGAACTGTGAGCCTCATCAAAGGGAACCTTCATTAAATATCATATATATGGAACACATAAATGGTTTCTAAAATATATCATTCTACAAAAATCAATATTTAACTCAAGATCATTTTTGAAATTCTTCTATAGTTCCACATCATAATTTTTTTCCTCTTTAATCCTCAAATGTATTGATGGATTCCCAATCCATTGAAAATGATAATATTTTTCCCATTACTTCAATATTTTCAAATGCATCTCTTAAAATTCAAGCAATATTGGATCTATTTTTATCCTAGTAATATATAAGAAAGACTGATCCTTTTGAATTGTAATATATGCTACCTTGTACCCACTCCCATGGTCGTAGTGTATTGAGTGGTCATAAACATTGATGAACTCCAAAAATCTTCTCTAGTGTACATTTATCTCTTTTTAAGTGTATATATAATTGAAAATTCTATTATTAGTGTAAATATACCATCTTTATACATAAAGTTAATTACTCTGCATATTTAATGTAAAAATTAACACAGGTGACTCTAAATCATGAGTTGGCTAATTATGCTCGAGAAACATCTATTTTTTAAAGGAATTTTCTATAATAATATCATTATTCATGGTAATGATTCATGTCCCATTATTTGATACATCACTATAAATTAGAAACCCATCTCCACTATATGTCAATGTAATCATAAGTGTGATGACTAAAATTCACTTTGGTTCCTTGAAATATTCCTCACATTCATATGTTCAATGGAAATTGGCTCCCTTTAGAGTTACTTAAGTGTGAGGATTACACAATTGTGATAAATTATTGACAATTTGTTGATAATATCCCAAAAAAACAAGAAAACTAATGATATTGGTCATAATGTTTTTCTATTTCAATTGATAATAACGTCTATCTTTAATGGATCTAATGATATACCCTCACTTGAGATTATGTGACCCAAAATGAGGTTTTTATAGAAAAAACACAAAATGTATATTTTGCATTAAAATTATCCTTCCATAGGGACTTCATTATGGTCATAATGTTATCTTAATACTCTTCCTTTATACTTGAATATATAATAATATTATCTATGTATACTTTAAAAAGGTTGTCAAATTAGTCTCTAAAGACACTATTCATTAAATCCATGAATATTTCTAGGGTATTAGTATGACCAAAGGGAATCACTATATATTCACATTGTCTATACATTTTATGGAGTGTTTTCTTGGGTATATCCTGCTTCATGACCCCCAATTGATTATATCCAGAATGAACATCAATTTTGGAGAAGTATTTATCTCTCTATAGTCTGTCAAATATGTCATTAATACGGGGAATAGAATATTTATTCTTGATCATGATATTGTTATGAGATCAATGATAAATTTAGTATCTCATTGATCTATAATTATTCATAAAAAATAAATAGATTCACCCCATGATGAATAATTTGGATGAATAAATCCCTTATCAATACTCTCCTAGAGTAGATTTTTCAATTTATACAACTATATTGTGGTGATTCTATATGGAGTATTTTGAAAAGGTATAACAATGGGTATGAGTTATATTGAGAATATAACTTCTTGACATAGTGGAATGTGAGTAAAATATTCCAGAAAGACAGGAGAAAACTCCCACACAATATGTATATCAATTAATATGAGTTTCTCCTCAACTGTTTGAGACAAACACCCCTCTTGAATATGAATCAATACCCATACATTGGATAACATTTCATTTTTAATTTTATATTTATAATCTCATTGATAAAAAATAATATTTTGGTTCAAATTATTAAATTTGACTTTTCATACCCATCAATTGATGTGTTCATTATGTAATGAAATTTAATTCATGCCCCAAATAACATTCAATTCAAATAGGGCGGGAATAATGAGATTCGATAAAATTACATTCCCAACAATATAAATTGGAGAAGATTCATATATATGATATGAGGTAATTTTTATATTAGTTGTTTTCAATACTAATTCAACATCTAATAATTTAGGTGGTAATATAATAACCCTATAAAACTCTTTAGTGATAAAAGAGTGGTTAGACCCTGAATCAAAAAGGACATTCAGATTTTTAGATTGAATGGTTTATATACCTTTTACCACTTCATTATCATAATACCCATTTACAATTGTGATAAAATGATATTTACAATTGTATATGGTTTTAATAGTTTAATAACATGGATCATCATCATTAACCATTAGGTTTGAGTACTAATAATCATAATTCTCATTCTACTTTCATTTTTAATTTTGGAGTGTGGGTGGTTCATTTTGTGATATATTTCCTTTATTATTTCTTAACTTCTCCCCATCACTATAGGATTTTATTTTCCTATTACCTTCATTTCATTAAATAAATCATTTACTAGTATCATTAAGAGATTTTCCATCAAGTTTTCATTTACACATCAAGCATAAGGTAATGCTCATTTTCATTTCTCTAGTATTTTTAAAATTTACTTTGAATTACATCTTTCTTTTCTTAAATGAACTTTGATATAGATATGTAACTCTAATATCCATCTCCTCCTTTATAGAAAATTTAATTTTTTTATCATAGCTACTAAATTATCATATGGATAACAGTTTTGGAGACTTTGTTTTAGGCCACTAATTAATCGATCAACATTAATTCCAGTTTGAATGATAATATCATAAGCGAACCTCACAATCCTTGATTAATTTTCTTCATAGGTAACAAAGGATTAATCATCATTCTAATTTATATCAAGTAATTATTTATTCATTTTTATATGAATAATATGAGTAATGTACTTTTTGAAAAATATTTTATTAAACCCATCCCTCTTCATGCATTCAATTTTATATTGTTCCTCGTGTTATTAACAAGATTCATCCATTTGTATGATAATACTTCTAAATAATAAAAAACCAAAAATCAAATTAATATTCATAACATTATTAAATTGGAAATATATTTTCATTGTAACTAATCAATTACACAAGAACTAGAATTTCAAAAGACCCTCTAAAATAAGTCCGGTGTTGTCTCATGAAGGACTCAACAAAATAAATTTCCTCATTTTCACTTTTCGAAGATCAAAAAGATTCATAGATAGAGAATTTTATCTGGTTATAGAAACAAGATTTTAATTTATATAACCCTTAAAATTGGGTTTCTCTAAAAGAAAATATTTTCGCTTTCCATCAAATTTAGTATTAACATGATTCCTTCAAGTTTAATCTATTTACTAAAATAAAAAAACATAGTGTGACTTATAATAATAATTGTGGGAAAATAAATAATCATTAAAAATATTTTTTTGGATGTATAAATCAAGAAACAATATTTTCATTCTATGACATATTATGTTTATCCAAGGTTATCTATGATCATTACTAAAATTTTAGGATGTTATCGTATATATAGACATATCCCCAAGGTTCTGACTTTAGTCATCTCATCCAATATTACAATGTTAATTAATCCTTGATCAAATACCATCTATAGTGACCCTTAAATTTCATATATAGATATTATATATTCTTATAAGAATAATCATTATATAATATAATGATCGGCACCAGAATCATAATGGTCTAGTGCCTTTGGAAACTTGGATATATAAACAACTTATTCATTTGAGGTCTATGTAATCTCACATTATATTCTTCATAAAAATTACCCTTCATAGACATATCATACATAAAATATTTATTCATAATCTAGGGAAAATTATACATAATAAAGGGTGGTATTAATTGCTCATTCCGGTTAAACAAGGGATATACCATTGGTAACTTAAGCATATCATGAGCATATTTGTATGAGAACATGATCTTAACCTTTGAAAACCATACCCTTCATATCATAGTTCATAATATTGATTCATGTCACAAATCATGGTAGTTTATAATACATGAATCATAAAGGAATCAATGAACACAATCCATGAGAGCATAAAATTATCACAATACATAGATTTCAAAAATACACATCAGAATAGAAAAACATTTCCTTAGTATTCAAGGCTCTCCATTAATACTATTATAGTGGATTGGGTTCAGTATTCAAGGTTAACTCCCAATAAAACTATAGTGGATTGTGTCCCTTGTTGAACTAGGTTCACTACTCATTATATTCTTATTTAACTAATGAGATATCCATCTTTTCACAATGAAATGGAGGAACATATAATTCTGGGAACACCTATCACATAATGAAAAATATATATATTTCTTTCATAAGATCAAAAAACATATATTGTTTCATAACCCATGAAAATAAAATGTATTTCATAAACATTTCATCATGGAATAAACTTAATAAAAGAGACGAATTTCATAAATAATTCAGTGTTTCATCATAACACAACTAGTGGAAATGATAAAGAAATTATAATCATCTTTCCATCATAATCATAAACAATCTAGAGAGAGAATAAGGATGGATTCATTGGATTATATGCCTAGTATAAATTTAATTACCATCATTGTTTATCATCATATATTTAAAATTCCATTTAATGATCACTAAAATCAAGGCTTGAGAAAATTTACCTTTTCACTTTGAAACCACTTATTTAAAGTCTAAAAAATACCAAAATATTTTATAAATAATTTTATTTTAAAAGGCCCTTAAATGCATGTAATTAGAACTTCAAATAATATATAATTCATAATAGCAATAAAAATTATTTATTTTTTAAAAGATAAATGGAAAAACTCCTTTCACAAATTTGTAAATAAGTGAAAAAGTGCCTCATTATGAAAATGAAACACAGATAAATTTTTTAAAAAATTTATAAAAAGTAGGTCATGGGTAAAAATGAATTTAAAAAATAATATGAGAATATAAAAAATATTCTTGAAAACATTTTTCGATAACATGTATATGGAATAAAAAGGGTTTTCAACCAAAGAAATAAATAAAGACTTTTTTCATTACGAAAATCTTTCAGACTCATGAGTAATTCAAGTGAGAAAAATTAAAAGAATCGTTTATTCTAAATAATGGGCTAGAATAGAATAAAATTAATGATTTTCTATATGGTTTGCTAAAAAAATTACAATTAATCATAAATTATTATGATAACCAATTTGAGTATAACATAAATCCCGTACCTTAAGTTCCACTTACTTCAAAACCAATCCAAAAACTTTTATAATAAATTTAAATTTTTTATAACTCTATAGCAGTGTCATTAATGTACATAAAATATAACATATGATCCACTTATAAAATTTAATCACCCTTTTATAAATATCTCCTTATTAAAATCATTTTTAAGGGGGTTAATTGTTTTGTTTTTAATGATAATTTTAATTCTGTAGTTATGGCCCATATACTTTTATCATGGTATAACAACATTCAGAATATTATTTGACATGTAAATCTTTGATTAAGTATAATTTTAAATTATTTAATACTCCTATTAACTACTATATAGAAATTCATATGGAGTCGAACCCACAGGGACAGGTGAATGTGATCAGGCATACCAAAATTCAACAAAAAAATTCCTCTTTAAACATAAGTACAAATATTTTGTTTACTTTTTAATGAAATAAAATAAAAGTTGAAAGAATGATTTTTTTAAATAACTAGATTATGAGGGAAAAATCACATAATGAGAAAAGAATCTAATAAATTTTATAACGATAGACTCTATGGGAATTTAAAATAATATAGTTGAATTGATTTCTTATTTCATGTAGATTATATTGAAATTACCTACTTGAAAATAAGATAAATTAATATTCCACACTATGTGATTAAACATATAGTTTAGTTATTCTTGGATCTCACTACATCAAGAAACATAAAAAATTAAAAGAGTTTAAGAAACTATTGTAGGAATAAATCTCATCAAAATAACTTATTTAATTTTAAATTAAAGTTAAATTAATGAATTCATGATCAATCTTTCCTATTGATCATAATGTTTTGACATTTTTATGAGATGCATAAAAAAATTTATATATATTCAAAATCGATCTTGCTAGTCGATTTTGATATTACAAAAAATTACATGAATAATGGAAAATATTAAAACTAGAAGTAATAACTTTCCCATGAATAAAATGACTAGCCAAAAATTATTTCAAGTTCTAGAAGAAAATTACTATTATAAGTAGAGACTAATGAAGGAAAATACAACGTATAAGAGTTCTCCCTCAAGAATTGGCCATAACCAATGCTGCTACTATATTTCCACTAGAAAAGTTGATTTTTTTGTTGTTTCCTATATCCAAAATGAACCACTTAGAATATTCTATCTACCCCCAAAAGAATCAAAATGTATCTCTTATAAATTTATTTTATAATTTTTATTGATTTTTCCGTAACATCCCCCATCCCTCCAACTAAATTTTTCTTCTCCAATTCTCTGAACATGTGACCCCATCATTTCCAATTCTAATAACATCAGAAAATATCTTTCAAACAACCACAACAAATCCACATGTGATTAATTTAAAATGAATCTTGACACATTTTTTTGACTCTACACAATAATAAAAAAATGTAAAACAATTAATAAATTATTATTATTATAATAATTATAAAATTATAAATTTTATAATTATATGTAATATTATTACTATTATTATTATTAATATAACTATAAATATAAATAAATTTTTATTATTATTATTAGAAATGTAATGTTCTCAATTGGATCAACTTAACATTTTCCCTAATTTGGTGCGTCAAATTACCTTAAGCATGCCTCCTCGTATGCCAAAGGCTGTTGAATAGCATCGATGTTATAAGGTTGTATATAGGGGATATTATACCCTCTAATAAGAGTAGAACATATGATATAATAGATAAATAGAAAAACATAAAGTAGAATAATATGAATAACCAACTGCATAACAGAAATAGACTTTATAACCATATGACCATAAACTCACCATAGGAAAAGGAAGACAAATGAAAAGATATAACAAGAATTCGTCGAAGCATAAATAAGTGAGTAGTTATTATAAAATCAAAAATCAATAGGATATGTCATATAAAAGTTAAATTCATAACATTTGGATATAAAAACGTGGAATGAAGGGACATGCATATACAACATGATATACAAGACTAAAAAAGTAAAATAATTATCCCATAGCATCTTGATCATTTTCTTGATTTTATGATCCCATGTTCCAACTACAAGTAAACCATATAAAGAATTTTTAGTATGGATTTTTATCTTATTGATACATATAGACAAGTAATATACTTGGGTACCAAAGGCAGTCCAAGTTGGGTGTGAGATAACATCCCCATAGGCCACCACTAACAGTGTCATATTTAATCCAAGTAGTGTACATAGCTAAGTAGTGTGCTGTTATATGGAATGATAAACAATGCTGAATATGTTATCAATTGGTGGCATAGGTTCCTATATGACACCTGACGGATCAACCTGCTTTGACATAGGCTATAATGAGTCTAATTTGTAAGCATATATACAATAATATATATATATATATATGTTACAATTATATACTAAATTCACATGTATTCACTATGTATGTGCATACATAAGTAGGTATGTACCTGAATACTATGTGATATATAGACCATCAGCAAATCTCAAGCATCTATAAATACTCCGATGAGCTATAGGCTTTAAAAAGGATTCAATTCCTAAAACTCATAAAGAATGTGAGTCTTAATGCTCATCACCTATGATAGGTGGGGTGAGAATTCATGCCCAACACTTGATATAAAATAACATGGAACATCATATCCATCTCCTAGATATAATTATAATGTTGAGAGATACCATTCTCAACACAAGAAGTAAGGGAGAGTTATTCTCCATGGTCAGCAAGTCTCGTATCCATCATCCACAAGAAATATCATTGGATTATTCATAATAATAAGAATAATTAGGGGAATAGACATGAAGTATTTACAATCCTCAAGCCCAGTCTGTCAATTGTGTCACAGTTTATATAAATGAAATGTGTAGTTATAAAACATGAGGTGTGGCCTTAACACCCATTTACTTTCATTTAAGTCAATCCATTTAATCAGTTAAGGAATTATAATTTCTATTTAAGTCAAACCAATAACTTATAATGTTCCTTTTTCATCTACCAATTTCATATATGAGGGATATTTCATTTACAAGCTAATCCAAACACTTATAAGGTGTTTCTATCATTTAAACAGTTATAAAATTAAGGTAAAATACTTTACGACACTTAAAGGGGTATCATTTAAGGAGGCCAACATCCTATAATTACCTATAAAGGGTCAACAAGAGTATAACATCATGCGTAAAATGATTTAGAAATGAATAACTAATTTTAATGGGAAGAATGGAAATGACCAGTGTGCGGCACAATGGAGAAGCAGTGAAAAAAACTCAACAGTGACGTAAAATAACAATAAAACCTATGTTAGGCTCATGTATGACTCCTCTTATAATATCAGAATCAAATTTTAAGTAGATCAGATTAAAATTGAATAAAGTTACATTTCCCTAAAAATAGGGAATATGAATTTGAACCTAAATAGTATAAATGATACAAAGATAAATAATGAAAAGAATCAAGAGGAATTGATAGATTAACTATTTGGTTCCAATGTTTAAAACATTTATTGATTTGGAGTATAGATCAAGGAGTTATCAAAGACCCTAGAAGGAGGAGGAAGTGTGCTCATGGGACGAATAAATAGAGGCTCGTATACTAGATAAGAAAAAGGAAAGAAAGGGGTTTATGTTTCAATCATAATAAGGGTCGAATTTTAATTTCACCCACCCTGAAAATGTTTCATGGTTTGGACACATGGTTGACCAAACCATTCACCAACCGTGTGCCATAGCACTGCCCAAGGAGGACCCCTCAAAAGCTTGGAGCATGATTTTCCAAATATTCCACAAGACATACACTGGTCACTATCACAAAACCCCTTGAAACATGATCTAGTGTGTGATTAGGCATAAATTTTTTACAATAAACTATGCATCATTATGGTCTCCTTCGTCCACACCCCCGCAAAATTAGGAAAATCGTGCGGGCTGGGCGGTATGATTTATCCTAACTGTGCGGCACAATTTACTTCTCCAAATTTTGGGGCTCTAGGCTCTAAACATGCACCAGACACCCTCTTGGGATCTATGTCTCCATTAGGTAACATTATAAGGGCCACATTGAGTAATTTAAACTAAAAACAAATTATATGTACCGTCAAGAATGGTTGGGTTGTTACAACCTCCCATCCTTAAAGCAACTCATCCCCAAGTTGGGATTCTAAGGGTAATGTGGTATCATCTGAGAAAAGTGCTAACCACAATGATTTTATATCATTTTCAAACTCCTAGGTATCATCTTGTACTCAGTTGTGCTACCATGTAACCCATTATAAAGGGACTAACCTACTTCATAGTGTCTTCATGCCCCAATTCACAATATGCTATGGATACTCATTGAATGAATCATCCATACCTAGATAAAACTCATTAGGATGAAATAAATTTTATGTGTCTTGATAATATTAGTGAAGTTATGATATGTGAAATACATATTTTATAGACTGGTATCTCATCGGATGTGCTACTTGGTAAGCTACTCATCTGAACTGTTTTACGACCTCAAAGGTCCCAATGAATGAAGGTGAAATCTTACTGTGTATTTGAATATGTTGACTATCCAACCATGGAGAAACTCACAAAAAAACTTGATCTCTAGCCTCAAACACAAGTGTTTATAGATTTCTATTGGAATATGGCTATTATTTGAACTGAGTTATCATCATGTGATTTTTGATCAATTTTTCTTGCTCTGAAGTCTCTTAGATGAGACGTAGTCAAAGAAAATATGTATCCCCTGCCTCTAGCCAGTAAAGATGTGAACGGAAAGTCATACCATATAAGCACTAATAATGATCAATCTGATTGGTAACCTAATAACTATTATTATAAGGGAACTCATCAAAGTTATGTGTTTATCCCAAGAACCCTAAATTCAAGTACACATTCATAGACCATTTCCTCTAACATTTTTATTGTATTCTCTGTATTTCTATCAATTTGATGGTGATAGGACTTGCTCAGAATAACCCATGTACCCAATGCCTTGAATAACCCTTTGTAGAACCTATATGTGAAACGTAAATCCATGTTGGATATGATAGATCATATAGATCTATGATGATGTATTACCTCCCAGACATATTTTAAAATCCTTTGTTTTTAAAAGAAATACTATGTTCGATGGCATACATGATAAGCCACATCGAGTATAAAAAAACAACTAAATAATGTTTTAATGTTACCATTAAAACCTATATATTATAATGGAATAAATGAATTGTATTAATTTAATTAAGAAAATATTTTTTACACATTTTTATATAATTAATTATTACCGAAAAATTAATTATAAAATAATATTTTTTTAAAAAAACTATTTAAATTTCTACAAGTGTGTTTTTTACCAATAAAAAATAAAACCACTCATATTGTATTATTTTAATGTAATATATTTATATAATATTAAATATAATGTTTAAAATTCCTCTTATGTGATTTCTATAATTGATATAAGAATAAATTCAATTTTACTGATAAAAGAGGTATTATTCTAAAAAGGAATATGTGTGGCCTTTTGATGAAACACCTATTTTAAATCTCGTTTTTTACAATTTTATATATTATATTTCACAAAATAAACTTCTTAATTGAAATTTTATTATCAATATTTAGTTTGGTTAAATTTTTGGTATTATTTAGATACGAATTTTTTTGATGAATATTGAAAAAAAATGAATTTTATTCTTTTTATCTAATTTATTTATATATTTAAATAATGTTTAAAATTGTTTTTAAAGTATAATTAGTATATATATACCTCAAAAAACCAATATATGTAATTTTAATTAATTTCACATTGAAATTAGATATAAAAACATTTCATAATTTTCATCCTTTCACTTTAATAACATACTTTTTTTCTTTGTCTGCAAGATTAATTTTAAATCTAATTCTAAAAATTATTTGAATTAAATCAAGTAAAATAGAATATATATTTGTAATAATAAGTTCCAAATTATTTTTTAAGGTCAATTTCATTATTTAGGTATAAAAAATTCACCATGGTGAAAAAATTATTTACCGTAGTATAGGTAAAATAGTGAAAATGAATAATGTTAAAAGATAAAATCCTAACATACCTAAAAAACAAAATATTTAATGGGTTTTTGAGGTATTTTAAGAGCATTAAAATCCTAAATAAAATTAATTTAAAATATAATTCATTTAAATTAATTCCACCTCAATGTGGTTGGCTTTAAATATAATATAATCAATAATTTAGTCACTTAAACCCTCCTCTTCTCAAGTATAAATACCACCACTAACCACTTAATTTAGACCCAAAATGCATTTTAGATCTTAAACAATCATCCCAAACCTCTCATCCTCACTCTGACCACATTAATTTTCTTACAGTCACACTAAACTACAAAATCCATGGTCCTAAAGGGTCTCTCAAGGAGGTGATATTCAAGAGTTAATTTTCCAAAATTACCTCTCTAAATTTATTTTATTTTTCTACATTATTTACACCTAATTCATCCATAAATGAATTATAACTGAATAATAATTTATATACTAGATTTTTATTTTTTTAATGGAATATCTCATATCCATTTCATTTATCATATCCTCTTATTAAAATAAATAAAATTATTGTCCAAGTTATATCGATTAATCGCCTTCGTGAATAATGTTTTTGTTTCTTTTTGATTACCACATTCTTGGATGGTCTTAAAAAAAATTCAGGATAAATAATATTTTAATATTTATATTATAACCTATTTCATATTATTTATCTAATATATACTCATTATAGTAAATAAACTAAAACTAGTTCTTGCTGTTCGGAAAACCCACCAAAATAAACTATGCGTTTATCATTAATGTTTTATTTATTTAATCATCCCCATATAAGAAATAAAAATGATATATAGGACAATGTATTCTTCTGTAATTACATTAATACTATATCATTCCACATCTGGAGTTTTAATCCCAATTTACAATATCATCAATACTTTTAAACAATTGAATCAATCATGAAACTATGAAACAAACACACCCAAAACCATGAAATTAACTAAATATTATTAATAAATGGGTCATAATATGTTATAAAATAATCCTATAAAATGATATAGATAAGAATATATTTCTGTAATGAGTTAATAAACATTTTATAACCATTATACATGAGTTTTTAACATGTTTCAATGAAGTCTAATTTGAGGTAAGGGAATTTCATAACCCAATTTCCAGTCTTGGGGATAAACTTATACTTCAGGATTATGTCTTGCTAATATTACGTGTATATTGAATTCTGAATATATTATGTTGTATTTAAACTTTTTTTATGTATATTTATATAATATACACATATTCTATTTCATTTGATTAAATTTTTACTTCCATTATATGATATTTGGAAGCGATGTAGTCTCAATATCCTTTCTTTGAGGAATTTCTTGATGCTATACACCATAATTATTTAATATGGTGTATATATAGATACTATGACATTTAATATCCATATTTTATCTATACACATGTTATTAAATTTTTTCGTAATTTTATTCTTTCATAGAGATTATGATTTAAATGTTTAAAGTGGTATGGGACACTTTGAATGTTTAATGATTTAATTATAAAATCATTTTTTTTATGATAATATTCTTAATATTATTGTTTATATTTATTTATATAGATATAAAAGGATTATAAATTAATTCTTATGTCTATTTTTAATTTCATTCAAAGAATTTAAAAAATGAATCTTTTTTATATTTTTTTATATGAAATGTTTTTGAAAAGTGACAAAAAATTGTTAAATTCTTAACGTATACGAAAAAAATTAATTTTCAATAACCATGGACATTATTTTAATTTCATATTTCATTTAATGATTTCATTTTTCCATAAATGAAAATCCATCATTATCTTTTTTGGTGTTTTGTTATTTAAATTTTTTTCAATTAAAATGGTGTTTTGGTATTGAGAATGAGTTCTTGAAAGAGAAGGTTATTTTTATTTGGAAGTGTTTTTTTATGGGATTAAAAGAGTTTTTCAAAGGTTTTTATGATGAATGTGTTTTATTAATTATATGTTTCTTTAGAATTATATTAAATGAGTGAGCCTTAAGTGGCTTATATGAAGTGTCGATCCCCATTATAGTTCATGGGTGAGCCTGGTGTAGCTTATATGAAGGGTTGAGCCCCATTATATCTCATGGGTGAGCCTATCATATCTTATACAAAGGGATGGTCCCCATTATAGCTCATCGTTGAGGCTAACATACCTTATAAGAAGGGTTATCTCCTATATATATCTCATATTCATTGGGTAATAATAATATTGGAAGATGGTTGTATGGTTATTCCAATTGAAATTGTTTTGAATGGATTTTACATATATGATTCTCTAAGTCACCTAAATGAGTTTTAATTGATTTTTTTTGGTTTTAATTATTTTATTTGTCAAAAAATATGTGTTTTATTCATGTGAAAATGTTTTGTTTCGTTCTCTCAAAGAACATTAAATAGGATTTCTTATTTTTCACTAGACTAATGGTTTTCATTATTTTTATGTCCCTTAATTATTTTTTTATGCTCATTAAAATTTTTAAATAAAAAATACAGGTTTAATGGGTGATTAGGGACAAGGATGAGGAAAAGACTAGAATTGTGGTGTTATAGAAAGTAACCATGTTTTTTAGGATGTTTTTTTGGTAAAAAATGATACTAAGTATAAATTTCAACTTGTAATGTATGGATTTACTTTGCAAGATTTTGTCCTAATTATCAAAAAATCTAAACTAAAAAGATCCTAAAATGTGAATTATAGTAAAAAAACAATAGAATGTGTAATTTTTAATGTCAAGACCTTATATTTGGCATCAATTCATGGTTTAGTCAACTTTAGTGGTTAGGATAGTTTTAATACATCACCTTAGAAAATTTTACATTATGGTTACGTTGAAATGATGTAACTTTTTAATATTACCTTGTTGCTTCATCTAAAATGTATATGTTCAAAATGGTTTTCCAAATAGGTAATAGGAAAGCTATAATAGGAAGGTATTAAGCTGAATATAACCTTCCATATCAACATCATGAGGTGGTTGAAATAAGAACTAAATAATTTGTTATTGTGATGGATCAATTGCCATAGGTAATTAATGGTGGTGTCAACCATACATGAGATCAGCTAGATCAACAATAGAGGAATATATCATTAGTGAAATATTTTACAAGGAAACATCCCCCATAATTCGATGGATCATATGGCCTAGTGGTAGCCGAATTATGGATCAATGCCTAGGAGAATATATTTGATGTCATTGGATGTTCAGAACATCAAAAGGTAACTATTTCCATCTATAATTTTGATGATTAAGATAATCGATGGTGTTTATTGGTTAATAACAGTAGAGAGAAGAAAATTTTTAATGCCAAAAAATGGGAAAAATTTAAGGATATTTTCCTTGATAAATATTTAACTAAAGTTTCTTGAATTAGGATAGAGAAACCATTCATGGAATTAATTCAAAAGGATAATGATTCAGTTGTCGTATATGAATAAATATTCACACGATGCACCACGAATATTATAGATTTTATTCAAGACATTGAAAATAAAACTAATACATTTTACTCAGGATTAAAACCAATTTTATGAAGATATTTGTACTCTAGATAATTTAATAGTTATAAAAAATCTAGTTCATTATGATGAGAATGTTGAAATGGAGTTTGACAACACTTATGTTCCCCAAGATAATAAGAGTAAGAAACGATCAAGGTGGCAGGAAATAGAGAATAATCCAACTAAGAATTTTAGAGGTAAGCCTAAAACGTGTTACAAGTGAGTTAAAATGCATTTTGGGGAATGTATTTCAAGATATAGAAAGTGTTACCAGTGTGATAAGTTTGGTCACAAGGTTACTAACTGTAAGGAAATGATTCATTAACAATCTAATAATGAGATAACAGATAACTAGAAAATAGAAATATTCTTTAGCTACAATCTTTGGTGACATTATATGATTATATGTCTGAAGAATGTTATTTAGGGTGGATATCATCATGATCGAAAACAAAAATTTGTGGAAAAATATGTTTCTACTTTTCCAATTGATGTTGATACATCTGGTGAAGTGATGGAAGCTCCATATAGTCTGGAATTTTTTGAAGGATAACCATAAGATCACAGTTTTAGAAACATATTTTATTGTTTTAAGTGATTTGATAATAATTTATTATAAATCTTCTGGGAGATAATTTGTTGTATTTATGTTTATGAATGCCTTTTTTTAATGTGATGTATGCCTTTACTTTTGGACATTAGTTTTAAAGTACTGATAACCATTATTGTTTGTGTGATCTTTGATGATTAAGGTTATTCATAGGGATTTAAATCATAATTATGGAATATTATAAAGATAAAATTCTGATTATAAAATATAATTATATTAAATAATTATACATCCCTATGTTCATAAATAGTAATGGAATTTCATAACTCTATGAAAATTATTTTTTAACAAAAAACGTTATCCGTTTAATTTCATTACTAAGGAATCAATGAACTTTTAACCAATAATAGATTAATGGTTTTTTTATTGTAAAATTTATCTTTACCATGTTTTTTTCACTCTCTATTAGAACATGATAGTTAGCTTTATCTTCCATGACCATGTTTTCTTAAATGGAAACCTTGTATGTGTTATGTCAAGTTATCATCATACTTTATTTTCATTCTTTTAAAGTTAATGTTTTATTAATAATTTATTCAATGTGAGATTTCAATAAGGGTATTTTGAATATTCAAACCTGTATTTTTTTATTCTGATTTCAAAATTGCAAGGATTCAATCTCCAAAAGGGAGAAGGAATGTAACATCTTGAGATTTTAAAAAGAAATACTATGTTCGATAATGTACATGATATCCCACATTGAGCTTAAAAGAACAAATAAAAACTATTTAAATGTTACTGTTAAAACATAGACATTATAATTGTAGAATTAAAATTATTAATTTAATTATGAAAATATGGTTTACACATTTTTATATAACTAATTCGTTGTTGAACAATTAATTATAAATGAATGTTTTTATGAAAATATATTTAAATGTACACAACTATGTTTTATACCAATAAATAATATAATAAATCTTTTTGGAATATATGAATGTTATATATGTATAATATATTTAATATAATGTTTAAAATTCATCTTTTTTTATTTCTAGACTTGATATAAGAAAAAATTAAATTTTAAAAATAAAAGATATACTTTTCTAAAAAGACATATTTTTAATTTTTTGATAGAACACATATTTTAAATCTAGTTTTTGACACATTAATAGATTATATTTTACAAAATAATATTCTCATTTTAAATTTTAGTATCAAAATATACTTTGGTTGAAATTTTGGTATTTTTCCGATAAGTTTAATTTTTTGATGAATAATGAAAAATAGTGAATTTTAAACTACTTTTTTATATAATATTTTTATATAATTAAATTATGGTTTAAATTGATTTAAATGTTTAATTAGTTTTATTATAAATCAATTAAGAAAATTAGGCCATTGGAATCAATTTTAAATTGAAATTAGATATAAAAACATTTCAATCTTTTGAATGTTTCACTTTAAAAAACCGCCTTTTCATTTTGTAAGCGGGATTAATTTTAAATCTAATTATTACAATTTAGATAATTGAATTAGGTATAATGGATTCCATATTTATAATTATAATGTAAAAATTTTTATGTAAGGTAAATTTAATTATTTAGGTATAAAATAGTTACCATTGTAAAAATATTATTTATCACGGTATAAGTAAAATAGTAACAATGGTTAAAGTTAAATGATAAAATCCAAACATAACTAAAAAATAAAATTTGTAATGGGTGGATGAGGTATTTTTTGACCATAACCAGACTATAATAAATTTATTTAAAATATAATCCATTGAAATTAATTCAACCTCAATGTGGTTGGCTTTAAATTTTAAATAATCAATAATTTAATCACTTAATCCCACCTCTCCCCAAATATAAATATCACACCTCACCAATCAATATCGACCCAAGAAGACCTTTATCTCCAAAAAACTCTACCCAAACCACTACTCCTCACTATCCCCATGTACAAGTTCTTATTTTATCAACAAAAGACCAAATCCAAGGTCCTCAAGGGTCTCTCAAGGAGGTGTTATTCAAGAGGTAATTTTCCTAAAGTACCTATCTTAATTTATTTACTTTTTATAATTTATCCTTTCCTACTTCATCTATAAATTAATGATAACTATATAATCATTTATATACAATATTTTTATGTTTCTAATTAAATATCTCAGATCCATTTCATTTATCATAACCTATTATACTGAGAAATGAAATTATTGTCCAAGTTATGCTGGTTAATCGCCTCTTTGAATGATGTTTTTGTTATTTTTTCATTACTGCCTTCACGGAAGGTCTTAAAACTATTTTTATGATTAAATAAGATTTTTATATTTATATAATAACCTATTTCATATTTTCTAACTAATATATACTCATAATAATAAATAAATTGAAACTAGTTCATGGTGTTTGGAAAAACTAGCTAAAATAAACTAAATGTTTATCATTAATGTTTTATCTAATTAATCTTGCTCATATAACAAATAAAAATGATATATGGAACCATTTATACTTATCAATGTAAATTAATACTATATTATTCCTCTTCTATATTTTTAATCTCAATTTACAATAGCATCCATAATTTTACAAAAATGAATCGATCATGAATCTATTATACAAACACACCCAAAACCATAAAAATAACAAAAAATTATAAATAAAAGTGTCATAAGATGTTTTCAAATAAGAATACAAGGTACTATAAATAATAATATAGTTCATAAATGAGTTAATATCCTTTTTTAAACCATTATAAATTAGGTTTAAACACGTTTTAAGGAAGTTGAGCATGAGGTAAGGGAATTTCTTAACATAATTTCCATTCATTGGGTTAAACATACAATTCATGATTATGTGATGTTAATATTATGTGTGTAATGAATTTTTAATATATATGTTGTATTTAAACTTTTTTTAATTGGATTTATATAAGATAAACATATTTGATTCAGTTGATTAATTTCCACTTCCATGATATGATATTTGTAATGGATTTCATCTCACACACAACTATTGAATTTTTATTAGAAGAATAACCCACAAAAAAGATAGTGGGTAAGGTCAAAACAACTCAGGGATGTCTAAAATTGTCATGAACAAGTTTATCTCCCTTAATGAAGAACACCCCCTTAGGTTTCATTTTCTGAATATTCATAAAACACTTAACACTAGTACCTCGAGCCTCCTCTGCCATGGCAGTAAGGAAATTAGACACTTTGTTACCATCATGCCACGTATATGCCATGATGATTCCACTATTTTTGAGCTTGGCATAGCACCTCCGGATAATGTAAGAAATAAACCAAGGATAAGATATTTTATACTCCATGTAGTCATGTATCACCATGGAATCCGTTTCAACTTCATCTATAATAATATTCCTCTGATCACACAAGCTAACCACGACCATCATTGCCCTCACCTCGGATTTATTTGAGATTCCCCTCCCAAAGTAGCATGAAAAGGAATCCAAAAAATTCCCTCCACTATATCGAATAACACTGCCTCTTTTAATAGTACTCAAAACATAATATCCATCAAAATTCAGCATTAACCCTCTAACAGGCGGGAACCAGTGAACCCACTTACCTCTGTCTATGAAACACCCTCACTACATTACTGTTGTAGTAGATTGTATAGTGTGAAGAGATGGATCATTTCTCTAGTTATTTATGCCATTAACCAGGTCTGTGAGCATAATTTTGATCCGTATTACAATATTTTTCCACATTGATAATTACCCCTCAAACATTGCTCTGTTCCTAGCATACCAGATACATCAACACCTAATGTTTAATATCACTACTCTTTCCAATCTTTCTAGAATAGAACCACATGAACCATGAAAACATATATCAAAAAAAGAGTCACCAATAAGATCTGGAGAAAGAAACTAAGTAAATACACCAAAATATCCCCAGACACCCAAGGCCCAATCACCTTCAAAAAATAATAATATTAGAAGTATCCTCCTTATGAACCCTACTATAAGGAAATTTTGAAATAAGATATATATATATATATATATATATATAATATGAGATTTCATCTCCATATTTTATTTATACCCATTTTATTTAATTTTTTGTTAAATTAATTCGTTCATGGAGATTATGATTTTAATGTTCAAAGTGGAATGGAACACATTTAGTGTTTAAATATTTAATTATAAAATATTTTTATCCATGTCAATATTCTTGATATTATTTTCCATATTAATTAATATGGATATAAAAGGATTATAAATAATTTATGTCTATTTTTAATTTCATTCAAATTTTTTCATAATGTAATCTTTTTCTGTTTTTTATATGGAATGTTTTTTAGAAACGACAAAAATAATGTCCTATTCTTAACGTATACAATGACAATGACTTTTCACCACTATAGAAATTCTTTTATTCTCATCTTCCTTTAAAATATTTCATTTTTCCTTAAATTAAAAACAATATTTATCTTTGTGGGTGATTTGGTATTGAAAATGGGTTTTCAATGAAAAGGGTGTTTTGGTATTGAAAATAGGTTCTTGAAAGAAAAGTGTATTTTTATTTTAAAGTTTTTTTATATGAGAATAATAAAATTAAAGTATTTTATTATGAATGTTTTTTATTAACGATATATTATTTGATCATTAGATGAAACAGGTGAGCACGATATAGGTTATAAAAAGGTTTGAACCCCATTATAAATCATGGGTGAGCCCGATACAGCTTATAAGAAGGGTTGAGTTCCATTATAGATTATAGGTGAGCCCATTATATATTAAAAAAATGGATTACCCCTATTATATATCACATTTGATCCTAATATAGGTTATAATAAGTTTGATCTCCAATATAGATCTCTAATTGATTGGGTAATAATTATAATTAAAGTTTTCTATTTGGCTATTACAATTCAAAGGGATTTATGTATAATATTCTATAAGTCACCTTATGGAGTTTTAATTTATTTATTTTGGTTTTAATGATTTTATTTGAGAAAAACATGTGTGTGTTATTCATGTGAAATTTTTTTCATTCGATTAAATAACATTAAATAAGTTTTCACGTTTTTCAATACACTAATGGTTTTCATTTTTTTTATGTCCCTTACGGATATTTTTGTACTCATCCCATGTTTTAAAATGTTTTCCCTAGGGATAAAGGATTGGTAGGGATAGGGATGAGTAAAAGAATAGAATTGTGATGCTATTGAAAGAAACCATGTTTTATTTTACGATGTTTTCTTTTGTGAAAAAAATGGATACTTAGTATAAGTGTTCATATATAATGTATGGGTTTACGTTGTAATAGTTTATCCTAATTCTCTAAAACTCTAAACTAAAAAGATACTCAAATGCGAATTCTCATTAAAAAACTGTAATATGTAATGTTTAAGGTTGGGTCCTTGCACATATATCCTTCCTAGTTCATCTACAAAGAAGGCCTCTTACATAGGTAATAAGTGTGAGACCTTCATTAAAAAATCAACAAAAAGCCATACTATATCATTTACATAAGGTTATCCTGGTAAAACAGTCATGAAATCCACAAAAACATCATCCCATTTTCACTCGGGAATGGATAATGGATATAAAATTCATATCAGTCAATGATGTTCTATCTTCACCTGCTAAGAGGTAGAACATCATGTGATAAAACCATCAACCTAATGTTTCATAGAAGACCACCAATACTGGTGAAGTGAATCTTGATACATATTGGTGACACCGAGATGAAATTCAGAATATGAGGCTTGAAATTCCTACATGAGATACTATCTGATATATTATATGACCCAAACACTCCCATGAAGTATAAGGTTTCACCCTCATCCACAGTTCAACCAGAATATGAATCATCACCTGATATTATTTCCCTAGAGACTAAGCCTTCAAATTAAGATAGTTGTCGCATTCTCTCCCCTTCTATAAGGGCAGAGTTCACTGTAAAAGCTAAGTGGATAGTTTGTTCATGATCCTCCAAAACCTCATTATCCATATCTAAAAACAAGCCAACGAGATGCCACTCACCACTAGCCTTATGAATCTCTTTTGTCTGAGTTTTCCATCGTACATAATCATCTACTGCATTTCATTTTCCAAGAATATAGGGAAAGCTCAAAATTGAAGGATTCCAAATAATCAACCCATCTTCACTAGTATAGATTCATATGACACTATGTAAATATGTACTTGATGATTTTTTGATCAGTTAATACCAAAAAATGATCTCTAGGTAAGTAGTGTCTCTAACTGTGTAGTTCACGAACTAAAGCAATTGGCCAGAGGTCACGTTTTGGGTAATTCCTCTCATGTCAACTCAACTGACAAGACCCATACACTATGAATCACTCTTCTTACATTATAATATCTCCCAAACCGATACATGATGCATCACAGTAAATACTATAGCTCATGCCTAGATTCCGCAATCAGTGCTGAAGTCAATCTTCCTTTCAACTCCTGAAAGGTTTCTTCATAAGATTATAACTATAAAAAATTCACACCCTTTTTATTTAAGCACATAAGTGATGCTACAAGGCATTATAAATCCTGGATAAAGAGTCTAAAATATCCATGAATCCCCAATAAACTCTGTATAACAAATAAATTATTGGGATGATGGTTGGAGACAATATATCTCACTTTATCTAGGTCTACTGAAACACTTTATACTGAGAACAGATGACCTAAGAACTAGACTTGGATGATCCAAATGTTACATTTCCTGGTCTTAGCATAAATATATTTCTCTCTCAGTGTACTCAACATGATCTCGATATGGTTGTCATGTTCATATAGAGAATGAAAATACATTAAGATATCATCAATAAAGACTACCCTGAATGAATCCAGATATGGGTGGAAAACTCAATTCATAAGATCCATAAAACTAAAAGGTGTGTTCATGAGACGAAATGACATAACCAGTTACTCATAAACACCATATATACTGCAAAAAAATATATAAGGTTTTTCTGAAGACCTAACATGAACATGATGATATCCTGACCTCAAATAAATGTTTAAAAACACTCTCTCTCCTTAGATCTAATCAAATAGGTTTTCTATTAATGGAAGTGGATACACGTTCTTAACTATATATTGGTTCAAATGATATTAATACATGAAAATACTATGGGTACCATTTTCCTTCTTGGAAAAAAAGGCCAATGATCCCCAAGGAGAAGTGTTATGGTTTATATATACTTTTTCCTCTAAATCGTCTAATTGTATCTTGCGCTAAAGAAGCTCCATAGGTTCTATTCTATAAAGACTAATGGACACTGGTTCTTCTCCTAAAACTAACTAAATGGTGAAATATACCTCTTACAATAGAGGTATCCCATATAAGTATTCTGGAAAGACATCATTGAAATGATCCACTACAAGAGGGAAAACAGTGGGTCGTTACCCCTGATCATCCATGAAGTGATTGAAAATCTAGGTTATCACACAGCCTGACCCCTGATACTCAGGTCCTTATCACATAGCTTGTGTATCCCAATCTCCCTTATGAATATGTCAACTTACCTCTATTGATATAAATGTCACCCATAAGTGATAGCAATCAATATGTGTTCAATAGTGAACGAACCATTCCATGTGAAGAATTACATCGAATTGTATCGTATCCAGGATATCAATATTCCATACAATGAGACTTCTACCTACCTCAAGGGGACAATCCATTCAATGGTGAATGCTCCCTAATTAGATATCCAATGGGATGTCAAGATTATTCATACTATATAAGTGTTCTATCTCAAGGCCCAGACTCTCCATGATTTCCTCAAATATGAAATAGTGTGACATGCCTCTGCCAAATAATTTAGACACTAAAGTATATGATAATAGAATTATACCTTGAAAAATGGATGGTCTAACAATTTTATCCTCTTATATAGGATGTATTGTATCTAACTAACATGTATTGTGGCCCTGATTCACATCCTAACTACCCTGAGAAATCCCACTCTACTAGTACTAAAACTCTTAAATTTTATTTCCTCTTTCTCAACTAACACCTCAGCCTAAGCGGTCAATGGTATTAAAATTCCTTCATAGAGAGATGCGACTAGCCCCACTTTGGAATATAAAGTAGGTGTAGGTCCCCTCTCTCTAAGTATTGATGGAGATGTTCTCTAGAAGTTTTGGATATTCCCTATCATGTCATATCCTTTGTATTCCACTAGAGCCCACATAAAATAGGGTTTTTTGTATCCCATATTCATGTATTAGTGTCATATCATGATGCTTATAGTATGAGTTGTATGAATACTACTACCTCTACACGTAGCCTCAAATTGATGCTTTCACTTTCATGAAAAAACATTGATAGATCTAGGTGTTGAACTTCCCTAATTTACACCATCTTCTTCTCTCATATTTCACTCCATAATAAGGTCCTAATTGAATCTTTCAGAAATATTTTCTAGTTTGAAAACAATTACCCATGATCAGATGGAATATACTAGCCCATCCCCAAATCTCCATGTTCTCATTAGATTATCAACTATTAGATTTAGTGTGAATTAGTGAAACTCATTAAAATAAGAAGAATACTCAATGACAGATATGGATTCTTGATACAGGTTCATAAACTCTATAGCTAGATCTTCCCTTATAGTCTGAGGATAGAAGTGGTCATTAATGATCTTCTGAAAATCTACCCAGGTCATATCAAGATAGTGGTATTCCAACATAATAACATCCCACCATCACCTGGAAGAATCACATAGAATATAGGTATAAATATTAAAACTCATATTTGGAGGAATCTCTAAATGATTAAAGATATTAAGCATGTCCTCTAGTCATTATACTACAGTATGAGGTCCTTCATCACAAAAAAAGGTGGGAGAATGTTTTTGCTAAAACAACTGAGTCAAATTTTCCCTATTCAGGGAAGGTTGAGTGAAACCTTTAATATTATACATCATACAGAAGAAACACTCTCAAAACTAGTTGTCAGTTCTCATATACGAAATAAAATGTGGTTCAATATGTGGAACTATATTAGGGATCTTTGGCGGATCAGGTCCGACCACCACTGGTTCATGGTCATCACCACCTTCAGTGTGTACAAGTTGAGGTTTTCATATTGGCATGATTCGACAATTACAAACACATTCCTTAAAAATTATTTAATATTTGAAATTTTTTAAAAATAGACAACTAGGATACGTACATGCCTTCCTATAGGAAAGATCAAACTTCTCTGTCTTCTCCAAAATCCAGTTCTATGTGGTAAGAAAAGGCCCAAATATCTCATAATAATGTAATATAAACTCCCATATACCCACTACAATGGTTAGGTTTAGGTCTAGTTCTCATTTCACATATAGGGGGTTCTAATATATATAGTTTCAATTATAAGGTATGGAGGAAAACACCCTTTAATTTACAATTGGCATCAGATTTAACAGTAACTATTTAAATTGTAATGATTTAATTTCTCATGTTCGTGATCTTGTATATATAATATCTATATCACGATCTAGAACCAGTAGGTCTAGAACCCACATTATGGAATAATTGGCTAATTAATTTGTCATTGCCAATATATATGGAAAAAATATTTAAATTGATGTAGTCAAATTAATTAATCCAATTTTATTATTATTTCAAAAAATGTCAACACTTTTCAATATATAATAATTATCCACTAATTGTATGTAGAAGGAAAATTCAGAAAAAAAAATGGACATGCAATTGAAAAATTCATGGCATATTAGTTCTAAAGTTCCTATAATGATGAATTTAATGATGTGGCCTCATTTCATTAGGCCTATATATAGAAAATCTCATTTAAATAACACAAATAATAATATAATCATAAGATGTGTACGCCACCCAATGGTGATGTTGTATCAACTATAATAAGTGTAAAAAATAACAACAATTACCTCTCCTAGGTAATTTGTGTTTCCTATGTACATGGTTTAGAAAGTCCCAGGAATGAGATAATTTCCATATCTAATTACCTCTTAGTATCCTATCAAACAACCAAATAATAATGAAAAGGAAAAAAGATGATATGGTACCACTTTTTAATTGTATCTACCTGAGATCCACTTATCCTTTACCCCAAGCTGATGGGTCACATGTCCGCAAGCAAGCCTCCCCAAATTCCAGAGGCTACTGACTATTAGAGAGGGTCTAAGGTGGTATAGAGGTTAGATTATACCCTCATAGCATAATGTCACATCAAGTATAGTAGATAAATAGACAGTACATTGTAGAATCATATAAATAACCAATAGTATAGTAGAAACATACTCAGTAACCATAGGACAAGCTACCTGTTATAGTGGAAGGCAGACAAATGAACAGATATAATGATAAACTTATGAAGAATGAAGAATTGAGAAACTATTGTAATATCAAAATAATGTATTTCATTTCATATACTATATTATTTCATGGAATGCTGATATAAAAAAGGGGGAAACAAGAGATATGCATATATAAAATTCTATAAAAACTAAAAAAAGGGAATACGTTTTCTCCACTGGCCTATAGAGAATTTTCTATGTCCTATGATTCCATACTCCACCTAAAATTAATGCATAACAAGAATCTGTAGCAGGGTGCTTTACCTTATCCATAATTGGTGACAAGAAATCTACTAAGGTACCAAATGCGAAGCATGTAGGGTTTGAGGAAAAATCTCAGTAGGCCACCACTAATTGTGTCTAGAGATAATCCAAGCATCATACATAGCTAATCAGTGTACATGTATATGGAATAATAAAAAATACTAAAAAATAATCACCATCCAGTTCATGTTCCTATATGACAAATGACAACTCTACCTACATCGACCTTGTCTAGAATATTTCTGGTTTATACCAATATATGTATATTAATAATATATAAATATAAAACATAGTTATATATTGTATCCACCTATATGCAGTAATTATGTGTGGATGTAAGTGGGCATGTACATGGATACTAGGCTCTAGCTAGACCTGGTGTGTAACTCAAGCATCCATAAATAGTATAATGATCAATAGGTTGCAACATGAGTACATGCACTAAATCTCATAATTAATGTGAGACATTATGATCCTCACCCAAGATATGTGGAGTGAGTCATCATTCCAAACACCTGATATAGAGGAACATGGAATTTCATTCCCATCACCCATATACAAGTATAACAGCAAGAGATGGCATGCTCAAAACCTGATGTAAGAGTGAGTGATTTTTTATGATAAACATGTCCATAATCCATTATCCACAACCAATATCATTGGATTATTCATAATAACAAAAAAAACATGGGGAATTACCTTTCAAGAACTATAATCAATAGGTCTAGTATGTAAATGGTGTCATGTTTTATTTAAATCAAGTGTGTCATCATAAAACATGAGTTGGGGCCTTTCCACCTATTTCTTATCATTTAGTCAATCCATTTAATCAATAATGGAATTTCGTTTTATATTAAATGAAAACTAATCTCTTAGGTGGTTCCTTGGTCATCATTATATTTCTTACGTTTGGGATGTTTTTTTTTCAAGCTAATCCTTGAAACATAGAATCTGTTTCGGTCATTTAACCATTTATATAATTGAGGTAAAATCATTTAGTACACTTAATGTGGTATCTTTGAATGAGTTAAATATCCTCAAATTACCTAAAAAGGTTCAATGTGATTATAAAATCATGGGTATAATGATTTAGAAATAAAGAACACGTTTTAAGGTGATGCTTGGAAATGTCTAGCATGAAGAATAGTGTTGTAGCTATGAAAAAAACTCAACATTGAGGGAAAACAAATATATCATACAACTTAGGGCCATAAAAAACTCTTTATCCAATATCAGCATCATTTATTATCAAGATTATAATAAAAATTAATGATGCTCCATCACCTTGAAAATTGGTCCTTTGATCATTCACCTGAATAAAATAAATGATAGTATGATAAATGATGAAAGGAAGCAAGAATATTTGATATATTACCGATATTGTTCCAATGCATCATACAATCCTTAATTTGGTGTTTGGATATGGCATTTATCAAAGAACCTATAAGGAGGAGGAAGTGAGATCATAGGAGGAAAAAGGGAGGATCAACCACTGGAGAATAAGAAGGAAATAAAGAGGTTTAATTATTAAACATTTTAAAAATAGAATTTTAATTTCACCCATCCTGACAGGGTCTCATGGTTTAGTCATATGGTTGGCCAAATCATGCACCAACCATGCGCCATAGCACTGAAAAAAAAGGTCCCCACATGAGTTAGGTGCATTGTTTATCAAACTATGCTTTAGTCGTGCACATGATGCTACCCAAACCCCACTACACCCCACACGTTCATGTTCCTAGGATTGCACTAATTTAGAAAAAATTGTTCACCCCCATGGTATCATCTACCCATGTGCCGAACGGTTTGGTAAATCATACAGGCTGGGCAGCACAATTTTTCTTAAACGTGCGGCCCAGACTTCTTCTAAAAATTTTGGGGTTTTTGGTTCATAACAGTCCCTAGACACCCACTTGAACTATTTTTATTCATTAGGTAACATTTTTCGGGCCACATTGTGAAATTTTAACTTAAAATGAATGATCCATACCTTCAAGGAGTTTCGGGTCCTTATAATATATATATATATACTATATTATTATTATTTGTTTATAAATGAATATATATATATATATATATCGGTTTACATTATTTATTTTTTATATTCTTTTATCAATCGGGGCTTCATCTCTACTAGTGGAGGCATCTTTAGCTTTATCTCAAGCGACAGTCTTCAACCATAGTACGATGATGCTCGGATTCGGTCGACTGATCCTCAATTATTTGGCCTTATAGGAATTCAGATCTCCATCTCCATTCAAGAATGAAGATCATCTCAATATTCATATGACTAAATTGCGTCTCCATTCATTCTATAAAATCATACAAGGTCTAATGAGGTCATTATATTCATTAGATCTTCCATGCTTCCAAAAATCACAACAAATCTTTAATGGTGCACATTGGTCCATCATTATCATGTTCAGATCTATATGGATATTCCTCAAAACCATAGATTATTTCACAATCTCTAGGAGTTTGACATGAAATTCAATATTTTGTTCATTGTCGGTCATTATTATCACTATTTGAATCTTGGTTCCTTCTTTGGACAGGGGGTGGTACAATATCACTAAATGTAATTTCTCTCTGAAGTCGGCACACCGGGTAACACCTCCTAAATTAGAGGACCGAGTGAAGGAAAATTCAAAGACATGTTTTTTTGTGATGCATTTTATGTGGATACACTATTTTGACGTGGATGATTATCTTATAAAAGGATAGGTATAGGCCAAACTACATCACACTGGAAATACAGAGAGCAATTTTATTTGGTGATTGTGTTTTTTGATGATCATTTTTACTGCTCTCCATCTTTGATCCACTAGTTTATGTTTCAGTATTACTTCTGAGATCCCTTTCATTTTGGGGAGTCTCTACAATTTACCTCTTAATTTTAGTGGATCCATATTTCTATACTAGGTCCCATGGTTTTTCCATCATTGGTATTTCCACATAAAAATTTATAGTTTCAACCTTTTATATTCTTCACACTTTCTTTAGTTTTTCTATACATCCGTCTTTGTTTGTAGGGATAGATTTTATTTTCCACTGCTTGTGTGCATTGATTTTTTTTGTCTGTTCATCACTTTCTGTCGTTCCTAGAATCTGGTATCAAATGGTTTTTTTATTTCATATTTATTGTAGAAGTCATTTATAGTTAGATGATTTTGTTAAATGGTACCAACTACAATATGTGGTTACTAAAAATGAAGGATCTTTTTTTTCAAGAGAATTCATCTTCTGGTTTTTAGTACCCAGAAGCCAAAAAGGAAGTCAGATGAATAATTGGAATTCATGTATTAGATGGTTTGTGGATTCATTTTCCAATGGTTCAAATACAACATGATAAACCACATTGTCAACATCTCTCATGCTTAAATTTTATAGGAGAAGAATGAGATGAAATATGCATTCAAAATAGAAAACAATAAATGGTTTCTTCTCAAAAAATGATGACTTTGTGGTAAAAATAAGGTAATTATATTTCTGACTATTTATGTAAATATAACGGATGTTTTGATCAGTTGTCTAGCATGGGTATCAATTTTGATGATGTGGTTTTATCTCTTTTTTTACATATTACCAGATTATTGGGAGACTTTATGTGTAACTCTAACCGGTCATGTTACTAATGGTTATGTAACATTTAGTTTTGTTATGTCTGCTATTTTGAATGAAGAGGTAAGGAGTTGAAATCAGGAGAAATCTTCTTCATAGATTATAGTCACTAAGAACAAAGGGATAATCTATGATTAGGGACAAAGCAGTCGAGCTAAGAGCAGAAGAAGAATCAAATCCAGATTAAAGAAGATATATTTTTAATGTGATCATTTTTGTGAGAAGGTCCATGTTTAGAAATTTTGATACTAGCTAAAAAGAGGAATACAATTATGGAAAATCCATATATGAAAAATGGTGATGGAGATGATCATGTCGTCATCACTACAGGGGTGAATTTGTTAATGTTTTTCACTCCAATGATATTTCATCGGATGATTCTAGTTCGATTGTTGAATGTGGTGAATGTTTTCACATGACATCGAAGAATGAGTTCTTTAAATATTACAGTCTAGTTAATTTTTGGGATTATGGAGATGGGAAATGATGGTCATTTTTATTTTGTAGGTATCATCACTATTTGTTTAGAGACCCGTAGAGGAAGTAAGATAATTTTAAATAATGTTTGATATGTGCCTGAGGTTCTCTTTAATCTTATTTATACCAGTATTCATGATGAAGCTGGGTTTATCAGTACTTTTTCTAATTTCTAATGTAATATTTCGAAGGGCTCATTGATTGTGGATCATGGGAAGAAGCAGCCAGGTTTTTACTAGACTATAGATTCTATTTCTTGTGATGCTTCATGCATTGTTGATTGTAGTGTTTTGTCCATGTTGTGGCATAAGAGGATTAGTCACATCAGTGAGAAAGGGCGAGGTTTTTTGGTAAATAAAATTCTTCTTCCAGATTTGATGAATGTCAAATTGGACAAGTGTGATCACTATATGGCTGGAAAATAGAGTAAAGTTAGTTTTAGTAGTCATCCTCCGCACATGAAGTCATATGTACTTAAATTAGTAAATTCTAATGTTTGTGTTCATTTGAAATCTTATAAATTTTGTGAATGTATTTATTTTGATACATTTATTTATTACTACTCATGTAAACTCTAGTTTTTTGTTTTGAATTTCAAACGTCAGGTTCTCAATGTTTTAAAGAAATTTCATGTTTCTACTAAGAGAGAATCATGCAAGAAATTGAAATGTATTTTCAATAACAATGGCGGAGAGTATTGTGATATATTTTCTTAGTATTTGAGGTAGGACGGTATTTGGCATAAGAATATTCCTCCCAAGTCACCTCAGCTAAACTTTTTTAGCTGAGTAGGTGAACACGACTTTGTTGGAAAGAGTTTGTTGTTTACTTTCATTAGAAAAGTTTCCTGGAAATTTTCTGGGTGAGGCTTTACATACTGCTGATTATATTATCAATGTATCATATGCAGATAATTTCTAGATAGACACTCCTAAAATTTTTTTGTATGGAAAAGTGATTAGGTATGATCACTTGAATATTTTTGTTGGTAAGGACTTTGTTCATGTGCCTATAGACGAGAGATCCAAGATTTATGGTAATACACAGCAATGTATTTTTATTAGATATGGAGAGGATGAGTTTGGGTATTGGTTTTATGATCATGATTTGAAGAAACTTTTGAGAATTCGTGACAATGTGTTTAAGGAGGATCAGACTATAATTGACATTGACAAGGGAGGAAAATATACTTCTCCAACTTTTAATGGTTTTGTCAGTATTGAGAAAGATATTGATCCACAATTACCTCATATTGTTTATTCTAATGATCATGTTGATTGGAAGAATGATGTTTAGGGTAAACAGGTTGTTGTTGATGTTTCTGATGCACATTTTTTCTGATGATTTGGTTATATGTGTTATTAATGAATCCATTGTTCCACTCTGGAGATCATCTCAACATCGTACCATTTCAACTCGATATTCACCTGATGAGTATGTGCTCCTTGCTAAAGGGGGGGGGAACCGGAATCTCTAATGAGGTAATGGAAAGTGAACAGAAGGACATATGGGTTGGGGAAATAGATGGGAAGATTAAATCATTAAATAAAAACCCTACTTTTGAGATGGTTAAATTATCGATAGGTATGATTTTTTTTTAAAAATGGTGGATTTATCGAATTAAAAATGAATAATCTAGTTCTGTTCAACAATACAAAGCAAGGTTAGTTTTCAAAAGTTTTTTTTGGAAGAAAGATATTGATTTTGGTTAGATTTTCTCACTTGTTGTCAAAATGTATTCCATTCGATTTGTTCTTGGTTTGAATGCTAGTTTGCATGTACAGATTTCGTAGTTGGATGTGAAGACATCATTACGCCATGGAGTTTTAGGGGAGGAGTTCTATATGAAGAAGATAGGGGGTTTTGTTGAAATAGATAAACAAAATCATGTTTTCAGGTTAAAGAAGAGTTTGTGTGGTTTGAATAAAGCTCTGATATAGTGGTAAACGAAGTTTGAATCTGTCAAAAAAATTTAGGGTTTTTAGAAAGACATCTTCTGATCATTTTGTTTTTGTTCATGGATTTACTTATAATGATCTTATTACACTATTAATTTATGTTGATGATATACTAATTTTTTCAATGATGATTCTAGATTTGATAGATTAAAGAATGATATATTTTCTTCTTTTGTGATGAATGACTTGGGGTCAGCACGACAGATTATGGGCATGATGATCTACCATGATTGGAAGCCTAGGAAATTGTGGTTATCTTAGGAGAGATATATTAAGAAGGTTATTTAGATATTTTCAATTTATAGTGAGAAACAAGTTAGTAATCATGTTTCTCTAAATTTTAAGCTCATTACTAGTAGTCACCTTCTATTGATGAAGAGATATAAGAGATAAAACACATACCTTATTCATCTTCCATTCATTGTTTGATGTATTAAATGGTATGTACTATACTTTATATGGCTCATGCAGTTGATGTGTTCAGTCATTTTCTATTAAATCTGGGTAGAGAGTATTAGAGAGCAGTGAAGAATATTTTTTGTTATGTTCATGGTACTTGTGATATGAGATTGTGTTTCAGAAAAGGGAAACATTTGAATTGTGACTTTATATATTCAGATATAGTAGGATACATCAATTAGTGGAAGTCATCTTTATTATCTTTGATCACATTTGAAGGGGGAGATGTATCTTGGCAGTCTAGATTTCAGAGATGTGTTGCTTTATCTACAACATAGTTAAGAGTTTTTTACACCTACAATGGCATGCAAAGAATTTTTTTTGATGAAAACTTTTATTCCAGAGCATAGTTTAAATTAGTACATGTATGTTTTATTTTTTGATAGTCATATTTCTATTTGATTGGGAATGAATTTCACATTTATTGGTAGGTTGAAACATAAATATGTTTGATATCATTTGATATCCAACGTCCTTTATTCGATATAGTTAGATATTGAGAATATATACACCGATGAAAATGGGTCAGACCTATTGACCAAGAGTTTACTCAGAGAAATATTTGAGACCATCCAACGGATTATAGGGTTTGCAATGATCCCAACATGGGTCAGAGGGGGAGATTGTTTGGAACCTCATGAAATTAGTGCACCACGTAACACCTCCTCAATTGGTGCACCAAGTGATGGAAAATGTAGAGTGGTGTTTTTATTATTGGGTAATGAATTTGTATATTGAAGAACTTTTTGATGTGGACAACTGTTTTACAAAAGGAGAGGCAGCATCCTGGCTACATCAGACCAGGAATACAGAGAGTAATTCCATTTGGTGATCCCTTCCATTTTTGGGAGTATCTGCCATGTACCTATTGATTTTAGGGGATCCCTATTTCTAGACTAGTTTTCTTGGTTTTTACCTCATTGGGTTTTCCACATAAAATTTCTAGTGTCAACCTTTTATATTCTGCACACTCACCTTAGTTTAGCTACACATCCTCTTTTGTTTGGATGGAAATATTTTATTTTACAATGGGTGTAAACTTTGATTTTATTGTGTGTTTTTTCCTTTCTATATTTTCCAATATCATTCTCATTCTTGGATCTATATGGATCTTCTTTGAAACCATAGATTTTTTTACATGCTCGGGAAGTTCAACATCAAATTCAATCATCGGTTCATCAGAAGTCATCATCATCACTAGTGGAATCCTTGTTCATTCTTTGGATGTCGGTGGTGTAATATATCCTTTCATGATGGTATTCTTTAGTTAAGCACAATGGCATGGTGACATCAACATAAGGGGAAGTATTTGATAGAAGCACGACATGCATTAGCTTCAATCTACAAAGGATGGCTATTGGATTTATTTGATCAATTTGTTGATGTGCCAAGTGATAGAAATATAGTCCAATGGTAGCTGGGGATTTTACCTCTCTTTGGTTGATAATGGAATCCCTGGTGTCTGATGGTAACAACGGTAGAGGTAGATCTGTTGGTGATGGATTTCAATGATAGATTTCTTTAGCGGCATCTGAGGGATGTTGTGGTAGTTCCAGTGACAGTAGAAGGTTTTAATGGTGTACCATAAGATCGATGAGGTTTAATGCAATAGTAGCAGGTGTAACCAGTTGATCTGTGAGGAGCAGTATATAGGAAGAGAGACTGATGATGTATTAGGTAGCGGTGACATGAAGCGATAAATGATTTTCGCTTCCCCAGTGGTAGATGTAGTCGGAGAGGTATATTCCCTTCCCTTTAGTATCATAACATAATAGTGGATATAATAGCGGTAGCAGAAACATTTAGAAAAAATAAAAATATTAAACAATAAAAAATTTAAAAACAATGAAATAAATAATTAATTAAAAACCAAATCAAATAATTATTATAAAAACAATTATTAAAAGTAGAGTTAAAATAAAGGTAAATATAATGATTAACTAGTCGAATTTAAAATCTATTAGATAATATTTAAAAAATATTTATTAATTAAAATATATAAATTTAATTAAAAATTATCAGAATACTTAAACAAAATATTATAATATAAATTAGTGTTTTTTTATTTAAATAAAAAACTAATGTTAAGATATTTAATTACCAAAACATAAATAATAAGAATAAAATATTAAAAATAATATTTTAAATGATTTTTAGAAAAATAATATATAGAAAAACTTTTTCAATTAAAAATAATAATTTTAGATGCATAAATACCATGTTAAACATCAAAAATGAAAATTGTATTATCTTAATAAATAAAGTACTTAATAAAATTACATAAAAATTAAAGATCAACTATTTAATTAAATCTAAAAAATATTCATTAAATTGCGTGTAATAATAACTCATTTAAAGGGAACAAAAAATTCCATCAGACATACACTATTGAAAATCTAGTTATTTGTGATGGGTCATTTGAGACAGGGGCCTGTTGCGAATGAACCATTGCAGAAAATCGCGTCGTAAATACAGTTTGTTGCAATAATCCATCACAAAAAACCTAATTTGTGATGAAATATTCTCTTATCGCAATTAGCTAACCTGTGTTAATTAAGAATACTTATTTGCGACAGGTTTGTCGTAAATACATTGAAAATATATAAAAAATATTAATAGAATTTAATAAAATAATTTTACAAATAATAAAATAACATTAAATATTATTATTACTAAATAATAATAATATTAAAATAATAATAATTATAATATAATATTAATAAATAAATAATAATAATTAATTAATTAATAATAAAAAAATAACATTATAAATAATTATATTTATAAAATAATATTATTATTATTATAAATACTAATAATATAAATAATAATAATGATAATAATAATAATAATAATAAAATAATAGTAATAATATTAATATTAATAAGCGTAATGATAATATTAAAATAAAGAAAACATCAATATTCAAAAAAATATAAAATAATAATAATAATAATAGAATATAAATAATAATTTTAATAAAATTATAAATACATAATAAAATAAGAAAAATAAAAAAAATATTAAATAAAAATGTAATAAAATAATAAAAAAATTAAAAAAATTAAAAAAACGAAATATTCGAAACAATATAAAAAATACATTGTATAGAAATTTAAATATACAATATTACAAAACAAAATCACATTCAAATGTTTAATTGTAAAATGTAAATATATCACTGGGGGCTTCTGGAGAAGCTGACATCACTAAGGGTCGTTTGGATGAGGTGACGTCACTATGGGGTCTTCTAGATGAGATGAAGGAGATGGAGAAGATAGTGGAGGGAAATTCATCCCTAAACCACGAGTCAGACGACACATGTACACCATCGTCTGCTCTTGCTAGTACTGATGTCATCAATGCATCTCCTCCTACTGATGTTACTACTATCGACGAAGCTCGTCCTGCTCCCTACACATACTCTTTATAATCTCACTTGAAGCTCACAATTTATCTTAATAATGTAAAGTAGATAAAGATGAATCTCCATGATCTCCTCTCGATCTGGAAGATGATATCTTAGTGGTCCTATAAAATTGTCAATGTGTCAATCGAGAGACGATATGAACAACTGACCATTCCCAAGCCATATTGAGTCGCATGTATCCATACTGCCTCATCACATTAATGGGCACTGGTATGACCCTCGGTCTCAGCCTAAATCTCAATCTGTTTCTGAGACATCGCAGCCTCATATGACTACTTCAATTATAATTAAAAATTAAAACAGTTAAAATATTATTTGCAGTTAATTTTAAAAATAAATATGATATTACAATGACCATAATCTGACATTGGCAATCACCTATACACTCTCCAGTGATTAGATCGTTGTAAATACTCCTATAAATGTCAAACTCCACAATATCGGATTGGGCAACTACCTATATGAATATAAAATAAACTGTTCACATTTAATGTTATCTAGATTATTTAAAAAAAAAATTTACCATATGTTCCATAAACATAATGAAAGTACTACTACTGGCTCGATGTGTCCCCTCTAGTATCATTGGTTTTTTCGAACTACCACTAATCCCCTATGAAAACAATCACACATCCAGTGTGAACATAATCCATACCAAACCTGAGATGAAATGTAATTTGGTCTGTGGATGTGATAAGACTCATCAATCTCCGTCACGTTTGCTTTCGTCATTACCTTCCTTCTCAAATTGTACAAAAACTGACAACAACGCTCACGCATAATCCTCTCCCATGCCTTTCAGATAGCAGCACACATGCTCTCATATATGGGATATCGTAACCCTATAAATAAATTATAATATCATGTTATTAATTAAATAAAATAGAATAAATATAATTTATTTGTGTACCATTAAATGATCAAAGATTTGGACGTCGCTCCAGGATAGGGTCGGGAATCATCAATCAGGCAACACCACACCCCCTTTGAGTCCTCCCTAAATTGCCAATAATCTGAGGGACAAATGATCCAACATCTTGCTCGTCAAATGGTAAATGATCCTCCTAAAACTGAAGAAACAGATCCTCATTCATCTGAAACACAAAATTACTATTGTTAACAAACAATTAAAAACAACTATTATATATAGATATATGTTATATATGATTATAACCATCATTTAACCATTTCAATCTTCATATACATCTTCACCTTTATATCAAACGATGTCAATGTCTTCATATTCCTCCTTAGAACCATCAATTTCATTATGAGTTTCAGTTTCATCATCTCTTGTCATTTCAAATTCAGTTGTCACGTCATTTGCATCATCTTAACCATCGACTCTTAATTATAGGGTGTCATCATCAATATTTGTTTCTCTTCATTAAAAATATGTACTTCGATCAGTCTTTTGGAAATTTTCAATTCTTTTCACTATAGTGGAACCACCTTCACTTTGAGTAAACATATTTTTTCCGATAATTCATTTTTATTATGCTCCACCAATCACCTAACTCTCTTAAAGTAACACAGTAATTTTCATAATAAATTTTATGTGTCTGATTAGCCAATAAAAATGGTTAATTTACTACAATTATACTTTTATATTTAATATCAATGATTCCATGACTCGAATTAAGATTCAAAACTCTTCCAGAATCCAACGACTAACATTTAAACATCATTATGTTATTCTTTACAAGATAACATAGTTAAATTATTTCTTCAAACATTCCATTAAAGTCAACCACAATTTCTTTATTATGATATCCTCTCATTAAATCCCCACTATTCATTATTTTTATTATTCCACATATGCACGTGTATAAAATCTAAAACCATTCACCACATATGCATTATAAGATTTAACCATTTTTATGGTGGGTTACTTAATACACACAATCAATTATCAATTATATTAGCATGTTGAGATAATTGAAAATTTGTAAATAAATTATTAATATAACAAGTAATAAATTTATTTTATATGTTAAACAAAAAATAATCTATATTACCAGTTTTTGAAACCAGTAGAAAAAATTATTTTGCTGAGGTTCTTCAAGAGTAGTTGTTGTAATTTGTGGAATTTGTTTTTTGATATGATTATAAAATAACCTAAAAATAAAATAAGATTAATTTATTGTAATAAATATTGTAGAATATGTGATAGGGGAACTCACATTTTAAATGGTTTCATATCTTCACAGTTGAGAAGAATATATGTATGAGCTCTGTGATGTTAATCAACTGAAATCCATCATTCATGACCTCCACTAAATCCAAGTTTGGGTTGATTAAAAACTGATAATTGATTGCTCATTTCATCATAAAATGTCCCTCTTTATATCCCATGATGTTATTTAGAGATATTTAGATTAAAAATAATGAGAGCATAAAAAAACCTCCTACAAATATGCTTCTAAAATTGAGCCTTCACCCAATGCTTTATTACATAATCTTTTCTTCAATTTCTGCATGCATATCTCGAATGGGTACATCCATCACAACTATACCAAACCTCCATATTTTTCTTTATGAGGAAAATGTAATATCAAGGTTCCTTTGAGTTAATGAAAATTGACAGGAATATTTTTTTCAATTTACATAAAATTAAAAAATCTTCTTACAGTCTACTTAGTGCCTCATAGTCTATTATCTCCATAAAAATGTCTCGGAAAAAATATGATATAACTGTTATCACATCTCAAATCATAGAATTCAACAAATCTATTAATCCAATTGGCATAATTCCTTTCGTTATAACTTGATAGTCATGACTTTTTAATCCGGTAATATGATCATTTACAACACATCTACTCAAATTAGAAGTATATCAATATGGAAGTCTCAAATATACACTCCAATGAGAAAATAATAATTTATTCTCTTTGGAATGTTTATAAAATACTTATGTCTTTATGAACGTATGTGATCTAACATTTTCAAACAGTTCAAGTTCTGGTCGCCTACAAATTTTGGCAAGATCTAATCATGCCTTTACATTGTCTTTAGTCTTACCTGGTGTATGCAAAACTGTATGAAATAAATTATCAAAATAGTTGTTCTCAATATGCATGAAATCCAATGTGTATTTGACCATCAAATCAGACCAATATGAAATATACCAAAAAATGCTTTGTTTTATCTAATTGTGTTATTTCTCAAAGTCACCAATTTTATGTTGATTTATTGTTGGTCCAAATGTGAAGAATGGTAATGAATATACAATTGATTTGAACTCTTTATCAGAGATCATTTTTGGTGGTCTATCGCTTTCAATTGTTCCTTTTTTGAAATGATATTTCTTCCACCGAAAAGGATGATCAGTCTAAAGGAATCAGCGATGATAGTAAAAAAATGTTTTTTCATTGACAATAATAAACACTTTTTTGTCTCTAATATAGTACAGACATGATTTTGGAAAATCTGTACTCTAACCAGATAATATTCCATATTCTTCGAAGTAACTAATTTCCCACATCATTGCATCTTCTAGTACAAAATTTGGTTTCTCATTAATATCATATATACTAACACCATTATTCTATTTAACTCTTCAATCAGTGGTTTCAAATAAACATCAATATTCTTTTTTGAACATCTTGGAATTAATAAGGTTAAAAAGATATATTGTTTCTTAATCAACATCCAAGCATGTAAATTTTGGAGTGTTATAAAGATAGACCAACAAGAATAATTACTACCGTAAAAATGAAATGGACATAAAACATACACAGAAAGACCAAATAACATGTTTTGGGCTTCTAGAGAAAAATATGGATGAACTTGTTCAAAACCATTCCATGAATTTCCCTCAAAGGGATGATTTATGCTTTTAAAGGATGAAATATTGGTTTTTTGTCATGACATCAATGAAATTGTGTTCAGACACATAAATAAAAACTGCAATCTTGGTGTAAGTGGGAAATATCTCAACTATTTTATAGGAATCAATCCACACTTCCCTAGTTAAGCCTTTTTATTCCTCGATTGTTCACTTGTGGGAAAACTATCCAATGACTAATTTTCACCATAATATAAGCTTTAATCATTTTATCATATTTGAATATTCTAATAACCAAGACCCATATTACAAACCAGCCTCTTGATCTCATAGACATTTATATTCAACACATTTCCCTCGATAAACATTATTTTTACCAAAGAGATTATCTGATCAAAATAGATATTTGATATTCCATTATCCGATTTAATAGCCACAAATTTTATAATCATTTCAAATTTACATATCTTGCAACCAAGATATAAGTCATCCTCAGCGGACCTCAAAAACTCACAAAATCGTTATGATTCCAACTCAGGAGTTAAATCAATATCATCCTATGATTCAATTTTCTAAAAAGACAGACATGCCACATCATGTTCCAAATTTTGAAATCGTGATGGATCTGGATCCAAATTATTAGTATCTTCTCTAGAACTGCGTTCACCATGTTGATACAAAAAAACAAAATCTAGTTGAAAACCAAAATGAAATAGATGACCCCAAACATTTTCAAATATATCAAAAGTTCTCAGAGTTCATTTTTTACAAGGATACCATATCCATTTTATATTCCTACGCTGATTTATCAATGTGCGGTCATCTAATAATGACTATTTTCGACTTCATTATTGCATATTTCTCAAGAAAATATAAAATAATTATTTTTTTAATAATTTGATATGCTTAAAACACTATCAAAAATACATAAAAAAATTCAAATCAATTTTCATGAAATTAACAAAAAATTTATATTATTTCATAGTTATTTATAGTATTTTTTAAAAAACATATACTAATATACAGTAATTTATAATAATTTATACTAATAACAACAAATTTTTAGTAATTAAAACTAATTTATACTAATTAAGGGTGGCACAATTTCTTACAGATTATCAAAAACTCTTTTGCCCAACCGCTCATCTCCTTGGAACTTTCTAAGACTGAAATCACTATGAAATATCTATTCCGACATACGAATATCCTTTTTCGTATGCACGAGAATGGAGAGCAGTGAGTCAAGGCATCCTTTTTGTCTATTCTCCTGCATACGGATATGAATATTCATATGCAAGAGTAGATTTTTCATAGTGATTTCACTGGGATAAAGTTTCTAGGAGATGAGACTTCCGATAAAAGAGCCTCTTTTACTCGACGGATCATCACTTTGAAACTTTCTATGATTACAACCATTTTGAAAAATCTTCTCTAATGTACGCAAATACATTTTTGTATGCATGAAAATGGAGAGTATGGAGGCCTCACTATGCTACTCTCATTCATGTGCATAAGAAAATGGATATCCGTACGTGGGAGAATATTTTACATAGTGATTTCAGTGAGAGAAATTTGCAAGGAGATTAGCGCCCGGGCTAAAGAGATGCTTCCAATCTGCTAAAAATTGTGTCAATTTATTAGTAATTATTACTCCACTGGAAATTTTATCGATCTATTAATAATGTTTACTAATGTTATTAATTGTTATTAATTGTTACTAATTTTTACTAATTTTTACTAATTGTCATTAATTGTTAGTAATTTTCACTAAATATTAATTATTGTTACTAATAATTACTAATTTTTACTAATTGTTACTATTTATTAGTATTTATTAGTATTTATTACTATATGTTACAAATTATTAATAATTATTAGCATTTATTACTATTTATTACTTTTTATTATTATTCATTACTAATTATTACTATATTACTAATTATTTTGAATTATTTCTAATTAATACTAATTATTACTATTAATTAGTATTTATTATTATTTATTGCTGATTATTACTAATTATTACTAATTATTACTATTTATTACTATTTATTACTAATTATTATTGTTTATTACTATTTATTATTATTTATTTCTATTTATTACAAATTATTACTATTTATTACTATTTATGTTATTTATCACTAATTATTACTACTTATTACTTTTTATTACTAATAATTACTAATTACTACTACTTATTACTAATTATTAGTAATTATTATGAATTATTACTAATTATTCTTAATTATTACTTCCAATTTCAAATTATTACTAGCTATTACAAATTATTACTAATTATTGAGAATTATTACTAACTATTACTAATTATTACTAACTATTCCAATTATTACTAACTATAACTAATTATTACTAATTATAACTGTTTATTACTAATTATTACAATTTATTACATTTATTACTAATTATTCCTAATCAGTACTAATTAATAATCATTAATACTAATTATAACTAATTATTACTATTTATTTTTATTTATTTCTAATTATTACTAATTATTCGTATTTATTACTAATTATTCATATTTATTACAAATTATATCTAATTAATCGTATTTATTACAAATAATTAGTAACCATTACTAATTATTACTAATTATAACTAATTATTACAAATTATCTCTAATTTTAACTAATTATTAAAGATTATTTCTAATTATTACTAATTATTACTAATTATTCATATTTATTACTAATTATTCGTATTTATTACTAATTATTAAAGATTATTTCTATTTATTACTAATTAATATTGATTATTTGTATTTATTACTATTTATTAGTATTTATTAGTATTTATTACTAATCGTTATTAATTACTACTAATTATTACTAATTATTACTAATTATTACTTATTATTATTAATTATTATTAATTATTACTAATTCTTACTAATGATTACTATTTGTTACTATTTATTAATTATTATAACTACTTATTACTATTTATTACTAACTATTACTAATTATTTCTAACTATTACTAACTATTACTAACTATTACTAATTATTACTAATTATTACTAATTAATAGTAATTATTAAAAATTAGTACTAATTATTACTAATAATTACTTTTTATTACTATTTATTACTAATTATTACAAATTTCTTCTAATTATTACTAATTATTTATTTTATTACTATTTATTACTATATATTACTATTTATTACTATGTATTACTATTTATTACTCTTTAATACTGATTATTACTACTTATACATAATTGTTACTAATTATTACTAATTATTCATTTTTTGTACTAATTATTACAAATTATTCGTATTTATTACTAATTATTACTAATTATTACTAATTGTTTCTAATTATTCCTAATTATTGCTAATTATTACTAATTTTTACTAATTATTTCTAATTATTACTAATTTTTACTATTTATTTCTAATTATTATTAATTATTCGTATTTATTACTAATTATTCATATTTATTACTAATTATGTTTAATTATTCATATTTATTACTAATTATTACTAATTATTTGTATTAATTTCTAATTATTACAAATTATTTTCATTTGTTACTATTTATTACTATTTATTATTAACTATTACTAACTTTTACTAACTATTACAAACTATTACTAATTATTACTATCTATTACTAATTATTACTAATTCTTACTAATTATTACTAATTATTACTTGAGTATATGGTTGAGCAGACCGTTTTTGTTGGTGTTATGTTGGACAAAACCCATGAGCAGTGTTCTGAACGTATTGAGGCAACCCCTCCTAATGTTAGACCATCACTTGAGCAACGATCTGATAGGAAAAAATTATGATCAGACATTATTGGTGATACATAGCTCAATAGTGCAGAGTCTTTGAGAGCAGTGCCGAAGGTTCAGAATGCCAGTGCTACTGTCATGGATGCATCTGCTTTATCAGAAAGATGGAATTCATTGAGGGGAATGCTGATGTCCAGATCAAAGGGAAGCAGATTGTGGATGATGAAGTGTTTCAAATGATTTCATGGAAAACAGGTTCTCTACATGAATCACCAAAAGTTGCTGAACATGAAATTGATGGGGAAACTTTTACTAAGGTCAACAGTTGCGGTTCATTCTTATCTTAATGAGGATTTATGTCATGGGTCTAGGGATATGCCTATTGCAGAAAATGGTGATCACGATGTGACAATGCATCAGCAGAATTGGAGAAGGTGTAGGCACCCAAAGGGTCATAGACGTGGATGAGGCCGAGAGGAGGTTACTCATGTGCGTGGACGAGGTGGTTCTTCTAGATATTCTAGACTCACACCAGAGCAGTTGCGCTTAGGTAGAAGTACATTTCTCTTTTCAGCCAGAAGTCTACACAGTCAGATTGGGAATCTACTGATGCTGCACACTCTAAACATGACTTCGATCATGATTATGGTGATGTTTGATGTGTTGTTTCTCTTATGTTTGCGGGCTTTCCCCTATTTGATTTCATTCTCCTCCTCGTGTACTAGTTGTCTTTTCTTTTTCTATTTGAATAAATGGTCAGGAGATTTGGCATCTAGCTGGACCCTCTTTGATTACAAATTACTACTAATTGTTACTAATTATTACAAATTATTAATAATTATTACTAAATATTCGTATTATTACTAATTATTACTAATTATTACTAATTATTAATAATTACCGCTAATTATTATTTATAACCACAAATTATTACTAATTATTACTTATTTGTAATAGTTACCACTAATTATAACTAATTATTACTAATTATCGCTAATTATTATTAATTATTTCTATTTATTACTAACTATGACTAATTATTAATAATTATTAATAATTTATCTAATTAATACTATTGATGACTAATTAATTATAATTAATATAATACCTATTAATTAATACTAATTAATACTAATCACAAGTAATTATTTGTAATAATAATTACTGAAAAATTAAACGATCTAATTCTAATTGAATTTCATTGTAGCTATTTAACAATAACTATAACTAATATAAAATAAAATGAATTAACTAAAAAATAAAAGGAAACGATAAATACCTTAAAACTGGAGATTCCATTGGATGTAAGTCTTAAATATTGATTCAATGTAGGATCTTAAACTCAAAAAAAAATTAGAGGGAAAATGTGAGTAGAGAGGGACGTAGGGGTAGAGAAAGAAGTGGAATGGGAAAAAATCGGATGGGGTTATGTATTGGTTAGAGTTTTTAGTTGAATCTCCCATTGAAAATAATATTGTTTGCGATGGTGTCTATCACAAATACCTAACCCGCTATTAATTAGGGATGACAATTAAAAGGGTATTTTCGATGGGAGATAAACCACATTGCAAATAATAAAAAATGTTATCGAGTATTTGCAATGGGCTTATATACCCGTTGAAAATACTCTTCCCATGGTTTGGCTTGCAGCCCACGCCAATCCTTTTGCGACGAGAACCCAATACCCTTAACAAATACTTAGTTATTTGCAATGTGGATTGGGCCTCATCACAAATATCTCATTGAAAATATTCCATTTTCCCGTAGTGATAATCATTGCAAGTCCTCAAGCAATTACTAGTCATTTTCAGTTGTAAATAATATATCTCAAAATCAAACAAATGTAATACCCCAAATAATTGATTAAAGAAACATGATTTTTCCCTATGAATCCTTTTAAGAAGAATGTATGTATTCCCTCTTAAATAAAGGAGGGTTTATTTGTTGATTTAATAATTGTTATACAAAAAAATGTATCGCAAAAAATTATTGGAATAAAAAAATATTAATATGAATTTATATGAGATGTCAAAACTTATCTTTACCTCAAGGTGACCGGACACACATTAATTATCATCCAAATAATTAGATACAACTAAAAGTATGATTATGTTCAATAATTACATAAAGGAATACATAAATCATCAAAAACGTTTTAGGTTAAATAATATATAATTGAAATAATGAGCGAAAGAATATCAACCCAGATTAGGATTTTTGTTCCACAACTCATGTCAATGCATGTCTTATAAGTTAGAAACAATCAAAAGAATATAATTAAATGATAGTTATATAACATTTTCCTAAAACATGACCATGAAAAAATGATTTCAAAAGGGCAGGAAATGAATTTATCAATTAAATTCATAGGGGTAATAAAGGTATAATGTCTTCAAAGTAGCATCATAACATTATAAATTAATAAAGAATTTGATCCAATGAATGTGAAGATATAAAACATCAAAAACAAGAAACATTGAAAATAAATTAAAAGGATTTGATGGGTAAAAATAAAAGTCTCCATTAAACCAAATTAATAAGACCCACACCCCCACAAAAAAAGCCCAATAGTTTATAGAAACTTGAATTCACAGGTGGAATAAATAAATTCTGACAATTAAATTTCAAAAAATGATTTCAATTCAATTGTTTAATGACATTTTAGAGGGTTACAACACATTTCAAACAATATGTTTTCAAAAATAAATATTTTCTAAAAGATTAAAAATTACATGTATTATCTTTAATTCATGGACATATAATTTCTATATAATTTAAAAAAATATCATGCAAATCATTTAGTACACAATGAATAGGGTTTCAGTATGTTTGGAAATTTGTTTAAATTTGATTTTCAATAAAATAAAAAATTGATTTCTAAAACCACAACTATGTCAAGAAATTGGACTTAAACAGAAACACCCAATGATATTACTCCCCCACAATTAATTTCACATTGTAAATAAATTTAAAATCATTTTAGTATCATTTTCAACTAACCATTATGAAACAACACCAGAAAAATAAGAATAATAAGAGTTAAAATTGAAGAAAAAACAAAATGTCTTTTGATTAATAAATATTTTTCTACATAGTTAATCCAAAATTAGCACTTCCATTTTAAATTCATGTGTAATCCTATGGATTATTCTTATTGATTTACTACAAAAATGAAATAATTAACCTAAAAATACAATATATTAAGATCAACAATTGTCAAAAACTAGAGGTTGAGTTTAGGAAGTTTTTATCCAGTAAGGCACCAACTTGTAGCTTCTTGTGAATTTAGAACAAATTGAAACCTTTCTATTCTATTAAATCCTCGCCAATACCCTTATTTAATAAAAATTACTAAGATTAAAATGAATTTAAATCCATTAAAAATATAGATAAAAATAAATAACACACCATCAATTTATTCTTAAAGAGAAAAATAAAAATATTGAAATGTCATGGGTTGACTCCCATGAAACACTAAATTTAATGTTTTTAGATATAATTTCCTAGAAATTAACTATAATCACTAGGTGGGTGTGGTTTCTCATCCATGAACCACCACATGTGTTTTTATTATTTCTTTTAGCAAGGAATTGATATTTGTGGCATCTACACTTCTGAAAACCCAAAAAACACTCCCAATAACTGGAAAAAATCCATAAGAAACACCCTTTAAAATTTATTGACGACTCAAAGATGTCTCCCAATAAAACATATGATCATTGCCCCAAATCAACTACCTTAGTTGTTTCAAGACATTCAGTATCATGTGTAAAAGTAGAGACTACATCGAACACTGCCGAGAAATTTTTTAGCTCATCAACATAAAATGACTCCTCAAAATCATTCTTGGAAGGTGTTATGTCCACTAATGGAATTAGTTAAGATCATAAAATTTAGAATTTTATTTACGGGAAATGTGTGGACTATGTTCTTCTAGAGGTGTGAAATTATATTCAAATCTCACTAAATTATTCAAAATCATATCAAAAACAAAATTATGAGTGTTAGGGGCTGAGTTCAACAAAATAGGATCATAAAGGATTTTGTGAAGAGAATCATTTGAAATTTCCAAATTAAAAATACAAATGGCTTCATCATTCAATCTAATATTAGTCCCAAAAAATAGGTTCAACACCCATATCAATTTAGTGAGACATGGAAAAGTTGAGAAAGGTTAATTTTTGTTTATCCAAAAACTCAGGTTTCATCATATTATAAATATCTTCAAACAGTTCCTCATCAAAAAATAGAAAATCATCGTCAGCTGCTTCTGAAAAAATAACTATTCTTAAATCATATAATGTGTGCTTAATCTCTCTTTAAAGTTCACTTTCAAAAAGTTAATTATAAAAAACAGTGTATATTGACTTTTTTAGTATAGTTTCATCGGAATAATTGTTCAAATCAACTCTAATAAAATAGGACTCCAAAATTATTAGATATAAACCATTTTCCCCAGGTATGAAAACAGATTTTTTCATTTTGTTAAAAAAAGTTTGATAAATATGATTTATGTGAGAACATTGAAGTGAAATATCATTAGTTAAGCTTTCTTCATAGGACATTCCCATACCCTCTTCATTAGAATTCATTTCAAATATTATTGGGTTCACAAATTCGAAATTGGGAAGAACACTTTTTCAAATAGTTTCAAAATTTTCTAAATCATTGTTTTCATGTTTTTTATCTTCCAAAATATCCACAATTTCTTGTTGTAGTTCAATACTCATAATTTCAGGAAATTAAGTGGTTGGGTTTTTTACATTTATGTTCTCAATTTCCAGTTTCTTCTCAACCGGAGAAATCACATACATAATGTTCTTATAAAATATATATTTTTTAATTTTAGAATCATTTGGAGAATGTGAAATTCATATTCAATCACTTTTAGTTTTTTATAAAATTATTCCAAATCATTTTTCTTTAAATTTTCCTCAAATTTATTCAATTTTATACTTTCATTTAGATAGTTTTTATTGTTGTAAACTTTTTTCTCACCAGTTTTAGATTATTTAATGTTATTGGACTGATATTCCATAATTAAAATATTATAGTCCACATCAATTTCACTCTCAAAATATCCCATGTGAATTTTTTTATTTACTTATTTCAACTTCTTCTCGTTCCATTAACCTTTTTTTTAATTATAAGAATAACCCCTATAACTTTTTATGTTGTTGATTTTTTTCTAGAAAATTTTTAATTCCACATTTATGATTTTGATCCAGCCTAGAATCCAGTTTTGTTAACAATTTTTTAATGTTTTTTAGTAATTCATGTTCAGGCTCAAGGTAATTTTGATTTTCTTTAATGTATTTTACCTTTTTGTTTGATTTCAGACACACTACCATGAAGTGTGTCTGTGATATCCCTAAAAAATGAAAAATTCCTCTATGATGATTTTCTCCATCAGGTTCTTTCATGTTATTTACCGCCTTAACATTTTTTTAAAGAAACATTACTAATCAACAACATCGAAGAAAATTAAAAGTATAGAATCAGATAAAACATACACACTCATGTAGATACAGTAAAATTTTGAAATTTTCCTCAAGCAGTGGGTTCTTTTGAATTTTTTTACAGAAATATTCATTTTTTTAAAAAAATTATTTTTTGAAAATTATTTTCATGAATCCCTTCCCCAAAAATGATTTCGAAAACATGACATCTACTATATTGATTGCATGAAAAGTTTAATTATTTATAACTATGCACAAGATCCTCATCCCAGTTGGTGAGCACTCAGCATGTACATCCAAGAGACCCGGGTTCAAAACCGGGTGGAGACATAATTTTTGAGGTTACTGTAGTATGTATTGTAGCACTATAGTATAATTCACTGTTTAGTACTGTAGCAGCTGGAACTATTCATCTGTAACGCCCCAACCCCAGCTACCCAGAGTCAGTACATTACTTCGTAACATTGGCATGATCAAAAAAGATCAAGTCTCGAAAGACCGATTAGTTTAGTATCCTTGGAAACACTAGATACATTCATAATTCTTACATTACATAATAATGTGAAAAACTAATAACAAAGTCTTCATATTCCACACTCATATCCTCTTCTGACTATCCATGCAGGTCATTCCTAAAATACTACTTCACATCCCGGAAAATATTAAAACATTGAAATGGGTGAGCTCAGATGCTCAGTAAGGATAAAAATATAGTGGTAGCTTTCATCAATAAACATAAACATTTAAGTCAATGTATAACTAAAACAAAAGTTTTTTAAACATGAAATTCAACATAATATGGCAAAAGTAAAATGAGATAATTCAATTCATGTCTTCACATGGTTATTCTACTGGTCGAATAATCACATTCAATATCAATAACCACTTTCATAATGATGGAATGAACAATGCCAGACTATCATAACCACGTAGCCCAGGCCTCGTGCCAAGAACACAAATAATATTTTGTCAAGGCCCTGTGCCGATACACTTGTTTGTCTCATGAGACCTGCCGATGCAAGTTTTTTGAAGATACTTAAATTTAAAATCCATCAAATATACTCCAGTGCTTTTCTGAAAACATTATGCATGCTTCTGAAAACAAAATAACTAATTTTGAGACTGCTCGACTAATAACAGGCCATGATGGGTCCACTCCCAATCCCTTCCTGTCTACCACACTCGAGAGTCGGGTTTTCTAAAAACATTTTTAAGCTTGCGTTAAGTACATATACATTTTCACTGGATTTCCATATATTTGAGAGAAATATATCTTTTTTTGAAATCATTTAAAAATCACATAATTATAAAATAAAACCTTTTGAATAAAAATAAAAGTCAAAGAGGGTTTATACACCGTATAAAAGAAAGTTGTGTATAAAACAAAATATGCCTCAATGAAAGAAGATTGAGACGAAGTCCCATACAAAGATCATTTTTTTCTAAAATAAAATAGATCTATTATGTGTGTTCAGAATAATTACACATAAAGAAAGTACAAATCAAAGATATTACATAATAATATCATGAAATAATTTGAAAATATGAGATTAACCCAAAGAATGGAAATTGGGTTAAGAAGTTCCCTTACCTCATGTCTGACTTGAATCAACCATTATTTAACCTTTAGATGTAGGTGTGCGTAAGTGTAGCTCGAATACTTATTATAACAACATCCTAGTATATTGAGGATACTGGTGTTGTTACAAAAGAAATTAATAAAAAGTGTTTAGGGGGTTGGAGAAGAAAAATAAAACAAAACAACATTAGAGAAGACATAACCTTAAAATCGGGTACCTCTTTTTGATTTGAGCCAAAGGCTTCATTGGGAAGAGCTCTGCCCAAATTGAGGCTTCTAGGAGTAAGGGGGAAGTTGGGAGAGTATTTGGCCAGAGGTTGGCCGAGCCAAATGGCTTGATTGTGTGAATAAGGTGGGAGTGGTGGGGGCCTTTTATAAGTGGAGAGGAGGGGCACTTTTAGAAAGTAATGAAATGTTATTTTATTATAGAATTCATATCGGATTCTAAAGGTCCCACACTTCTATAATTCGAAGATAAGGTGATAAGGGTTCGAAATGTACCCATCCAATAGGCTTTGGACAAGTTTTAGCCTTGGATATTACATTATCTTTTCATTTTATTTAAATCGTTAATTAATGAGGTAATCGCTGCATCATCATAGTGTCTTAAATAATTTAATTTATTTAATGTCTAAAAATTATAAAAAAAATATCATGATGTAGGAAATATTTTTATCTTTCTAAATAATATTTATAGTCAAAAATATGACTTGTATAATCCCATTTAAAAATTGTTTTAGTAAAACAACTCTTGTTTGTGGCCTTTTATTTTAACATTAAATAAAGAGTTATTTATGTCTTTTTCCTACCAAAGTGGCTCCATGGGGTCCCCAAGTTGAACCATGGATTTTTTGGGTTGGGATTGACACATCCAATAAGGGTAGGACATGTGTCAAGCTCATCTCATATTATTAAAACATTATTTTTACCTTAAACTACACTAATTACCTCTAATCGCGATTAAGAACTTAAAAGTTACTATTCACAAAAAATTATTTTAATCTCATTGAACCACATTTTACTTCTTAATGACAACCATGTATGTCAGATTTTTGAAAATCAAAACACAGAAGTGGTAATATTTCATTGAAACGAAAAATCAGTTATTTAACTACCACTTAGTAGTTTCACTATTCATCAAAAATTGAAGTTTTTCAGAACAATGCCAAAATTTCACCCTAAGATATAATTGATATTACGAATTCAAAAATGATGTCTATTTTACAAAATTCCAAAAATATAAGTTTCATTAATTAATTTCATAATTAATTCCCGCTGCCACAACAAATAGCGTGTTTTTAAGAAACAATTTATATCAAAAGATTGGCAATTGTTTATGTCCAATTTCAATGTTAAATTAATTCTAATGACCACCATTGGATAAAATGATAAAAATATATTCTAATTATACTTTAAAACCACTAAATAGTAGAATTTATCACTATAAATTATTTTGATTAAAAAAGTTGTTTTTAAGTATTTTTAACTATTCATAAAAAATTAGAAGTTCTCAGAAAAATACCAAAAATTCAACATAGGCTAATTTCGATATTCCAAATCCAAAAATGAAGTCCATTTTGAAATATAAAATTTCTATAATTTTAAAAAGTGGGTATTACTATTAATAACAGCTACTTTGATTAGTTGCGGTGTGTTAGAACTCGAAGTTGCATACAATGCAAGCTATTGCATTATTGAATGAGAAGCGTATCATAGAAGCTCGGAGTGTTACATTCTACCCTCCTTCAATAAATTTCATCCTTGCAATTTGAAAATTTTCTTGGAAAATAAAAGGTTGAAAATAGAAAATACCTTTGTAGAAAACCCACATCGGAAATAAGGTTAATAAAAATATAACTTTAAAAGAAAGAAATATAAGTACAAAGGTCACCCGAGATAGCCCATACTAGGATTCTATGAAAATATGGATATGGGAGAAAAACAAACCATCAAGGTCTGATGGAGAGTTGTAGAAAACTGGATTAGGAGAAAGTTAACAATAAGAAAATCACAAACTTGTGATTAGTTAAACGGTCATTGAATCCCCAGTTGGAAAAGTTAACCTGCAACATTTTTGTTTTAAGTTACCTTTTATAAAGTTAAAGAATTTATTTAGGAGATTTACTAAGAACGTAAGGGAATATACATACTTGTTTTGTAGACTTTCATTCTTTAATGAATTTTTACCAAAAACCCATCTTTCACTCTAAAAGGTAATAGAACTAAAAAATATTCTATTTATCCTAATTGTATAAGGTTCTAAATATTAACACATACCATTTAGATTAGAAAAACTATTTTGTAATAACCAGGGACTTTACGTTGTCCAGTGGTAGGCGATTAATCACAATCGCACTATGGTTGTGGGTTCGATTCCCATAGCTTTGTCCGACGTGATGGGTTGTCACTCGGTCTGCGTGTTTTCCTTTTTATAAATATCCAAAAATAACCTTAACAATAGTATCCAATGTAAAATATAATCCATTCCAACCTTTATAGTTATCCAAAATACTTCTGTCCAACTCACAGTCCAGATTTTATGAGGAAGGTAAACATAATGAAGCTCCTTTTTTTCGGCGTAACAACTTGTGAACACCTTCATCATGTATTCTTTTAAAACACTGAAACATACTGAATTACCATAAATCCTTATTGATTACATTCATGATACCTTATTCCTTATAAAAAACTAGATATACTCCATATATCCAAAAATGTATACAAATCATTAATCAGTTTCAAGGATGTTAAGAATATCCAACATAATTTATCCGAATCAATCATGTCTTATTCCAAAATCACTATCTCGGTGTCATAATCATATTATGGTTTATCTTTCACTCAACCATATATTTTCCAAAAATTTAACCTGCTGTGGATTCACTTTTCTTGGTTCAACACAATCTAAAGTCCTTGATGAAATAGTACTGCAGTATAATCCTTATATACTCCATAATTATTATAACTAGTACATCATTGATACAACACTCAAATTACAAAATTCTTTAATAACAACATAAGAACTCTAATCATTCCTCCTCATCTTTGGTAGTATCATAACTTGATTATTATCCAATATCATCATTTGGGGAATACTCTGATGATTTGAACATTGGTTTGTGTAGTGTCCCTACTCCTTGCAGATGAAGCTTTGTACATTTGAAACCTTTTTCTTACCCTTGCAGTCACGCACTTGGTGTCCTTTTTCTCCACACTTATAACAAACTCCCATTCCCTTCAGGCAAATTCCAAGGAGTTTATTCCCACAGTTATCACATATTTGAAAATTATTCCATTCCCTCGTCCCTTTATCCATCATTCTCTCTTCCATCCTTTTCTTCTCTTTCATCCCTTCAAATACATAAGTCACAGAGAATTCTCTACTTATCTTATTAACACATGATACTATTTCTTCATATGTTGATAACACATGGGAGAATATTTCTCTTCTAAATGTTGGCTTAATACCATGAAAGATATGATCCTTCATACTCTTTGGATCATACGTATTGATGGAGTTCACATTCCCTCTACTGGGCGCCATTTCTATACAATTCCATAAACTAGGTTAGTTTATGAATCGAAATACATAATAACAAACTTGAAAACACTTATAATAAATTGATATATTTATGGATATAATCCATAATCATAAAAAAATGTTTTCTTTTAGTAAGTGTATACTCATAACCCTTCATAGTGGTTTGTAAAGAAAATGTGAATTATCCTAAGCATATCCCCCGGGAGTGTCGTAACCAAGAGTGAAGAAAGTCCTGTTGTCGTGCACCAGTTCCCGTTCGAGTCTAGCTCAAAGTGGTGTTTTCGGGTATTAACCCTAGGTACATCTCTGCTAGAGCCGCCTCTACCTGCTCCTATCCAGACAGGGATGTATTGCTCGGAAAACTCACAAAATCTCTATAATACCAAAATTCTAGGAAGTTATTCTATACTAATCCTTAAATTCTATCTTCGGGCTATGTGCTCTAATCAGAGTTTATCTAAATCTAGCTTCCAAGGTTAGTACTAAACTGCCTCTGATACCAACTGTAATGCCCCAACCCTAGCTACCCAGAGTCGGTGCATTACTTCGTAACATTGGCCTGATGACAAATGATCAAGTCTCGAAAGACCGATTAGTTTAGTAGCCTTGGAAACACTAGATACATTCATAAGTCTTACATTACATCATAAAGTGAAAAACTAATAACAAAGTCTTCATAGTCCACACTCATATCCTCTTCTGACTATCCCTGTAGGTCATTCCTAAAATACTTCTTCACATCCTGGAAAATATTTAAACATTGAAAGGGGTGAGCTCAGATGCTCAGTAAGGATAACAATATAGCGGAAGATTTCATAAATAAACACAAACATTTAAGGCAATGTATAACTAAAACAAAAGCCTTTTAAACATGAACTTCAACATAATATGGCAAAAGTAAAATGAGATAATGCCATTCACTTCTTCACATGGATATTCTACTGGTCGAATAATCACATGCAATATCAATATCCACTTTCATAATAATGGAATGAATAATTCCAGACTATCATAACCACTTAGCCAAGGCCTCGTGCCAAGACCACAAATAAGATAATGTCAAGGCCTCGTGCCAAGACACTAGTTTGTCTCATGAGACCTGCCGATGCAATTTTTTTTAAGATACTTACGTTTAAAATCGATCAAATATACTCCAGTGTTTTTCTGAAAACATTATGCATGCTTCTGAAAACAAAATAACTAATTCTGAGACTGCTCGACTAATAACAGGCCATGATGGGTCCACTCCCAATCCCTTCCTGTCTACCACACTCGAGAGTCGGGTTTTCTAAAAATATTTTTAAGCTTGCGTTAAATACATATACATTTTCACTGGAATTCCATATATTTGAGAGAAATATCTATTTTTTTTGAAATCATTTAAAAATCACATAATTATAAAATAAAACCTTTGAAATAAATGTAAAAGTCAAATGGGGTTTATAGACCGTATAAAAGAAAGTTGTGTATAAAACAAAATATGCCTCAATGAAAGGAGATTGAGACGAAGTCCCATACAAAGATCATTTTTTTCTAAAATAAAATAGATCTATTATGTGTTTTCAGAATAATTACACATATAGAAAGTACAAATACATAATATTACATAATAATATCATGAAATAATTTGAAAATAGGAGATTAACCCAAAGAATGGAAATTGGGTTAAGAAGTTCCCTTACCTCATGTCTGACTTGAATCAAACGTTCTTTAACCTTTAGATGCAGGTGTGCGTAAGTGTAGCTCGAATACTTCTTATAACAACATCCTAGTATATTGAGGATACTGGTGTTGTTACAAAAGAAATTAATAAAAAGTGTTTAGGGGGTTGGAGAAGAAAAATAAAACAAAACAACATTAGAGAAGACATAACCTTAAAATCGGGTACCTCTTTTTGATTTGAGCCAAAGGCTTCTTTGGGAAGCGTTCTGCCCAAATTGAGGCTTCTAGGAGTAAGGGGGTAAGTTGGGAGAGTATTTGGGCAGAGGTTGGCCGAGCCAAATGGCTTGAAAGTGTGAATAAGGTGGGAGTGGTGGGGGCCTTTTATAAGTGGAGAGGAGGGGCACTTTTAGAAAGTAGTGAAATGTTATTTTATTATAGAATTCATTTCGGATTCTAAAGGTCCCACACTTCTATAATTCGAAGATAAGGTGATAAGGGTTCGAAATCTACCCATCCAATAGGCTTTGGACAAGTTTCAGCCTTGGAGTTTACATTATCTTTTCATTTTATTTAAATCATTAATTAATGAGGTAATCGCTGCATCATCATAGTGTCCTAAATAATTTAATTTATTTAATGTATAAAAATTATAAAAAATATATCATGATGTATTAAATCTTATTATCTTTCTAATTAATATTTATAGTCAAAAATATGACTTGTATAATCCCATTTAAAAATTGTTTTAGTAAAATAACTCTTGTTTGTGGCCTTTTATTTTAACATTAAATAAAAAGTTATTTATGTCCTTTTCCTACCAAAGTAGCTCCATGGGGTCCCCAAGTAGACCCATGGATTTTCTTGGTCGGCCATGACAAATCCAATAAGGGTAGGACATGTGTCAAGATCATCTCATATTATTAAAACATTAGTTTTACCTTAAACTACACTAATTACCTCTAATCGCGATTAAGAACATAAAAGTTAATATTCACCAAAAATTATTTTAATCTCATTGAACCACATTTTACTTCTTAATGATAACCATGTATGTCGGATTTTTGAAAATCAAAACACAGAAGTGGTAATGTTTCATTTAAACGAAAAATTAGTTATTTAACTACCACTTAGTGGTTTCACTATTCATCAAAAATTGAAGTTTTTCAGAACAATGACAAAATTTCACCCTAAGCTATAATTGATATTCCGAATTCAAAAATGATGTCTATTTTACATAATTCAAAACATATAAGTTTCATTAATTAATTTCATAATTAATTCCCGCTGCCACAATAAATAGCGTGTTTTTAAGAAACAATTTATATCAAAAGATTGGCAATTGTTTTTGTCCAATTTCAATGTTAAATTAAATCTAATGACCACCATTGGATAAAATGGTAAAAATATATTCTAATTATAATTTAAAACCACTAAATAGTATAATTTATCACTGAAAATTATTTTTATTAAAAAAGTTGTTTTTAAGTATTTTTCACTATTCATAAAAAATTTGATGTTCTCAGAAAAAGTCCAAAAATTCAACATAGGCTAATTTCAATATTCCGAATCCAAAAATGAAGTCCATTTTGAAATATAAAATTTCTATAATTTTAAAAAGTGGATATTACTATTCATAACGGCTACTTTGATTAGTTGCGGTGTGTTAGAACTCGAAGTTGCGTACAATGCAAGCTATTGCATTATTGAATGAGAAGCGTATCATAGAAGCTCGGGGTGTTAAATCATCTATTTGGGAATTCGGGGCATAGTTTTGGGAATCAGGTCCTTTATGTCCTTTGTTCCACCCAAGGCCTTCGGGCTAGTAAGGCCATCGGGCCACACCAAGGCCTTCGGGCCACTTCAAGGCCTTCGGGCCACCTCAATGCCTTCAAGCAACCTCAAGGCCTTCGGGCCACTTGAAATTGTGCTTAAATGATTAGGAAGACTCTACAAGTTCTAGAATCCATATGAGGATTTAGAGAAGATGCATTCACTAGAGCAGAAGCTAAGAAGATTTTTCAGAAAGAGAGTGTATGACATTGCTAGTGGGACCAGTATGTGCTTGCATTGGAAGCCAAACCGAACAATTCATGCGAAGGTGGAGATCTGATATGATGATGAAGAAGCTGGGGAGGAGAAATTCCATATATATTCTATATATTTCCTAAGACCTGTGGGTCATGTAATCTCTAAACATATGGGCCTTGTAAGGGTTTTCCCTCATCCCTTGAAAGAGGGATATAAAAAATCAATAAAAAAGGCATTACGGTCATTCAGGCTTAATTATTTATAACAACTACTTATAAATATATGTATGTTTGTTTTTTGAACCCAAAGGGATGGGTGAATGTGATTGAACATACAAAAATTCAAAAATGAAACCTCTATAAACAATGGTCCAAATAATTTTTTATTATTTTATAATGAAAGATAATGAAAGATGAAAGGGTTGTTTTTTAAATAACTAGACATGGTAGGAAAAATGATCATACAATGAGAATATAAATTAAAAAATTTGATCAACATAGATGTGAGGGGAATTAAAAATATATAGGTTGAATTGATTTCTTCATTCATGAAATTTCTATTGGAATCACATCCTCAAAAATATGTTTGATTAATATGAAATTCTGGGAGATTAAACATTTACATTAATGATTTTTAGAGTTATCCACTTCATGAAATATAAAAAAATGGATTTTGAAAAAATTTCATGGGAATAGATCTCATCGAAATATTCTAACATTGAAATTAATGTTGAAATAATGCATTCCTAATATATATAACTGATTGATCCTAATGTTTTTAAAATTTTGTATGAGAGGCGTGAAAAATTTATATATATATATATATATATTTCTTTTATTTTATTTATTTTTTATATTCTTTAATCCATGGGTGCTTCATCTCCACTGGTGGATGCATATTCATATTGAGCTACGGAGATGGTCTTCAACCCCGGCATAGGGACGATCTGATATAATGGACTAGTGCTAAACTATTTTTCCTTTGTAAGGGTTCGGATCTCCATCATTATTACATAGACACAAGGGGCAGCATTTGATATAACTGCGGAGGTAGATGCTCTGCTATACCCAGTGGTAGATGTGGTGCCTCACGGTAGGACTGGTAGATGCCCTTCCCAGTAGTAGGAGACCGAATAGTGGATATGACAGCGGTAGCAGAAACAATTAGAATAAATAAAAATATGAAAACAAAAAAAATTCTAAATTGATGAAAACAAAAAATTATACTATTATAAAAAATATCAATTATTTATTATAAAAACAACGATTAAAAGTTGAGTTAGTTTAAATTTAAATTTATAAATTATTTCTTTATTTACGTTTCTATTTAAATTAATTTTTTTAATGATGTTTTATATCAACTCACCCATTTAAACTTTACCATATGTTTATTTATTTTTCCTGCACTGCCACACTGGCAATCTCAGTTTCATCCACCTCTGGTTTTTTGGCTGTCAATCAGTATCACTGCCCCATCAATCTGGGGAGTCCATTTGGATTTTTCCGTTTGAATCCTTTGAACCAACCAACAGTCTTTTCGGCTTCTCTCTGAATTTGTGGCATTGTCTGGTGATCCTAAAAATTTATTTGAACCGTCTCTCACATAGGGTTAAATCACCTCTACTATGACTGGCGTCACAAACCTCCTTGACAGATTTCTTCAGCATCGCTTTCCCTGAGATCACAGCCTCCTTCATCATTCTCAGATCCTGGCGCTTGAACCCCTGAAGGGTAATCCTGACGGCAACGGACTCTGCGGCACACAACTGGTGCGCCGCTTCTGGTAGAGCTCTATCACGGCCTCTAATCGGCATCAGTTCTTTGACATCCTGCCTCCGAGTCCCACTCAAACCAGATCCAGACGCTTGGAGTGAACAGGATGGTCGGGCATGTTTTCCCCCGACGTTGTGAGTATCTTGTTCCTCTTCATTACAGTTTTAATGAACTTGTAAATCTTGCATCATGATTTTCTCGATGTGTTTGGGGAAATAATTTCGGAGTAATTTTATGATTTGAGAATTAATACATCTGTGCCTATGTGGGGTGTTCTTGCCATGCAGTAGGACCTTAAGGGTCCGAAGCACATTAAATCTTGCCTTCATCTTTCATTTTTGTGTTTTTTTCAGTTCTTTTTGTTTTCATTCATTCGTGAATCATTAAAATCATTCCTCTATCTTTGTTGTTCAATGTATGAATTTGTACCCACTGTATCTCCACTCATCCGCATAACAAGTGGTATCAATGCCACCATTCGGCTGCTGATTTGATTCTTTTCCTACTGTCTTCTTGGTTGTATCGTCACAACTACCACATTTGATTCCAATATTTTTTCAACCCTTTTATTCTGTTATTCATAATATTTTAGGTTAGAATAACATTGACAAGTCTGTTTCTTGTGTCTACGGCTCATTCTTGTGATCCTAATTTGCATTTTAATTTTGTTCGCAATCTGCTCATTCAATTGTCAATGTTTACATAGTGTAATAAATTATGCTTTTTGTGATTATAAGTTGCATGTCTAAATTTCATCACAATTTTCCCACAACAAGACTGCTACTATTACATCCTGTTTAATATTCAGTTTCTTGATATTGCACATATTAATTGGCACCGAACATTCTGGCAGCCCCCCCAGTACTATCCAAAAACATGTTCAATTTGAAAAAAAAATTTGTTCTGTTTCAGCCCTTGTTGTAATTAATGTTCACTGGTTTCAGTTTAGACCAGCATATAGTTTCTCTCCCTGAAAATTGGGTTTCTGTTTTTTCCACATATGTATTTGTTTTATTCTTCCAATATATGTTGATGTCTATAAAATTTCTTTTGAGACATAAATTATCATCAGGACCAAATGATTTTGTTTTCATTACACATTGTACACATTTATCCCTAGTGATTATTGTCCAGTCTTTTGGGGGCGTATATTCTCATTGTCCCCAATTACACAGCGTCAAATAACTATATAAATATGTCTACAATGAGGTATGAAATCGAATAATTTTATGGAGAGTCTGACATCAATTAATGGAGTATAAATATGAGGGCATTATTAGTCCAAAAAGGTCTTATTGATGCCCTGTCTGGGACTACTAAAGCTGTAACAACTGTAAATGAAGCTTGTCAAACTATAACTGAACACCAATCGGTCCCCAAGGACTCCCTAGTTAAATCCCATTTTCCCTCTTATTGTCCATAGGAGATAAATTCCTTAGGGATGTGGCATTCGAGTCCACTACTTCCATCATCTATATCAACATAGAGAAGCTTTATATAACTGCCTGCATAGTTGGTAGGCTTTACAAGAAGCACCACATGTTCACTTTTAGGATGCGATCATGCTCTTATTTAAAATATCATATTTATGAGTTTAATAAAATCATGCTATACATATCCAATATAGATTTCACGGTTGATGATGAAGATCAGGATATTATTCTCTTGATCTCTCTAGACCATAGCTATAGCACCATGGTCAAGACCATGATATATGGTCATGACTCCTAGACTCCAGATGAAGTCAAGTCTACCCTTATATATATGGACCTTCACTCAAAACCTAAGGTGAAAGATGAGGCTGAGAGTTTGTTCACTAGGGGAAGACCTCAGGTTAAAAGAAAGAAGAAACATTTTAATAGAGAAAAGAGTAGTAACAACAAAGAACCTAGGCAAGAACGAAAGTCAAAGATTAATGAAAATAGAGACAGAAAAGTTACTTGCTTCCATTACGGGAAGCCTTTGCATTTTATGCCCAGGTGTAGTAAGCTTAAGATAGAACTAGAGTGCACACAACCCACTGACTAGTCTCTTATCGTTGACTCTGGTTATAACACAACCGATGTTTTAAATGTGTCCAGCCATACAATCGACCGTGAGTGGGTCCTTGAATCTGGTTGCTCCTTCCATATGTGTCCCCATATAGAGTATTTCCTAGAGCTGGTTGAGAAAGTGGAAAGGGACGTCATGTTATGGGATAACAAGAAATGAAAGGTTGAGGGAAGTGGATATTTCCTGATAGAGTTAGATGACCATTCAATCATCACCCAACTTGATATAAGGTGGGTCCCCAACCTACAAAGAAACTTGATCTCCTTAGGAGTCCAAGATCAAAAGGGATATGCCATTAGATCTGAATCAGGTAGTATAAATGTTTCCAAAGGATCAAGAACCATCATCAAAAGATCCCTTGTGAATGGTTTGTATGTCTTGAATGGCAGGGCCCATTCAAGACAGTTGGGTAGTTTTTACAATATGAACACTAACAACACTATGCTCTGGCATAGAAGGTTTGGGGAATGTATGCTCCAAAGGTATTGAAGAACTCAAAAAGAAAGGATTTCTGAGTGACATCACACCGGAAAATCTTCCATTTTGTGAAGATTGTGTGATGGAAAAAGCTAAATGAGTGACCTTCAATAGATCCTCATTCAAGGTGGTCGCCCACTTGATTACATCCATTCAGATTTATGGGGGAAATCCAGGACCTCTTCTCATGGTGGAGTTTTCTGTTTCATCACCTTTATCGATGATTACTCCATGAAGGTTTGGATATACATCCTCAAGATTAAATCAGATGTTTTTGAATCATTCAGATCCTGGAAATCCTCAATAGAGAATCAAACTGCAAATAAAGTTATGACCATGAGAACTGACAATGGGCTTCAGTACCTGTCCACTGAGTTCATTCAATACTATGTGTCTGAAAGAATTATGATGGGTAGAACTATTAGGGAAACTCCCCAAAAGAATGGGCTATCAGGGAGAATGAATTAGTTTATCCTTGAATGAGTCTGTATCATTCTTTCTCACTTAGGCCTCCCCAAATCCTTTTGGGACGATACCACTAGCTCTGCATTTTACCAGATTAACAGGTGTCCCTCTTCTACGAATCAATTCATTACTCTAGAAGAGCTATGGACCAGCAAGCCCCCATCATATTCCTACTTAAGGGTCTTCAAGTGTACAACCTATGCCCACATCAAGACTGAAAAACTTGAACCAAGAGTCCTCAAGTGCATCTTTGTTGGTTATCCTGAAGGAGTTAAAGGATATAAAATCTGGGTGGATGAACTAGGATACCAACGATGAATTATTAGTAGAGATGTAGTCTTCCATGAGTCTTCTGCTCCTATGACCAGGATTGAAACAACTGGAAGTTGTGATATTGACCTCCATAAGTCTGATGAACATGAGTTATCTACTCAAAATGAGACTGATGTTCATGTTATTCCTCCTCCTCCTCAGCCCACTGATGTGGCTGACTCTGAGACGAGTTCTAGTTCAGACTCTAATTCTAGACCTTCCATTGATCATCAAGATTATCAATTAACCCGAGACATAAAAAATAGAGTCTCTAGGCCTCCTGCTTGGTTCATCTAGTATGATATGGAATCTTATGCCTTTCATGTGGCCCAGGATATCATCGACGATGATCCTCAATCGTAGAGGCAGGCTTTAAATGATAAAGATTCAAAGAATTGGATCATAACCATGAATGAAGAGATGCAATATCTAAAGAAAAGTCATATCTGGACCGTTGTCCACAAGCATGTGAATGCTAAAGTGATTGGGTCCAAGTTGATTTACAAGAGAAAGGAAGGCAACACAGAGGGAAATATAGTAAGTTTCAAAGCTAGGCTAGTTGCCAAAGTATTTCTTTAGAGAGAGGGAATCGACTATGCTGGAATCTTTTCCCATGTTGTCAACCTTTCTTCCATTAGGCTCCTGCTATCCTTCACTGCCTATCTCGATCTGCACATCGAACAACTTGATGTTAAAACTACCTTCTTACACGGGGATATGAATGAAAAACTCTATATTAATCCTCATGACGTTTATTCAAAGGAATTCAAACCCTACCAACAGTGCCTTATAAATAAGTCCTTGTAAGGTTTAAAATAGGCATCCTGGAAATGTTATAAGAAATTTGATTATTTTATGATAAATAACCATTTCACCAGGAGCCAGTATGATGCATGTGTTAACATCAAGTCAATTCAAGGTTGTATGATATACCTACTGCATTACATAGATGACATGCTTATCATGTGTAAGAATATGAGTTTTATCAAATCTATTAAATCCCAATTGAATGGAAATTTTGAAATGAAAGACTTAGGTAAAACTAAGCAGATTTTAGGTGTTGAAATCATCAGAGATACACCAAAAAATTGTTCTTCTTATCTCAGCATGCTTATATTTTAATGAGCTTAAAGAGGTACATGTTTGAATCTCTCAAACCAGTAAATGTACCACTATATCAACATTTTATGTTATCTTTAACACAAGCACCCATTGATGATGATGACTTGTAATTTATGTCTAAAATTCCATATGCTAGCATTGTTGGTAGTATAATGTACTCTATGATTTTCACCAGGCCTAACATTGTCGTTGCTATCTGCACCATGAGCAGATTTATGGCCACTCCTGGGAAGCCCCATTGGCATGCCCTTAAGTGGATTTTCATATACCTATCTTGTTCATTTAATTTGTATTTATTATTTGGTAAAATTTTTTATACTTCTTACATTTTAGTAGGATTTGTAGATGCTGATTATGCAGGTAACATTGATATATGAAAATCATTGATTGGATACGTATTCACTGCATGTGGTGGGCCTGTCTCTTGTAGTGCAACATGCAGCCCGTTGTTTCCCCCTTCGCCACTGAGTCCGAGTACATTTCACTCACCGAGGTGGAAAAAGAAGCCTTATGGATTAAAGGATTTTCTTTTGAACTCAAGATTTATGATTTACCTATTAATGTTTTCTAAGATACTAAATATTCAATACATTTATCTAAAAATTTAGTTTTCCATGGTAAATCAAAGAATATAGACATTAGATTACAATTTATTATAGACATTATTGAACAAGGAACCATGTGTGTCAATAAGATACACAATAATAAAAACCAAGCTGATAGTTTGACTAAAGATGTCATTTTATCTGAGTTCAAATTTTGTTTAGAATGTATGAACTTGGTTCCTGTTCCATAACCCATGGTGAAAGAACATCACTGAATTTAATTAAAAATTATGGGGTTTTGTGAATTAATGAATTTAATTCTTTATATATGTTTTATTTAAATTAATTTTTTTAATGATGTTTTATATTAACTCACCCATTTATCTCTTACCGCATGTTTATTTCTTTCTACTGCATTGCCATTCTGCTAATCTAAATTTTAGCTGCCCCTTGTTTTGTGGCTATCAATCTGTATCACCATCCAATCAATCTGAGGAGTCCATTTGGGTTTTGTCTTTCGAATCCTTTGAGCTACACAGCGGTTTTTCAGCTTCTCTCTGAATTCATGGCATCCTCTTGTGATACTGGCCATTTCTTCTAACTGTCACTCACATGGGGTTTAATCACCCCTGCTAAGAATGGCCTCATAGACCTCCTTGGCTGATCACTTCAGCATCGCTTTCCCAGAGATCACAGCCTCCTTCTTCGTTCTCAGATCCTGGTGCTCGAACCCGTGAAGGGTAATATCAAAGGCAACAGACTCAGTGGCACACAGCTGGGCCACCACTTCTTGTGGAGCTCCATCAAGGCCTTTGATCAACATCAGTGCTCTGATGGCCAGCCTCCAAGTCCCACTCTAACCAGATCCATACGCTTGAAGTGAACTACACGGTCGGGCAATTTTTCACCCAGTATTGTGAGTATTTCATTACTCTTCATTACAGTTTTATCTAAGATGTAAATCATGCATCATGATTGCTCGATCTATTGGGGGAAATCTTTGCGGTGTAATTGTTTTATTTGAGAATTAATAATTGTGTGCGTGTGTGGGGTGTTCTTGTCGTGCAGTAGGATGCAAAGGGTCCAAAGCACGTTAAATCTTGTTTTCCTCTTTCATTTCTGCATTTTATTTTCTGTTCTTTTGGCTTCTATTCATTCATGAATCATTGGCACTGATCTGCTCTAATTTTTGTTCGCTAGATGACTTTGCGCCCACTGTATCTCCACTCAACCGTGTATCATCAAGAATGTCAACAATAAGAATACAAACTTGAAATTAATATTTAAAAATATATTTAGAAAAATAATATATTGAAAAACTAAAACATAAAAAAAATTATTTTAAAACCATAAATGAAAAATTAAGGAGAAAAATGATAAATTAATTATTATAACAACAAAACAATTTAAGTTCAATTATTTGAAAAATAAACAAAAATTAATTTATTAAATCCATGAAATATTAATTAAAAGATGTGGAAAAATATCTCACTTAAAGGGAATATCATTATTCAGGAAATAAATGAATTTATTTATTATATTCATATATATGGGTGAGATAAAAAATGATTTATAATGTTCATTGTGACAATAGGCCATATGTACACATGAACAATATTTCCACTTTTCAACAGATGAAATGAAATAATGATAAATATTAACTCACCATTAATGAATAATTATAATATAATTTATATATATATATATATATATCATAGATAGTCATTAAAACTATCCTTATTAACATTCATGAACAATAGAAAAGAAAACCAAATCCCATCACTTTGTGGATATGGTAGTCTACACGTACACAAGTGTGGCGTTATCATTCTCTAATGGATTGGAGGGTAGGAATGTAGATATAATATTATCATTCCAAAGAAATAATTTTTTCATAAAGCTGTTTATAATATTTATACACATCATAATAACCGTCCATGAAAGATGGTGACCAAAAATGAATCGTTTCACTACTTGGAGGGGGTAGTCCACATGTATGTATGAATGATACGTTCAGCTCAAATTTTATGGAGAAAAAGGTAAATAATTGGAGCTTCAAAATCATAATATCATTTATGTATATTTAGGATAATGAATATATTATTTGAGATGGATACAAAATATTTATACAATATAGAAGATGAAATAAATTGAATGAGTTTGGATAGGAAGATTACAACTACTTCAGTAGGCCTCCTTTAGACCAATTATTAAGGACCCTTGTAATGTTCTTTCAAGAATAAAATCAGCTCTAATTTTGTAATAGGTATTTTGAAATTATAATTGGATAGGTTTTATTCGATCTAGAATGTTCAATATGATGTAAAGAAGATAAATGAGGGGTTTCCTTTTATATGGGAGAGAGAGGATATGTGTGGAATTTATTAAAAGATAAAAATATAATAAAGCCATTCTCAATTAAAATACTTACAAATTTCAATGAATATGAAAAAAAATCATGGTTGAATTAAAATTTCATAATGAAATTCATAAAGGTTTTGGTAACATTTTTAACATTATATTTTTTATTAACCACTTCTTCAACTATTTTTTGACCTTAACCGTAGTGACAACTATTTGAATCATAAAGGGTTCAGAATGTTACCATAAATGAAAAAGTGACTGATAAATAGATAATGGTTGATATTTTCAACCAAATTCCATTAATTTGTGCAATGATAAGTTTTTTTAAAAAAATTAAAATATTTAAAGAAATATTATTTATTATAATATATAATTAATTTCAATTTTGGATCTACTAATTTAATTTGGCATTAAAGACCCAAAAAAGATGGATTTAAAATATAATATTATCAAACATACCTAATATGACATATATATCTTACAAATTCCCAGACTATATTAATTTACTTAAATTTTATTACTTTTATCCTTTTTAATATAAATTATCTTAATTTTCCATTAATTGAATAAATACTGTTCTAGTGTTGTACAAACATTTAAAGTAATTATTCAATTACTAAAAATTATAAATAAATTATAATGACAAAAAATAATTTCTCCTATATATAATAATTTAGAACTAAACTTATACTATTTTTATCCTTTTGTAAAAAAATTAAATATATTAAAATCAACAGTGTGACATCTTATATTTATTCTTTTCTTAAATTAATATAATGGTCACTATCAAAGAAATATGGAACCAAGGGACCATATATTCGATACATGGATATAATTTTTCAAACTGCACTCATATAATAGGACAAGTCATGTTTTATATAAATTTTAAATCCTTATCCCAACATTTTAACCCTATTTTACCCATTTTACCCTTTTGAGGGTGATAATAATTTACTATGGATGTTATTCATATTGAAAAAAATAAAAGTTACATATTTATTAAATTTTATCCTCCTGATTCCAAATATCAAATCCATTTTCACAATAATAAATCTCCATAATTGGAATGAATCTTTCATCAAATAAGTGCACAAAACACGACATAACCATTTTTTTAGGAAAATACATTTTTAAGAAAAAAACTGGATATATATTTTTATCTCATTCTTAGAAAAATAAGTATATAAATGCTAAAGCAATTTATATAATAAATAATATATTAATTTCATTAAAATAATTCACCAATAGTGATCAGATTAATTAATTAAGATAAAAAACATTACGGGCATAAGTTTTTAAGAAAAAAACATAACTTTTACATAGAAATAAATTTTTTCTTATATCTAACAATGTTTTGACAAATTAATTTATTTTTCATAATTTAGTTAAACATATTCATACCTTATACTTTAACGGTTATGTTATGAAAATATTCTCTATTAGTTTCATTTAATCTTGTGGTATCACATGCTACTAAAGTAATTAGAATTATTTCAAAATAATTATATCATAAAATCTTGGGGTGGTACATAACAACATTATAAAGAGATATTTTATGAAATTCATGATCTATTACCTCAAATGAGTTGTATTTGAATCATTTATCTATATAACTTGTTCTTCCTACTTTTAACTACCATTTTATTGTGTTGAATAATTTTTATATTCTCAACCATTTCCTCAACCAGTTCTTGTCCCAAAAAAAACTCCCACCAAATTTTTACCAAAATTATTTAGTATAACACCTCTTTCCATATAATTCCTCAAAATGAGTCATTAATATACTAGAATGGAAACTATTTTTACAATAAAAATCTGATAAAGAAATATTTTTGATCCCAAATTCCATAATAAGAAATTGATTAAGCTAAATGAATAATTTCCAATGTCTAAGTATCTCACTCCGACTATCAATAATATTAATGATAAAAACTTATATTAATAATTAATTTCTTACTAAACAACTTTTGAGGAAATTCACAAAAAAATGAAGGTAATTCTAGGATATTGTTCAGATACAATAGAGATAGGGACACCATATAATTTCACTATCTATTTATGTAAGAGTCTAGAATGATAATTCAATGATACGATACATCAAATAAGAATAAAATTCTCCAATTTAGTTAATAGATAAAAAATCCCGAATTATGTTGCTACCTCAGGATGTATTTTGTAATTTTACTATAAAATCTATGGATATATTCTTTCATTTCCATTCAGCCACAGAAAAGGGATAAAGTATCTATATTAGTAGTTCACATTTAACATTAACATATTGACAATTGATATATTTCATAGAAAAATAAGTAATATCATTCCTCATTCCGTCCATCCAATAAATTTATTAAAGGAAATTTTATATCATAGTACTTACTGGATGAACAGAACATGATGATCTATGAGATTTAATAAATAATTCCTTCTTCTACTAGGGATCACTTGGCACACAAAACCTCTTTCAAAATCTTATATTACATTCTTTTTTAATGATAAATTTGGGAAAATTACTCATCCTAAACAATTATATTCTTACATGATCAAAATCATCGTTCAAATCAAGCATAATTCCATTTGAAGAAGATAAATTCACTGACCCTTGATCCAAAATATAGGGGGTGCCTAAATGCACAATTTTTAGGCTAACATACAATAAACTGTTAAAGAAAAGATCATGTTCCAAATGTATCATATCTAATCATTCGTTATATTTTCAAATAAAATCATTAAAAACCTTGTTATATTTACCTTAATGATAATAAATAAATTAATCATAACCATTTCTTACTTTCATATGTATTCCATTCCTCATGTTCAACTATTTTTGAGTGAATATATTTTTATGCTTTTATGATCAATATATATTTATCATTATAGCACTATAAAATATTTCTCCAGATTATTAAAGAAAAGAACTATTATATATTGTTCAAGATCATGATAAGGGTAATTGTTTTGATGAGGATTCAAATGGAATGAGGTATATGTGATTACATGATTGTCTTGAAGCAAGACACAACCATGTAACTTCATATAAGAATCATGTTAAATAAAAACTCTACATTTTTATTTGGAAAGGATAACAAATGGGAATAAAACAATATTATTTTCAATTCCTAAAAACATTAATCACAATACCTTGTCTAGATGAATTTTACTCTTTTTGAGTTTACATTGTTTTTAGGCTAGATAACCAAGAAAATACTCAAAAACACAATGGTGTTAACCAACTAATCCATTATAACATCATAACATAGTGCCATTTATAGGTAACATCTATTATTCCAAAAAAAATTATCTACATCAATAGTTAAATTATCTTTAGAAATGATGTTCCCATGTAATGAAATTTAATTTTACCAAAATTCATATTTTCTAAACCTCCCATTAAACTTATTGTCTTTTATTATCTTTATAAAAACCATTATGTTTTTCTCATTTTAGGTATAAATTTTATTATAAACCAAAATATAATTAATAATAATAAACACACAATTATCCAAATACTCATAAAATGATTTATTTATAATACCCATGACTCAAATGGTGTATTAGAAAATCATATAGGCTTAACTACAAACTAAAAATTCCCATAAAAAGTAAAAAATGTTGTCTTTGAAATTTATTCTTCCTTTAATTACAAATAATGACAACCAAACCTAAGAACAATATCTGAAAAATATTTTTCTCCATGAAGCTGATAAAACAAGTTATATTTATAAGAAAATATATACATGTTCATAATATAAATCTTATTTAATGATCTATAATCAATGAAAATCATCACACAACCATCCTTCCTTTAAATAAATAAAATAGGATAATCCCAAGGTTATGATCTAGGATGATTGAAAATATTATCAAGAATACATTATAATTTTTTTTAAATTCTAATTACTATATTGGTGTCATTCTATAAGAGGGTTTTAAAATTTTTATATTATAGAACAATGTAAATAGTGAATTCAATATATCAATCAGGAATTACACTAGGAAAATCACAATGACATGCATCCATATATTAATTTACTATCAGATATCACTAATGTAATCAACTTTTTTACATTTTTTAAAATATGAGGAAGATAACATTAATTACCAAATTTAAATAGTTTTTTGTATTCATGACATGTCATCATAAATATAAACTTATTATTATAAAAAAATTAAAACTCAATTTTAAAATTGAATATAACTTCCTTAGATCTGTAATAAATATTAGCATGATAACCTTATAGCCAATCCGTACCTAAAACAATATCAAACTCAACTATGGGAAAAACAATAAGATTTTCAGGAAGAAATTCAGCAGCTAATTATAGTAAGGTTCCTTTAAATATTTTTTTATTTAATACTTTTTCCAAGAGTTTTTTCAAAACGTGATTTCTCCATTTCATGAGTTATTATTTCTATTTTACCCCAAAATTTCATATAAATAGAAGAACATATAAGAACTAAATCAAATGGGACATTTGAAAAATATGAGTAAATATGTATTGTACATGTCACTGTTAAATTTTATGGTCATTTATTTTGAGACGTTGTCAAAAATTAATTTTACACACCTTAATTCATATGTTATTAATGATTCCTATCATTAAATATTTTCTTCAAAATTTCATCAGTATAATAGCCCATTTCATATCTTTTAAAACATCTCATAGCCTTTTCTCATAATTGGTCTTATAATTTTTATAATTATTTTTTTAGAAAGCATGATTCAAATTTCCCATAAAATGACATCAATAAAACATTCCATATTTCATATGAAACTCCCCAGGATACATCTTTGAACACTGGTGGAAATCCCACCTATGCCAACACAATATTCCCAACGGTTTAAAAAAACCGTTATGAAAAGGCTAATATACCAACTGTTATGTAGAATCATTGGTATATTAATATAGTTTTTCCCCAATGGTTTAAGGGAACCATTGGTTATTGTGTTGATTAAAAGGTTTTCCCAATGATTTGTTTAAACTATTAGGTATAGTTCTGATGATTGTTTTCCAAATAGTTGTAAAATTTTGGGATAACATTACGTTCCCAACAGTTAATTAAAACCATTGGGAAAGAAAATCCCCAAATACCGACGCCTCTAGGGATCATGAACTCTAAAAACCTTGGCAGTTTTTTCCTAAATGAGATCTCAACGCAACCACTACTACAAAAAATGGGCTTTATCAGTGCTCAAAACGGGCTTTATCAGTGCTAAAAAAGCTCTGTTAAAATGTACATTTATCAGTGCGGATAAAGGATCAGTTTGTCAACATTAAAAGATCGCTGATAAATGTTTATTTTATCAGTGCTTTTTTAGCACTGATGAAGGATTCTTTTAACAGTGAAAAAAATGCACTGATAAATGCCATGTCTACTACAAAAACAAATTTCTCCAGCAGCACACCCAAACAACACCTGCAAATAATTCAACATCTCAAAAAGTATACCCATACAAAATTAACACATAAATCATAATCTAATTACACCAAGTATACACATACACCATTAACACATAATTCATTAGTTAATTAAATACATATTGAATTCTATTCAGAATTAAAGGGGTTGGGGGATTGTTCAGGGGTTTCAGGTGGTTGTACATGGGGGATAAGGGTGTCCGGGGGATGGGGGTGTCTAGGGGTGGTGGGGGAAGTCCGAGAGGTTGGGGGATGTCCAAGGAGGATATTGGTGTCCAAGGGATGGGGGTGGTGTCTAGGAGGGGGGGTGTTCAGGTGGCGGGGGTGTCCATGGGGGTATCTAGGGGGTGGGATGTTGTCCAAGGTGTTGGGGGAGGTGGGAGGGATTTACAGGGGGTGGGTGGGGTGTTCGGGGGGGGGGGGGGGTCTGGGGGGTTGGTGGGGCAGGCCAAGGGGGGTGGGGTGGTGTCCAGGAGGGTGGGATGGGGGTGTCCAGGGGGATCGGGGTGTCCAGGGGGTGGGGGTGGTCCAGGGTGTTGGTAGGGATGTCCAAGGGAGGTGGGGTGGTGTCTTAGGAGGAGGGTGTCTAGGTGGGGGGGGGGGCAGACTGTGGGGTGTCGAGCGTGTTGAGGGGGGCTTTCTAGGGGGTGGGGGATGTCTGGGGGTGTCCAGGGGGTTGGTGGGGCTGTCCAAGGGGGGTGGGATGGTGATTGAGGGGGTGGGGGTGGTCGTCCATGGGAGGGGGTGTCCAGGGGGTTTGGGGTATGAAGGTGGTGGGGTGGTGTCAAGGAGGGGTGGAGGTGTCATCCAAGGGGGTGGTGGTTGTCCAGGGGGTGGGGGTGGGGTGTCTGGGGGGGAGGGGGGTTGGGGGGCTATTAGAGGTGGGGGGGGGGGCTGTCTAAGGGCATGTCTAGGGGGTGGGGATGTTTAGGGGGTTGAGGGGGCATTCTAGGGGGTGGGGGTGTCGAGAGGGGTGGGGGTGTCTAGGGTGTAGGTTGGTGTCCAGGGGGTGGGGGTGGTCCAGAGTGTTTGTGGGGTTGAGTATTACATGTCAAAAAGACCCATGGATCATTCTCATAATGGTTCATGACAATCTTATTGCGTTTGGTCAGATTTTTTTAGGTCCATTGTTGATTTCAGTTTAAATTGTGTCCAATTTAAACAAAAGAGAGACACTTTGAGTGATACCGGCCACACCATGCCTCAGATTGAGGCGAGGATGACTCATACTTGTCCAAAAGGACTTGTGGACCGTTCTACTAAAGGATTATTACAATCTGAATGCTTTTGGTCGGATTTACGTAGGTCAGTTGTTGTCTTCACATAAAATTGTGTCCATTTTAAACAAAAGAGAGACTATTTGAGTGATACCAACCACACCATGCCTTTTATTGAGGAAGGGATGACTCTAACACGTCACAAAGAACCCATGGATCATTCTCCTAAAGGATCAATACAATCTGAATTCATTTTGGCAGATTTTCATAGGTTAGTTGTAGTTTTCACTTAAAAGTTTTTCCATTTTAAACAAAAGAGAGACCCTTTGAGTGATACCGGCCACACAATGCCTCAGATTGATGCGGGGATGACTCATACATGTCCCCAACGCACCATTAGATTGTTCTCATAAAGGATCAACACAATCCAAATGACTTTGGTCGGATTTTTGTAGGTCAGTTGTTGTTTTCACTTAAAAATCTGTCCATTTTAAACAAAAGATATACCCTTTGAGTGGTACCGGCCACACCATTCCTTGGATTGAGGCAAGAATGACTCTTACACGTCCAAACAGACCCATGGAACGTTCTTATAAAGGATGAAGTCTATCCGAATGCGTTTGGTCAGATTTTTGTAGGTCAGTTGTTGTTTTCACTTAAAATTGTGTCCAATTTAATCAAAAGAGAGACCCTTTGAGTGATACCGGCCACACCATGCCTCAGTTTGAGGCAGGTCTGACTCTTAAATTTCACAAAGGAATCGTGGATCATTGTCATAAAGGATCAAAACAATCCATGCATTTGGTCAGATTTTCGTAGATCAGTTGTTGTTTTCACTTAAAATTGTGTCCATTTAAAACAAAAGAGAGACCCTTTGAGTGATACCGGCCACACCATGCCTTGAATTGAGGCTGGGATAACTCTTACACATTAAAAATTACCCGTTTATTGTTCTCCTAAAGGAACAATTCAATTATAATACATTTGGTAAGATTTCCGTAGGTCAGTTGTTGTTTTCGCTTAAAAATTTGTCCATTTTAAACAACAGAGAGACCCTTTTAGTGATACTGGCCAAACCGTGCCTTGGATTGAGGCGGGGATGAATTTTGAACATCCCCAATGAACCCATGGATTGTTATCTTAAAGGATCAATAAAATCAGAATGCGTTTGGTTGGATTTTTGTTGGTCAGTTGTTGTTTTCACTTAAAATTTTTCTATTTTAAACAAAAGAGATTACCTTTCAGTGGTAGCGGCCAAACCCAGCATTAGATTGAGTTAAGGATGACTCATAAATATCATAAAAGACCCTTGTATCGTTCTCCTAAAGGATCAAGAGAATCTTAATGCATTTGGTTGGATTTATGTAGGTCAGTTGTTGTTTTCACTTAAACATTTGTCCATTTTTATCAAAAGAGAGACCCTGGGAATATTACCGGCCACACTATGCCTCAGATTGAGGTTCTTATGACTCGTACATGTCAAAAAGGACCCATGGATCATTCTACTAAAGGATCAAGACAATATGAATGTGTTTGGTCTAATTTACATAGGTCAGTTGTTGTTTTAACTTAAAATTGTGTCCAATTAAAACAAAAGAGAGGCCCTTTGAAGGATACCGACCACACCATGCTTCAGATTGAGGTGGGTATGACTCATACATGTCAAAAAGGACTCTTGGATCATTATCCTAAAGGATAAATACAATAAAAATGCGTTTTGTTGGATTTTGGTAGGTCATTTGTTGTTTTCACATAAAATTGTGTCCATTTAAAAAAAAGAGACCCTTTGAGTGATACCAGCCACACCATGCCTCAGATTGAGGCAGGGATCACTCTTACTCATCACAAAGTATTCTCGGATTGTTCTACTAGTGGATCAATAGTTCTAATGAATTTGGTCAGATTTACGTAGGTCAGTTGTTGTTTTCACTTAAAAATGTTTCCATTTTAAACAAAAGAGAGACTCTTTGAGTGATACCGGCCACACCGTGCCTCGTATTGGGGCGAGGATGACACTTGCACATCCCCAAAACACCCGTGGATCGTTATATTAATGGATAAACACAATACTAATTCGATTGGTTGGATTTTCGTAGGTCAGTTGTTGTTTACACATAACAATTTGTCAATTTTAAACAATAGAGACACCCTTTGAGTGGTACCGGCCACACCGTACCTCGGATTGAGGCAGGGATGACCCATATATTTCAAAAGGAACCGTGGATCATTCTAATAAATAATAAAGACAATATTAATTCATTTGGTTAGATTTTCGTACGTCAGTTGTTGTTTTCACTTAAAAATTTTTCCATTTTAAACAAAAGAGAGACCCTTTGAGTGGCACCGGACACACCATGCCTCGGATTTAGGCAAGGATCACTCATACATGTCAAAAAGGAACATTGGATCATTCTTATAATGTATCAGGACATTTATAATGCATTTGGTTGAATTTCCCCGGGTCAGTTGTTGTTTTTAGTTAAAATTGAGTCCATTTAAAAAAAAAAGAGACCCTTTGAGTGGTACCGGCCAAACCATGCCTCATATTGAGGCGGGGATGACTTTTTCAAGTCACAAAGGAACCTTGGATAGTTCTCCTAAAGGATCAATACAATCATAATTTTTTTCGTCAGATTTCAGTAGGTCAGTTGTTGTTTCCACATAAAATTGTGTCCATTTTAAACAAAACCGAGACCCTTTGAGTGGTATTGGCCACACCGTGTCTCAGATTGAGATGGGGTTGACTCATACATGTCCAAAACTCACCTGTTTATCGTTATCCTAAAGGATCAATAAAATCCGAATGTTTTTGTCAGATTTCCATTGGTCAGTTGTTATTTCCACTTAAAAATTTGTCCATTTTAATCAAAAGAGAGACCCTTTTAGTGAAACCGGCCACACCGTGACTTGGATTGATGTGGAGATGACTTGTGCCCATCCCCAATAAACCCATGGATAGTAATCTTAATGGATCAACACAATCTGAATGCGTTTGGTTGGATTTATGTAGGTCAGTTATTGTTTTCACTTAAAAATTTGTCCATTTTAAATAAAAGAGAGTCCCTTTGAGTGGTACTAGCCACACTATGCCTCAGATTGAGGCAGGGATGACTCTTATATGTGAAAAATGACCCATGGATTGTTGTCCTAAAAGAAAAAATACAATCCGATTGCATTTGGTCATATTTACATAGGTTAGTTTTTGTTTTCACTTAAAAATTTGTCCATTTAAACCAAAAGAGAGACCCTTTGAGTGGTAATGGCCACATCGTGCCTCATATTGAGGCGGGTATGACTTTTGAATGTCCACAACGCACCCGTGGATCATTCTCTTAAAGGATCGACACAATCCGAATGGGTTGGTCATATTTATGATGCTCATTTGTTGTTTTCACTTAAAAATATGTCTATTTTAAGAAATAGATACCCTTTGAGTGGAACATCTTTCTTGCATATTGTTGGTGCATAAAATCTATTAAAATGGGAAATTGACTCATTGAAGAAAGGAGGTTTTATTTAATAACAATTACAATATTCCTACGAACATTTATATACAACAATGTGTCATCTTTTGATCCCCTAAACCACTCTAAAAAATGACCGCCAATTCTACACGTCCCCAAGTCAAATCTTCATGTTATTTGAGTACAATCTTTCAACAGGTATGCGGCCCACTCGCTTTTGAACATATCTATATCATCTTATGAGAATGAGGCTTATTGGCAGTCATAGTAGTGCTGCAAAATATATAAATAAACAATAAATTAATTAATTAAAAGAACTAGTAGTTGTTTTTGAAAATACCTCTTTAGGGATGCTTGTTTGTGGATAAAAAACGATCTCTTACATAAATATAGAATCATAATAACCGCAAACATTATCATTTTTTTGGACACTGAAAAAAAATTGATCATTAGGAGAATACATAATTTGTGTTGAGATGTGTTTGGATAGTGAAATTTTATCATATATACCCTAATATTTGTCAAGACTTAGTACTTGCTCGCCACCTTTTTCATAGCCCCTATCCTCATTCTTTTTTCATATGATAATGATAAACCTCCCTATAATAATAGAATCATCAGTAAAATATAATATAAATTATATTACTTGATGTTTAGACCTAAAATGCTCAATGTATTGTTTTAAAGATTCACAAACTCCCTCATGTGTGGTCAGTTTGATAGATATCCTTACATTGAATCCAGAAAATAAATCTTTGGATAATCTAAGTTCACCGCAATTAGCATCCAATGTTTCCAAAAAACACTAAAAGGAATAATTAATAAAAGAATTCAAAATATAATTGATGTGCATTAATCGTAGAGTTTTAACCCTTCATGGTCCGTATTAAGAAGAGTATATCATCTGTAATCTTTATTTCAAATATTTTCAGCAAGTCGTTCACTATTTCATTCTTTTTTGAAGGCTCTATTTTGGTTAGATGTGATGATGTTGTATGAGGAATAACGAGTTCAAATTTTGGCTCATGGGAAAATTCCTTCAACTTTTTTTAATATATACGTCTGTCAACAATATAAAATTCATTTATTCATAATTTCACATTAGAACATATTTTATAAAATCAATTCACAGAAATTTATCTCATATATATATTTACAACTGTGATTCTAGCCCACCATTCTAAAGGATCTCATTTACATTTTCAGCAGCATCAAAATCTTGACTTTTCATGTCATATATATTCTCTTTTATAACCAATATATTTCTACTACCACCTCTTAGCTTCATATCCACATGAGTCATCAATTATTTTAAATGTGGATACAGAACAGTTGGTGTTATTGTTCTTTTCGTAGCTCTTTGTGATCGGTTGGATGATACTTTAGATGGTTTAATGCCGACATTTGTCACCCCCTTCCCTTTCTCCATCTATAATAACATTCATTGGTTCAGACCCTTTTTTCATTAATTGTTGAAGGTTTAGCTTAGAAAAAAAGAAATAAATACCTCTTTGGCCAAATGTACTCTTACAAGTTGTGACGTCCATGCAATGAATGTCCCAATAGCCTTTTTGACTGTATGAATATCATCGTCATCAAGTGGAATAGGTAGATCTACATTTGGATCATTAGATAAATTATTCATCACTTTCATATGATCGTTCGGATGTGGTCTATTATACAGTGTGTCATCTGGGATGTTTAACACTATAGCAGTCGCTACAAGGTGATAGGTGGGCGTTGAGAAATATAAATCACAATCGTTACCACCCTGAGGAAGATCAGTACAGGAAAAGTATCATTGTTTTTTTATTCACATTTCATGGGAACAATTATTAGAATATTGATTACCACAGATAAGACAGCTCTTTGAGGGGAATGGCTCGCCGCAAAGCTGGTGGGTGTGGGGCGAGATCTTCACGCACTGGTTATTCTTGAGTTGTTTCTTCTCCTTACTTCCCACCCATAAAAGTTTCTATCAACTCTCCCTGCCATTACAATCATTATTCAAGGGTTGATAGTTTTTTTTATCATTTGTTTCATTGTTTCATCTCTATCATCCGTTTTTCATCTTCTCAAAATATACTCGGGGTGTCACCCCAAACCCTACACCCCTGACACGACCGTATTTTTCTGACTACTTCAAAGCTGTTGATAATAGGTCTGTATCCACTACATGAGTAGCTGATTACTATGACTGTCACATATAGTAAAATAAATAATTATTTTTTATTTAATATCAATTTAAAACAAATCTTTTTATCATCGTGTCATACATACACAAATTTCCCACACATTTTACATGTTTTCATCTACTAGATTCCCTTCCTTATTCATATGTTCCTCCTTCCAAAGCACAAGATGTGGTATGGAAGTGTATTTGGTTTTAGACTAATCAATCTACATATAAACATATAATGATGATTATGATGTTGTTTGTTGGCACCTCAAAATATTACTGTAAATTTAAAACACATACCATTTTCTTTTCTAGTGAAGTATACCACATCCATGATTTACGATAGGGGTATGTTGGTTTTGATGCACGTTCTTTATTTTATTTACAGAGTATCTATTTCATAAATGAAATATTGACAATCAAAGTTATAAATACATGTATCCTCAAACAACGTATTATCACCCACAATGTACCTGAAACTTCTCATCCCCACGACGACCAGTAAATGTATCCCATGCTTCTTAGGAAATGATATGAGCGTTGATAATGGGTGGGTGTGGGTTTATTTTACCTTTTGAATCTTCCAGGTTATATCTTGTTAAAATAGTGAGAAAATCTCGATGAATCCTTCCTGCATGCCTTAGTACATAATCCTTGTGTGAATCGTCTATTATAAATGTATTCTGCAAGAGATTGAGATGAGTAAGACCTTGTTTCATTATATTATTTTCTATTAAATTAAATAAATAAATTCATAATGTTACCATAATTTCTTCCCAGATCACGGCCTTTATCCCGGACACAATATGGTTCCATGAATCTATGTTTATCAGCACGTGTTGACGAGTGACAACTCCAATGTCACTACTAAAAATATCCTTGTTGGGATTCACATGTTGGACTCGTGCATTCCATCCGACATCAAAATTGATGCCTTTGATTTTCACCTTAAGAACTTTTACTAACAGCGTCAAACTACGACACACCTGTGTTTTCTGTGACGTCAATCCTTCATTACCGACCATTTCATCCTTATAAACATCATCTATATGTTCATTTGAAATGGTATAAAATGAAATCTGTTGATGGTTGTTGGACCTCAACACCAGGAGAAGCAGTAGTCGCAGCAACAAGAGCAGTAGGAGCAGCAATAGTAATAGCAGGAGCAGCAGGAGCAGTAGGAGCAGCAGTAGGAGCAGCAACAACCACATCAGTAGCCGCAACAGCAGTCGCAACAGTAGCAGCTTGAGAGACTTGTTCAGCCTCAAGGTTAGGAGCACCAGAATGGGCAGAAGTCATTATCTGCAAAAGTGGTTGAACAAGTAATTTAGATTACATAAATTTAGTAATGATAAGATAATAACATGAGATGAAAATATCTATATTACAAACAAAATATAAAATTTTTATTGAACTCTCTTTATTTTTTCAAAGGCTGATGTGATTTGACACCTCTATTTTTATCCAAATCACTTAATTGTGATCTCCTCTAACATACAAACCATCATCTACATTGGGACTGCTACAAAATTATTGTGACATACCACTAAAAGGATCATCGTCAACTGAATTTTCATCGGAATCTTCAGTAGTTTTGGACGCTAACAGAACAATCAACCACATTCGGTTTGTGGGATCTGGAACATTAAAAACTTGTACTTCTTGTGATGTCATTATAAACTGTTTGTCATTGTACCCTTATTTACTAAAATCAACTTTCAAAAATTCCCATTAATCTATTTTAACATGATTATTGTTATCAACCCATTTGCATTGAAAAATTGGTAATTGGAATGTCATATAATCCAACTCCCATATTAGTTTGATAATTGCAAATTATGACATATTTGCATAAATTGGATTTTTGTCCTTACTACCAGAAACATGAATCGCTTCAGCCACTAGTGTAACTCCACTATTTTTCATGGTACTATCACCATCATGTTCATTTGTATAGAATTTATAAACACTAATTACATAACCACTGTAAGATAATATATACACACATGGTCAAGTAACTAGAAATCGAAGTCGTTCTGAAATTGAATTTGCATTTTCATCAAACTGCTTAAAAATATGGTCCTGAAACCATCCTATAAACTGGTGATTATGTGTATTTGATAACTACTTTCAGCCCTTGATAGATTCAACTGCCTAAGAATTTCCTTGTGAGTTTCAATATATAGAGCAACCACCCAACTGTTATGCAAAACATAAAGGTGGGCCTACTACCAATCTGTAATGTTGATTGTCACAACATCACTTCCAGAAATTCCCTCACCCTCAATACGTCCAGTGTGACGAGATTTTGGGAGACCAATGATTTCTTCATCTGATAGGTATTCGGTACAAAATTCAGTGGCTTCCTCAACAATATATCGCTCAACTATAAAACCCTTTGGCTGAATTCGATTTTGACATACCCTTTCAATATCATCAAATACTGTTCAACAGTATACATCCATCTATAGTGCACAGTACCACAAAGTCGAATCTCTCCCACCAATTGAATCATCAAATGAACCATAATATCAAAGAATGTTGACGGGAAGATCATTTCTAATTCACATAACATGATGACAATTTCTATTTCCATAATTGGAAATTTTTCCAGGTCTTAAACTTTTCTATATATAGCTTTGAAATAGAATTTTTTTTGGTTAACTTATGACAAACATTCTTGGAAAAAATGCAACATAAAGCTATAGGAATTAGATCCTGCATCAAAACATAGAAGTCAGGTGATTTCAAACCTTTTAACTTCAAATAATTATTTGACACAATGTTATTGATATTTGATGAATACCCCTCTGGAACCTTTACATCATTAAAGAAGTAGCAAGACAGGTATTTCTCCTCACTAGAAAGAGTATAAGAATATAGAGGAAGAAACATTCAATTTTCACCCTTCACGGGAGCCAACTCTTCTCATATTCCCATGTCAACCATGTCCATCCTTGACTTAGATACATCCTTTGTTATTTCAGGTGCATTTTGAAACATTCTGATAACACTGTCACATATATTTTTTCCCACATGAATTACATCGAGAAAATGTCTGATGTAAAAACAATTCCAGTATGATAATTCAAAAAAAAACTGAACACTTTTTCCAACCGTTTTTTTAGGGTTTTTAAAAAATTGTTTACCAAAAACAGTGTTCACATCTTTTACATTCTCAAACAGCTGTTCACTTGTTAGTGTAGATGGTGATGCGTGTTGTTCTGAACATACATTGAATGATGTCATCCAAGATCGGTACTTATGCCGATGAGGTAGAAATCTATGATGTCCTAGAAACACAGATTTCGATAAATGTTTCAACCTAATTGATTCAATATCTTCTTCACACACGGGACACCGTTGAGTTCCTTTAAGCATAGTTAACATGATGAATAACTTCTTCATGAATAACCAGGGTGGCAAGTTATAATTTACCAACATAACAAGCCATGTACTATGAGTGCTTGTTTGAAAACCAAAAGGATTTACTCCATCTGTAGTTAACACAAGATGAAGGTTTCTCAGTTTTTTTCCAAATTCTGGATACTCATGATCAATTTACTTCCATATAGGAGAGTCGGTCAAATGACGTAATTTCCCATATTTATTTCTTTTATATGCATTCCACGAAAATTGTCTTGAAGTTTCTTCACTTCTATATAGATTCATAAACCTTGGAATGATTGGAAAGTACCATACAAATTTCATAGGATTTGATTCATATTTCTTGTATCGAGAAGCACCACACTTTTGGCATTCTTTAAGTTATTTTTTCTCCTTGGGAAACAATATACAGTCTTTTGGGCATGCATGTATTATTTCAAAAATCATACCCATCGAGCATAGCTTTCGTTTAGCTTCATATTTCCGGCTTGGGAGCTCATTATCTTCAGCGATCATGTCATTCAAGAGATAAAGTAGTTCCGTAAAATTGACATCACTCCATCCATTGCCTGCTTTCAATTTATACAACTTCAGTATAGCTAATAATGTTGTATACATGGTGTAACCAGCATACAATGGTGTCTTTTCACAACTATATAACTTCTCAAACAATTTTGGGCAATCACAGAGTTCATCTTCAATTGTCATTGTCATTTCCTCAATAAAATCTTCAACATCATTGACATCGGTAATCACATAATCCATACAATATTCTTTATTATCCATATTTGTATTCATATCTGATGACCCATAAAACACATTTTTATCTCAGCTAGTAGCTACATTCGCGTTTTCTCCGTGTTTATTCCAACATTCATAACTCCGATCTATTCCGTGACATATAAAATGTTCTTCCAACTCCTCTGGAGTATGTATTCTATAACAACAACAACATAAACATGGACAAAGGATTCGAGAAGGATCCTTTGCGTGATCCATTACAAATTTGATGAACTCTTTCACTCTATTCACGTAATCTAATGTCAAACGATTAGAATCCATCCAATATTTATTCATCTTCATCCTATTTGAATCTCAAATATTAGTATTTATGGTTCATGTACACAAAAAAATACATCAAAAAATAGTAGAATAGAACCAATTACTTATAAAAATAGTGATTAATAGAGCGTAACCATTAGTATTTATTCATCTTCATTAAAAATAATTACTTTAGATTCATTATAGTTTCCTCAAATCACCCTGTCCAAACCAAAGAATAATCAAGAATGATACATCTACCACTCCTCGGACTATGCCCTACATTCAATATCATCATTCCTAAATACCCATGTATCCACACATACACATGTCACAAACACATAAAAAACCATTTCCACATCAGAACCAAAGTACCAATATGTATATCAATTAGGTTACATGACTCAAGTGGTGGTATGTAAGAAATAATAAGAAAATATAATAAGTATATAGCCACACATAAATCTCAAACTGGTGTTAATAATCCAATAAACCCAAGGTATCATTCCATCTATTAGAATACTCTTAAGGAGCCCATATGCGACAGTAGTCCCATGTGGTGAAGGTTCCTGACGAGGAAGGGGAGAACACACACCTATTGGGGTTCGAGGTCCGGACACTAAGGTTGAAGGTGGCCCGATACTCCTATAAGGGTTCATTCTATATTTCACAAACCATGTCCTAGTACCCTAGGATGTTAAACCACTACTGGTGAAAGAGAACCGTTCATGATGTTCATTCCAAGAAGAAATAGAAACCAAGAGGGGGAGTGGTTAAAAATACATGAAGCAAGATTGAAAAACATGATATTTGATAATAGGTTAGTGGATTTCATGTTAGCTAGACACCTATCCAAAAGACATCACAAGTAGTGATGGCCCCTACAGTTGTTGCACCAGGTTAAACTGTCACCTGAGAAGCTGAGATCAATGAGGCCCTTCCTAGCCATGAACTGAACAATCTCCATGATGTCCTTCCTATGGAATGGCATTATACCTTTCCTTTCCTTTGGTGTGGAAATGAAATTTAATTCACCCCCAAAAAACAATGGATGGTGGACGGGATTGAAGTTATTTTGTTCACTCCATTGAGATTCCCTTTGAAGAGGGTCATAGCATCCAAAAAAAAGTCATAAGGAAGGCGGTGTCACCATTGGACACCTTGGTAGTGATGAATTGATTGCAATAATGAACAGTCTCAAAAATATATTTTTAGTTCCAAAATACCCATTTGTGACTGTTGGAGAGGTCAGAGTGTAGAATTCTATGCAACTTAATGTTCTAGGAGAATTTTATGATTATTATAGGGATTTTTTTGTTATTTGGAAACAAAAACAATGACATTATGATTTTGGATTTCTATGGCAAGGAAGCCTGATTAAACATGGGAACTATATCCATGAGCATTACATATGAAGATAATAATGATGGGTAGGACAGGGATCTAGCATTGGATCAAGAGCGGGTAGCCTAATTGAAGTGAAAGGATGATCTCTCATTGAGGTCCCTCAATTTTGAACATGTTCATAATACCTTCTCGTTGGTAAGCTTCATATGAGTGGGAGATGATGATCCAAAGGGGAAGGTAAAGGATGGGTAATGAAACATGGGGGCTGGTGAGGGAGATCTCTCAAGATCAATAAGTATTTGGATCTAGATGACAGGCTCATAGCCAAGGGGGACAGAACAATCATTGCTAGGAAGGGGCGTGACCACTATAAAGAAGCAGTTAGTAACCTCAGTTATGGAGAAGGACAGAGATGAAGGTAGGGGTGGCAAGTCTAGAAGCTTGGTGGTATGGGCATCATTCCATACAAGTGCACTGCCATACAAAGTCACATAGATAGCATGAATGAAAGAAGGGGGGAACCCCTCGAAGAAAATAGGGTTCAAGCATTAGATGACATAGAAATTATTCAGAAACGGGTGGTGTTGTCCTTAAAGAAAAAGGTTTTCCTTTATTCCTTACATTACGGTGACATGGTGTTGGATCTAAGGGTATCAATGATACCTAGAAGGAATCTAGTGACACTGGAATCCAAGTGGGAAGGACCTTAAATTTTTCATAAACTTCACTCTGATAGTGTAAACTCATTGATCTCCATTGATGATGAGCATATCAATATTTCCACCAATACTAGGTTTCTCAAGAGATATTTCACATTAATAGACCATCCCTTTTGCCTGAGATATATGGATTTGAACTAAAAATACAACATCTTAGTGATATGTTGTTTCGTGTGGTGTGGACCCGCCACAAGCCCCTTCTCACATCAAGTCATTATTCTTGCCTGACACGCCAAAAATTCTGGGACACACACCATTTGGTCCATGAATCATGAACTTAATCCTTTTTCATCATCTACCCATTTTTCACATGGTGTAGGGACTCTATGTATGGAAAATTCACCTCACGCACACTATATGTTCTGTAACACCCTAGATTTTATGAGAAATATTTTGTTTTTATGTATAATGATATATAAAGGAATATTTCACTACATACAGCAATATCTTGTCTTGCGTTACACGCAACAACAACCTTCCTCGATAGCTTGCGTTAAACGCAATACCGAGTTTCACTAAACAACGATATGTTATTAAAATATTATATAAACTATCCGTTATGAATAGTAATACCCGATATATGAAATTTTATAAATTTTATCATTCAAAATGGACTTCATTTTTGGATTCAGAATATCGAAATTAGCCTTTGGTGAATTTTTTGTATTTTTCTGAAAACATTCAAATTTTGATGAATAGTGAAAAAACTGGGTTACTATTTAAAAACAGATTTTTTTCTAAATATTTATTTATTCTATATAAATTTATTTTAGGTCCAAATTGATACTTAATACCTATATATGTTCAATGCAATTCATTGAAGTCATTTTATAATAATTTTAGATCTATTAAAATTTTATTGAACATTTCACTCTCTTTTACCCACCTCCTAGGAAAATTTGAAAATTTATATAAAACATAATTTTAACGCTTCTGTGAGTGGAAATTTGAAAATCTGAGAGACACAGTTAATATCAAAGAGTAAAATTCGGTTCAATAAGATAAAAATAATTTTTGGTGAATAGTAACTTTTTACTTTTTTTACCACGGTAAAAGGTAAATAGTGTAATTAATGGTAAAAATGATATTATTATTACCCTATCACATGTCCAAATTCTATTGGATTCATTTAATTCGGCCGAAAACAACCTTTGGAATAAAATATGACCATTTAGGTCCACATGGATTAGAATAGGACATTTATTATTATTTTATTTAATGATGAGTTAAAATAGATAAAGTCAATGTTTAATAACTAAAACAATTTTAATATACGGTTATATATAAGATAAATTCAAATATAAATAATCATTAGAAAGATTACGATATTTAATACATAATGGAATTTTATTTATAATTTTTAGACACTAAAAACTTTAATTTATTTATGACACAATGATGATGCAATAAATGCCTTATTAATGAAATATTAACATAAATGATATTATAAATACCAAAATAAATGTAATATGTGAGTTTTTATGAATTAAAATAATTTTATAGGTTAATATGATAGGTTAGAATTTATTTAATTGAAGTTTTTCGAACTACTCATGCTGTTATGAGTTTTACAAAATTCAATTACCAAATAGTGTCAAAATTGACATAAAATAGTTTTTAAAACAAATATTATATTATTAATTGTTATTTTATTCCTAAAAATATAGGGTTCATCCAAATAACTTATATAAGGTTATATATATTAATAATGAACCACTTGGGGTTCGTTTGGCTTGTTATAGTAAGTTTATTAACCATATAGTGTAAGAAAACAAGAAGACACGGTAAAAGTAAAATTATTTAACTTAATGTTAAATCTAAATGATAAGGTTAAAATTGTAATATAAACTTGTCCAAAATCTATTGGTTGATAGGATTGAGACTCATCCACACCACTTTGAGCCTTAAAGATCTTCCAAAACCTGCCAATATTTCTTCTCCACTTCCCTAGAAACATCCTAGAGGTCATGGAATTCTTCAAATACCATCTTTAGTGTCTTAAGAGGAGGTTATGAAGAGGCGCTTCAAAGAAGAGGTAATGTCCGTTACCGAATGTTTCAATTTATTTCTTATTATACATCATCTTCATTAGTTGTTTCATTATGAAGTAATAACATATGTATCACTCATATACTGATATGTTATTATAAATATGAAACAACCCTATTTCACCTTCTATCCATCCTACGAAAAACAAAATCAACGCGCGTGCGTACGTACGGAATACCGTCTCCACACCGTGGTGTAATCTGTTTTCTACCACCACCTTACTAGGATTGTTATAATGATGTAAATGCTAACAATATATGATTATTTTGGAGTGATATTGATTATGAAATAGTATACATACACTTCAATTCAATTCCACGATCATGGGAATGATATCATCGCTCGGGCGTACGTACGACCTACCGTCTCCAGGATATGATGCCACCCGTTCTACATGATCGTTGATGAATAATGGTTATATAAATTAGTTGAATGAATAAATATAATATATTTTAAACTAATAAAATTAAGTAAATGAGGTATCTATAACATAAAAATAATAATAAAAATTTATTCTACAAGAAATGCATAAGAACATAATGCAATGAACACCCGAATAACAAATAGCTATCAAATATTACTAATAAGAAGATAAAATTATGACCATGTATGATATCATAACAATGAATATGATTCTATAATAAGTCAATGACATTATTTAAATCAATATACATGAGGTTCGGATATGTATAAATCATATCAGTCCTAAGGTAATGGAAAATCTTACAATTCAATTTGTATCTGAGATTGTTTATGCTTCAGTATTTACTGGGGAATATTTATCATCCACATCAATGTTCACTCAATATGTAATATTATTTCTATCCTCCTAAAATTTTTTAAATATAATTTTACCTATTAGTGGAATTTTATTAAAAGATATGAATGTAATCTTTTTTTGTTTTAACTATGAGATACTTTTTGTCTTTTTCGGCCAATGTATGAGAAAAAAGTTTTTTTAACATATACGACATGAATGGATTTTTATGATTTAATAGAAAATTATTTCCATGAAGCTTCCTGTACAAGATTTCATGTTTATTTTGAATCAAATTCTTTTTTTAAAATTGAATGACATGAAAAATGTTTTTTTGATGTATAAAATATATTTTCCTTAAGAATGGAGTTCATGTGTTTTATCAATATTATTTTCCATATAATAAAAATATAGGGTTCTGTTTCTATCCCTATTTTTACATTGATTTGATTATGTTATTGTGGAATTAATTTTATGAAGTCCTTTTATGGAATATGTTATTATGGCATGATGTTTAAGAATCCCATTTTTATTACATGGGTTATGCTGTGATGTAAGATTTATGATCTTGTAGCACAAATAAGAATGGTATCATTATTAGATGGGTGGGACCTATAACTCAAATCAATGAATTGGTTAAAGATTTATATCTAATGAGATATACATGGCTGGAGCGGCAGGTTAATTTGGATCAGTGATACAGGACTGAAACTAGGAGTGAACTCGGTTCAGAAATGGACTTTGTCCACTATGATAGTCTTGATAATGAGTCTTGACTAATATGAAATGATTTTCTATGATTATGTGTGTATGCCACAAAGTTTCATGTTTTATTCTATGATTATTGGGATTACATATCACAACTATGATTTATCCCTTATTATGATATTATGATCTCTTTTGCTGGTTAAGATTTTCAAAATGCTATGTTCTTATGAATATGATATTTCCTTTATTTACCCTTACTTCCCCAAGTCAGGAAGAAGGTTATTATGTAGGATATTCCAAAAGGGACTCTAGATATGATGAAATAAATGGGAGACAATGTAGATGCTTTATGAACCAGGTGTTTATGTTTCCCAGTTTCTAAAGACACTATAGCTATATAGTCCTACCATGGTTTTTTTATATGTTGTAATAAGTATGCTTCAATTCTGAAATAATAATAATGTATGTAAAGTATGGGTCATTATATTTGGTATTAGAGTAAGGGTATAGTCAATCTTTGGAAACTAGGATGTGAAAGACTTAGTAAGAACCCTAAGGATATGTCTAAGCATACGACAAAATCCTTGTGTTTTAGAAATGGACATGAATAACCTATAATATGACCTAAATAGTGAAATTTTATTTTTGATTATGTGGTTTTACTATTATGATTAGTGTTTCTCACACTATGCTTATATGTTTTAGTCAATGGATGGAACCCGAAGGAACTGTGTTAATGCTGAATGTGACGGGCAAGGCAATGATTGTCCCCTTGAGCAACAAAACATTATGGGAGATGGAATGAAAAAATCTTGTAGTCATGATCACACAACTTTCTCAAGCTATAAATCATGCAGGACTTCCAAACGATCAATGGAAGGATCAACATTCTATTGAATCCTTCATGAGGCAGTGTCCACCCCCATTCAGTGGGTCTATTGATCCATTAGTGGTTGAGCAATGGATAAGTACCACTGAAAAGATATTTTTAGTTCTTCAATGTTCTGAACATGATAAATTCATCTTAGCAGTATATTGTTTGTAAGGTGATGTTGATCAATGGTGGAATATTATTAAGAATACGAGGCAAAGGGATGAAATTGAGACCATGGAATGGGACGAGTTCAAGAACATATTTTTCAATAAGTACTTACCTGGTATTTTTCAAACAAAGATAGAGAAGGAGTTTATTGAACTAATGAAAATGTATGATGAATCTGTTGGTACCTATGAAGAAAATTTTACAAGACTTTCAAGGTATGCTTCTGAGATTATTATCCAACCTGAGAGTAAGATCTAGCGATTCTTTTGTGTCTTAAAACCAGGTCTTCTAAAGGCGTTAGCCAAAAGGGTCTTCAATAGCTACGAGGAAATCTTTCAATGTTATCTCAAGTTTGATATGATGATTGGAGTAACCCATCAGTCATATGCGTTTGATAAGAAGAGGAAAATAGATTTCAAAAGAAAATATAAAGAGCACTCTGAAAAGAAGATGAGTTTTTCCTTATCCTCAAATTGTGGAATGAAACATAGAGTGAGTTTTCTTAAAGGGACAAGTAAATGTTTCAAATGTGTAAAATAAGGTCATCAGGCATTTGAATGGTGCAATGATGGGAAGAAGATGACTAGTGAGGCAAACAAAGAAAAGGCTACATAGAGTGCACCTCCTACACTTCAATGTTACAAGTGAACGGAAATAGGGAATTATGCAAATAAATTCCCTAATCCAAGGGTTGTTGATGTTGATCGACGTCAACAAACTCTTAAGGCTAATGACAATGGAAAATACCATGCAATTTCTATCAGCGATGTGGAGTACAATAACGAAGTAGTGAAAGGTACACATACCATCTACTCTGAAGTAGAATATGTTTTATTTGATTCCGGATCCACCAACTCTTTTATTTCTAAATAATTTTTTAAGGGTTTCGTCATATTACCTCAACAATTAGATGTTGAGTTAGTAGTGACACCCCCTAATGGAATAACAGTCACATCAAAAGTTTACAATTCTTCTCCGATTGAAGTTTGTGGGAAAGCGCTTCATGAAAATCTTATGATCCTTCCTATAGTTGAATTTTATGTGATTCATGGCATGGATTGGATTTCTTTATATGGATCTCATATCAATTTCCAAATAAGGGAAGTCACATTTCATATTCCAGATCAATCTATGATTGTCTATCGATGCAAGGATTAACATAACCTTCCACTGGAAATTTCTTCCATCTTATGGGTATTGATTTCACTAAATGAAGGTTTTTTATCTCAAATGGTTTGAGAGAAACTCATGATTAATAATATTCCCATTGTACGGGAGTTTGATGATGTCTTTCCAGAGTAATTGTCTGGTCTTCCACCAAAACGTGAATTTGAGTTTTCAATTGAACTCATACCGGGTGTTATGCCCATTTCAAAGAAACCATATAGAATGGACCCAATTGAGTTGCAAGAATTGAAGAAGAAAGTCCAAGAGAAACTTTATAAGGGATTCATACATCTAGTGCATCACCTTAGAGAGCACATGTTCTGTTTGTTAAGAAGAAAGATGATTCAATGAGACTCTACATTGATTATCGAGAACATAACAAGATCACTATCAAGAAAAAATATCCTCTCCCAAAAATTGATGACTTATTTGAACAACTACGTAGAGCTCAATACTTTTCCAAGATTGATCTTCTTTTAGGGCATCATCAATTAAGGGTCAAAAGGGAGGATATACCAAAGAATTCTTTTTGTACAAGGTATAGACACTATGAATTTATAGTGATTCCATTTGGTCTTACTAATTCCCATGATATCTTCATGGATCAGATGAATAGAGTCTTTAGAGACTATCTTGATCATATTGTGGTAGTCTTTATAGACGATATTCTTGTCTCTTCCAAGAGCAAGGAAGAACATGAATATCACATGAGAATTGTATTGAAGACCCTGATAAAGGATAATCTTTATGACAAATTTATCAAGTGTGAATTTTCAATTCAAAAAATCTCATTTTTGGGTCACATAATCTCAAAATAGGAGATATTTGTGGATCCAGCAAAAACATAGGTTATCGAAAGATGGTTGTGACCAACAACAGTAACTAAGATACGATGTTTTCTTGGTTTGGATGGATATAACAGACGTTTTGTGAATGCTTTTTCATGATTATCTAATCCACTCACCGGGTTGACTCAAAAAGGAATTATGTTCATTTGGATAGATGAGTGTGAAGAGAATTTTAAGGAGTTAAAAAGAAGGTTATCTAGTGCACTTGTACTCACACTACCTTGTAGTAGAGAAAGGATTGTGATCTATAGTGATGCAAACAAGAAGGGATTGGGGTGTGTTCTCATGAAAAATTATATGGTGATAGCATATTCCACACGATAGATTAAAATCCAGGAGCCAAATTACCCAACTCATGATTTGGAGTTAGCTATGGAAATCTTTGCATTAAATATTTGGAGGAATTATCTTTATGGTGAAAGGTGTGAAATTTATACTGATCATAAAAGTATAAATTATAATTTCACAAAAAAGTAGCTGAATATGCATCAATGAAGATGGATAGAGTTGATTAAGTATTACGACTGCTCAATTCTTTACCACCCTGGGAAAGAAAACAAGGTGGCAGACGCATTAAGTCGACAAGACCATGCTAGCTTATCAATGATGAGGATCACAAAAGATCAAATATTTATTGATTTACAAAGGATGGATCTTAGAATTATAATGTATGGGGAAAAATCATATCATTCTCAAATCAATGTTCAACCATTTATAAATGTGATGATTAAAGAGGAACAGATAGAAGATGTTGAGTTACCAAAGAAGGTGGAAAATGTTCCTGAATTCAACCTTGATTGTGATGGGATAATAAGGGTCACGAATCGGGTTTGTGTTACTCCAATCCTAGAATTAAAGAAGGTGCTACTGGATGATTCTCATAGTTCTTCATTCTCTATTCACCCTAGAAGCAGGAAGATGTATAGGGACCTGAAAGAGTATTTCTGGTTGGATGGCATGAAAAGATATGTTTCTGAATTTGTCACTTGATGCTTGGTTTGTCAGCAAGTTAAATCTGAGAGACAGAAGTCTAATGGGATGTAACAACCATTACCCATACTAGAATGGAAATGGGAAAACATCACTATGGACTTTGTCACTGGACATCCCAAAACATCCAAAGGCAATAATGTTATCTGGGTTATAGTTGATCGTCTTACGAAGTCAGCACACTTCATTGCTATTATATAAAATTTCTCTCTGGATCATCATTCCATGATATATGTGAAGGAAGTGGTAAGATTGCATGGAGTACCACTTTCCTTTATATCTGATCGGGATCCGAGGTTTACCTCGAAGTTTTGGCGATGTCTTTTGTATACTCTAGTTACAGAGATGAGTTTCAGCACTTCTTATCATCCTCAAACAGACGGTCAGTCTGAGTGAACAATTCAAACTCTAGAATATATATTCAGAGCTTGCTCTATAGATTTCAATGGTAGTTGGGATCAACACCTACATTTGGTAAAATTTTCTTATCATAATATCTTTCACTACAGTATTTATATGGCTCATTATGAAGATCTCTATGGAACGAAATGAATGACTCCAACTTGCTGGGATGATGTTGGGGAAAGAAAGCTATTAGTACATGATCTTGTTGATGAGATGGCAGAAAACGTCTGATCAATTCAAGAACACATAAGAGCATCTCAGAGTCGAAAAAAAGTTATGCCGATAACCGAAGAAAAGACCTAGAGTTTGATGTGGGTGATAAAGTGTTCTTACGAATATCTCCTTGGAAAAGAGTAATGATATTTGGAAAGAAGGGAAAGATGAGCCCTAGGTATATTGGTCCTTTTGAAATAATAGATCTTATTGGGAAGGTACCTTACCGATTGACGCTTCCACTGAATCTCTCTCATGTTCATGATGTGTTCCATGTATCTCTCCTGAGAAAGTACATACCTGATCCTTCACATGTACCTATCTCAGAAGTTGTACCGATGGAGCAAGAGTTTTCTTATGAAGAACAACCGATAGAGATTCTAGATCGTGGCGAAAAAGTCATACAGAACAGGACCACTCTATTGGTGAAAGTTTTATGGAGGAACCACCAATTATAAGAAGCTACAAGGGAACTTGAGTATTTGATAAAGGAGAAGTATCCTCATCTATTTGTTACAAAGTGAAGAATTTCAAGGGGGAAATTCATTTTAAGGGAGGTAGAATGTAAAACCTGAGATTTTATGAGAAATATTTTGTTTTTATGTATAATGTTATATAATGGAATCTTTCACTACACACAACACTATCTTGTCTTGCGTTACATGCAAGAGAAACCTTCCTCGATATCTTGTGTTGTACGCAATTCCGAGTTTCACTAAACAACGATATGTTATTAAAATATTATATAAACAAGCCATTATGAATATTAAAACCCAATTTTTGAAATTTTATAAATATTATCTTTCAAAATGGAAATCATTTTTGGATTAGGAATATCGAAATTATCCGAGGGTGAATTTTTAGTATTTTTATGAAAACTATCTATTTTTGATGAATAGTGAAAACACTGGGTTAGTATTTAAAAACTGAGTGTTTATTTAAATAATTACTTATTTTATTTAAATTTATTTTAGGTAAAAATTGATACTTAATACCTACATAAGTACAATTTAATTCATTGGAGTCATTTTATAATTATTTTAGATATATAAAAAGTTTATTGAACTTTTCCCCGTCTTTTACCCACCTTCCAGGAGAATTTGAAAATTTACATAAAATTTAATTTTACCACTTCTGTGAGTGGAATTTTGAAAATCTAAGAGACACAGTTAATATCAGGGAGTAAAATGTGGTTCAATAAGATAAAAATAATTTTCGGTGAATAGTAACTTTTTACTTTTTTAACCACCGTTAAAAGTAAATAGGGTTATTAAGGGTAAAAATGATATTATTATTACCCTAACACATCCCCTACTTCAATTTGATAAGTTTAATTTGACCAAAAACAACCTTTGGAATAAAATATGACCATTTAGGTACACTTGGATTAGATTAGTACATTTATTATTTTTTTATTTAAAGAATAGTTAAAATAGTTAAAATCAATGTTTAATAACTAAAACATATTTAATATATGGTTATACATAGGTTAAATTCATCTATAAATATTAATTATAAAGATAAAATTATTTATTTCATAATGTTATTTTATTTATAATTTTTAGACATTAAATAATTTATTTTATTTATGACACAATGATGATGCAATAATTACCTTATTAATGAAATATTGACGTAATTGATATTATAAATACCCAAATAATTGAAATATGAGACTTTTTATGAATTAAACTAATTTTATAGATTAATATGACATGTTAGTATTTATTTAATTAACTTTTTTAGAACTAATCATGCTGTTATGATTTTCACAAAAATCATGTATTAAATAGTGTCAAAATTGACATAAAATAGTTTTTAAAACAAATATTATATTATAAATTGTTATTTTATTTCTAAAAATCTAAGGTTAGGAAAAGTGACTTATATAAGGTTATATATATTAATAATGAACAACTTTCGGTTGTTTTTTATTGTTATAGTATGTTTATTAACAATATAGTGTAAAAAAAAGAAGACACGGTAAAAGTAAAATTATTTAACATAATGTAAAATATAAATGATAAGGTTGAAATAGTAACCTAAACTTGTCTAAAATATATTTGTTGATATTATTTCGACCCATACCCACCTTAAATTAGAAATAAACCAAATTGGAGCTATTAGAAACTGAATATGACTTTATAATAAAATAATTTTTTATGTTTTTCCTAAGGTGCCTCTCTCATCTGTTATAAAAGGTTACCTCCTCCCTCTACTCCTAACAGCACATTGAGAATTCAAGATCAGAAAACCCTACTAATTTATCTTCTCCAATTCCCTTTAAACATCCTAGTGGTCTTGGTCTTCTTCAAGGAACATCTTTAGTTCCCTAAAAGGAGGATAAAAAGAGGTGCTTCAAAGAAGAGGTAATGCCCATTACCGATTGTTTCAAATTTATTTCTTCTTCTACATCATCTTCATTAGTTGTTTAATTATGAAGTAATAACATCAGTATCACTCATATACTGATATTTTATTATAAATATTAAACATCCCTATTTCACATTCAATCCATCCTATTGAAAACGAAATCATCGTGCATGCGTGTGTATGTATGGAATACCGTCACCACACTGTGGTGTAATCTGTTTTCCACAACCACCTTACTTGGATGGTTATAATGGTGTAAAGAGAATCTATATAAGATTATTGTAAAGTGATATTGACTTTGAAATTGTATTCATACACTTAAATACGATTCCACGATCATGGGAACGATACCATCGCTCGTGCATACGTACGACCTACCGTCTCCACAATGTGATGCGACTCGTTCTACATGATCTTCGTTGAGTAATGATTATATAAATGAATTGAATGAATAAATAATATATATAATACCGTAATAACATTATGGAAATTAGGTATCTATAAAATAAAAATAATAATAATAATTTATTCGACAATACATGCATAAGAACATAAAGCAATGAACACCCGAATAACCTGTAACAATCATATATTACTAATAAGAAGATAAAAATATTACCATGTATGATATCATAACAATGAATATGATTCCTTAATAAGTCAATGAAATTATTTAAATCATTATACATGAGGTTCAGATACGTACGAGGCATATCAGACCTAAGGTAAGGTAAAATATCACAATCTCAATTTTTATCTGAGATTGTTTATACTTCGGTATTTATTGGGGAATATTTATCATCCACTTACATGTTTACTCAATATGTAATATTATTTCTTTCCTCCTAAGATTGGTTAATTCCAATTTTACCTATTGGTGGATTTTTAGTAAAATATATGAAAGGAATATTTTTTCATATTAAGTACGAGATACTTTTTGACTTTTTCGGCCAAAGTACGAGAAGAATGTTTTTAACATATAGGGCATTAATGGACATTTATGATTTCATATAAAATCATTTCAATGAAGCTTCCTATACATGTTTTCACTTTTATTTTTAATCAAATTCTTTTTTTAAAATAGTATGACATGAAAAAAAAATTCAAGGAGAAAGGATATTTTCCTCATGAATGGAGTGCAAGTGTTTTATCAAAATTATTTTCCATATAAGAAAAATATCGAGTTCTATTTCTATCCCTATTTTTACAATGATTTGATTATGTTATGATGGAATTATTTTTATGATATCCTTTTATGGATTATGTTATGATGGCATGATGTTTAAGAATCTCATTTTTATTATATGGGTTATGCTATGATGTATGATTTATGATCATGTGGAACACATAAAAATGATATCATTATGAGATGGGTGGGACCTATATCTCCATAAAATGCATTGGGTAAAGATTTATATATCATGAGATAGACATGGCTGGAAAGGCAGGTTAATTCAGATCATTGATACACGACTGAAACGAGGAGTGAACTCAGTTAAGAAATGGACTTTGTCCATTAAGATAGTCTTGGAAATGAGTATTGACTACTAAGAAATGTTTCTCTATGATTATGTGTGTATGCCATAATGTTTCATGTTTTATGTTATGATTATTTGTATTACATTTCATTACTATGATTTATCCCATGTAATGATATTATGATCTCTTTTGTTGGTTATGATTTTCAAAATGCTATGTTCTTATGAATATGATATTTTTTTTGTTTACCCTTAAGGAGCATTTTAGCTCTCCCTTTTGTTTGTTTTCTTTCCCCAGGTCAAGATAAAAGTTATTCAGTAGGATATGCAAAAAGGGACTCTAGTTATGATGAAATAAATGGGAGATAATGTAGATGCTTTATGAACCAGTTGTTTATGTTTCCCAGTTTCAAAATACACTATACCTATACGTTCCTACCATGGTTTTGTTATATGTTGTAATAAGTATGCTTCAATTCTGAAGTAATGAAAATGTATGTAATGTATGGGTCGTTATATGTTCTAGTTTCATGATATGAAACCATGTGACATTTTGGTAAAATATATTCAACCTTAAAATACATTATCATATTCTTTACCACAAGATATTAAAATGTGTGTCCAAGGTTTTCATTGAATGAAGTTAAAAAACATGGTTCATGTCCCTATTGTATGATATAAAACTTTGAAATGAATTTATCCATCAACCAAGAGGGCTCCCTCTTTCTGAAGATGATCACTTACCACACCATGTTAAAGAAGTAAATAATGAATGATTCCAATATAATATCATGGGATATCAAGAGACTGAAAAATTATATATCATTGGCTCAGCTCACTCATTGAACTACCTCAACATTAACATCAATGAAAACATGTTTTTCTCTCACTCATGGATGCACTCTATCTAGGTGTGTTCCGACATGTTGTGGCATAAAAACAAGGGTGTTAAACCTTCACTCAAAATTTTTTCAAAATCAACTTCATGATGTAATAATCCTCAAACCCATGTCCTCATAATTCTAGAAGAGTATGTCTAATAGGGGACCAAAAAAACATTGCACACCTAGTCCGGAAACATGAAGATCTAGGGTGGCGGAGGTTTGGAATTGCAAAGATCTAGGGCGGTGGAGGTCTGACACGAGAAGATCGGTCGAGGAAGGGGTCTGGAAAAATGAAGCTCGAGGGTGGCAGAAGTCTGACAACGCGAAGCACAGTGAGTAGCAGAGGGGAGTCGCAGGGTTTCAGTACCACGAGAGATTTAGGTCACAATAAAATGAGGGCAGTGTGTGACCAAATTTATAAAAAATGGGACTACGGTTTTATAAGCGCTAACAAAGCGCTGATAAAGACAACCATTATCAGTGATTTTTTTAGCACTGATAAAGCTCCTCTTATCAGTGCTAAAAAAGTGTTGGTAATTCCTTCATGTATCAGCGCTAACATTTTAGCGCTGATAAACGGATTCTTTATCAGCTCTTTTCTAGTGCTGATAAAGGGTCTTTTATCAGCACTTTTTTAGCGCTGATAAAGGTTACCCTGTATCAGCGCTAAATTTTTAGTGCTGATAAATGGATTCTTTATCAACACATTCCTAGCGGTGATAGAGGGATTCTTTATCTGTGCTAAAAAAGCGATGATAAATAACCCATGTATCAGTGCTTTTCTAGAACTGATAAAGATTCCCTCTATCACCGCTAGAAAATCATTGATAAAGAATACCTTTATGAGCGCTAAAATTTAGCGCTGATATAGGGTTCCTTATCAGTGGTTTTTTCTTAGCGCTGATGTAAGGTGGAGCTTCCCAAGACCGTTTTAAGTAGTGATCATCTCAAATTTTTTTCCCTAAACCTCAACCATCCTGAAGATTTTTACCGGAATCTCGACGCGAACAATACTTCCCATTACAGTAGGTCTGGTGTCCAACGACTTGATCTTCTACTTTAAATCAGTACGTGTGAGTTCATTTATTTTTGAATTTGTGATTCCATTTTTCTGGAATGTAGTGCATATTATAATCCCATTATGAATAGAAGGCATATATCATTTTAGGTTGTGGTTCGATCCCTACTTCTCAACCTACTCTCAAGGGTGCTAACTCTAATTTCAAACCAGGAATCTATCTTTGATTCAAGTAATTTTTGTTCTTCCATATTAAATCGGTACATGTGTCTTCATTTATTTTAGATTTTTTTCATTCCATTTCACTGTAATGTACTATGTATTATGACCCCCTTATGAACACAAGCAATATATCATTTTAGGATGTGATTTTTGTGATTTATCTGTATAGAATAATATTGATTGATATAAAAGAGGTCAATATGATCCTAAGTTATTTTATCCTTGGTTTATTTTAAATTAATGGTCTATTGAAATGATTTCATTGGTTACACATAAATACAATTATAGAAATTTTTATCCTAAGAGGAGTGACAAGATACTAAGGAATTATGAATGTGCCCCTAAATGTTTTCTTTGAAATATCACACTCTAACTTTAAGATGATTATATCCACACAATAATTCATTCAATGAAAGGTCGCTTCCACCTAAACCACTATAGTTGTTTTGCGGTCAATTTCATGTGTGCATGGTGATTGAACCAAAATTTACTCTTTTACATGATCATTTATTCCTACTACATCAAGAGGTTCGATCATAAAAATGTAATATTTTTAGAAATTCCAAATGAGTGTTAGGAATTCATGTCACAATTTTCTTAGGTAGTTATAAATCTTTATTAAGGTATTTACATCATTTTCTATACTTGGAAGGCACCCATAATAAAGGAGATTAAATATCATACAACTCACCAATGTTGTTCAGTCCTACACATTATTTACTCTCTGATACATATCTCACAAAAAAAATAGCATGGTCATTTTCACGTAGTTATTTACCGCTAGTTGATAGTACTGGAAGTCTGTGGAGGTGCACCTGATGTGTTGTTATGCACTTGCTTAGATTATATTGTTTTTATTTTATTCTGGGCATTAGGAATCAATATTAGAGTGTTTTGTTTTTCTTAATATTTGTGGATCATTATATGGTGATAGGTTTTTGTTGGACAAGTGAGTCATGAACCCATCTCCAGTGGTAATTATAGGTTAATAGGGTTATGAAATTGCCCTTATTGATTATCAATATTACATAGAAACCCCCACCCATAGACACCCCATACCCCCCATGGACAACACCCCCAACCCACTAGACAACCCCCACCCCCTAGACAGCCCCCCATCCCACTGGACACCTCCCACCCCCTGGACGCCCTACCCCGTTGGACAACCATCTCAACCCCCTGGACAGCCTGCAAGCCCCCAGACACCCCCACCCCTTGGACACCACCCCACCCTCGTGGATAGCCCCCAAAACCCTGGACAGCCCCCACCCCCTGGACACCCCCAACCCCCTGTAAATCCCCGCCACCCTTGTGGACATTCCTACCATTCCCGTGGATATCCCCTCCACCACCATGGACAACCCCCCACCCCCTTGGACACCCTCAACCCCCATGGTCAGCCCTGCCACGCCTGTGGACTGCACGACCACACCCATGGACACCCCGTAACCCCTAAACATCCCCTCTACCCCTGTGGACATCCCTCCCACCCCCTGGACACCCTTACCCCCATAGACAGCCCTGACTACCCCCGTGGACACCCCCAACCCCCATGGAGAGCCCCCCCCCCACCCCCGTGGACAGCCCGTCCACCCCCTGGACACCCCCTACCCCTGGACAGCCTCCCCACCCCCATGGCCAGCCCACCCATCCCCATAGACACCCCGCCACCCCTGTGGACAGCCCTTCCACCACCGTGGACATCCCATCCACCCCCATGGACACCTCGTACCCCCTTGGCAGCCCGACCAACCCCGTGGACTTCCCACCCACATCATGGACACCTTGTTCCACCTTGATAGCCCCCGCCACCCTCGTGGACAGCCCGCCCACCCCCTGGACACCTCGTACCCCCTGAACAACCCTCCATCCCTCTAAAAAGCCTCTCTGACCACCCTGGACAGCCCCACCACCCTTGTGGACAGCCTGTCCTTCCCGTGGACACCTCGTACCCCCATGTACAGCCCCCACCCCCATAGACAGACCCCCCCCCCTTTTGACACTCTGTACCCTCTGGACAGCCCTGCCACACCCGTGGACAGACCGCCCACCCCCCGGACAGCCCCCTAGCCCTGGAAAGCCTTACGATCCCCTGGATAGCCCCACCACCCCCATGGATATCCCACCCACCCCATGGACACCCCATACCCCCTTGACAGCCCCTCCATCCCCATGGACAGCCCACCCTCCCTCTGGACACCCCCGTACAACCCCTAGACAACCCCACCACCCCGGTAGATATCCCTCCCACCCCCTAGACACCCCGTACCCCTGGATAGCCCCCACTCTCATGAAAGCCCCCCGAACCCCCTAGACTGCTCTGCCACCCCCGTGGATATCCCACCACCCCCTAGACACCACATACACCATTGGACATCCCCCACCCCTTATGGACAGTGCGCCTAGCCCATGGACACCCCGTACCCCCTTGGAAAACCCCACCACCCTTGTGGATAGCCCGCCCACGCCATGGAAACCTCGAACCCACCCTCCAGACAGCCCCCACAACATAGAAATCCCCATCCCCCCGACCCCCTGGACAGCTTACCACCCCTGTGAATAGCCTACCCACCCCCCTTGACACCCACCAGACATCCCCCAACCACCATGTATAGCCCACCCACCCCCTGGACAACCCGTACCCCCTGGACAGCCACCACCCTTGTGGATATCCCACCTACCACCTGGACACCTTGTACCCCCATAAAAAGCCACCCCACACCCTGGAAAGCCCCCCCCCCCCCCCCGAACCCCAATGGATAGCCCTGCCACCCCCACGGACAGCCGGCCCACCTCCTGGACACCCCGTACCCGCTGGAAATACCCCCCTGTGGATAACCCGCCCACCCTCTGGACACCCCGTACCCCCTTGGAATTCCCTGCCACCCTTGTGGACAGACTTCCCACCACCTGGACACCTCCTACCCCCCAGACAGCCCCCACCCCTAGAAAGCCGCCCGACCCCTTGTACAGCCCCAAAACCCCCTTGGAGAGCCCACCCGCCCCCTGGACACCCCGTACCCTCGTGGACATCCCCCTCCCCCATGGATATCCCACCCACCCCCTGGACACCTCATACACCCTGGGACAGCCCCACCACCGCCGTGGACATCCCACCCACCCCCTGGACACCTCTTACCCCCTGGAAAACCCCCACCATATGGAAAGCACCCCTCCCCTGTGGACAGACCGCCCACCCCCGTGGACATCCCCTCACCCTCGTGGATATCCCTCCCACCCTCTGGACACCCCATACACCCAGTACAACCATGCCCACCCCCATGGATTGGTCGTACCCCCTAGACATCCCTACCCCCCTGTGGATAACCCGCCCACTGCCCTAGATATCCCCACCCCCGTGGACATCCCCCCACCCTCAAGGAAATCCCACACACCCACTTGAACTCCCTACCCCCATGGACAGCCTCGCCACCGACGTGGATAGACTTCCCACCACCTAGACACCTCGTACCCCCCTGAACAGCCACACCCACCCCCCTAGATAGCCCCCACCCCATGGAACCCCCCCCCCCCACCACTAGACACCCTTGACCCCTTGGACACCCCCGCCACCCCCGTGGATAGCCCCTCCCCCCATATACCACTCCCACCCCCATGGAAGTACCCCTAGATACCCCACCCCTCTTGATATCCCCACCACCCCCGTGGATAGCCCGTACACCCCCTGGACAGCCTCGTCCACCCCTGGACACCTCGTACCTCCTTGGACAGCCCCACCCCTAGATAGCCCCCACCCCTTGGACACCCCTGACCCCCCTGGAGACACCCACCACCCCCATGGATATCTTGTCTCCCCATGGACAACCCACACCCCCATGGATATCCCACCCACACCCCTGGACACCCCCTACCCCTTGTATAGCCAACCACCCCCATGGACAACTAGCACACCCCCTGGACACCCCATACTCCCTGGAAAGTCCAGCCCAACCCCTGAACATACCACCCACCTCTAGACACCTCGTACCCTCCTATACATCCCCCACCCCACCCCTAGAACCCCCCACCCCCGTGGAAATACCCCCACCCCTCGTGGTCAGCCCGCCCACCCCCTTGGACAGCTTGTACCCCCTGGAAAACCCCTCCACCTTCATGGACAACCCCCACCCCCTGGACACCTTGTACCCCCATGGATTGCCCCCACCCTCGTGGACAACCCTCCCACCCCTATGGACATCCCACCCACCCCCTGGACACCCCCTACCCCCTCCATAACCCTGCCACCCCCGTGGAAAACTCTCCCACCCCCTGGACACCCCCCCCCCCCCGTGGATAGTCCCCCCACCCCCCTTGACACCCCTACCCCTATACTGCCCCACCACACCCGTGGACAGTCCACCCCCCCCCCCCATGGACAACCTGCCCACAATAAAAATGTAATCCATTTCAAAAAAACAAAATCCCCTTTCCTACCATACACGCCAAAATAATTCATTTTTTCTTAATGAAACACATACTATTGAAATAAAAATTATTCCAAATGCATTTTAAAAATACCAATCATATTTAAATCCATGAAATTAATTCCATTAAAACCATTACAACCCCCACCCCTGGACACCCCTACCCCCTGGACAGCCCCCACCACCTCTATGGACAGCCCCCACCCCCGTGGACACCTCAAACACCGTGCCCCCCTCCCCCCCCCCATGGACAGCCTTCCCCACCCTGTGGACAACCCAACCACTGCCCTGAACACACCGTACCCCCTAGATATCGCCACCACACTAGTGGATAGCCCACCCACCACATAGACACCTCGTACACCATAGACACCCCACCCCCATCGACAGCTCTCCCACCCCTGGACACCCCACCCCCAGAATCCCCCACCACCCTTGGACCCCCTACCCCCGTGGACACCCCCCACCCCCGAGGATAGCCCACCCACCCCCTGGACATCCCCACCCCCCTGGATAGCCCCCCACCCCTGGATGGCCCCCACCCCCTGGACACCACCCCACCACCTGGGCACGGCCACCCATGGACACCCCCATCCCCATGGACAACCCCCACCCCCATGGACAACCCCCCCCCCCCCACCCAGACACCCCCACACCCCCTGGGCACCCCTACCCCCTTGGACCCCTAACCCCCTGGATGATCCCACCCCCTGGACACCCCACCCTTATGGACAACCCCCCTGGACACCCCACCCACATGGACAACCCATGTACCACCTAGAATGACCCCACCCCCTGGACGACCCCCACCCCTCCTAGAAACAACCCCAGCACCTGGACACCCCCACCCTATTGGATAGCCCGCCCACCCCCCTGGACAACCCCACCCCCCTTGACACCACCCACCCACCTTGGACAACCCCAACCCCTAGACCTCCCCCACCCCTCTGGACACCAAGCCACCCCATGGACACCCCCACTCCCCTTATACACCCCACCCCTGGAAACCCCCTACACCCTTTGAATGCTCCCTGAACCTCCTGGACACCACCCCACCCCCTGGATACCCCCATGGACATCACCACCCCCACCCTGGATATCCCCCACCCCCCTAGACACCCCCATCCCCCCGAACACCCCCACCCCCTTGTACCCCCCAACCCCTTTGACATCCACCCCAACCCCCTGAACAGCCCCCAACCCCGTGAACAGCCCCCAAACCACTAAATTTTTAATTGAATTCTTTATGTAATTAATTAACTTATGGATTATGTGTTAATGGTGTATAGGTATTCTTGTTGTATCGGTATACTTGTTGTATGTGTATACATTCTGTTATTACATTATAAATTATGTGTTAATTCTGTATGTGTGTAGAGGGTAATTAATTAAAGAATCAGAGGTATTTAGAATTTTATATGAATTGTGTTTTTTATTAATTATGTGTGAATTCATACAGAATTGTTTATGTATTCTACATGTATAGATAATTTTTATGGTATTCAAAATTGTGTATGAATTTTGCAGGTATTCAGAATTGTGCAGGTATTCTGTATGGACCCCAACCCCATGTATGTATTCTGCAGGTATTATAATTTTGTATGAATTCTATAGGACTTATGGTGGAAGCTTCTGGAATTGCTGGAGGTGCCTAGGGGGAGGCCGACTTGTTGTTGCAGGTACATAAAGGAAATGCCAATGGTTTACAACTGTTGTCATATCAGTAAAAACAGAATATATTTACCAACAGTTTGTAAACCATTGGTAAAATGTTATACCAACAGTTTGTAAGTCATTGGTACAAAGATGGTTTTTGATATTACCAATGATTCTAAATCGTTGGTAAACATTTATACCAATGGTTTCAATGAACCATTGGTATATACGGAATCTTCAGACATATCCCGACGGTTCTCATAGAACCGTCGGGATATGTTTATCCCCAAATATCAAGACCCAATGGTTTGGACCATCATTGGTATAGGTCATACCAATGGTTTTAAACCGTTGGTAAAGATGAAATTTCACGTAGTGGAACACTTTTCACAAGAGGGAAATTTAGACTTCTATCCTTCATATTTCATTAACCAACTATTTCACATTACCTTCCACTGAGACCTATTTATATATTTATTATTTTAAAAGTAAATAAAATCCATCTTTTACATATCATCACTTTATAATATATTCAAATAGATTATAAATTTCATGAGAGAACAATTCTCTTCCCAAACATTGTTTCAATCCAAGAAAAAATTGTCAATTATACTATTATTTTCCTAAGAAAAATATGATTTATATAGGAATAGTCTTGTAAAGTTAGATTTATAGAGTGGAGAAGAGTCCTACATTTTTTAGTTTAAATAATTTCATTTCCATACTATTTCAAAAAACATATAAAAGTACTTCTTTTGGAAATGATTCTTTTGTTCCATCCACCCCATGTAATAAATTACATATTTTCCATGGTATTATTTACTAATGACAAACACTAATAGGATTATACATTAAAATGATTAATGGAAAGAATTATATTTTGATGTTTAGAATAACCTGAAACCTTGAATATTGTGTCTTTATCATTGATCTATCCTTTGACTAAAAATGTATCCAAGGTTCCCATAAATTCTAGAGGGTATAGTTTCAAGAAAATCTTTAATATAGACATGATACATTGTGAAGAGTTTCATCCCTCTATGGTTTGGGTACACTTATTAATATCTTACATTAATAAAGTTAATGTATTTACAAACTACCATGTTCTAATTCCAATTGTCCCAAATTAATGATTTAGATGAATATTTTACTTAGTATTTCTTTTCACTTTAATAAATATTCTTACTTTGTAGAAAACTATCCCAAAAAAACCATTAATAAGATAAAGAAACATGGAAACAATTGAATTTTACTAATGATAATATAATACATATATTTACATATCTAAAATTTCATTTCCTAATAATATCCTAACCACAACAATCATTAATATCTTTCTCTGATACCAAATATACTAGTTTGTTACTTTATCAATGAATAATTCTAACTTTAATAGTAAGGATTGAATTTTATGACATTATCATGATATTTTAGGTTTATGGTTTTAGAAAATTATGAAAAAAAACATCATAAAAATAAAAACCATACAATAGAAAGTGGATACTTTCTCTCTATATCCATTTTCCAATAGAAAACTAGATTTTTAAACTTAAACACTTATTTCCTACAATGCACATTTACATCTTTTTAGATGAATCTCAATAGTGAAATTATATTCCTAAAATCAGTTCTAGATCGTTCATAAGCCCAATTAAAATCATTTAAAATCCTTTCATGAATACAAGAAGCATAGTGATTGATATAAAAATAATGAAATCTATTAGTGAAATTTGAAAAACATGAAATCCCATATGAAATTTTGCTTTAATATTATTAACCATGAGATCAGAATTATTATTTAATTATTCGAGAAATAAAATTAACTTCCAAAAAATTAAAAAAATATCATAAGAAATACTAATTCTAAAATAATAAACATGATGGTTTCATTTAATACATAATTACTCCTGAAAACATTTTCTTTAAAAATTGACTTTTCACCCTTAAAAGTATCATAAACATTACTTTAAACATAATATCATTATCTTACCTTACAAAATAAAAATATTTCCAAAACAACCACTAAAAATAGATAACAAATCATGTAGGTAACTTGTGTAATCATCTTCATATAACTCTTATAATAACTAGTTCATGGACTCATAAAAAATGGGATAACCTACATGGTTAATTTGAAAATATATTCCTTAGAGACAAAAATCGTTACCCAATGCATTATATTTCTATATTGGGAACACACATAATTGTATAAAATATCCAAGGACTATAACATAGATAAAATACATATATCATCCATTTCTAGCATAAATTCACATAAATGATTTTTTTAACTCATATACAAAATCAGTTTTGTGTGTAATGTAGAAATAAGGAAAAAAATCCTTCTTATGTTGAAAAAAATTTAAAAAAATTACCAAAACTATATGATATTATTAGAAAAAACTTTTAGTATTATAGATAATTACTCTAAAATAATAATGTTCATGATGGTGAGAAATTTTTTTCATGCAATAAATGTTAACAAAATTCTATCACAATTTTGTAAACAGGTATAAAATAACCCATTTTGATAACCTTAAGATGATTTCATTTAAACCCATAAAAATTTAATTCAAATATTCATTAAAACAAATTTTAACATATAGTAAATTTTATTAATTACATTATTGAAACATTAAAATGAAACTAGATAAAGAATAAAAGGTGAAAAAAAAACTATAAAACTTTTCAGATAAGGTTTTAAAGAAAAATTCATTACCTTGATTCTGACTCGCCACATATGTACTTTGACTCCTTTATAATAAAATTATAATAATTATTAAATTGGTAAAGAATTATTTTTAGTTATATAAAATTATCATTATCACTTTTATTTCATTTATTACTGTATCTATATAGTTACTAAATTTGTTAACTTCACATCATATTTTTTAAGGATGATTTTCTCGTAATCCCAAAACAACTTTTGGAGGATAGAGATGAAGAAAGGATAAATGTTTTCCATAATCCCAATAATACATATCATTAAATAATAATAATTATTATAAATTAATTACTATATTAGAAATATATAGGAAAGTATGAAATGAAACATCAATCACATCGCTTCATGGAGGTGGTAGTCCATATATACACACAAGTGATGTTTTCATTTTCTAATGGTTGGAAAGGTAAAATAGTGAGTAAAATGTTATATTTATATTATAATAATTATTTCATAAGTACCATATATATTCATTTAATACATCATTATAACTATCCATTTGAGGTGGTGAGGAAAACCGAAACTCATAGCGTTGTGGAGTTGGTAGTCCACACATACACATGAGTGATGTTTTCATTTCCCATTGGATGGAAAAGGTAGTGAAAAAGGGATAAACCATAAAAATAAAAACAATTCACTATATTTTAGATATTAATTTTAAAATATCATCATGGATTCATTTTTTTTGAAGGATGTTGAAATAGAAGTAAATATGAATGAACACTATTATGACTTACACCCTTTCATTGGAAATCCTCGTTTGGATTACGCCTTAAGCCTTATAGGCTCTTATTTTGGTGAAAAACGATCCTATAATAAATGTGTTTGATATTTGTGATGGAATTTGGGTAGGTATTAACTAATATAGAGTTATCATAGTTTGTGAATATGTGAGTTGAGGAGGTTCCCTTTTATATGTAAGTGGACTGGCTCTATTGTAATTATTCATAACATTTAAATATAATAAATATATTACTCAAGGTCTAGTGGAACTAAATATTTTAAATTTCGAATATATAGTAGTTATTTTTGAAATTTCCTCATCCAATAAAAATTAATATGATATTTTTTGAGCTTATCACAAATTTTTAACAATAATTAACTTGATTCACCCTTTACTAATGTGAAAACAATTTAACATTTTTACTTTCCATAATGGATAAAATTTAAAATGATCCCATTAATAAATATGAACCTTATAAATATAAATTTTAAATCCATTTTTTAATATTAAATTTGGTAGTTTTCAATAAATTCATTCTAATAAAATTGTGAAAAACATAAATGAATTTTTTTTTTAAAAATGGGTTTTTATTAAAAAATGAATTTATACCAAAAAAAAGTTCAAGTATAATTCCAATGAAATTAATTAAATCTTTTTATTAATGTGAGATTAATTATACTTTAAAATAATCCAATAAATAATAAGAATTTGTAAATACTCAAAATGAAATTACAATTTTTTTAAAAATCAGTATTTATCCCTACTCATTCAAAATTAATCTTTTTAGAAAAATATAAACAATTCACCCTAAACTATATTTAATATGATTACATAAAAAAGGATATCCATTTTATAAAACATTATTTCTAAAATTTAGAAATTTATCTTTTGTATAAAACAATATATTTAATGAAATAAATTATAGTTAGAATAAAACTATTTCTTTTTTGATTTGGAAAATAATATAAAACTATTATAATGAATATGAATTCAAAAAGAAATAATGAATTTTAATAATACTTGAAATTCATTTATTATTAGCATTTCATGTATTTTTACAATTTTAATGTATACAATTCATGTATGGGATATCAATTGATAAGTATAACTCCTCAAAGGAAAAACCCAATAAGGGAGTAAACATGTGGCACTCAAACATATCTAATACAGCAGAATATATAAATGGGAAGACACCTCCTCACTATATGATATCCTAGAATAAAAAATCACCAACAACTATCTATAACTATGATCCACCATTAACAACTATGTCTTAACTCCACTAGCTCTATCAGCTTCTCATCTACCACTTACTAGTCCATCCATGAAATGTTTATATAAACACTAATTGTCTGGTCAAAAAAACCATGTAGGACATAGTATAAAAATACCTAGCACAATGAACTGAAAACAACAAGAATGATAGAATAATAGTTTATCTCAAATATTAATTCTAATGATACAGGAAGGATTTTCCTAGGGGAACATATATTCCATAAGGATGAAAAAACCATGAAAAATGGTTATTATAAATATTTAAAGAACACCTCCAGGAAAAATCATTTCTCATTGAAACCAATGATAATAGTCTAACAATGGTCTCCCAAATCCAAAAAATTTCATTCCAATTTTTGGTAAAATATCAATGAAATTAATTGTTCATGACATATCACTAGTCTCATAACCCAAATAACTAGTCTCCACATCTACCCATACCACATAGACACCATGAAAACATATAGCACTATAATAGCTCCCCCCAACTTAGTGAAGATTTCACTTTAGTAAAGGTGTATATTGATCTAAAATTTAATAAATACCTAAAAAACCCATTAAAAAATATCATATACAAGTGGATGATCAGAACTTGTATGTGAAAGTACTAAATTAACCTATAGTTCAGGGGAATCCTGCTTCACTAGGAAGACGAGTATATCAATCCCATTTTAAAATGGAGGACACACACCCCATGAGTGGTAGATCTACCCCCTATGGTGTTACTGACACCATTCCCGAATCGAAATACCCACTGATAATACTAATTTATATATATAATATACTATCTTTTATTCATAATTTTTCATTTAATTATTTGATAATTCACATATTATGTGTCCAATTTTATAGGAATAAGATTTTCACAGGTTTCCAAGGAAGAAAAGGCTGAAAGGGTGAAAAACCAGCCATGTACATGTCGTGATGATCCTATAAACATCGTGTACCTTAGGATCATAGCCTAATCCAAGTCATGACCATGCCACAAATCTAGAAGAAAGAAAACATCTACACGTCATGTCTAGAATGGACACGTCATGACTCCAGTCAATCCAGATAGTGAGAAAGTCATGGGAATTTAACTCAAAATCCATCTATACATAGAGTACACGTCGTGAAAAACTAGTACACGTCGTGTACATGGTCCAAACTCATAATATGTGAGACCTATGTGTGACTTTTGTATTCCAAGGGAAAATAACATAGTTCAAGGATACATGTCATGTACTTACAGTACATGTTGTAATGATAAATACCTATTAAAACTGTGGAGCGACATAGCTTTGCAGACACTTCCAGATGAGATTATATTCTCCCTCATGATCTCTTGTGAATTTTTTCTCCCCTTTACCCTCTCAATTTCTAAAATTATTATTATTTTTTCCTCTTTATTAATCCAATAGTTGTGGAACTTCAATTCTTCAATGCATTCAATTCCCTTTATTTCATTTAGATTCAATTTCAATTTCTATTTCTCAAGTAATTATTTTATTTATATTTGTTATTTACTTAGTGCATGTTTATTTCAATTACCTTTCTCAAACCTTTTCATGATCTCTATTCAATTATTGTATATTGATCCATAATTCATGTTGTATATTACTTGTTTAAATGTATCCATCAAACCATGGATAACTAAATTTTATAAGGGTATGGATTGAGTGATCTATCTGGATAATTAAATAATCCTTTAAGTCTAAACGTGGAAAGGCTAATTTCATTAATAGCTAGGATATAAAACATTGATCTATCCAATTTTTGAAAACATCTCTGACTAGAAGATGGTAAAACAAATAACCCTATCCTAATTAGGGTAGACTAAGATATTACCACAAGCTTAATAAATTTTTTGTCCTAATGAATCCAAAATTAATGCACCTAAGTTGTTGCTATCTCTCAACCTTGACATGTCTACTTACTAGGTATGATTCGGAGGCTAAGACAAAAGTCGACTAGTAACCCCTATTTTCTTCATAGACTAATACATAGGATCTTTCAAATGTTAGAATTAAATGACTCCCTTCACTCATATACTCAACTTTATCCCGACCTCTCATTTGACGTTTAATGTCCGTTAAAAATAGAACTTTCAGCAGACTCCCAAATAGAGACTTCTTGAATGGAATCAACCTACATGATTAGGAAAAATATTTCCCAAAAATCATTGGATAGTATCCCAATGGATTTGACCTCATACTGCCTCTACACTATGTACTTGTATTTAGTGAATGTTAGGGACCATTTATAAATTCCAAATTTGATACAAGCTGGAGGAAGTAATTAAACCGCTATTAAGATCCATCAAATTGATGGTGTTGTTGCCAGTGAGGCAACACTGATTTAGAATAATAGAATATTTGTTTTTACCCTAGGATTACTCTTCCCTCTTCCCCTTTCTTCTTGAATCCCTTGTGTCTACTTCATTCTTTTTAGTGCATGTACCAAGGTCCCTTGATCCGATCAAAAAACCATGAAGCACTCAAACCCTTGGCCTTCAATCCTGAGATTGAAAGGAATATTTCTTCACTCCACCAGTCAGCGATGGCCTATCAACATCAACATGAAAATCCAAACCTTTCAAACCCCTATAAAATTGTCGATTACTCGAGGAACATAGAGAATACCATTATAGACTATGGTTTACCATCGATCCATGGTGCAACACCAAGAATTGTGCAGTCACCTATCCAATCCCTCACATTTGAAATTAAACATGGACACATTCACATGATCTAGAACATGGTATAGTTTATCATTTTTCAATGTGAAGACCCCCACGAACATATTTCTAACTTCCTAAAAGTCTGTGACACCTTTCACGACTAGGGATTATCATCTAATTCTATAAGACTTCGTGTCTTATCCTTTTCACATAGATACCGAGAAAAATATTTTCTCAAAATCCAAGCTCCTAAGTCAATTACAAATTGGTATGTTCTCTCAAAAAATATTCTTGATAAATACATTCCACCAATATAGACATTGAAACCCTGGAATAACATACATAACTTTTCAAAAGCTAATGAATAATCCGTATGGGAAGAATGGGATCGATTCAAAGAACTAATTAGGACGTGTCCAAATCACAAACTCGACACTTGTATTCAAATTAAACCCTTCTATCAACGACTCCATCCAGTGGAATGAATAGCCTTCGATGCTACAGGTGAGGGGGGTTTGATGTTTAAAACTCCCGATATAGGAAGATCTATTTTGGATGAAGTATCCCACAATTCATGTCTGTGGAAAAGTGATTGTGGACCACTGTGATGTGGAATCCATCATGTTGATTAAACCACCCTGTTATCAGTGAAATTTTATGTGATAACCAAGATTCGTGAGGAATTATAGATACCAACCACACAACCCCCACATACACCATTCATGGAGATTCAGACATGCAAGATTTGTGGTGGAAAACAGCTTTATCAAGAATGAAAAGAAGGATATGGTGAAACACGAGACTATAATTATGTTAATTACAATTAATAAAATAATCCATTTCTGCAGAAACAACAATAGCCATTTTATCAAAAAAAATCCTTCTTAGTAAAATCCTGAAAACAATCAAGGATATTTTCAGTAGCGTAGTAGTCAAGACCAGTTTCACAACTGAGGACCACTAGGGTATCCACCAAAAAACTATATTCTGAAACCACAACAATATACATATCCACAACAACCCTTTCGGAGGACCCAAAAATAAAAAAAAAATTTCCACCCACCCATCCAATAACACAACAACCACCTCCACCACTACAAAGTAACTTAGAGAACCTCCTGACATCCTTAGTTCAAAATTCAGGTCAATGGATGACCACACTAAAGATAGAGATAAAAATCCAGTGAGAAGCGTAATGAAACCTTGAGATTCTAATGGGTTAGATCTAAAAAAACTTATCTGAAAGATTACTGGTAACTCTACCTGGTAACATTGTGACATACCCATGAGAGGAATATATATTTTAATGATGAGGAGAAGAAAAGTGTTATATTTCAAACAACTAAAGGAAACAAGGCCATGACAAGAGCCCAAGTGACAGTAGAAAGATGTAGAGCAAACCAATCCCACAACACCACAAGAAGAAATACCAACTGAGAAGGAGAAAGCCCAAAAAATTAGAAGGAACCCATTAATGTATCTGGTACTCCATACAAGACACATCTTCTCTTTCAGCAAAGATCAAGGTAAGTTATCTAGAAGGATCAGTAAAAAATGTTCCTCAAAAAGTTCAAACAATTTCAAATCATGATTCATATTCCCGATGAAGTCATCCAAAATGCCTTTTTATGAAAAATATATCAACGAATTCCTATAAAAAATAATAAATATAGAATATATGGGAGTGATATCATTAAATGAATAATGCTCTACTATTGTACAATAGAAAATCAAACAAAATATGAGAGATGCTGGAAGCTTTTCAATCCCTTGTGTGATAGGAGAGAGAAAATTTGGAAGAGCACTCTCTGATCTTAGAGCCAACATTAACCTAATGCTGATGAGTGTTTTCCACAAGATAGGACTCTATGATATTATGGAAACAAGGGTAGAATTTCAGTTAGTTGATCATTCAGTTAAGTACTCGAGTTGTATTCTTGATGATGTTCTGGTTAAAGATGGAAAATTCATCTTCCCATCCAACATTCTAGTTTTGGACATGGAAGATGAAGGAGATGTAGTGAGCAATCTTGTAAGACCATTCCTAGTGACAGAAAAGGCCTTGATTGATGTTAGTCAAAGACATCTCATCTTTGTATTGAGATAATAGCAAGTAGTGTTTAACCTAATAAAGGTTGCACAATATTCTAATGATAAGATAGACTATAACACCATCTCTATCATTCAAAAAAGATAGGTGTGCATGGATATTGAGGAAAAGACTGATGATTCATGTTTAGAAATGAAATAAAACTATGACTTCAAGGAAGTCAGCTTTATTGATCCACTCATCAGAGGCATCGTGCCACCATTTACCCCATCCATTATTCAACCACCCCAGTTAGACTTGAAACCTTTAACCAGTATGTTGATATACTCATACTTAAGAGAGTCATTCTCCTTACCCATCATTATCAACAACGAACTACCCCAGGATCAGGAATAAAAACTAGTTAATGTCATAAAAAACACAAGAAATCAATTTCTTAAGGAGTATCATAAATTCAAGGAATCAATCCTTCAAAGCCTATAGGTTGAATTTTATTATAAGAGGATGAAAAACCAAAAATAGGCAACCTTAGAGGCAGTTCACATTTCCAATGAATGAGGTTTTCATGAAGGATGTACTGAAGGTTATGGATGATGGGATAATACTTACTATCTCATATAGTTAATGGGTGGGTTCCCACAATGTCTTCCCCAAGAAAGGAGGACTCACAATAACAAGGAAAGATGACCATGAACACATTTCCAAACACAGCATCACTGGATAGAGATTATGGGTAGATTACATATGATAAAATGAAGTAACAAGGAAATATCATTTTCCATTAATATTTATGGATCAAATTATCTAGAGACTCACAGGAAATGATTCATACTGTTTCTTGGATGGTTATTTAGGATATAATCAAATTGTAGTCGACCTTGCTAACTAGTCCAAAAGCACCTCCACCTGCCTATTTGGTATTTTTTTATAGTTTCATGTCATTCAGTATGTTCAATGCACCAGAATCATTCCAAATATGCATGACACACATCTTCCATGATGTGAATGAAGAATTTCTCAAAATATACATGGATTATTTCTACGTATATGGATGATCATTTTATGTCTGTCTAAGAAATATTTAACTCATTCTCCAACACTGTGAGTCGAGAAGCTTAGTACTGAATTGGAATAAATTACACGTCATGGTACATGGAGGAATTGTATTGGGACACAAATATTTCCAAAAAGGGCATTGATGTTTATTTGAAAAGATCAATGTTATCAACTTTCTACATGATCCATCAACTGTCAAAGGGATCATAATATTAATTGGGTAGGTTGGGTTCTACAAACGCTTTGTGAATGATTTATCTAAAATTTCATGTCTAGTGAAACACTTTTTGTGAAAATATATTCCTCTCAAATCCAATAAAGACCTTCTACATGGTTTTGAAACACTGAAAAATAGTCTGATTGCATCTCCAATTATCATCACACCAAACAAGGGAAAAAATTCCGAGCTTATATATGATGCCAATTACATACTTCTAATATATATTCTTGGACAATGCACTGAAAACACTCTCTATCCATTCTATTATGCTGAACATACTATTAATGAATCCCAGGTCAATTATATGATTACAGAGAAGGATCTCATAGTCGTCGAATATGAATATGAAAAGATTGCTTCATACCTTGTTGTATCCAAATTCATTTCCCATTTAGATCATGCCACCCTTCAATACCCTATGAATAAAAAACAAGCAAATCCAAGATTGATACACTGGATTATTTTGGTGCAAGAGTTAGACATCCTAATCAAGGAAACTAAATGAAAATCGTATGTCATTGCAGGCCCCCTATCATGATTACCCCTGATAATCATTAAATAAGAGAGTGAGACTAATATTGAATTAGATTTTATAGCTGAGACATTATTTAGTGTTAAGAACCATCCCCGGTTCTTAGACAAGGACAACTATCTAGCCACATCATATCTTTATCATGACCTCTCCTACCAGCAATGCAATAAGCTTCTGTCTAATGCCAAAAACTACTTTTGGGATGAACCATCTCTATTTAAGTGTTGTGCTGATGGCCTTTTAAGACATTTTATCATGGAGGGTTAGATACATAATGTCATCAAAATGTGCCACACATTACCAACTATAGGACATCATGGACCTAAGCACACAATGGAAACGATCTTACAAAGTGTATATTTCTAACCCTCATTACATTATTATGTGAGGGTATTCTGACACCATTTGATAGATGTCAAATAATGGGGAACATCATTAAAAGAAATGATATGCCACAAAACCCCATTCTGGAATTACATTTTTTTAAAGTATGGGGAATTGAATTTATGAGAGAATTTATAACTTCACTGGGTAGGAGTTACATTCTAGATGCCATAGAATATGTCTTAAAATGGGTTGAATCTGAAGCTATAACACATGAATCATCAAAGGTAGTCATGAAATTTCTTCAAAAGAATGTGTTTTCACATTTTTTTTCCATGATTAATCATCAGTGATCACGAAACAAATTTATTGAATAAGCCAGTATAAAAAATTATCAAAATATTTGGCATTATCTACATAACTAGAACTCCATATCACCCAAAAATAACTGGGAAAGACTAATTGTCAAATAGAGAGGTGAAAAAAATCATAGAGAATACTATAAACACTAGCATAAGTGATTGTATCCTAATGTTGGAAGATGTATTATGGGTGTATAGAACTATATACAAAACACCTATAGGCACCAAGCAATTTATATTGGTTTATATAAAACCATGTTATCTCCCATTATAGTTATTAAATCGTTCATTCTAGGTAATTTAAAAGATGAATCTAGATGTAGGAATGGTTATAGAGGAACAATTTTTACAATTAACCACATTGGAGAAAATAAAGAGGGATGTGTATGAAAACACAATGATTTACATGGGAAAAACAAAAAAGTATCATGACCAACAAATTACAAACGTACCTTCATCCTAAGGAATAAGGTTTTTCTATTCACCTAAATATTAAAACTATTTATAGGAAAGATGAAGTCAATATGTATTGGTCCCTTTGTGGTTTTCTATTTTTTTTATTATGGAACAATTGAAAATCAAAAATATGGTGGAGCACCGTTCAAGGTTAATGTTCAGAGGTTGATGATATTTCATGAGCCATTCCATGAAGGCTATGTCATCATCCTCACATTCTACTAAGATTTTAAGCTGTCAAGCTCCCGACTATAAAAGAAGTGTTGACTAGTAGGAAACACTAGTTAGGATAGTTTTAGATAAGTTAGATTAGATTAATTTTCCAAGAATCACACTTATAAAGAAGGATTAGGTGTGGAAGGAACAAAAAAAATGGTCAAACAAAGTTAAGTACACGTCATGTACATTGTGTTCATGACATGTATGTTTTTATCCTAAAATTCCATATTTTCATCCACATACATGACGTGAATCACTTGTACACATCATGTACATGGTCGGTTTTTTAAAAAAAAATCATAGGTCCTGACCCACATCAAATACCCCCCGACCTCCCAAATCCCCTTCCCCCATTGCACCTGAACTGCCCTCTCACACCTCTCCTCCACTCTCAAACCCACACCCCCTTACCTCTTCCCTTTCCCCCATATACCTTTCCCTAATCACCCAACTAGGTTTCCACATTTTTGGAATCCTCTAGCATGCAACCATCACCTTCCCTATCAACCACCATCATAAATCTATGGCATGCACCAAGATACCCCAACCTGAGCCGACACCCTACACTTCCTTCTCAAACTATGAGATCCATCAACCAGCTGCTAAGATCCCCTGAGCTACATCTGATTCTCAAGATGACACCTCCTCTCTCTCCAATGATGAGAACCTTCATTTCACCCAGTGCTCTGCTTCAGCAACCTATGACATCTGGTAAATCTTCTTCACCTACATACAATGATGACGTGAACAAAAAAATATTGGACGTGGACGTGCTCTCCATGTTTAACATTGTCGATGATTTTTTACACCTCTTATAAGTATTACATATCAACATCTTTATAGCATTATGGGAGGAGATGTACTAGGAGATATTCCTTGAGTTGTTTTCCATGTTCAAGATCAACATTGACTTCCCACATTTCCGGCTTGGAGGTATACCACACCAACTTAGTTTTTCTGAATTCAGAGTTGGGCGCGATATCTACACTGAGGATTTCATTATCTACTATGTTTACCCCACCCTATAGACACGACCATCCCATGAGACTATAGTGAACCTATACCCCCTCATCACCGATGACCCCTGTCATATCATGTCCCTTGACTCACAATGTCAACTCAGCTACGAGGACCGTCATTGAAAATCATTCATAGAGCCATGGTGCATGGATGGTTTTCATGAGGAGAGACCCATGCAAGCATCAACCAGATGGATTTATTGATATTATAATCTTCCATGGGTGGCCCCCCATAAATATTACCACCCAGTTCGCTTCATTTATCAATTTCCTGACTCAGAGGAAGCATAACACACTCATGGGTGGATCCTTTATCACCCACTTGTCCAAGTAATTAGGTGTATTTGATGCATCTATGACCCTAAACTCTACTGGACCCATCAAGATGATTGATCTTGTGTTTCTCCAAAATATGTAGAGGCTCATGTGAGAGGATGAATGTTATTTCTGAGTATAAGGAATCCATGAGGCTACACCTTAGGAGAATCCAATTGGAGCAGTAGCAGTAGAGCCACTATATCCTCCTTCCACCACCACACTTACTACATCCATACTGACCACCACCTCAGCCACCACACCTTCGACTGTACCACCACCATCCTTTCACACCCTCACCACACTATATGCCAATATCCAATGTGTTTTGGTGAATTTGTGCCAAATATTAACCCACCTCTATCTCTCATTCATTGAGCGCACTACATTTACCCTTTCACTATCCCCCACCCCAGCTCGACCTTCATCCTATAACATCACCCCACCCCCTTCCAACTATCCAGACCTCTCTCCTGATCTCACCAGCCCTACCACCCAGTAGGAGTTCCGGGTGGGGAAGCCTAAAGGGGGATGGGAGTTTTCACTGAGCCTATCACCAAGGTACAATTCATTGATCCATCTACCAGACCATTGGCCCCAGTACATACTAGTACATCACCACATGAATCCCTAGCCTATGTCCTTACCTCCACTACCACTCCACCCACCGCCATTATACATTCATCCTCTACTACTGTTTCTACTAATGCATATACGCCAAATAAGTTGATCGAGACAACATGTAGTAGGATGAAACTTGAGGGGTTTTTTAGCGCAGATATCTATCGGATTTTCATCCATCTTTTTGGAATTTGGGGACCCTTTTCAAATACATGGGTGTTAGGTTGTTTTCCTTATTTTCCCCACCACTTCATGAACTTTGTCTATATATATATTCAAAATATTTCATTTTCAGGTGATGTTATGTTTTTATTTCTGTATATTTTATTTGTATCATTAGCATGTCAAGCTCCTCAAACTCATCTTCCATCCTTGATGGTCCAGTATTTCTGGTGGTTATAGAACAATGGGTCCTCGATCACATCATCAACATTGTCCAATAGTTGCACGAGCTATCACTTGAACTTCACCACCACCAACGGCCACTACAACCAATGATTCAATTATTACCACACCTCATTATTTCCCATGAATATGCAGGCAATGTGATTCACCCATTGAAGCACCCACACGAGGTTGAGAACATAGCCTATAGCAGCAGTAAGAGGCGATAGAGAAACTGAGAAAGTAGACCATCTGACAACAATATCCATCCACCTATCTAGCTGACAACGTTTAATTAGCACTTTATGGGAGGAAACCCATAGTTCATCTGTTCGTTTATTGATTTATCTTTTCCATACCTTTTTCATTTCCTTTTCATTATTCATTTTATTCATTTCAGGAGTCTTCATTGTAAAACTATCAAAATTTGAATAAAATAAATATCCAACTTTCTCACTCTGTGTGCCTACCTTTCTTCTCGGCTATTGAAAATGTTTATACCTATGAACTAATTTTTGTTATCTAGTGAAAGATTTTATTTTCTAATAATTTTGTAGGTTCATTGTAAGTTCATGCTACGATAGCACAAACACCCCCATGGCATACCACTTATACTGGGGAGATCTCACTTCCCTCTTATTTTAACATTTTCCAATATTCCATTTCTAATTCATCATTATTCAGTGCCATACTACTCCCAAAATAATTATATTGACAGTGGGGACACTATATCTTACTAAATGTTTGTGTGTGTGTGGGGGGGGGGGGTCTTATCACATTTTCACTGATGATACAGTTGAATTTTTTAATGTTATCAATTTTCTAGGAGATAATTTTCAAAATAAAAAAGCATTATTTACACCTAAAAAAATTATTCCCTTGTAATTAAAGAAAAAGGTAAGTGGAAAACTGCTAAGGACCATGTTTTACACCAGATTAGACTTGTTTATAATGATTTCTTAGTTTATAGAATTAATTCAAATTCATAATCATTAAAATTATGATTAATTGACATATTAATTAGGATTTATGTCCCTTTTTATTTCAAGTTTATATTTGATTATCACTACCTTAGAGGACTCTAAGCCTTTATTTTCATACTCTTATCTATGAATATTTTTTGAGAGATACCTGGGTCATGTAAATTCACTAGAACTTGCACTGAGATCTTATCAAAATGATTACCAGTTTAGTATGATTTTAAAATGATTGAGTAATTATTTGATAGCCACATTCTGTAAGACCCACCTGAAATCTATCACTAATTTAGCTAATAGTTTCCATGAATGACCTACTAGAATGGATCTATTTCAAGCTTATTTCCGTTCCTACCCAACTCCTTATACAATACTTAATGATATATATAAACAAGTGTGGGGGAGAAATTTAGAAAACATGGGATGCTTTCACTTTTAGGGATGTACGGTGCACTCACCTAACAATGAGGTTATCTTCCATATACCATTCATTGCATCTCTTTTCAAAATAAAAAAAAAAGAAAAAGAAAAACTGATATGGGTTTTGTACTAGGAAGGTCTAAAATCAATATTTCCCAGACCGATCAATCCCTTGAAGGATCATATGTGGTTAGGTGATTGATGTGAGATATATCTTAGGAATAACTTTCAAAAAATACATATGAAATAGAAAAATAAATAGGAATGGAATATAATCATTTCATTGTATACATACATGCTATAAAAATAGATCCAACCCAATCTAGCAGAGTGCTGATTTGACCGGCCAAAAGGAGGAACATCATCACACTTATTTTTTCACATTATTCATTTTACTATAGTGATCAAACTCATATTTGTGCATGATTTTTTACATTTTACCTACATAATCATAGTCTTCGAGCCATTAGAGCATGATTCCTTATGCCCTCAAGATTATTCTTATAATTGTCTTTATACAACGGAGATGATAGAACCAGTGAAAGACTATGGTTAGGAGTGTACTTAGGGAATGAGAATAACTCTAATTACATTTTATACTCTATGTGATGAGAGAAAAGAACAGTGATGTACATTATAATTGGGAATATAACTTAAGGAATGGTTGATGTGTTATTATTAGAATGATATAATTTGTTTTGAAAACTAGACAATAAGGCATGAATAACATTATATTCAGGTTTAATTCATGAACATAATCCTTTTTGTGATCACACCAAATTTAATTTAATGTACATAATGAATATTTAATTCTTTATAAATTCCTCATCCTTGGTGAAATCCTTAATGAGTTATATTTCTTGAGGACAAGAAACTATTCATGTGTGGGGGATTTGATAAGCCTAATTTATTTATATACTATGTTATCAATTATTTATAGTTTTTCATTTAATTCGTTGATAATTCATGTGGTATGTGTACAATTTTGTAGGAATAATAGTTTCAATGGTTTCCAATGAAGAAAATGTAGAAATGGTTAAAACCTGGCCAAGTACACATTGTGATGATGCCATACATGTAGTGTACCTCAGGATTACAGCGTAACCTAAGGCATGACGCCAAGTCATGAACATGCCATGAATCCAGAAGAAATAAAACTTCTACAAGTAGTGTCCAAACCAGACATGTCTTGATTCCAGTCAATCAAGTTTGCGAAAAATCCAAGAGGATTCCTCGAAAAATCCAGCTAGATGCAGAGTACACATCGTGAAAAACTGATACACATCATGTACAAGGTCAATCATATTAATCAATGAGACCCACATGCCAAACTAGAGACACAAGGGAAAATAATGTGGATCAAGGATACATGTCGTGTACCTATGGTACATATTGTGTTGAAAAACACATATTTAAGTACAAGAGAGAAAAATCTTTGTAGACACTTCCATACGATCTTCTCTTCTCCCTCTTGATATGTTGAGAATTATTTAGTCTCCTTCCCCTCTCAAACTCTCAAATTATTCTTATTTGTGAATTTATATTAATCCAAGTGCCATGGAGATTCCATTATTCAAAGCATTCAATTCCTTCCATTTAATTTAGATTCAACTTCAATTTATCTTTATCAATTAAGTCTTTTATTTATAATTGCAATATATATAGTGTGCATTTATTTCAGTTACAATTCCAAAACCTTTTCATGATCTTGATTCCATTAATGTATATAAATCTATCAATCATGTTTTCTTTTACTTTTTTAAATATGTATATCAATCCATCAATCATGATGTCTTTTAATTGTTTAAATGTATCATAATCCAACATGTGTAGATAAATTTCATAGGGGTAGAGATCAAGCGATGTATCTTCATAATCAAATACTCTAAGTCAAAACATGAAATTAATATTTAAATTAGTAACTAGGATATAAAACAATGGTCTATCCCATTTGATAAAATTTCCCTGACCATAGGACAATCAATCAAATGAACATATCTTAATTGGAGTAGACTAAGCTACGACCACTAGATTAAGAAACTATATGTCCTAATGAATCTAAATATAATGCACCAAGGTTGTCACTATCTCTTGACCATGGAACAACTACTTCCTAGATAGAACTAAGAGGATAAGACCAAATTGACTAGTTACCCCTATTTTTTCACAAACTAAGACATATGATATTTATATTATTAGAATTAAAGGACACCGTTCACTCAGATACTCAACGTGATCCTGACCTATCATTTATCATTTAAAGTCTTCCCAAAAATAACGTATATTAAACTCCCAAATAGAGACTTCTAGATGGGACACCCCTATAGGTTTAGGAACCAAATTTCCCCAAAATCAAATAAAAATATCCCTATGTATTCAACCATGTTCAGCCACTACACTACGTCTCTATTATTAGTGAAAGTTTGGGACCATATATAAATGATAAATTTTATACATGCCTGGGGAAGTAACAACACCACTGCACAAAGCCATCACCCACCCATGCACAAATGTCATTTATAAAAATATTAAGTACATTATATATACTAACAGAATTATAATGAACCTATATAACGAAGCATTTGGTATCATGATGAACTACATGGAAAATTTCGCATAATGAATAACCTTTATGACCAATTTTGAGACATTAGTGAGAATATATCAATAATACAAGAATCTACCAAGTATATGATGTGATCTCATTTTGTACGTGTTGTGTAGACATTATCTAGTAGTTATTCATCTACTATTGTGATTAATTCCTTGTATAACTACTTTATATGGATTTTATTAGTAAAGTGCACAATGTGTAGGACCCTTGGTCATGGAAGGTTGTGTACTGGTGAATGTTTCTATGTTTTATAACATATTATATGGCTTGAAATTAAAATTATATAGTGTGTAGGACTACATATTATAGTGATTACTTAATAAAAACCACAATATCTCAAAATATATACACAATATATATGAAATAATATATGGTGATTTCAAATGTGCACAAGGATTCTAGGTCCACTTAGAATGTATTGAAATACACACTAAGAGACTTGACCATGGAAAACATGTTTTTTGTCATTTATAAAATCACATAACCTCAACACTCTATCTTTTCTACTACGTAGAGCACGACTTGTGGTACTGCACATCATTTAGTTACATTTACATATCTAAAAAACTACAACAATTCATGATTTCATCCACCCACTTCTATTTTCAATAGTTTCATACGTGCCTATCATGTTGACTACCTTTTCATAAGGGTAGATTATTTATAACTTGAAATCCTCCATATTTTTTTATCACATCACATGTCATTAGATAATCCTTAATTATATTCATTCATCGAAATCACAACTACTATTTTCATCAAATTCTCCCATATATTAGTCATCCACTATCAAACCCCCCTTAATGATTACTCACCAAATTAGTCTCACTAAAACCCCATTATTTTGGTTTTCCCTAGTCATAACACTATCAATACCTATAGGATATTGGTGTGACAAATGGGAAATGGAAAAATAAAGGTTGGTGGTATTTGGAATGTATGACCACCAAAAAAGGATTCCTTTAATTCATTATAAACAATGAATTATATAATGTCCAAGTGGTAAATTCTAGAACTGAAAAATTCATGATTATTAACTAATTTTGATCATATGATAGTTCCCATAATTGATCCTTGAAAAATGAATATATTTCATATAGGATAGTTGAATAATAACTTTTAGTATTATTATTAAATGTGTAACAATTCTTAACAACATTTACATCTATCAAATAAGTTCAATTTGGCTCAACCAATAATTGATAAAATATCTCATGAAAAAATTATCGATATTCCATGTCAAATTATTTATCAAATATTTTGTTTGTCATTACTTAATTCCCCATTTTTCATGTATACCTCAAGAAAGAATTTGAGAAAAGAATTACAAAAGATAGAAGGATTAGATAAATAGATAAATTGGTAATGAAAAATAATAACATGAATTACCTTGATGTAACTTAACATCAAAGATTCATCGATTATATCTTGATACCCAATAATAAAATTTTCAACTATCTAAAATAATCCATCAATGTATGAAGATAATGATGCATTCCCCCTAATCATCCTATTTTGTGTTGATAGACTTATTCCATAAAAAATTATAATATATATATATATATAATTATATCAATATTTTAATACACCAATGTCATAAAAAAACAAGAAACTAATTTGTCTCAGGTACTGCACTCGATCATAGAGTGTATATCGAACATAGGGAAACCATCCATTGTTGAGATCCCTTATTAAGGACCCTTGTAATGTTATTTCAAGAATAAAATGACCTCTAATTTTTCAATAGGGGATTTAAAATTATAATTTTATAGGTTTTAGTCGATCCAGAATTCTCAATACGATGTAAAGAAGGAAAATGAGGGGTGTCATTTTATAAGGGAGATAGATGATGCACTTCAAATTTATTAAAAGATAAAAATATAATAAAGAAAATATTAATTAAAATACTTAAAAATTTCCATGATTTTTATGAAAAAAAATCCATGGTTGAAGTAAAATTTTATAATAAAATTTATAAAGGTTTTTGTGTCATTTTAATCCTTATCTTTTTATTAACCCCCTCTTTAACCATTTTTTGACGTTAACCTTAGTAACAACTCGTTGAATCTTAAATGGTTCGGAATGATACCAAAAATAGAAATGTAATTGATAAATTGATAATGGATGATATTTTACACGAAATTCCAATCACTAGTCTAATGATACGTTTGATAAAAAAATTAAATCATTTAATAAAATATTATTTATTATAATATAGACTTATTTTCAATTTTGGATCTGTTTATTTAATTTGACATTAAAGACACAAATATAATGATTGAATCAAAATATAATATTCTTAAACATGACTAATATGTTATATATATCTTAAAAATTAATCGACCACGAATAATTTACTTAAATTGTATTACTTTTAACATTTTTAAAATCATTTATTTTATTTTTCTATTAATTGAATAGATACCGTGTCAGTGCTGCATAAGAGTTGAAGGTAAATATTCAATTACTTAAAATTATAAATAAATGAGAATTAAAAAAAATAAATTTATCTATAAAATATAAATTTAGAACTAAAATTATTGTCTTTTTATACTTTTGGAAAATTTTATAGATATTAAAATAAAGAGAGTTACATTGTGTATTTATTCCTTTCTTAAATTAATATAAAAGTCATAATAAAATAACTAGTGAAGAAAGCTAACATATATTCGATACATGGATATAAATTTCTAAACTAAACACATATAATATAGAAAATTTAGGGTTTACATAAATTTTCAACCCTTATCTAAAAATTTTAACCCTATTTTACCCATTTTACCCTTATCGGGGTGACAATAATTTACTATAGAAACTATTCAAATTGAAAAAATAAAAGGGAAAATTTTATAAAATTTGATCCTCTTGATTCAAAATATCAAATCCATTTTTTCAATATTAAATTTCTATGAGCGGAAAAGGAAATATTAAAATAAGTGCACAAAACACAACAAAACACTTTTTTTAGTAAAATAATTTTTTTTAAAAAAACTGGATATATATTTTTATCTCATGATTAGAAAATTAATTAGATAAATGTTAAAAACATTTATTGAATAAATAATATATAATTTTCATTAAAATAAATCACCAATAGTGATCAATTAATTTTTTTAAGATAAATAAACATTGCGTAGAAAACAATTCTTTTTCATAAAAACATATCTTTTACTTCGAAATTGTTTTATTTCGATATCTAATCAATTTTTGACCAATTAATTTAATTTATATGTTTATAAATGATTTATTTTTCATAATTTATTCAGTAATATTCATAAATTTTAATTTAAGAGATATGTTATGATAGTATTCTATATTATGTTTCATATAGACTCAGAGTAGAATATATCACAAACTAATGAAGTAATTAAATTTATTTAAAAATAATTATATCATAAAATCTTAGAGAGTTGCATAACACCTTTCCAAAGATATATTTTAAGAAAATCATAATCTATTACCTAAAATGTGTCATATTTCAATCTTTTATCTATATAATTTGTTCTTCCTACTTTGAGATATCTTTTTATAGTGTTGAATAATATAAATATTCTCTACCATGTCCTCTAGAACTTCCTGTTCTAAAATAACATCCCACCAAATTATTCCCATCACACTTAATATAAACACCACTTTCCAAATAATTCCTCAAAATGTTTCAACAATATACTACAATGAAAAATATTATTGTAAGATAAATCTTCTAATTAAATATATTTATCCCAACTTCCTTAATAAGATAATGAGTAAGTTCAAAGAATATTTTCCAATGTCATAATATCTCAATCCATCTATCTAGAAGATTAAGGATAAAATGTTTTACTTAAATTTAATTTTTTAGTAAATGAATTTTGAAGAAATTTCCAAAAAAATAGAGGTAATTTTATGATATTGTTAAGGTAAAATAGAGAGAGGGTATTCATCTAATTTGACTATCCCTTTAAGGTACACTCTAAAAAGCCAATTCAAAGATATGATGCCTCAAATTAGAATGAAATTCCTTGATTTACTAAATATAAAAACAAAATCCAAATTAAATTATTACCTCATGATGTCTTTGGTAACCCCACCATGAAATCCATGGATATTTTCTCCCATTTCCATTCATACACAAAAGGATAAAGTCTCCACATTATTAGTTCTTATTAAACTGTAACCTATTGAGAATTAAAATATTTCATATCATAATCAGTAATATCCTTCTTCATTCCTTCCCACCAATAATATTCTTGAAGGATATTGAATATAATAGTACTATAAGGATGTATGGAAAATGGAAATCTATGAGATTAATTAATAATTACTTCTCCTTCAGGGGATCACCTTGCACACACAACCTCTTTAAAAATCATATAATAGAATCATTTTTAAGGTTAAATTCAGAAATCATACCCATCTTAAACAATTATAATCTTATTTGAAAACCAAAATAATCCTTCTAAGAAAGAATAATTCAATTTTAAGAAGTTGAATTCACTGATACCAGAACCAAAATATAGGGGATTCCTGATTGCACAATTTTTAGGAAAACATACAATAAGTAATTAAATAAAGGATCAAGTTCCAAAGGTATCATAACTAATGATTCACTTTCTTTTCAACTCAATTCATTAGAATCCTTGTTATATTTATCTAAATGATAGTGAATTAGGTAGTCATAATCCTTTAGTAGTTCCAGCCATATCCTCTAACATATGTTTAAATTATTTTGAGTGAATATATTATTTATGATTTTATGATCTATATATATTTATAATTTTATCACTATAAAATATGTTACATGATTTTTAAAGTAAAAATATTGTATCTTGTTAGTGATCATGATTAGGGTAATTTTGTTAATGAGGATTAAAATGGAATGAGGAATATTAAATTACCTGATTGTCTTGAACCAATACACAACCAAGTAACTTCAAATAAGAATTACTTTCAATAAAAAAATCCTTTTATATTTGGAAAGTCTAACATTTGGTCATAAACCAATATTATTTTAAATTCCTAAAAAAAATAATCACATTCACTTCTCTAGATGAATTTAACTCTTGTTGAGTTAATATAGTTAGTGGGATAGATATCCAAGAAAATTCTCCAAAAACCTAATGGTGGAAACCTACTAATCCATGATACGATCAAAACACAGTGACATTTTTAGTCCTCGTCAGTATTATATAACCATCATTTTATTGAGATTAATAGTTACATTATCTTTAAAAATGATGGTCCCATGTAAATAAATCTAATTTTACCAAAATTTATATTTTATAAATTTTACATGCAACTTATTCTCTTCTTTTGTATTCATAATAATACTTATGATTTTCTCATGTTCCATGTTACTTTTAGAATAAACAAAAATATAATTAATAAAAATAACCAAACATTTTTCCAAATACTCATAGAAAGACTAATTTATTATACCCATAATACAAAAACTATATTAGAGAACCTAAAATGCGTAACTACAAACTCATAATGCCCATTAAAAGTACAAAATTTTATCTTCCAAATTTCTTCGTCATTCACTTACAACTGATGATACCCAAACCTAGGATCAATCTTTGAAAACTTTTTTGCTCCCAAAATCTGATAAAAAAAGTCATAAGTATGAGGAAATAAATACATGTTCTAAATATAAATCTTATTTAGTTCTCTATAATCAATGAAAATACTCACATAACAATCCATAATTTAAATAAATAAAATAGGATAACCCCATAGTTATGTTCTAGGATAAATAAAACTTCTATAAAGAATCCATTATAATTGGTTTTTCGATTTGAATAAATCTAATGGTGAAATTAGATAACAAGGGTTTAAAATTGACTTATAGTCTAGAATAAATTCAATTTTGAATTCAATATCACAATCATGAATAATACTAGGAAAATCACAATGAAATACATCCATATATTATTTTATTATTAGATATCACTATTATACAAATCATTAATATTTTTTTGGAAATATGAGGAGGATAACATTCATTACCATAATTAAATAGTTTATTGGATTCATTATATTTCATCATAAATATAAATTTATTCTTACAAAAAAATTCATACTCATTTTTAAAATTGAATATAACTTCATTAACTCTTAAATAAATCTTAGCATGTTAAACATATAGCCAATCCAATCCTAAAATAACATCAAACTCAACTATGGAAAATACAATAATATTTTCATAAAAAACAATTCAAAATATATATATAGGAAGGTTCCTTTAAATAATTCTTCTTTAATACTTTCTACCAGAATTTTTACCAAATGTTATTTCTCTACTTTAAGAGTTAATATTTATATTTTAACACAAAATTTCATAAAAATAAAAGAACATATGGACCTCAAATAAAATAATATTTTATAAAAATACGACTAAATATTTATTGTACATGTAAATGGTACATTTTATGATCTTTTTTTTCATGAGTTAGTCACAAATGAATTTTCCAAATATTTATTCATATGATATTAATGATTCCTATCAAACAATAATTTGTTCAGAATTTCATCAGCATAACATCCCATTTCATTTCTTTTAAAACATCTCATAGCATTTAATCATAATTGGTCTTATATTTTTTTAATTATTTTCTTTGAAATAATGATATGAATGTCACAAAAATGACATCAACAATACTTTTTTTATTTCAAATGATACTCTATAAGATTCTTCTAAGAACACTTATCAAAAGAGTTAAATTTAGAACTCAAAACTATATATTTCATCAACCAACTATATACCATTACTTTTCACTCATTAATCTTCTAATATTTATTATTTTAAAAGTCCTGAAAATCAATATTGACCTTATAATCACTTAAAAAATCATAAAAATGTATTTTAAATTCATGGGAGGATAATGCTCTTCAAAAAGATGGTTTCAATCCCTAAATAAACTGCCAATTTTACTATTATTTTTTAAAGTAAAATCTGATTTGTATCATGCCAATCCTGTAATGTTATCTTTATAAGTGGAAGAAGAGTCTAATTTTTTTTTGTTAAAATTTTTTCATTTCTATATTATATAAAAAATCATATAAAATACTTCTTTAGGAAAAGATCATTATATACCATCCACCTGAGAGAATCAATTACATCCTTTTCATTAGAATTAGTAACTAATGACCAACACTGATCGAATTATACTTTAAAATGATAACTGCAATGAATTATCATTTCATGTTTATAATAACCTAAAACTTTGAATATCATGTCTATATCGTTGATCCATCCTTCGACTGAAAATGTATCTCTTGTTCTACTAAATGATGGAGGGTATAGTTTCATGAAAATATCTAAAATATACATAATCTTTTGTGAAGAGTTTGATCCCACTCTGGTATGGGTACAAGTATTAATATATTATATTAACTAAGTTAATGTTGTTACAAATCGCCTTATTCTAATTCCAACTATCCCAGATTAATGATTTAGATGGATATTATCCTTAGTTTTACTTTTCATTTTAGTAACTATTCATCCTTTATGGAAAACCATTCCTAATCAACCATTGATATGATAAATAAATATAGAAACTATCTAATTTTTCTAATGATAATACACTATGTATATTTTCATCTCAAAAATTTCATTTCATAATAATATCCTAACCACTATAATCATCTATATCTTTCTCTTATACCAACTATAATAGTTCATTACTTTATAAAAAAATAATTCATACTTTAATATAAATGATTCAATTTTCATAAAATATAATATTCTTTAAGTTTTATATTTTTATAAAATTATGAAAAAACTATTAAAACCACATACAACACAAAGTGGTCACATCCAATCAAATTCCATTTTTCCAAAAAAAAACTAGATTCATAAATTTAAACTCTTGTTTCATTAAAATTTGTTTTTTTCTTTTATGATGAATCCCCATGGTGATATGATAGTATTAAATAAAGTTATATCTCTTCCTTAATCCCAATTATAAAAAATAAAACTCTTGCATAAAAACAATAATCATTTTAATTTATATAAAAACAAGAAAATTTATTAGTCAAAATTTAAAGACATGAAATATTATCCGGAATTGTGATTTTATATTATTAACCATCAGTTAAAATTATAATATAGTAACTCAATAAATAAATATCACTTATAAAAAATTTAATAAAACAAATCATAAAAAATCATAAATTCAAAATCAGAACCATGATTGTTTCTTATAATAAAAAAGTACATATGAAAATTTTGGTTTAAAAATATACTTTTCAACCGTTAAAAGATTATAAATATTATTTTAAACATAATATCATTATAATACGATATAGAATCAAAATATTTCTCTAAAAACCACTAAAAATAGAAAAAATATAATTTACGTACCTTGTGTCATCATCCTTGTATAACTCTTATAATCACTGGTACACGAACTCTTAAAAAATGGGATAACCAAATAGATTAACTAAAAAAATTATTACCCAGAAAAAAATCGTTACATGATCAATTGGAGAGATATATCAGGATCACCCATCATATTTTAAAATATAAAAGCACTATAACAGAGATAAACACATATATCTTCTATTTTTATAATAAATGCACATATATTGTTCTGTTAAACACATATACTGAATCTGTATTGAGTGTCAACTAAAAATAAGGAAAAAATTGTCCTTCCATTGATAAATCCTTAAATAAATTCCCAAACCTATAGGATATAGGATATTATCTGAAAAACATTTAATATTATATAGAAATAATCTAAAATAATAGTTGTTATAAAGGTGGGAAAATTTATTCATTCAATAAATGTTAAAAAACCCATTAACTCTTTTGAAAATAGGGAAAAACTAACTGATTTGGGAAATATTAAATGGATTTCTGTTAAATCCATAGAAATTTAATTTAAACATTATTTAAAATTAATTTGAACATGCATTTCATTATATTAATAACATTATCAAGACATTTTAATGAACATGTATATTGATGATAAAGTGAAGAAAAACTATAAACATTTTAAGGTAATGTTTTAAAGAAAAATTCATTACCTTGATTCTAATTCAACACATACATACTTTGACTCCACTATAAAAAACATATAATTATTATTTACTTGATAATGTAATATTTTTACGTATATTAACTTATAATTATCCATTTTATTTTTTTATTACCATGTCTTATATAACATACTGACTTTCTAAAAAGGTATGGATCATTAATATTTTTTAATTCCCTTAAACATACATAATATGATGTATAATCAAGTCAAGGAGGCCTCGGGTGTGTTCGTGGTTTGTTTAGAGCCCGAAACCCCAAAAATGGAGAGCCTACTAGGCTACATGATTTTTCTGTAGTGGTGTGACCTAGGGTTCATGGTCATGTGGGATGTCTACAATATGTGATAGAGATATTTTTTATGGTTTTTCACATTGTTAGTCAAACTATGTGAAAAATCCTGCGATGTGCCCCTTATAGCGGTGAATGATGCACAATTTTGCCATCCCATGCACCCAAACCACATGCTGTGTAATTTTTGGATAAAATTACTAATATACCCTCCATAAATGAATTAAATAAACTATTATTCCTCCTCCTTATTTCCTCCAATGGATAAAATTCTTCTCCCTCTTAGAAACCCTCCTCCTCATAAATATATTCATCAAGGTGGAGCCTCCGTCCTTTAGTCGATTCATTCGTTGTTGGATACATTGGAATTATAGTGGTATGATCTATAATCCTCTCTAATCTATTTCAAGGTTCTTCCTCCATCCATTATGATATTTGGGTAAAATCACATTTTCCCCATTTTCATGGAATTTGATAGTTTCATCATTTTCCACTAACCTATTTCTCGTAAAACACTGATAGTGGACGAGCTATGTTATATGAGTTTATAGTAGGTGGTCTTGCCATTTTTTCTATCGTTTAATGTGATTCACAAATTATGTCATTGTGCCACTCACCAGGATAATCTGGAGAAGCCTCCAAAATTTGAAATTAATTACTCTGAGTTGTTTCTTACGTGTTATATGACCCTAACTACATGAAAATCATCTTATTCGTTGGTTTCCTTGCTTTATGCTACCCCTTTGGTTGAGATATTATTTACATTACCTTATTTCCCCTCTGTTATAAAATGACTTAACACACCTTGAAGTGTTTTTTATAATTCCAATTCCTCGATTTGTAAATTGAACTAGTTAGGGTGATTAACCATGTGAAAATTCTGTTATCTAATCCACTTGTGTATTGGTGGACTTAAACTGAATTAATTAAATACTTATGCATAATGCCTTTTGGATTGAATTCAATATTCCCAATGACATGCCTTTACCTATTAAGACTAATATGATCTAATGAACTGAATAGGATGTAAAGGACCATCAATTGAGCTATGTTTTGAAATGATAAGGGTTTGTGCCTCATGACATGCCCTTTCCACATGCCACTTATGGTTGGTTGTGTTGAATATATTGGTCAAGTGATTATTACATGGGCTATGCGACTTAAATGATATTAATAAATGGTTTTTCCTTAAAAAATGATCCTTATAAGGTAAATTCTTAACTAAATAAGATGTCCCTTGTTGCAATTATTATATATGTGATGATTGGTTAAGTGTAGTGGTCGTAGTGCTGAGGGTGAACCAAGGGGTTTCTGTCTTAAGGACCCCTTGGACGGACTCCTGTTCCTTTTGTAGGATATAGTAAATGTTTGTTAAATATGTTGGGGGTGACATTAGTTATGCCTGAGATGGAATTTCCATACATTATCTATACTTTCAATTAGATGAGTGACACTCGTTCCCTAGGGAAGACCTTTGGATGATCTCAATAGAATGATATGTTATACCATGCATAAGAGAGACTCGACCCGTATGTATGATATTAGGTACGAACTCAAATGTCTGTTCATGCTATTTTTGCATCATGCCAGAGGGAAACTTGGGACATCATACATGTGTCACCTTGGATGGACTCCAGGAATCCAAACTAAACCGAGCCCTTTGAGCGATACATGTAATGTATCTATAGATATATAAGGATGAGATCAAAGAATCTGGACATGTTTTACAAAGATATGATTAAAATTTTTTCAAAAAGAAATAAATGTTTTAAAATTATAAATGGTTAGTTGGTTTAGAGAATGTAGGAATCTGTCCTCTATGCATAATCAATAGATTTGTTAAAGTCCAACATATAGAACATATTACATCTCAACTTACTATAACGTGTCCTATTAGTTCAGATACACCGACTTAGGCCGATGATGATAGTTGGGTGGGTGTCCATGTGGAACCTAGTTTAATGCTTTTGTTATTTAATTCTATCTTTCATTTAATCTATTATGGAACACTATTTATATTTATGTGGAACATAATATAATGTACTTGACACTGTGGGTTATAACCTTCTAAGATTCCATCTTACACCCTTCCCAGGCACCCTTGGTACCCGAGTAGACTTTATGGTTATAGGTGAAAAAAAGGGAAGTAACCGACATCCAATGATTTATTTAAATTTCTATCATAAGGTTGGGAGTAGAGAACTGAGCCTATCCACCAAATTAATTTTTGTAATATTTTTAGGATTTAGTAACTTTTGTCAGCATGTAGTATATGCTTGTATGACCTACCCCTGATTTCTTGTTTTTTTGTATATACACATTATATAATATCATCATCATCAGTTTCTTCTACTTATTTATTCATATTATTCACATTATTTCATTATCTTTCATGTTTGGGATTTTTCTTTTTCACTTGTATTTGGATGTTTCCATTATTTCTGTTATATATACATATATATATGTATGTATCTACTATTGTTCTCTACTTTGATCAATGAAGGGATAGTCTCCCCACAGACATACCTAAGGCCCTCGTTGATAGTTTTTAGCCTCTTGAATTTGGGGAGATGCACATGAGGTATCGTGGCCAGCCACTTTAGGGAATTGTTGAGTGATAATCGGGGTGGGATGCTACAATTTGGTATCAGAGAATTTTATTTTTTGTATTATTATTTGGGTTATACATGAGATTGATACAAGGTAATTTGATTAAGATCCAATTCATAGGAGTATCTACCCAACATACAAGGGAAACCTAAATTACCTAGGACTAGTAAATGGTATTATGGATTGTGCCTACTATGGTTTCATTGGATTTCACCATTGAGTTACTCATTTTAACTTATGATGTTTCTAATAATTAATTTTATTGAGTAGTTTGTTTATCCTAGGCCTATTGATATGAGGTCCCATTGATGTCATGCATCATACTAGGCAAAATAATACGAATTGTTTTTGCATCTTACCATGATATATCTACTTATTAGCATGAATTGCCTATATTACGTGTGATTGTTATATTTTCCTTATTAAATATTACTTTTAATGTGATATAGTATTAAATGATGGAATAATTGGTTCAATTGACCAATAATTCAACATGATTTGATTGATTTGTGAGTTCCAACAATAGCTCATCTGGTCAAACCACATATACGGCCTATTACACCCTTTGTCTGATGTAAAGGCCAATATAAAATTAGTTGACATGCCAAGTTAAATTTGTATGGTGTATTGGACATTATGAATTGGAATTAGTGAATAGATAAACTGGATCATGATTCAAATAAAAAATTTAATAAGAATGAATCCAAATGAATTGAAAAAAATTCAATCTTAAGTTTAAATGAGACCCTTAGGTATGAGATGAGGTATGATAGCCAGAACAGACCTTAGTAATGAGATATAGGCCATGTCTCTTTGTTCATTTATGTTTCTCTTTCTTCTTACCCGTAATTGGATCTTAGAGAAGGCTTGCAGTTGTATCTGATTATAAGTAGGCTCATACCTCTCATTATTTATATATCTCTCTATCTGTTATAAATCTCTTGTGAGGAATGCATTTGAAAACTATAGAGCTATGTCGCTATGATGTCCTTGTGTTGTTTTCCAAGAAAGTGGATATGAGAATACTATAGAAGTGGTGGGACATGAGACACCCATGATTCCTCCTATAGTTCCACCTAAGTGACCTCCTACATACCTTCCACTGGGTACTGATGCAATGTTCTGGGATATTTTTCATCGCTTCATTCAAAGAGTTCAAGGTGCTCCTCGACCTGCACCTTCTATAGTAGATATAACCAGGGAATTCCAACAGAAACATCCTCCCACCATATTGTGGGATGGTAGAGTTGAGGCTATTAAATCATGGTTGGAGGCTATGGTGTGAATATTTGATCACCTTAAGACACCTCTAGAGAGAAGGGTAATGATGCGATCTATATATTATGTGACTCAAACGAGTGATGGTGGGATGTTCTAACACAAATTGGTTGATATTAGTGTATGATATGGGAAGAATTATAGAAAAAATTCTTCAACAAAATCTTCCCTCGTTCATTAACGAAATATAGAGTTCATGAATTCATGAATGTTGAGAAAGGTGACATGTTAGTGATAGAATACTCAGCTCTCTTTTTTGAGTTTCAATGTTTTTCACCAACCCTAACTTGCGATGAGATGAATATTCTGCGATGTATAGAGGATGTGATTTCTTATTCCATCCACTTGTGGGTGAACATTGTTCATCTGACCACCATTTCATAGATTGTGAACTAAACCCTTATCATTGAGCAGAACCAGAGGGAGTCTCTTGATATAAAACAAGGATGTTCAGATTCCAGGTATACTAGTAGTATTATATCTAGTGGAAATAAGAGATTATTTGAGGGTAAATTTGGGGAAAGTACCTTCCAGGTGGCATGATATGATCCTATATTGTGTACCTAGTGTAGCAGGTCAGACCATAAAATTCTCTAGTATATGATGAACCCAATTGAGTGTATAGATTGTAGCATTATGCGTCACTTGCAACATTTCTACCGGTATTTTCCTTTTGAATTTAGTGATAATGTTTTCACACCTTCACCACATATAGGTTTAGGGTTAGGGTAACATTAACAGGTAGGAATTTGGTCTTCTATAGGTTATTCAAGCAAAGCAGGTGGTCATGACTGAGGTAGTCAGGCATAAGAGTTACATCATCAGTAGTGTGGACCAACTCAGGCTAATGATGTTGCATATCAGGGATGTAGTTCAGGAAATATCTATATTTTTTATCCCATTCCATAGGAGAAGTGTCTAGGGGAATATATATAGTTAATGGTACTATTGCAGTATCCGAAACTATAGTATATTCCTTTTTCAATAGGCGTGCATCACATTCTTTTCTATATGTTACAACCATGGGATCTATGGGCTTTGTGATAGAGTAATCCAGTGGTGTTATGAACCTTTACATGATGTTGGTAGTTTGAGAAGAGGGTAAAATCATGTTCATGGAGATCCCCTTGAGATATGTGGGTATCATTTTCTATGGAGTTTCTACATACTTGAGATGAAGGGTTTGATGTCATTCTTAGTATGGACAAGCTTGTACCTTATCGAGCGCAGGTAGATTGCTATCGTCACTGAGTATCATTCACATAACCTGTGGAAAATACATATATACATAAGGTATAATGGGATATCTAGGATAATGGATCAAGACTCAAGCATACCAGGTTGGGTTGGATAACATCCTAGATGGCCAGTCTTTTTATGAGCGATTAAGGAATATAGTTATCAGAATTACCTCCTATTGTGGATGGTTTCATGGATGTATTCTCTAAATATTTCTCTAACTTACCTTATATTAGGGAGGTTTACTTAACCATTTATCTAGTTCTAGGTGTAGAAATTGTGTAAATTACTCTATATATGATGATACCTACATAGCTCCCGGAAATCAAGAAGAATCTTGAAGAGTTAGAGGCTAAGGGTTTCATATGACACAAAACATCACCATGGGGTTTAGAAGTCAATTTCAAAAAAAAAAGGAGGGTGGTACACTTAGATTGTGCATGGATTATCACTGAATGTACTTTATTACTATGAGGAACCAATATCCGTTGACTCGTATAGATGGCCACTTCGACTAGCTTCAAGGAGACACTATTTTCTCTAAGATCAATTTTTGGTTATGAAACCATTAGGTTGATATAATATCATCAGACATACCATGTACAATATTCCAATGTAGTTATGAATTATAAATGTATATGGTCATGTTATTTGGTTTGACGAATGCACCCACAGTCTTCATGGATTTAATGAATCAAATTTTCCACCCGTATATTGATTCCTTCGTGGTAGTTTTCATTAGCAAAATCTTGGTGTATCCATTCTCTAGAAACAACTATGCCAATAATCTTGAGATTGTGCTGAGTACACTGAGAGAGAAGAAGCTATGTGTGAATTTCAGTAAATGACACTTTTGGATCTTCATGGTTTAATTTATGGTTTATATCATATATAAGGAAGGCATATCATTTGACATATAGAAGGTGAGTGCTGTGGTTTCCAAAGATCATCCCCTGAAAGTTTTTTACATACAATGATTCATGGAGCTAGCTGTCTGTTACATGAATGTCATATATTAATTCTCATGACTGAATGTTCTTCTTATGGATTTGACCACAATGTTTTTGAAGTTCAAATGGACTAAATCATGTGAGAAAAAATTTTAGAAGCTAAAGGGAGGACTCACATCAGCTCCAATTTAGATTCTTCTTGAGATGAGAAGAATTTATACGGTCTATTGTGATACTTTGGAAATAGGTTTGGGTGTATTTTTCATGTAGGCTGATCATGTCATAGAATATGGTTATTTCCATTTGATTCTGTAGGAGCAGAAATATACTATGAATGAACTCAAGTTAGTTGTTATGGTCCATGCCTTTCGTTTTTGGAGGAACTACTTGTTGGTTGAGCGGTTCATTGTTTTCACAAACCATAAAAGTCTCAAATACATCTACAATTAGTGGGACTTGAATCTGAGGTAGTTTAGGTGGGTGGAATACGTACAGTTGTTCGACTTTGAGCTTGATTAAACACCCGAAAATGGTAATTTAGTGGCTGATGCCTTGAGTTGGAAGACCCAGACCCGAGCCATTAAGGAGGAAAAAAATGAGTGGAAATTGTTGGTTTTGTTTTCTAAAATGTATATTTTGGTTTAATATTAGAAATTGAAATCATTTTTAATAGATATAGCAGTAACGTACTCTTTCCTGGAGTGGGTCCTGATGTGACATTTATCCGAATCTAAGGGAATTTTGTTGAGGGAGAGAATCGTAGAAGAAAACACACCTCCAAGATGGGTTGTTAATAGAAGTGAGACCTTAATATTATTTGGCTATGTATGGGTACGTTCAAATACATGGGGAGATATGATGAGGTATTCAGATTCTTGTTATTGGGAAGTTTATCTTGGGATTACCAAGATGTACTGAGACATGCATCATTAATATGGATGGCTAGGTATGAAGAAGGTAGATAACATGTTTCATCACTCGATGCTCTACCTATCAATAGGTGAAGTCAGATCCTCAGTGGCCTATTGGACTTCTAAATCATATATCCATTCCTTAGTGGAAATAAAATAACATCATCATGGATTTCATTATGGTATATATAATATCCCTTAGAGGAAATGCTACAGTATTTGTAATCGCCAATAGGATGACCAAGGGTTCACATTTCTTACCAATCCAGGATACCTTTTATCTTAATGATCTAGGAAGGATATACATCCATGAGATAGTGAGACATCATGATGTGCCCAATTATATAATCTAAGAAAGATATTCCCACTTGAAATCATAGTTCTAGAAATGGTTGTAGAAGAAACAGGGTTCAAAAGTACTCTTAACCACTTCATATCACCCTCAAATATATGAGCAGTTTGAGTGGACGATTTAGGAGTTAGAGGATAAGCTACAGACCTATGTCTTTGATTTTTAATGATTATAATAGAATCATATTCCTCTAGTTGAGTTTTTCTATAATAATAACTTTCATGAAATGATTCTTATGGATCCATATAAGTCCCTCTACGGAAGACAATGTCATTCAACTCAGAAGAGTATGGTTGTAGAAAAGTATAGGAAAAAGTATTATACCGATCACCAACAAAGAACTCTTGAGTTAGATGTGGTGAATCAGGTCTTTTTATGTGTATCACTCAGATTGGGTCCAAGAAGAATTAGGATACAGAGAATGTTATCACGATGATATGTCAGGCTCTTCAAGATAGTGGAGAAAGTTGGTCCAATAACATATCTGTTGCTATTACCTGAAAAGTAATATTCCATTCATTACATATTTCTTGTATCTCATATTATATTATATCATGATGAACCATATCAATTTTTTTATACATGAATATACAAGTTGTAAGCAGATGCATCCTTCAAGGAGAATCTGATACATATAGTTTATCGAAGAAGGAAGGTTCTCTAAGGTAGGTCAGCTCCTCTAGTTTGGGTTCTATGGTAGAAAAATTGTGTACAAGATGCGACTTGGGAGCAGGAAGCTTATGTACATTATCAGTGGTCAAATATCTTCTTAGATGAAGTTCTACCACCTTTGGAATGGCATGTCAGGGAAGATATGTCTTAAGGAGGGGTGGTTTTAACGTTTTGGATTTGTTTAAAGGTACACACCATTAATTTTGGGTTTAAATTCTGTTAAAATTCCCTAAATATGTTATCTAATCAAGTCATGGAGGCATTAGGCGCATTTGGGGGTCATTCGGCATCTAAAACCCTAAAAACTGGAGAGTAGACCGGGGCTTATGGATTGTCTGCAACCGGGCGACCAAGGGTGAATAGTATTTCTAGTCATCTAAAATCCATGTTATAGATATTTTTCTTGGTTTTCATATGGTTGGTCAAAAAGTGTGTAAAACTATGAGATTTTACCTTAATAGGTTTGAATGACACACAATTGGCACATGGTTTGGCCAAACCATGTGGCCAAACCACACCCAATGCAATTTTCGGGAAAAATTACTAAAATACCCTCATTTAATGAATAAAATAAACCCTTCTTCATCCTCCTTATTTTCTCAAGTGGATAAGATTCTCCTACATCTTTGAAACCCTCTTCAATAAAATAGGTATTTAGGTGGAGCCTCCGCCCATCATCTGATTCGTTGGCCTTCTGATCCATTGGAACACTAGAGGTACGCCTTATAATTATCTCAAATATATTTCAAGGTTTTTCCTCCATCCATTTATCTTTTTTGGTGTAATATCAACTCCCCCATTTTTTGGAAATTTTATGGTTCCATCATTTTCTTCTAACATAGCTCGAATCAATCATTGATACTAGCTGTGACATGTTCTATGCGGAATAGGTATATAGTCATGCCATTGTTTCCATCATTTTGTTTTGTTTCATAAATTACGTCATTGTGCAGCTCATCGGGATATTCTTAAGAAGCCTCCAAAATATGGAATTAGGTATTTTGAGTTGTTTCTCATGTGTGATGTCACCCTTACTAGTGATGAATCACCTTAGTTGTTGGTTTTCTTGGATTATCCTACACTTTTGGGTGAGCAGTCATTTAGAGGACCTTATTTCCCCTTTGGAATAGAATAATTCAACACCCCTTGAAGTATGTTGTAATATGACCAATTCCTTGGGTTGTAAATTGAATTGTTTAGGGTGGAGAACCTAGTTACAAGTGCTTGATCCATTCCACATGAGGATTGTTAGACCAAAATTAAATTTATAAAATTCTTATGCCTTGTGACATTTTGATTGAATGCAATATACCCAATGAAACACGTTTACCAATTATACCTAATATGATGTAATGGACTGAATAAAATGTAATGTCCCTTCAATTGAGCTATGTTTTGAAATGATAAGGGTTTTAGCCTCGTGACTAGACCTTAGCTTATGCCACTTATAGTTGGTTGGGTTGAATGTATTGTTACAGTGCTTATGAGTTGGGCCATGTGACTTAAATGAGATTGATAAATGGGTTTTTCTTGACCACTAAGCCTTATAATGTAAATCCATAACTAAATGAGATGTCCCTTGTTGTACATGTTATATATATGATGTTTGGTTATGTTTATTTTTCATAGTGTTGAGGGTGAAAAGGGGGGGTTACAACCCCTTGGATGGATATTCATGCCTTTTATGGGATATAGTAAATGGTTGTTAAATACATCATGGGAAACATCTGCTATACCTAATATTGTATTTCTATATGTTATCTATCATTGAATCCAGATACGTGAATACAATTACCTAGGCAGAACCCTTGGACTGTCTTGATGGAATGATTGGTTGTACCATGCCATGAGAGAGGCTCAACCCGTATGTGTGATACTAGATCTAGACTCAAAGGTCAGTTCATACTATTTTTATGTCATGCCTGATTGACACTTGGGACTTTATAATTGGGTCACCATGGATGGACTATTGGCATTGGACCTTGACTGATGCATTCAATAGATTCATGGAAAGTATATTTTGATTTCCAAGGATTGGATAAAGTAGTGTTGGAATTTTTTATAAATAGATGATTAAAATGTTTTCAAAGGAAATAAATGTTTTCAAATGATAATTATTTAGTTGGTTTAGGGAATGTATAGATGTTTCCTCCATTCATAATAAAAATCTTGGGGGTACTCCATCCTATGGAATATATTACATCTCACCATACCATAGGAGGTCCTATCAGTTCAAACACACTATCTTAGGCTGAAGTCGGTAGATGATCATGTGTCCATGTGGAGCACAGTCTAATGACATAGCTATTTAATACTATTTTGTATTTAAATGTTTATGGAAAACTATTTATATTTATGTTGGATGAAATGGAATGTCCTTTACAACATGGGTGCCAAACTAATGGGATTGTATCTCACACCCTGTTCGGGCATCTTTAGTACCCGAGTATACTTTATGATTGCAGGTGTAGAAAAAGTGAATCATCCATATTCCAATTGTTGATTTACATTTCTAGGATGGAGTTGGTAAAAGGGGATCAAGCCTATTCTCGAGATGCTATCTTTAGCATTTTTTTGATTTCATACATTTTTTCGGCATGTAGTATATTCTTGTATCCCCGACCCTTGTTTTAATATTTTTTATTTAGAAATATGACATACTATAATGATCAGTTAATTCTATTTATTTATTTAAATTATTCACTTTATTTAATTATATTTCATGATCGTGATTTTGGATTTCCACTGATATCTGGATATTTTCATTTCTCCTATTGATATATATATATGTATATATATATATATATCTACTACTGCTCTCTACTCTAATCAATGAGGGAATCATCTCTCCATGAACATAACCAAGGACCTTGATACTTATTGACAGACTATGCAATTTGGGGAGATTCTATTGAAGTCTCATGGCCAACCTCATTGGGGAACTATTGAGTGGAATATGGGAAGTTACATTAGATCCTATATATTTACTAATTGGCTAATTTCATGTCATAATTTTTTAGGAAGATTTTTTCATAATACCAAGAGAACTTCGGTAGGTTGCCCACGGATGAAGGGAAAATTTCTCAATAACCACTATAATATTTATAATGAAAAAATATTACTATTATAAATTAATTAATATATTATAGCTAGCTAGGAATGGATTTAATGAAACATGAATCACATCTCTTCGTGGAGGTTATAGTCCACACATACACATAAGGGATGTTATCATTTTCCAATGGGTGGAAGGGTAAAATAATTTGTAATATATTATATTTATATAATCATAATTATTTAATATATATCATATATATTCATTGAATACATCATTATAACTATCCATGTGAGGTGGTGATGAATAGTGAAAAACATCGCTATGTGGAGTTGGTAGTCCACACGTACACTTGAGTGATGTTTTCATTTCCCATTAGATAGAAACGGTTTTGAGGAAGGGTTAGACCAAAAAAATAATAACATTTCACTATATTGGATATATTAATTTTATAATATCATCATGTATTCAATTGGTTGGAAGGTGGTTAAATGAGAAATAAACATGAAATAACTCTATTAAGACTTCTACCTTTTTCTTTGCAAGGACTCATTTGGCTCACACCTAAAGCCTTCTATGGTGGTATTTTGGTTAAAAAAGATCCTATAATACATGGGGATGATATTTGGATGGGAATTTGGGTATGTATTCACTAGTATAGAGTTATAATAGTTTGTGAATATGTGAGTAGGGGAGGACCCCTTTTATATGTATGTGGACTAGCTCTATTGTAATTATTCATAACATTTCAATATTATAAATATATTACTCAATGTCAAGTGAAACTATATCTATTAAATTTAGAATATATGGTGATGGTTATTGAAGTCCTCTCATCTAATATGAATTATGATGATAATTTTTTGAGCTTATAAAAATATTTTAACCCTAATTGAATTTTCTCCCTTTATTGAGGTGATATCAATTTAAAATTATTACTAATCATTATGGATAAAATTTAAATTGATACCATAAATAAATAAAATCCTCATAATTTTAAATATTTAATAAAAATTTTATGATTCAATTTGGTAAATTTTCAGAAATTAATTTCAATATAAGTGTGAAAAACACGCAGAGAAAACTATTTTCTTTTTTTAAAAATGGATTTTTATTAAAAAAAATGAATTTATACCAAAAATTAATTTTAACAAGGATTAAAATGGAATTAATAAGATTGTTTTTATTAATGGTTGAATAATTGTACTTAAAACCAATCCAAAATATAATAGGAATTTTTAAATACACAAAATGAAATTTCAATTTTCATAAAATTGATATTTTTCACTACTCACCAAAATTTATTCTTTTTAGAAAAATACAAAAAATTCACCCTAAACTATATTTGATATGAATATTTTAAAAATAATTTTTATTTTATCAAATTATGTTTCTAAAATTTAGAAATTTATCATTTAAATAAAACTACATATTACATGCAAGAAACTATAGTTAGAATGAAAATATTTATTTTTCGATTTGGAAGATCAAGTAAAATTATTATAATGTATATGAATTTCATAAATATAATAATTAATGTTAATAAAAATTTAAATTGATGTATTTTTAACATTTAATGTATTTTTGAAAATTTTAATATATATAATTATTATATGGGATATAAAATGGTATGTATAACTCCACAAAAGAAAAACCTTGATGTGGGAGTAGACATGTAGGAGTCAAAAATATATAATACAACAAACTCTATAAATGAGAAGACACCTCCTTTCTATATGATATCCTAGAATAAACATCACCAAAAACAATATCCTACCCTGATCCACCATTAGCAACTATATATCAACTCCACTTGCTCTATCAACTTCTCATACACCACTCACATGTCGATTCATTAAATGTTTACATAAAAACTGCTTGTGTGGTCACAAAGACCATGTAGAGGAGAGTATAAACATACCGAGAAGAATTAACTAAGAACAAAAACAATGAAAAATAATATTTTATCGCAAATCCCAATTCTATGGAGACAAGAAGGGGTATCCTAGGGGAACAAATATTATCTAAGGTTACAACTGACATGAAAAAGGTTTATTCTCATTATTCAAAGAACACCTCTATGAAAAGTAATTTCTCATATAAAACAATGAAAATAGTATTACCATAATCTCCCAAATTCAAAAAATTTCATTCCAACTATAGGTAAAATTATAATAAATACTCATTTTTCATGTCATATCACTTGTCTCATAACCCAAATCACTTGTCTCTACATCTATCAATACCAAATAGATTTAATGAACACATATATAACTATAATAGGTCCCTATATTAGTTAGGGGTACATTTTAGTTAAGGTGGATATTGATCCAAAATTTAATAATTACCTAAGAAATCCATTAAAAAACTGTCTTCTATAGGTGGAGGACCCACACTTGTATGTGTTAGTACTAAACCAACCAATAGTATGGGGGACACACACATTTCTTGTATCATTGGGCTATCAATCCCATTTGAAAATGGAGGACCCACACCCCGTGAGTGGTAGATCTACCCCCTGTAGTTTTATTAGAACCATTCCAGAATCAAAAGGCCCACCTATTCACCAATGTCATTTAAAACAATAAAAAGAACATTATATATCCGATTGTCGTTAGAAAAAACCCATATTGTGAGGAATCATGTATCATCACTAACTATATGGAAATTTTATATTAATTAATAACTCGTCTAACTAATTCTGAAAAATGGGTGAGAATATAAGATGAATACAAGAATCTATCGAGTACATGATGTCTTCTCCTTATGTATATGGTGTGCAGACATTATCTAGTAGTCATTAATATACTATTGTGATTAAATCCCAATAAAAATACTATATATGGATTATATTAGTAAGGAAAAAAATGTTTATGACCCTAAATCATGGAAGGTTGTGTACTGGATAAAAGTTTTGTATTGTATAACATAATACATTGAGTGTATTTAAAATTATATTGTCTACATGCCTACATAATATATTCAATACTTTATACACACCTTGCTATCTCACAATATATACACAACATCTACGAAAAAAATATGTGGTGATTTTAAATGTTAAATGGCTTCCAGGTCCACCTAGAATGTATTAAAATACACACTTAGAGATCTGATTATGGAAAACATGAAGTCTATCATTTCTAAGACCACGTAACCATAAGACTCAATATTTTTAAATATGTGGATCCAGACTCGAGTTACTACACTTCATTTAGTTAATATTTACATATTTAAAAAACATCCACACTTCACGACTTCTTCCACCATCTTCCATTTTTCATAGATTCAAATGAGCCTCTCATGTTGAGTACCTTAGATTCCCTTAAGGGAATGTTCCTCACTACCAAAAATCCACCATGTTGTCTCATGTCACATCACATTCCTTATACTCATCCTTAATTATCATCATTCACAATAATAAATCCTACTACTTTCATCTCATCCTTCCACATGGTAGTCATCCAACATCCAATCCCCTTCTACAATTTCACTCCAAATTAGTCTCACTCAAACCGTAGTAATTGGGTTGTACCTAGTCATAACACCACCAATAAACATAGGATCTCAGCGAGAAAAATTTGAAAATGAAATAATGGATGGTGGTATATGGGATGTATGATCACCCAAAAGGTTTGCTTTCATTCATAATAATGAATTCATGATATAATATACATGTGGGAAATTATATATTTGAATCATTCATCATTATTCACTACTTTTCATCATATGATATTTCACGTCATTGATCATTATTAAATGAATATCTTGTTTTCAGGATACTGGTAGAATAATATTTAGTATTATTATGAAATGAATATAAATTCATAAACATATTAACATATATGAAATAAATTCAATTATGTTCAATCAATAACAGACAAAATATCTCATGGATAAATTCTCGATATTCTATTTCAAATTATTTATCAAATATTTGGTTTGTCATTATTTAATTTCCCCATTTTCAGGTTTACCTCAATATGGAATTTGAGAAAAACATGATCATATATATAAAGATTATATGAATAAAAAATTGTGTAAACACAAATAATAAAATTTCTTAGCTTTATGGCATTAACATCGATGCTTCATCGATCATATCTCAATACCCAATAATCAAAATTTCAACCATCTAAAATTATCTATCAAAGTATGAAGATTAGGAGGCATACCCCTAGACATCCTATTTTTTGTTGATATAATTATTATATAAAAATTTGTATAATATATATATAATTAGGTCAATAATGTTAAACACTATTGTTACAACATAAAACTAGAAACTAATTGGTCCCAGGTTCGACACTCTAGAATAAATAGAATATCAGACATAAGTAAAACATTAATTATTAAGACATTAATGATATATAAATTTCCATATAATACCCTTTTAGAAGATATCTACATTTACATTCATTAAATAAATATCCATTTAATAAATAAATATTACATATTCCTTATAATTCAACTATCTTAAAAAATGACAAAGAAATATCCCAAGGGTAAAAATATTATTCCAAATTCAAAAAAATCATCAAAAAATTATTATTAATAATACAATAGGGTGTGATCTATATTTTACTATATTAAGGGACCTGAGAATATCCGTAATCAGCCTCTTGATAAAAAATAAAAAAACCTCACACACATGTATTTCACCTATTATTGTCAAGGATTAATGAAAAACCAGGAGACCTCCATAAAAAAAGAAAATTCTTTGACTACCAATTTCACCCCATTTATCATTATTGGATTTATAAAACCAAATATGGTTCAATAGGTTTTTGAAAATTTAAAAAATCCTCAACATATGTCGAATGACACATTACATGACTCTAGATATGATTCCATATCAAATAGATTTCCAACATACTGTCATCCATTCACAGATAAGGAAACAAAAACCAATAATTAATAACATAAAACATATAATTGTTCATTTTTAAGGAACCATATATGTATGAATCGTACTCCCATATATTAAAGTGAAACTATGATGCTATAATATGGAAACAATTGTTTAACATTATCCCATGACCCAAGGTGATTTAACTCATTTTGTATAATTAATTTACAAGGGCTCACAGAGTTATTCTTATTAAGGTATAATTAAAATTACCACCATCTCCTGATAGGGTGCGCATACCCACATTACCAGCACCGAACATAAATATATCCCCAAAAACAATGTTTAACTCATTTTCTACCATCCATGGATCTACACTACCTCACCTCCAAACATGTTAGTATCACAATCACCACTGAAGTACAAGGTTTGGGTTTTTCCCTTCTTCTTGAAAGTAACTGATGATCATATATATAAACAAAAAAAATATCATGAATCCACCATAAAAACAAGCCTATTATAATTTATAAACCATTATAATAGAATCTAAAGTGAATTCTTATAAACATCATGATATCCTGACTTTATCAGCTTCTACCCCAAGAATACGCTTGAAAAAACTAGGGAAAAAAAAGTTGAAAGCCTACAAAAAATAAAATTCACTAAATAGATTTATTATTTACATGAATAAAAAAATTAGTTCTTATACTTACTCAAAAAATGTTTTTTACTCCACATTGAATTCATAGTTCAACCAACAGCTACAACACCCATGACAAATCTTATAAAAATATATTTATCTAAACATGTAATGTAATATTGTTATCGCGATATTTAGAATGAACAATCAGATGAATTACCTTCAAATAATTATATATAAAACATCACATATTAGATGAAAATATATCATAAGTCATGCACTCATTGATATTTCTTGATCATCATTATTGGAATAGGTCACACCATGTCATTCTTTTCAATAAAATCGTCCTCATAATGTATATCTACATAGATATATCATACATTCACTATAACAAAAATTATTTCTAGAGGACCTAACAACCACGATATTATTTCACCATTTTAACCACATAAGACATAACAACCTCATAATTAATATAATACAACTATCAGTTAAATATCACATTGAAGGAATGGATCTCTCAATTCCTATACTCACAGCTCAATATCACACTCCACTACAGGTATTTTTATAATTAAATATATACATATCATAATTCTTAAGATTATCTCCCTATTCTTCAAATAAATTTGGGTGTAATTATTGATAACACCAAAAGAAACCATAAGGCTAATAAATAAAATATGGGTGTCTACATCTCTAGTGTCAACATTAGAATTCCATGAATTGTTTTACAAAAACCCGAATGACTTTAATGGAATATGTTCCACAAAATACTTAATATAATAAGAAACCAATATTAATCCTCCAATAACATTGTTTTTACAATCCTTAGTTCCAAGAGTTGACAACAATGTAAAATTTAAACGTTTAACTAATAAATCCATTGGTTATTCCATCAGTTTCCTTAGCACTATCAGTATATCCAATAAACTAAAAAAGATATTACTATTTGTTTTACACAAATTTTATATGAAATCCAATACAATTTAAGGTGCATCTCTGACACATTATTCATAAAATTAATGTTATTATCAACAAAAATGAGTAACATATCTTCCATAGTTTAGAAAACACACAAATTTATAACTTTTAATTAGGGGATTATCGAATATAACCTTGATGTGTGTTATTTTACTTTCATATATATAACTTACAAGATTATAAGCCATCTAATAAACTCCAAAGATAGAAAAAATAGGGTCTCATCCATAAATGATGAATCCTTGAAATAGTACTTCTCACTTTAGGTGAAACTCACACACTCAACTATTGAGAGAAAAGGATGATCATCATCAGTAGGATTATTCAACTATAAGCCCTAATTAGGAACTGCACTAGAATCTCTATTTCTTGAATAAAAATAAAAAAGGGATGGAATTTCTCTTTACAATGGTAATAATTAAAAGAGTTACTGTATAAGATATAAATCATACATAGAACATTATCAATCATTATATACTCAAATCCATCCATGTGGTCAACCATCTAAAGCCTAAATGAAAAATTCCAGGACAATTAGAAATTACATAATGGTTGTAAATGGAATAATAAAAAGAATCAAGGATATTTACTAACTCTAAAACCACCAAATCTTTTTCCAATATTATTTCCTCAAAAAAGTGTGTAGTAGTATAAATAATTAAAAGGTGTATCATCTTTATTATTAATCTAATATTAATATCAATACATCCAACAAATCTACATATGGTAGCTGATCGTCATCTAGTTTCAATATATGGTGAACTTCTTAAAGAAAACCCTCAACTTCAATAGTCCTTAGGTGTAAGTGGGTATTTTTTTTAAAAATGACTCCATCTCATGTTATAGATCTAGATCTGTGTTTCAAAAACCATCACTAATATAAAAAACATAATTATGTTGCGGCATTTTTTATGGGTAATAAACCCCTCGCAAATGGTCCCAAAGAAAGAAGTATTTGTGATGGACTCCATTTTAAGTTTCAAATAACCATTATTTGAAATTGAAAAATTATGTATGTCATAAATATCCAATGTGAACATACGCACCATACGACATGAAACATAGTCATGATGACTAATTAAGATGATTTTCTATAACTATCTCTCTTAAACCTCTTACTGGGACCTTTTACAATTGTTAATAAATCCTACCACAAATGGTCCTAAAAAAATAACCCTTAGTAACAAAATAAAGGCTTTCAATAATAACCCATCACAAATAATAATTTACTAGAAACATGAGACCTTAATTCTCCTATAAACTTATTATTTCCACCTTCATTTATAGTGAACATGCACAAACATTAGATGCCCCCTCACACACATCATCTATTTCTCATGATTTATTACATATTTTGGTTCGAATCCCCCTAGGTATAAGCTCTTATTTTCTACTCTTCCATTCTTTTTGTGATTTACTATTAAATATTATATAAATTAGTTATGTCAACCCCTATATCAAAATATTTACTCGATTTTAATGGTTTATTTGTTATTTAGGGTTACTGTAATTTTATTATTCCCTATTTGGGTGTTGATCGGTTCCTCATGGTTGTATTCTTATATAATTGAGGTATTTCCATAAATATTCAAAATTTAGATTTATGTTTTTTTGCTTGGTATTTAGGGTTACTAAGTATTTATCAGTTTATTTTACTATTAGAAATAAAATTATTTTTTAAATTATTTATTGGGTTAGTTATTTATATAAATGTTGAAAAAATTATATAAATCTATTTAATAGGGAAACCGTATTACATGTTAATGGGGATATAATTTGTTTTGAATTATGAAAATTATTGGATTCTAATTGTGATGTTAAGCCATATTTGAATGTTATATTATGATTATAATTTACTTATTTAAAACTTGTGATTTTTTTTAAATTTTTATATATACATTTATATATAATAACATGTGAATATACATATATAAATGTTTTAAAAAACATGTCAGTTTACATATATATATATATATATTTGATATGTATTTTTTTTAAAAACAAGTAAAAACATATTTGACGCATATATATTGATTAATAACTTGTGTAACACACACACACACAATTAATGAAATAAATAGGAAATGGGTGTTTAAAGAAAATTATGAGAAAATAAATTTAAATAAAACAATTGAGAAAACTTATTTTTATAAATTTTTTAACAAAAACAATTTATAATTTTTTTAATAGAAATGAATATATATAATAAAAAAATGCATCTATATTGATTACTGGTCAATAAATGATTTATTTATACTTGGGAAAAAATTTATGGAGGATCAGAAATGTTTTGATCATTTTTTGTTAATTTATACTCTTTATTAGGCTTCACTAAAAATTTAAAAAGTATAAATAATATTAAATACGGTTAGATAAATTTTATTTACAATTAATAGATAATTAGAATTAGATAATATACACATGAACTAATTTGTAACTAATTTCTAAATATTTGTAACAAAATATAAAAATTACCAATAATATATAAAAACTCATAGTAATAAGTAAAAATATAGTAATTATAAAAAAAATTATTTATAATTAATTTATATTTAATGATTAATTTATAATTAGGAAATATTAGTATTAATTTGTAAATAATAGTAAATTATAATATTTTATTTAAAATATAATTTCAATAAAATATTAAAAAGGTTACCCTCAAGTGTGATGTTACCGAACACATGATGGACATAAATTTTATATCAAGCCTTGGGTAAAACTTATATCTTAGACCAAATGTTTGTCTCAAATTTCTCATATGACACGTAGTTTGATAGATATGTTGTTTTTATATAAAAAATAATAATATAATTTTTAAAATAATTATCCTCACGTGCGATGTTACCAAACACATGACGACCAAAAATGTTATGTAGTACCTAGGGAAATCCTATATCTCAGATATAATGGCAGTCATATAATTCTCATATTATACACCATTCAATAGATACTTTTATTTTTATGTTAAATTTTATAATATAGATGTTAAATGAATTACCCTCATGTGTAATTTTACCAAACACCTGACGTGCAAAAATTTTATATCACACCTAGGTTAAAAATCACATTTGGGACCTAATTATGGTGTTGTATTTATTATATGATTCTCCATTTGGGAGATACTTTCTTAAAAAACAATTACCATAATAATATTAAAAAAATTTCCCTCATGTGCAATGATTCCAAACACCTGAATTTCATAGTTGTTATGTAGAACCTAGTATAAACCCCAGATCCTAGAACTAATAGAAGTATTATATTTCTTATAAAATACTTCATTCAAGAGATAATTTTTTTTTAAAAAAAATAATAAAAATATTAAATGAATTACCCTCATGTGTAATGTTAACGAACACCCAACATACATAAAAGTTATTTCATGGCTAGGGTAAACACTACATATTGGATCTAATAATGGTATTATATTTCAAATATGAGACACCTTTCAAGAGATATTTCATTATATTTAGAAAATAACAGTTTCCTGATATAGTGTATTTAATAATTTTATTCTATCTTCAACAATCCTCTTTAGTCCCTAGAATCATGTCCTAACTCAGCACCTCAATATGAATATATTCAATATATTAATCCATGGTGCAAAAATATAATAATAATTTTTAATTATTAATAATGATAACAATTTGTAATAATTTTCTGTTTTTTGTAGATTATAATGGACCAAAACATTTTACATCGGGTTCAACTATGCAATCTTATTTTGATAAATCATTAATAAAATATAAATGTATCGATTATAAATTTGATCTACATGGATAGTGATTAAACATTAATATCATTTTATTACTCAAATTTAGAAGTTGTTTTTAAAGGAATAATTAAATGTCTATATAAGAAATGTGATATTTGAATATACAATTTTTTTGACGATGTTGGAAATCATATAATATATTTTTGTTTATAGAAAGATTATATTTTTTTCATTAACATAGTGATCATAATTTAGTAGAAAATTAAATTTTTCTTGGGTTCCAAGATCCAAAAATTACGAATTTCGTACATAAGCTTATTAGCCTATTTATTTATGAAACAAAAACTCATAATAATGTACTAAATATGAAATATGAACCTCCTAAATTTTAAATTTTGTTAAAATATACTGAGGTGGCCTTATATATCAGAAAAGAAATGATAAACCATGATGTTGTTAAAAAATTTACAGCTTTTAAAATTGATTTTGGAATTTTAAATAGTTTGTTGGATAAAATATTATCTTCAGATAACTCGTTTTTTCCTAACAAAAATACATTACCTACAAGTTTCAATGAATTTAAGAGGATGGTACATAATTTGGGTCTTAGTTATCAGATGACCCATATATGTCCAAATGATTGCAGATAATATTATAGTGATTATGAATCTTTATTTAATTTTACAACATGTAGAGAATCAGGGTATAAAGAAGATAAATGAGGAATGTCCATATTTCAAGTGAAATGGTTGAGGTATTATTTAATTACACCAAATTTATATCATTTATTTATGTCTCACAAGAAAGCTACATTATTGATATAGAATAAATAAAATATTTCAATTAGATGAATATTAAAGGATCCATGTGATGGTGAATATTGGATATACATTGATCATATGTATCATTTTTTTTACTTCAAAACCACATAACATATGGTTGGATCTGTCTACTAATGGGTTTTATCCATTCAGTGCTTATGCTAGTCAACATTTTTGTTGGCATATTTTCATTAATCCACACAACGTACCACCTTTAATGCTGACAAAGGATTCATATATGTATATTTAGTGCTATTAATTTGAGGAAATCCTAAGAAGAATATTGATGTTTATTTGAATCCACAAATTGATGAGATTACTTCATTATGGAACAACAGGGTAACAATATTTCATATAGTCTAATATTATAATTTTACACTATGGGTTGCATTAATATGGATGATCAATGACTTTCTGGAATATGGTACATTATCTTGATGGTGTACATATGGTTTAAAATATCTTCCATATTACATGGCTGAGAATAAAGCATTTATTCTTTGAAAAGGGAGAACGAAAAGTCATTTTGAATATCATAAACAAATTCTCCATACAAATCATCATTTTCAATGGAAATTATATAATTTTAAAAAAGGTAGAATTGAAAGAGATGAACCTGCAATAGTGATCATGGGTATTTAGCTAAAATCTATCAGCTTTTCATTACCTCCTTTTACTTTTGGACCAACCATAATGAAATAAATGTGTTTGGGATAAATCATAATTGGTTAATGTGGGGTGTTTTTAGGACATTCTATATTGGTCTTATTTGTTTGTTCATCACATATTAGATGTAATTGATATTGATAATTTTTTTTTGATAACTTATTTTATACTATGTTAGACACACCCGATAAAACCAAATATAAGTTAAAGGCATAGTTAGTTTTCTCCCAAATGTAGAGACATCCTGAACTAAATTTTAAAAAAAATAAAAGATCACACAATTTAATGAATCCAAATGTATACTACACACTTTCTAAGGAAATTATTTTATTTTTCAATCATTGGATTGTATATTTCATGTTAACATATGGATATGCTTCAAATTTGTGTTATTGTGTTAGAAATATGAATATTATGGGGTTATAAAGTCATGACGGCCAAGTTGTAATATAATGATTACTTCAGTTTGGTCTTATAGGGTTATTTAATCCATCAATTAGGGATGTGTTGACCGAAATATCACATTTATTCCATGATATTTATGTGTCAACATCATTATATGATTCAATGTGTATGTTTAAAAATATATATCTTAAATATTATAAAAATTGGAGAAAATATTCCATCCAACCATCTTTGACTGAATGAAACATTTAATATTGCATTTTTTATGAATTTAAATGTGGAGGACCGGTACAATTTTGATATATGTGCTGATTTAAGATATGTATGAAATGATTAATGAAGAAAGTACATAACAATGCATCCCTTCAAGGGCTGATTAAAAAAATGTACATGTAGAAAGAATTTTAAAATTTATGCTATTATTATTTTCAATCAGAATATTCATTAAGGAATAATCATATGGGTCATAATTAAGAAAATGTTTATGATGTCACCAACCTTCAATTTACAATTTTTAATAATTCGGAGCGTGGTTTTGTTGGTTATCATGAAATGTTACCTAGAGATAAAGAACTCAATAATGAATTTACATATATTCTAATGAATTTTGATTAAATGACATGATTTTTTCAGTAAGTACTACATTTTATTATTATTTTAATTTTTTATAATAGATACATTTATTTATATTATTTTTTTGTAGACAATATAATGACTATAAAATAAATTATTCAAATTAACTCTACTAATCTTGACGCACATCTTAAATTGAATTTTGTACATTGACGTTAATGAATGTCATGTTAGGTTAATTTTTATTGATCATTAAATTAATTTAGTAATGATATATATTATTAATAATTTTTATTATCTATAGGTAAAACAAAATTAATGTGAAATGAATATTCAATTATGTGTTCTCATAAATACTCCTATGAAATTGGTAAAATATTATTATGGTTATTTCATTAATGGATTTCGATTCTATATATGCACAAATGGTGAGTAAAATAAATCAATGATTAATGGTCTTTGTTAAAAAGGATGTCTTCATACTGAATGTGAAGTTAAATTTTGTGGTATAATAGATGAAGTAATTAAGCTATGTTATCTAGGTCCAAATTATGTAACAATCATTAAATGTCATTGGTTTGATATTGATCGATGGATTCGAGTTCATCCATGATGTGGAGTCATTGACATTAAATATAATAGTATTCTTGAACTAAATGAATCATTTTTGTTGGTACATCAAGAACATCATGTTTATTATGAAAAATTATATGATTTTTTGAGTGATTTGAATTACTGGTGGAGGGAAATAAAAATGAAATGTAATGAAAAATAGTTTCTTGAAAATAAAAATTGTTATGTGGAAGTGATACATATTGAAAATTTTTGTGAATCATCCCCAAATATATCTCTTACCCTATGAGATATAAATATCGATGATGAAACCCCCATAGTTACGCATTGAAGATATTAATAATGTTGATGAGGTAATAAGGGTTAATTAACCTATTTGTCATATAAAAGATGACAATGTTAAAGATGAAGTTGAATATAATGTCATCGATGAAGATGATGAAGAATAAGATTATTGATATATATTCTATTATTTATTATTTTTCATATTTGATATTTTTATTAATAATTCTTTGTTGGATGGATTTATTTTTCACATCACTGGACTGGATGATCTATTATGTTCCTCTACTAATGCCCATGATTATTAGTTTTTATATTAGATATCTATATTTACAATCACTGAAAGTAAATAATATTTATTTCATATATGGTATCTATTAGTTTTTTATAGTTTATATATTGCTTAAAAATATTAAAATGTTATATTATTATCTTTTAGTATTTATTTATAGGTAATTATTATATTTTTGTATTTTCCATATTTGATATATTTATTAATAATTATTTACATGTAATATTATTATATTCTAGTATTTATTAGTTTTTTATATTTTACATCTCTATGAATGAAATATTACATGTAAAATTATTTGTTTCAAAATGAAGGGAATGCTCCTAATTATCTATTTCATTTTATCACTAATTTCAGAATTCTTAATGATGAGCCTGGTGAATTTGATATATAGGATGTTGCACATATATAGAGGGGGTATGGTCTTTATGGATTGATGATCCCCTACCTTGTTTCAAGGAGACATCCTTCTCTTGATTTTGTTTATCATGAATTTTTTATCAAATTTAGCTATCGAGAAGGATGGTGTGATTCAAATAAATTATTTTTCTGAGAAATTGTTATCATAGGATCAGGTTCGCATTTCTGTTCATCAGAAGATGTTCGACCACTAGATTGAATATTATTAAGTAATATATATTATATTAAATCAATTTACTTAGTGACATGTTGATTTTAATTTTATTGAATAGTTTATGGTCTTTTATTACTGATGGAATGATATATCCTATCCAGGTGGAATGGGAGATGGGTATATATGTACATTTTCATCAGATGTTTACACAACCTCAGAAAGTTGGCCCTGGATAGAGCTTCTACAACAATTTTTTTACCAGTCTTGTATCTCCCATCAACTTGACTACATCATAGCTTAGTTTTGATATGTATTGTGATCCCACATACATTAGTTAATTCTTAGATAAGGTTATCATCTACACATAAGAACTTGGGGAGGAAGGAGGACACACATAGATTCGAGAGTCGTACATTTGGTATACTTTGATGACATATCGTAAGTAAAATTATTTATTAATATATATATACTTTAAATGTTATTTTTCTATATTATAAATGCTTTTAATGACCCCTATATTATAGATTTTAGTTTTTATTAGAATATTTACACTAATGACATACAAGATAGATTCTTGGTGATTGAAAACATTATATTGTGGCTTATATTTTTAAATTTTTTTTTTCAGATATTAAATTTTATTACTATTCTTATTTATAATTATATTTGAATGAAACAAATGGGACTATGGTTTCTCATTAATGAGATATTAAAGCACAATTTAATGAATATGCAACATGTGAGTTAGGATCTAATGAGAAAACATGGATACAGGTGATTATGTATGGTGTAGAAAAAGTCTTGGTGACTAGTATCAGATCATGATTGACACCTACCAGTTATTATGGTAGTTTTGTGATGTCATCATTTAGATTGAAGGTAGATCATGAAGATTCATCATAATCATCTTTTAAATAGTATGAGGAGATATTGAGATCATATTATGAGATTATATAGTAGATTCATAGATATATGGATGAGGATCTTGAGAAGAAGCATTATAGAGCTGATCAGATGATGGAGTATATGTGATGGATTTCACATAGTGTTATTGTGAAATTTCCGCCCCCAACCTTTTTAGTGACCCTCCTACACCTAACCATACCAATTGATTCATTTTTGTAATTATTATTATTTTTCTTTCCGGGTAATAAAAATATTATGTGTGAAATGATGCATTAATGCTATGCATGTTTTTATTATTTTTAATTACATTTATTATAAAAAATCAATAATTTTTTTGTAGTTTTTTTAAATATTAGAAACTTTGATGGATCCTTATATCTATCATACATGGTTTTTTAATAAAATTGGACATATTATTTCTGATGACAATGTGTTCTTCGTCAATAATTTTTTTCCAGGTTTTCAATAATTTTTTATTTTAAAAAATTGTTGGTTTTATTTGTGATTGATGGTTAATGAGTTGAATATAATAATTTTTTTACATGGACCATAGAATGAAAATATATTTATGACCCCATTTTATAATATGGTCTATTAGTTATAGAATTATACCATTAGTGATAGAATCTTATATCTAAATATTATTAGTTATTGGAATCTATCACTAATGACCATATCAAAAATATGAAACTCTAGTAGTATGGACTAGATCGAACAGTCAGAAGTGTTAGAAAATTTGTAGGTGTTCAGTCAAGTTCATTCATTATAGATTAGTCACTTAATATGTTGATCCATAGTCAACCTCCCTAATAAGGTATGAATAGTTGTTGGGAATCCTTGTTATATTTAATTTAACCAAATCAGGTAGTTTTTGAGGTTTTTTCAAGATAAAATTATTTCTAATGTTTTTTAAATTATTTAGGAAGTTTGAAATTTTTAGAAAACCGGTATGGATGAGTTTTGATAATTTTTCCATTTTCATTTTAATATTCTATTTAATATAATGTATATGTATATTGTATTTATACATATCTTTTGTTTATATATATAATTTAACAAAATATTTGTTTATTACAAGATGAATTTTTAATATATTTATTATCAAACAATACATCCCCATCCCTCATTTTGTAACAGGTTGGATTGATTAAAATTTCAAGGACATTCATTCTATAATTAAATATATTATTATTTTATATTTTTAGTGATATTTTCTTAATTTTATTATTTTATTTGTGTGATTTTACAAAATATAAATACATTTTATAATATGTTTTTCCTAAAATAAATAAATTGAATATAGTGGAATATGAAAAATATTAAGATTTATCATGGGAATTAAATTTTAAACTAATTCTATGTTAATAATATATATTATAAATAATAATTCTTTTGATAAAAATAATATAATCTAAAAGAATAATAAAATAATAAAAACCAGTTTAACCACTCAACATTATTGATCATTCTTGTTCGACCCTAAACCACTCTCCTAACTAGTTCAATGGTTAGTGTTATTTTAAAAACACTAGTCTAGAGTCCATACAAGAACTCTCAAGACAGAATAAATTCCACCTGGATCATATCTAATTTGTACCTCATTTGAAACCATAACAAATGCTTAGTCCCAGTTAATCTTTCACAAATTGGGTTTAGGTACTCTCTTTTTCATTGAATAGTAATTATATAAAATGACACAAACTCTATCCATTTCATTGTTGTTCCAACATGAGTTCAGGTAAATGTCAACCAATGATTAAAAAAATTAGATGATCAAAATAAATAATCACTATATATTAGAAAGTTATATTAACTAGAAATGTAAGGATGATGAAGCGTTGTCGTGTACGCTCTAAAAAATATTTATAAGTAAGTGTAGCAGAGTGGTTGTCCTAGTTCGTTCACTTAGGGAGCCTCTGTGGTCAAGAACTCACTACATCTAAGCCAAAAATTTCCTACATTTTTAAATTAATAAATTAAATGAATATAATTGATATTTTAGGATAAAGAATGAAATAATAATATTAAATATACAAATGCAATGCAAATAGAATGAAGGCAGACATAATGATGAAAGGAAGAAAGGGGACATTCCTGAAAGAATAAGCCCGAGTGAACCATCATGTCTCATAACTAATTTAAAATTTACTTAATGAACATGATCCATCATATGCATTACCATCCCCTTCGTCCTATGGTTGTGAATATACGGTGCTCTCAATGATTATTGACAGACCGAACATCAAGCTCCTTGATCGAGAGAAAATATTACAGAAGTGGAAGCTAAGCCTTGGGTGGAAAGTATAGACACAAAGACACCATGCCCACTAATATCCCCTTGGTATAACTCTAAGAAAATAAGAAACATTAAAAATTAATATTCAAAGACTTGGGTTCATCACTGGGTTTCTCCCCCGGGAACTTCCCTCGGTTAACTAATCATGGTTATTAGCTTAAGAGTTCATAGTGAAAGAAGAAAATGGGAGAAGAAAAAAAAAATATAAAGAATTAGAGAGAAAATAAAACTCTTAAATTACAAAATGAATTGAAATTACAGAATGAAAATATAATAAAAAACACTAAACTACCTAAAATGGACAACGAATGTCACCCCTAAGTTTCCGACACATTGAGAGAAGAAAGCACACTCTTTTATAGGGAGAGGGGGTGGAAATATGGATCCAAATTTCTTCTCTGAATGTTTCTACATGGTATACCTCTTTAATGATAATATTTGGGGATTTTTTATTCTCAAATTGTTTTCCTATATCTATCATATTTCTGCTCAGGAAATTTTAGGTTCATTAGACAATAAATAAATTCTAATGGCCAATTCACTCCGGCTAATTAATCTTCACAGAAATAATTTTTGTATTCCAATGCACCGAGTTACAATGCATTTATGACCTTACTAATTAAGTATTAAGGTGAAACCATATTAATTAATATTGTTCATACGGATGTGTTATTTATCCATGAAAAATATAATATCATTTTTTTATTCCATTTATGAGATTTGGGTCCATCAATAAAATTATCCAGATCTATACACAGATATCAATGCTCGACTTGTGAGCTAGATTTTCCCACTCAAAGGGTTAATTTATCTTTAGGCCCAGAAGGATAAAATGAATACCATCAAACATAGTTTCTTATAAAAGAATAATTTTTAATTTTAAAATATAGTATAAAATGTTATAGTTGAGACATTGAAATAAACTAAAACTATTAAACTTCCACAATATGCCATTTATCCAATTGAGAAAAAAATGCTTCAAAAACATAAAATGTTAAAATTTCCCATGAAATAAAAAATTTGTGGGATTAAAAGAAATTTAATTCATAATAAAATAATTTAAAATATTTTTTCTATCAAAGGATAATATCATACACCAACCAATCCATTATAACATAAATATAAGACTCACCATGAAAACTCATTTGGCATATATCAGTACAATTTATTTAATATATTTAAACTAAAAAAAAGTTGTATTTATATCATTGAGAACCACTATAAAATCAAAATGGAAATATTACAAAGATTAAATAAGGGAAGGATCTTTTATCAACTCTTAGGGAATAGGTTCCACTCATCCAATCACTATAATAACGACTTGTTACACAATTGGTTATGGGAGATAGGATAAAACACTAGAATAGGTAAATAAAAAACCCACCATAGAATATTATCCTGATATATATGGGTAACATTACCTATTAGATAAGGTGAAACAAAAATTTACTAGATCATATCTGGGTGATGTGAGGAAAAATATTTTTTTATTAAAATGACCATTCTATAATGCATGTACCAACATAGTTATACCATGTATATGATTACTTGATGTTTTGGGTTGAAAAAAAGGAAATCAAAGTCCAAGAAAAAGGATGAAATGGTCCTTCAACCTATAACAATCACTATGGTAACCGAACACATGAACAACATAGAATTGTAGCCTTGTATTCCCAATCAAATGTTATAAAGAAAACAGACATTAAAATATCACTTAGGACTCGAATGGCTCAGATTAAATTATTAAATGATTAAACCCACAAAGATCCCTCTAGTACTAGTGGTAAGTGGAGTGTTCCACCCTAATAACTCCTCCAACATGATAGGGTAAAGCAACAATGTAATACACAATTATTTTAGAATACAGTATCACTTAAATAAAAACATTATCGATATCTTGTTTCACACACACAAAAAAACAAAAAATATCTATGAAATATTAGATGAAAAATCATAATATTTATAAAAAATTTTGTTAGAAAGGATAATAATAAATAAAAAATTGATAACAAATAGGATTTATAACCCTTAATGTTTTAAAAGATCATTGTTTAATAAAATTTGTTTTACTGTATATACTGTACTTTTAATTAATAAAAAAAAATTAAAATTATAGAATTATAATTGGAAAAAATAATTTTCTTGGATTAATCATGTATATATTACCTTTTTGTGAATTTTTTATATATTTTTAAAACAATTTATTTTAGGTCAATAGTGAAAAAACATCTACTTTTCTAATACCCACAATTTAATGACCATATCAAAATAGAATAATGAATTAATAGTTTTTGAATGATTTTTTAATTATATAATATAAACTAAAAAAATAACTGAAAATTATTATGTTAAATTTATAAAACTCTTGCTTAACTTTTTAAAAACTTATGTAATATCTTACTCTAAATTTTTATATGCTTATATTATTAATTAGATTTCATCACATGTACAAAAAAACAAAAATGGTTTTAAAATTTAAGATCAAAATTTCCATATTATGTAATAAAATTAATTTGATATTAAGGAATAAAAATATGATTACTAAGATTATTGATAATTATAGTGATAATGGTGAAACTGTATTTTTCAATGATTTTTTGATAATGTTGTGTATTTTTTATGTAATGTAAAAAATTAATCAGATTAAAAAATTAATCTAATATAAAATTTAAATCTATATATAAATATATAAAAACACATTCAATTGTTATTCAATATTAAATATCATTAAGAACACTTAATGAAAAAAATAGATTTTTTACTACAAAAGACGATTTGTATATATTGATTTTTTAAAATTAAAAGTTAAATTTGTCTTATTTTGAAATTATATTAGACTATCGATGTAGCCTATATTTAGGTTTATTAAAACACAATTTGGGTATATTTGTTACCATATATTTTTAATAATGTGTATATGGGGAAAATATAAGTTACATAGGACCTTTTATTAGTGTTTTTTCACTAGTGTGGTCGGATAGTCCAGTATTTTAGTCACTATCTTGAACCACTAGTAAATTGAAAATCTTCGGACAAGATGTGACACCTACTGAAGTTCTATATGAAATTTCAATAGATGGGTAATGATGGGTAGCTGGACAGAATAAGAGTGTAGTATTGAGATCTTATACACCTTATCAGATAGTGAGTTGAAGTTCTAATAATTATGGAGGTTGAGTAAGTGGATTTGGTACTTCTAGGTAAGAATTACCGTATCCACAGAGTGGCACAGTTTAAGGGAATAAGACCACATCAGAGGGAACATGGGTGGTGATGTCGGATGCAGTGAAACCTACACTTGTAGATAGTGTGTTCGGACCATTGATAGTGATAATTATAATTCTTGTAGATTCTACATTTTTTTGGAACTTATTTTATATTGGTTCATCTCATTCCTTTATTTCTTCATAACTTTAAAATGGTTTGATCTTAGTGTTGGAGTTCATGATTATGTTGTTGACGATAAATACACCATTTAGATTGTGGTCTAGGGACATCTATTTGTGCAAGGGATTTTCTCTTAAGGTTGAGGAATATCATTTTTTTGGGATCCCTATATCCTATACATTTTAAGCATTTACCAAATTATAGATATAGACCAGTTAGAATCATACCAATATCATATTGATTTTTAGCTGAGATGAGTTGCGTTTTCATCTCCTGTTGGTTATAATTACATTCACGTTGGGGAGTGGGATATTTAGGCTAGATGATCAGGGTCAAATACTCAGTAACTGGGAGAGATCACAACCCATGATTCTAGTCTACTGCTAGATGATGGTTGTGTAATGTAGGATGCCTTTCCACCTATAGTGGAACAATTTCAGTATGTGTTTCTAGAAGACTTTTCAGAGCTTCCACCTATGAGAGATGTGAAATTTACAATTCATATCATGATATGAGTTGGACTAATTTCTATTCCACTATATAGAATGATACCGATAGAGCTTCAAGAGATCAGGACCTAGCTAGAGGAGTTATTGGATAAAGAGTTTATTCGTTTGAGTATTTCACCTTTTTGATCACTAGTATTGTTTGTAAATAAGGATGATGATATTTTTTAAATTTTTTATGGAATAAAGTTGAACCCAATTATTTTGAAGAACCAATATCCTCTGTCATGCATCAATTTTTTTTGACTATTTGAGAGGATATTGTGTCTTTTCTAATCTAGACATTAGATCAGGGTATCATTGATTGAGAGTTAAGTCTTTAGATATCCAAGGATTTCTTTAAAAAGTAGGTATGGACGATATGTGTTCATCGTAAAACCATTTGGGTTAAAAAATACACCAAAAATGTTTATGAACGTGATGAAAAAAATATATCATCTGTACTTGGATCAGTTTTTTATAGTATTTGTGGATGAAATCTTGGTGTACTCCAAGACTCATTTCGAACATGCCCAACGTCTTAACATCGTCCTAAGTAAAATGAGAGATAATTATCTATATGCCAAGCTATATAAGTGTTGATTTTGAATTGACAAGATAAACTTCTTAGGTCACATCATCTTGGATGATGGTGCGTCAGTGGACCCATAGAAAGTATAGGCAATGAATTATTTGGAGCAACCAAATATTTTTTTGGATATCCGTAGCTTTTTAAGGTTAGCTAGATATTATCGGTGGTTGATCCAAGACTATTCCCATTTGGTAACACTGCTTTTGAGAATGACCAAAAATGGTATAAATTTTGAATAGTAAAATGATTTTCAGGATGTTTTATAGAATTTGATGAAGTGGTTGGAATCCACACCAATCTTGATCTACTCAATCCAGGTGGAGAGTATACTACGTATTGTGACACATTAAGGGTTGGAATTTGTGCAATGTTGATGTAGGGAGATAGATTTGTGGTTTATGTGTCTTAATAGTTATGGACACATGAATAGAATTACCCTACCCACTACCTTGAGTTGGTTGTAGTGATTTAAGCTTTGAATTTTTGGTGGAATAATTTGTTGGGTGAGAAGTTTTTGGTGTTTTCCGAACACAAGATATTAAGGTATATCTTCTTCCAATGATATTTGAATCTTTGATAGTGGTGATAGGTTGTGTATATGTAGTATTATAATTCTGAGCAAGCATATAAACATAAAATAGGAATAATGTTCTTGATGCTTTGAGAAGGAAAAAATCAGACCAAGGATGTTCAGGAGTCTAGTGTTGAGCAGAAGATGAAGACTTTTATTGGTGAGAAACACATTGTGTTTTAGGAGAGCTAAGAGATGATAAATCCAGTATTAGTTTCATTAGAGCCTAAACATTTGAGATAGATCAGAGACATACACTATGAGGATCCAAAATGTTTATCATTGAGGGAAATCCTTGATGGTGGGGAAAAACCTTCAGAATGGTTGATAGATGATGATGAGCTCTTCTATGTCATGAATTGAGTTATAGTGCCTATGATAATATGAGATGAGATGAAACGTGAGTTTCATTCCTCAAATTTGTTGGTATATCTAGGTGTGACCAAAATGTACTATGACGTATAATGATAGTTTTGGTGGTTGAGCAGGAAAAGGGAAACAATGGGGTTAGTTAGATGATGCTACACCTTTCAGAAGGTGAAGGTTGTGCATTAATGACCTGGTAGATTCATATAACATTTTCCCATTCTAGAATTTATGTTGGATGTAGTTACAATGGAATTTTTTTGTGGGTCTCCTGAGGAAGTCTAAGAAGAATAACACTATTTGGGTTATCGTGAATAGACTAATGAATGTAGCACATTTCGTGTATATAAAAGATACTTTCTTAATGTAGTAGCTAAGATATTTTTATGTTTGATAGATATTTTGTCTTAATGGGGAGACATGGACTACACTTTTATATCAGGACTTGTATTTAACTTCATTATTTTGTAAGGTGTTACTAATGGTGTTGGGTATGCAGGTTTTATTGAGTGCATCATTCCACCCATAGTCATATAGGTAGTCGGAGAATACTATACAAGTTCCTGAGGATATGATGCGAGCATGTGTTCTAGACATAGGTGGGGCTTGGGAGAATAACATATATTTGGTGGAGTTCTCCAATTAAAAAGTTTTCAGGATACTATTTAGATGGAACCACATGGGGCTCTTTATGTGAGGCCATATAGATCACCTTTATGTTGGATGGAGGTAGGTGAGTTAGGGTTGATGGGACAGAGTCTCATGTAAAAGGAATTTGAGTAGGCATAATTGATTCAAAATCATATGTCTACAAATCAAAGTAGAAATAAGTCATATGATGAAATAATTCAAGGACCCCTAGAGTTTACAAAGGGTGCTCATGTTTTCCTTTAGGTGTTACCTAGGTTGGGTCACCAAAGGATATGAAGACTGGGAAAGTAGGTTCCCATTTTCATTGGATTGTTTGAGGTTGTGGAATGAATTGAGATGGTGGAATACTGATTGACTCTTCCACAAAAATACAGTTCTATCCATGATGTTTTAGATGTGTCACAACTACATTGATATCACCTGAAACCTTCTTATGTAATTTATGTGGATGTTGTTGAGCTTGAAATAAATGCATCCTTTTAAGAGAATCATATACATGTGTTAGATCACAGTGAGAAAGTGTTTCAAGGAAAGACTATTAAAATAGTGTGAGTAATGTGGAAATATGTATGTTTTTAGGATAAAACATGGTAAAAATAAGTTGGTATGAGGGATTACTGGCTCAATTTTTTAACTCAGCATGTTAGAGAGAACTGGATAAACAACTTGAGGACGATGTGTTTTAAGGTGGAGATATTATAAGATTCCAAATTTCTGGGGTTGAATTAGGCTTTATTTTCGGAAATTATTTTTTGGTTTGGTTCGGTAAATTTCATTTGCGTTTTACCTTGGGGTGCATCAGGGTTAAAGTTTTGAGAAAAATTGAAGAAATTTGACAATTATTGGTCAGTTCACAGTTTGGAAAAACGGTGTGCCCCAACATAGAAAACCATATAACCCTAGAAAATGATGATTTTCACAGTTGGAACTTGGTTTTTAAAACCGTGCACCCTTTTAGGAGTAACCATGAACCCCTATTGAAGAGGTGTGCGGTTTAAGAACATAGTTATGGAAAACTATACCTCCCTCCCCAGAAAACCTTGAACAAGAATTTAATTCATCCAGAAATTAGATTTTAAATAATGTACACCCCCGAAACACACTACCTTTAACCCCATTTATCCCTATATGTTATTTAATAAATTTCAAAGTCTCTAAAATAGATTCCAATCCTTCTTTAAATCATTTCATCACGATTAAATGCTGAGATCCAAGATCTCCACCCCTACCAATAAGAGAATCCTACTCGACTTGATTTTTTGTTCCTCTTCAATAATTATCCCATATTAAAAGGAATTGTTATTAATATTTTTATTATATAATGATCTATAATTATGGATATAGATATTTAATTGAAGTATCTTTATATTTTCAATATTGGTTTAGGGTTTTAGATTGGGATATAATTTTATGTTATTGTACCTCTCAAATTTCAGGATTTCTATTGGGAGACCAATCATCATCAAACTGATGTAAGTGGTCTATAATTAAATTCCCATAGTCTTGATTTAAATTATGTGTATGTAGTAATAGAATTTATATTTGGTGTTTAGAAATTGAGTTCCAGATTAAATTAATTAAATTGGTAAATTAATTAATTAAGGGAGTTGTGATATTAGGGATGATTAGGATTGTGGACTTGAGTAATTAATTGTTGAATTAATTAGGAGATATTGATATTGTTGGATTAAATAATTAATTATAGGATATTGATATTGTAAGTAGATTAGTTAATTAATTAATTAATTATGTTATTATTAAGATGCTATTTTTTTATTAATTGAGAAATTAACTAATGGTATTGATGTGTTGAACCAATTACTTAATTAGAAATGATGGTGAGATGATTAATTAATTATTTAGTTAAATAATGAGATAGACAAGATTAATTAATTGTTGTGTTAATTAATAGGAATGAGTAGATTAATTAATTATAGAGTTATTTAATGATATTGAGATGGTTCTTTAATTGTTTAGTTAATTAATGGGATGGAAAAGATTAATTAATTACTGAGTTAATTAATAGTATTGAGAAGATTAGTTAATTGAAGAGTCAATTAATGATATTAAGAAGATTAATTAATTATTGATTTAATTAATTGGATTGAAATGATAAATTAATTGATTAGTTCATTAATGGGAATATTTCATGTCCAAGAAGAATGTTGAACCATTGAGTGTCTATATTTGGAAGTGCATCCATTTGGATGTTTATTAGGTATATATTAAATTGAAACATGAGGGTGATCTCTACACCTCATCTCATATAATTGTTAAAAAAATTAATTCAAAACATTTTATCACACCACAAATAGGTATACTACATCATGGTATATAGATCCTATTGAATTCAAATAGGATTAATAGTGTTGATTGATCTTAGAGTTTTTGTGGTAAGTAAAATTTCTTAAAATAATAAATTATAATTTAATGATGGAGATGATGTGGAAGATTAGTTAGGTGAATGATTTCAAATAAAATAATGATTGAATTTAATTGATTTTTGAATTTAAATTTTGTAATTCACACTCACTCATGATAAAGAGAGTGTTCTTATGAAGAATAAATGTTTCTCAAATAAGAAATGGAATAGAATAGGGTTATGTAGAATATTAAAGAGATATAAATATAATTTAGTATCTAGATTAGTGATTATATGTGTGTTAATTCTAATGTTCTTTTATGATATGTCAAAAAATAATATTATGTTGTGCATATATTTGACAAAACTATAAGTAGATACATGATAATAAAGAAAGAACACCATTGTTTTTTATCATTATCAATCATATAATTTTTTTAGACCAATATACGAATAAATTTCATCATTTTATGCTGGTTGAAGGTAGTGAGTGAATGATATGAAGAGGAAATAGACCTTAGGGTAGAAGTGATCCCCCATAAAGTTATAATCGCATACTAGTGATTTAGTGATTAATTAGAATATTTACTCATCTTTGATATGCATTCCAATGAATTTTCTTTTATAAGTGAATAGAGTAAAATCATTTTATTTATTAGTTGGATATTTTTACATTTTCAATAAAATAAAATCAAATTCATGTTATTTATTATAATGTGAATATAAGATCTAATTTAAAATAAAGAGATGAAAAAGTTTCATTACACTAATTCACCGCACTCTTATGGTGTATATTAGGACTATGGTATATTGAGTAGCATCAAAGCCATTGGTTATTTCATGAAACTATCTAGATATATCTATAATTATGGAGAATATTTAAAATTCAATTCTCTTCCCCTTGTTTTATGGATGTTTTAATACCCCAATATTTTCTATATATTTTCATTTAAATAAAACATGAAGTATCTGATAGATTACCTTATAAGCAACCCATAGTCAATATAATTCATTATATAGTAACCATTATAAAATAGTAGTTAAATTGGAAAGTATGAATAGTAATTAACAATTTTAAAAAAAATATTAATAATGGTTTTTATTAAAGCATAAGTATTGATTAATTTATAATAAATAACGAATCAATTTTCAGTGAAGTCATTTTATGATTTGAAAATATATTTTCTTCAATAATATTTTTATAGCTTATTTATATGTAAAAATTATATTTAATTTCATCTATTTATAGAAATTTTATTTTAGGAAATGATTATAATTTTTAAAATCATCATTTCAATATTATATTAGGATAATTATTTAAGATTTTTTTAAAATGATTTATTTTTTTCATGAATAGTGATAGTATAGATTTTTGTAAAATATATCAATTATATTAAAGTAAAATAATCATTTGTCTTTCAATCTGAAATTTAATATTACTAATTATTAATTAATAAAAAATTATATAATTAATTCAATAGGAATAATCATTATACTTGATTTGGGTATAAGTTAATTTTTGGGATCAAAAACACAATTTTCTAAAACTATTTTATTTATGCAATTTGTTTTTATCCTCAATGATTAATGTCATGAATATTTTTATGTATTTAAAGAAATTAATAGATTATTTATTCAATATAATATTTTAAAATTCAATTTATGGTTTTTACAGATAAATTAATGGATGTAAATTATTTTTTTTGCTAAAAAATTCAGTTTTCAAAAACTAAATTTCATTGCGGTTAGTTTGATCAATTAAAATTAAATAACACCACTTATAAAAACTGAATCGATTAAAATATATTATATATTTATAATCACAATTATTAATATAATTTAATAGGATAAAATGATTTTTTTATCATATTTAATACCAAAAATAGTTTAATTTTGTTTCCACGGTTAAGGTAAAAATTGGTTAACGAGGGGTCAAGACAAAAGATAACAGTATCATTACCATCAAAACTAGTGAAATTATTATTATTTGAATATATTTAAATATTATAATATCATAAATAGAATCTATTTCCATTTTTATCCACATTTTCAAAAAAGTGACCTAATATAATTGAAATCTTTTAAGAAATTCTATGTGGGTTTATCCTATCACTTATAAAAAAAATCCCCTCCACCTACATTATTCACAAAAAATGGGAATTATATCTCTAAATATACCTATATAAAAACCTTAAAATAATCATTCCCTTTATGTTAGAGATTATTTTCTTCTCCAAAGACCAATCCTTTATGGATTAATTAGTAATCCAAAAAAGGTCTCTCAAAGAAGTGGTAAAGATCTTAACCAAGCAATTTCAATTTTATTTCATCATATAATTCCTATAAAATTATTTTATCCATAAAAAATTACGAATCAAATATAATCCATATATTTATATGTTATTATTTTATGGTAAAAACCATTTACCGCATAAACTCAATATAATGAGAGATGAAAGTATCGCTCGTGCGTATGTGTAGACTACCACCACCACATAGCGATACAACTCATTTACTACCACCATCATTCAATGATTGTTATTAGGATAAATATAATGTTTATATATCATATTTATTTTATAATAATTATTCTTGAAATATAAATTAATATTAACCCTTCTTTCATTCCATTCCTTGACAAATCTAAAGGTCACTCATGCATACATACAGACTAAAGTCTCCACATAGTGATATTATTCATTTTTCTTATTTTATTTATATGAATGATCATAAATATATATATATTGAACATATATGTTATTTTTTTCATTATTTAAATTTATTTTGATGATGTAACCATGATAAATGTGAATGTGCTGTAACCCCTATACTAAAATATACATGAATAACAATGTAGTTAACACCTAAAATGAAGATGGTAATAGATGATTGTTAATGAATGTGTGATAAGATTTTATAAGAAAACCATGTGTGGTGTTATAGGTATTATTATAGTTATTATATATATGTATAATATGTTTATGTTTATTATATTATTGTTTAGAGGGATTTTTAAATAAGAAGTACTTGAGGTGCGGGTTTCTCGTATCACATTCATTTCTATTAGACATATGCCATATTCAACACTTGTGTATTTCATAAATGCATATAAATACAGCTTTATTTTTATTAATAATTAATAAAATTATTATCATGCTATTTAATGTATCATTTGAATTTTTCCTCCATTAGGTTTATGATTCAAAAGTAACCCAATTGTTAAGGGATTGATATTATAATCTCATTTTATCAGGATTTTTTTAAAATTTATAAAAATGAAAATATATATTCTATATATCAAAAATATTATTTATTTTATTATCCTCTATTTATTTTTTATTTTCCTATAATTAGGTACTCAAAATACCAAATTTTTTTTAAGGAATCCTGAAATCATTTCTATATTCTATCAAGAACCCTTTATTCCATGTAAATACTTTATTAAACATGTTTTCAAGAATGTTTTTTACTATTATAAAAATTTTATTTAAATTAAATCTTAGATATGTTTTAAATTATTAACCAACTATTAAAATTAATTTTCATATTGTTTTACAAACATTTTACTTTTTAATTTTTACTAAAAAATATAAAGGATTTTTTGTTTTAATGTACACATCATGAACACATTTCCAAAACATTATAAATACTCCTTAATATAATGTTTACTTCATGAGTTTACTTTTTTATTTTCAGAGAATTTTTTTATTAAATATTTTGTTAATTTTTTTATTGTAAATATTTTTTTTCCTAATAAGAAGGGTTTTTCCTTATGAAATATTATAGTGAACACTTAAATAAATTTTCATCTATAATAATCCCTATGATATTTCTTATGACTTATTAGGGATATGATCCAATATTAAAATATTTATTATTTCTATGGATGGCTTATAATATTGATTATAAAATGTTTATGAAACACAAATCTTTAATGTGGTTAATTATATGATAATATTATCAATATTTTATGATATTGTAGGACACTTATGCACAGTTTTCATTATGTGATGGGTGGTTCAATTATAAACCATGGATGGTTGCTTCTCTTATAAACCAAGGTTGGAAGGGTATGTTATATCCTTCAAATGAATTTGTTAAATATGGATATATCATGGTATATTAAGGACTGTAATAAGGAGTAAAACTAGTTTATTAATTGATTTTTACCAATAATATAGTCTTTGTAATGACGTTGTAACAGGGAAATGATATAATGGGGAGTCCATCCAATCCACGATGATATTATTGGATGTTATCCCTCACTAAGGAAACTATTTTACATTCTTATATGTATTCTAGAAACTAATGTCTTGTGATTAAGATTTGTTTTGATGAATCATGATTGATTATTGATGATTATATACTCTGTTGTATTTTTCAATTTGATTAACAAACCTTACACCATGTTTTCTGATTAAATATATTTGACTGATTATGTGTTATTATTATATGTTTTGGTCATTTTATCACACCCTTAAGAATATATTATGATCTTTTATGATACCTGATTGATATATTTGATGTCTACCATTACAAAGATGATAAGAACCACCATTTGTATGTTTCCCTTCCCTAAGTTAATAATAAAGGTTTTAGGTATGATATTTCTAATAAGGGTTTTAGTTTTGAAGAACTTAATCTGAAATGATTTATATCATTTATATACATGTTTTTTACACATCCATTTGTTTAAAGACAGTAAAACTATATGGTCCCCATGAGATTATTATTGTTAAATATATTCAATATTCATTTAAAATGTTGTAATATTAATGTATGAAATATATGGGTCACCATAGTGTGTATTAGAAGCATGGTTAACTAACTTTTGATTAATTGGATGAGGAAACATTAGTAGGAATTCTTAAGATAAGACTATGTGTTGGATAATATACTAAATTATGTTATTGAAATAATTTTGGTTTCCATAAGAAAAAAATCTATATATGGATATAACATGTGGATGTGGTTTTGGAATAGATGAATCTAGGGATAATAACCCAAAAAATATTTGGTAGAGTATATATCAACCATAATTCTATTACACTGTGAATAAATCCTTACTATGCACCTGGTTTGATACTCTCGAGGCGTATTCTTAGGTTATTTATAAATTTTGTTAATATCTTTTAGGAATTATTTGAATAGATAATGACCATGGATGACGATGCAGGTTAATCCTACAGTGTTATATACTGGAAAAAATGTGTCTAGATATAGAAATAAAATTAATTATTTCCATCTTTATATGATTAAACAAACATATTAACAATGTTTTATGGTCATGCAAACCATTTTGGTTTTAGTATGGGAATGATAAAAAACAATGATGTTGAGGAGGTTAATTTTTTGCTAAAATATTGAAGTACCTTATTTGAGCATTGTTATATAAAATCATGTATATTTATGAAATACGATTTGAATAAAAATTCATATCCTCAACGATTAGATATTGAAATGAATATAAAAACTCTCAATGTAATGATGAATGAGTCTTAATTCAATTAATCATCCATAATTAAAGTTTATGGGAGTGTAATTCCATTAAATCATTTTATTCTTCATCTACATGAATTCGATGTGATTTTGGTCATTTATTGGCTCTCATTATATAAATCACATATTAATTTCTATGTAATGAAAGTCACATTTGATATTTCTAAAGAACCTATAATCATCTTTCAGTTCAAGGATAAATGTAAACATCCACAGAAAATTATAGTGATCACAAGGGTCTTGATTCCCATCCAATGTTTATATTTATCTTAGATGGTTTTTTAGAAGATCAAAATCAATAATATTAATATTCTATGGGACATTGTTAATTTATTTCATAAATAGTTTCCTAGTATTCCACCAAATCATAATACTGAGTTTTTGATAGATTTAATACCCAGTGATATACCAATTTCAATGAATAAATATAGAATGTCTCCAATTGAGTATTATTAATTTAAGAGAAAACAAAATGAGATTCATGATAAAGAATAAATTTGAAAAATTATGTCACCATGGGGTGTACCTATACTTATTTAAGAACAAAGATAGATCAATGTGACTATTTATTGATTATCAGGAACATAAAAATATCATGAATTATAATTGTTATCGTATTCTACATATTTAGGGTTTGTTTGATCAATTATGACAGGGTCAATATTTTTCCATGATTGACCTTCTATATAGATTCTATGAATTGAGGGTGAAAATTGATGAAAAACACAAGAAATATTTAAATTCGAGGTATAGACTATATGAACTTATAGTGATTCAATTGGATGTTACTAATTCCCCTAATATCATCATGGATATAATTATTAATGTCTTTAGAGATTACATGGATCAATATCTGTTAGTCTTTAATGATGATATTCATAGATATTCCAAGAGAAAGGAGGAGCATGAATATAAATTAAGGATTATACTGAAGTCCCTATAGAATGATAAGATGTATGAAAAATTTACCAAGTCTGAATATTCGTAATATAAAATTTCATTTATGGGTCATATAATCTAAAGTGTTGATATATGTATGGATCCATCAAAGACAGATGTTATTGAACATTGTCCTAGACTAACCACTAAGACTGAGATATATATTTTTCTTGGATTGGATGAATATTATTGGTTATTTCTAAATTACTTATCATGACTATCTAATCCATTCACCCTTTTACCTTGAAAGAGAGTTAAGTTAATTTGGAATGAGTAATGTAATGAGAATTTAGAGTAACCAAAGAATAGTTTGGTCAGTTCAACTATACTCACACTAATCTATAGTGGTTGAGGTTTTTTTATTTATATTTATTAAATGAATAAGTTGATGGTTTGTGTTTTTATATAGAATGATATGATTGTAGCTTATGTTTTATACCAATTTAAGGTACATGAATACAATTTCCCAATTCATGAATTTAATTTAGATGTATTAATATTTATATTAAACCACTAGATGCATTGTCTTTATAGATAAATCAGTGACATATATAATTATCATAAATTATTAATGTATACATTCTCTTAGAAATAGTTGAATATGCTCCAAAGAATATGGTTGGAGTAGTTTAATGTTTATTAATTCTTCTTAATACACAACCACCCTATTAAATCGAACAATGCAGTTGATACATTGATTCAAAATGATCATTCTATCTTATCTTTTACAGGGATAAAAAATGATCAATAATCTTGGGAATTTCAAATGATATACAATGAAATCGTGATATAAGGGGATAAAAATTTTCTTTATCAAATTAATGTTCCACCATCTATCCATGTAATGATTAATGAGGATCAAAGGGATAGTATGAAGTTTAAAATAAGGTTTATATAGTTCCTATGTTCAACCATTATTTTGAGGGAATAATAAGTTTTAGGAACTGAGTATATTTCCCGTAAATAACATACATGATGGGGGAAAAATTGGAAGGATCTCATAGATCATTGTTTTACATTAATATTAGATGTGTGAAGATGTATAGATATTTAAATGAGTATTTATGTATTTAAATCATAAATAAAGATATCACAGTGTATATATCTCAGTGCTTGGTATGTTAAAAATTTAATGGTGAGAGACACAACTCTAATAGGATGTTAAAAACATTACCTATACCTGATTGGACATTTGAACACATAATATATATTTCTTTATCGAAATCCATACAACATCTGAATTCAATAATGCTATTTTTTTATACTCGATCACCATACAATTTTAGTGCACTTCATTACTCTGAGTGTGTATTTCAATCTTGATTAGAAAAATATGATATATGTTAAGGATGTGATAAGTTTACATGGGGTAACCCATTCTATTTTCACTAACTAGGTTTTGAGGATTACCTCTATGTTATGGGTAAGTCTTTAGAAACATCTATTAATATTAACGTGTTTAGATAATGCTTATCATCCACAAATATGTTGTCAGATTCAGAAAAACATTCAAACCCTAGAAGATATATTGAGATCATGTGGTATATATTTAAAAGTTTTTTAGGATCAGCACCATTTTGTAGTTGAGGTTTCTTATAAAAATATATTTTAATCAATCATTTATATAGATTTTTGTGAGTCCAACTATGGAAATATGTGTAGAAATACAATATAATGGGATGAAATTAGTGAGACAAAATCTATTGGGATATGAGCTAACTGAGAAAATGGTATAAAAGCATAGATCCATTCAGAAGTTTATCATAGTCACTCAGATATGATAGAAGATATATAATAATTATCATTAGTGATATCTTGAATTTTATGTTCACTACTATAATACAATCCTTCAATAGTAATACAATTGGAATTTAGCAACGTTAAAAAATCACAGATTATCGGAGGGCAATTAAATGCATGAGGATTTTAGGAGTGCTACTAAATGAACAGATAAGGTCTATAATTATCAGTTCTTCTTAAAAGCACTGGTCTAGGGGAATAAGGTAGTGTCATATAACTCCACACTATAGCACCATAAAAATAACCAGAAATAATCAAAATTAGGTTCAAATACAAAATTTAGAAGAAATACATTTTTTAAAAAAGTACAAGGAAAAATAATATATTATAGGGAAAAAGAATGATCCAGTATAATATAATAAACCAAACCTCCTTGATAATAATAACTCCCCTATATGAGAAAAAAATTCTTATATTAGTTATAATATAAAGAAATAAATTAAATAGAACGTGTTAATTTTAAACTATTATTTTAGTTATTCAGGGAGTACTGTGTATCAGATTGATTTATGGTTGATTATTGTATGTCACATCATTTATTATTCAACTTAAAGAATTATATCATTGATAATTAACTAAATATGTATAAAATAAAAATGATAAGGAAATTAATTAAGTAATAGTAGATAGAATGATGAATAAAAATCTAGGCTCATTTTCTCTGTTTTGGTGATGTGATGCATGTTTTAAACTAAAATGACCCTTATAAATTTAAAAGACACAGTTGGAGTCACACTGGTCATTCCATATGTTTTATTGTGATAGGGATGATTCTTATACATCACAAATGAATTATGGACCATTTTATTATTGTATCAGAATATGATGAATGTGTTTTTTTAGTTTTGATTATGTCACTTGTGTTTTTTTACTAAAATATAATTTTAAACTAGAAATAATAACTTCGAGTCATACCAGTCACATAATGTGTCAGTTTAATGTGAGAATAATTTATACAAATAATAAATGAATTATTAGTAGTTTTCATAAATTATCAATACAATCTTATCACGTTTTTTGGATTTCAGTGAGTGAAACTTTTTTAACTAAAAGGGAAATTTTAAACTGATAATAGACTCTTTGAGTCATTCCAGGAACATCGTGTATAGAATAAAGGTGTGGATGATTACTAAAAATAAAACTTAAATTATGGATCGTTTTACTAATGTATCTAGATAAATTGAATTCTATTTCTTAGTTTTGAGTATGTTAGTTGTCTTTTTTACTAAATTTAAATTAAATTTTGAATAAAAAGATACACTCAAAGTAATACTAATCACACAATGTGATGATTGAGGTGAGGATGGATTCTACAAATCTTAAATGACATATGGATCATTTTATAAAGGTATTAAAACTACAATAATTCGTTTTCTTAGTTTTGAGTACATCCATTGTGTTTTTACTAAAATGTGTTTTTAAACTAGAAAGACAACCCAAGATTCATATCATTCACATTGTGTTTCATTTTGATGTGAGGATGATTATTACATGTCAAAAATGACTTATGAACCATTTTCCAAAATTATCATGATAATCTAAGACTGCATTTTTAGTTTTTATTCAGTCACACTTCTTGAACTAAAATTAAAATTTTAAACTGATAATAGACAATTTGAGTCATTCTAGGAAAATAGTGAATCAGATTGCGGTTACAATGATTCCTGAAAATCACAAGTGATATATGGATATTTTTACAAAAGTATAAAAAAAATAAAAATGCATTTTCTTGGTTTTGAGTATGTCTATTGACTTTTTAAATAAAATTAATTTTAATTTTAAATAAAAAGATGCACATGGAGTCCTTCCAGTCAAACCTTGAGTCAGAATGAGATGATGATAATTATTATAATTCCAAAATAACTTATGAATAGTTTTCCTAAATTATTGTAACAATTTGAATTTGTTGTTTCTCAATTTTGAGTATATCACTTTTGTTTTCATACTAAAATATCATTATAAACTCTAAAAACACACTTTGAGTCATACAAGTCACATGGAGTGTTGTATGGAACAGATGATAATTCATACATGTCAAAAATAAATTGTGAATCATTTTCCTAACTTATAAATATAATCCAAACTTGTTCTATTATTTTTTCAGTGAGTGACACTTTTGATGTGAAATACCAATTTTAAAATGATAATATACACATTGCATCATACTGGGCAGATCTTGTATTATACTGAGGTGGGGATGATTTATACACATAAAAAATGACTTAGTTCATTTTAATAATTTATAAAATCAATATGAATGTGTTGTTTCATTTTTGAGTATGTCAGTTGCCTTTTTTAAAAAAAATGTGAATTAAAAATAAAATTATGCACTTAGTGGCTTACCGGTCGCACCATGCATTGGATTGAGGTGAGGATGATCCATACATGCAAAAAATTACTTATTTATTATTTTCATTAATTATAAGAAATATATGAATGAATTTTCTTAAATTTAAGTATGTCACTCGTGTTTTTTAAGAAAATATCATTTTAAACTATAATCAATCACATTGAGTCATTCCAGCCAGATTTTGTGTTGGTATGATGTGGGAATAATTCCTAAATGTCAAATATATATTATGAATCGTTTTTCTAAATATTCAACATAATATGAGTGTGTTTTCTATGTTTTCAATGCATGAAACTTTATGAAGGAAATTATAAATTTGAAACTGATAATGGGAAATTTGAGTCATACTAGGGCCATGATGTATCAAATTGAGTTAAGGATGATTAATACACATTTAAAATTACTTATGGATCATTTTTATAAAGTATCAAAATGGTTTTAATGTTTTTCTCATTTTTGTGACTGTTTGTTGTCTTTTTTACTAAAAAATGTCAATATAAATAAAATGACACACTTGGAGTCTTACCAGTCACACCATATGTCGAATTGATATAAGGATGAATCCTATATTTCCCAAATGAATTATATATCATTTTCATAAAGTATCAATACAATTTGAATGTTTATATTTTCAGTTTTCAGTTTGTCACATGGGATTTTTAATAAAATATCATATTAAACTAAAAACTCACACATTAAGTCATTCTACTCACATAGCGTGTATTTTGGACATGAAAATGAATCCTACACATCAAAAATTAATTATGAATCATTTCACTAAATTATCAAGAAAATCCTTTAATGTTTTCATGGTTTTTAGTTATTGATAATATTTGAACTTAAATGTAAATTTAAAATGATAACAGACACTTTGAGACATACCAGGCAAATCCTGTATCTGATTAAGGTGTGGCTGATTCCTACATGCCAAAAATTAATATGTATCATTTTAATAAAGTATCAAAATAAAAAAAATGGTTTTCTCTATTTTTAATATGTTAGTTATCTTTTTTAATAAAATTACTGTCAATTTTAAATAAAAATCACAGATGGAGTCATACCAGTTAGATAATACATCAAATTGGGGTGAGAATGATTCATAAAAATCCGAAATTAATTATGGATCATTTTCTTGGAGTATGAAAATATTATGAATTTGTTTTCTCCATTTCTAGTATGTCACTTGTTATTTTTACTAAAATATAATTTTAAATTACAAACACACACTTTGAGTCATACTAATCACTTCATGTCTCAGTTTTATGTGAGACTGATTCCTTAAAATAAAAAATGACTTATGGATTGTTTCAACAATGTTTAAAAATAATATTAACGTTTTTTATAGTTTTTGAGTATGTAATGTGTGTTTTGAACTAAAATGTAAATTATACACTAAGAACATACAGTTCGAGTTATATGAGTCAAACCATGTGTCAGATTAATGTTAAGATGATTATGTTTATAATGTATGATTTTATTTTAAAACGATGCTAGAAAATAATGAAATTTTCTATTTGTAAAGAAGAATAATCCCCATGCTTCTTGAAATACATCATCTAAAAGAAACATGTTCTATCTTTTTTAGCCGGTTGTAGACGATTGATGGAAAATTATGACTCCCCAAAAGATCAATGAAAAAATAATAATAATCAAATAAAAAATGATATGGAAATTCAATTTAAAATAGTATATAAAATAGTGAAAAAATTACTTAAATATGTAGTAGGAATTCAACCTTTTATAATGGTTGTGTACCTTCTTAACCAATATCCTTGTTGTTTTTATCTTAGTTGCAGCCATTAATTTCAATCTCTCACGAGCACAAGCAACTTCTAACAAAGCAACCAAACACTATCAAAGGAATCCACATGTATAATAAAACATTTATCAAGATATTAATACAATAAAGAAATAAATTAGAGATAAATATTAAAAAATACAATAATAAAATTCCAATTTTAAACATAAACCACACAATTTGAATCATACCAGGCACACTGTGTATTTCATTGAGGTATGGTTGATTCCACAATGTCTTTTTGTCCTACAATGCATTCAACACTCTAGGTTATCTAAAAATATTTTAGTTTGATAACCTAGAATTTTAAATGTATTGGAGAATAAAAAGAAAATTGCACCATCTTGAGCGAATCATCTTTGTTGAGTGCATGATTATAGTATATGTGTGAATAATCCTTGTTGATAAACTCATTTATTACTATATATCATTATGAATTATTGTAAACCTATTAGAATTTATTTATTGAACTAAAATAAGTATTTAAATTTGAGTTTTTATGGAACATAATAAAATATATATTTCACTTTAACCATAATAGAGAGTAGGAAATTCATGATGAACCATTTACATTATTTTATTGAAAAAACATCATTATAACCCATTATTTATTTTCAGAAGACACAAAACTCCATTATAAATTATTTATGCCCTTTTGAAAGTATTAAACATTAGTATATCCATTTATTTCATCCAAATGAAACTAAAATATAATACATCCATTAGGTATTATTGGATTGTGTTATAGATTGGTATATACATTTAAATATTCTAGGTGATGACAAACTCTAACATAACATCATCATTATTTGTTCATCAAAATGGGAATATCCTTAATATCATTTATTTTTTTATGGAGTGTGATGATGGGGTTTTTATTAATGATCTTATGAACTTGGATCATTTTACATAATGAATCCACACATACATAATGAATGTTACTTATTTGGATTTCACAATAAATTATGATATTATATCATGCATCTAATTGATGATCGATAGACCAACTAATTTCACCACCCACCACTATGAATCCAATATATTTTTATTTTAAAAATAATCATGATAGTGATTGGAATGTGCTAATATAAGTTTTTTCATATGAAAAGTAGTTCGAAAAAATAAGTTGTGTTTGATTGTTTTTTGAAAAAAAAATTCTCCATTAAATTTCTTTAAAAAACCACTTAAAAAAGTGTTATATTTCTTTCAATAATAAAATTCAAACACCTGAACAATGAATATTATGTTAAGTAAAACTAGTTGTGAACAATTTTAAACTGTTTTTAGACACAACCTTGGTATAATCCCCATTCTAATAAATTTCCCCAAAACATTATTCTTTTCAGGACAGTGCTTTATCTTCTCCTTCGCCTTGGTCTCCACCTCTACTTTCTCCTCCACCACTACGTCCACCCCTATTTCTGCCTCCCCCTCTGCCTTCGCCTCTTACTCTGCCTCTGCTATTGTAATGAAATTGTATTCATTGCCAGGAAACACTTCTAAAAAATTTATTTCCATTATTATACTTATCCTTCATAAATAGAAAAAAACAGTATATAATAATTTTAATACTAATGTCTTCCCCCAAATGTATTTATAAAGTCATATCCCATTATATATCAAAAACATAATAGGTAATCCCATAAATTTTTTGTAAGTAAACATTCTGAAACCATGTATACTTCCCACAGTTCTATAAGCTAAATAAATTATTATTTTTATTATAAAGGTTATAGAAAATATTAGTATTATTGATAGAATATATAAAAAAATATTAACAATTTTTTAAATGAAAATGTAATTAGATTTTGAAATTACTTCTTTAAGGATTCTAATATTTTCATGGTTTATTGATCACCATATATCATAATTTTTCTAAAATAATGAAGGTATTTGGATCCTCTATTGAGAATCCAAATCCCCTCTATATAGCCGCTCTAATGTACAATAAATTTTTTACATTGGGACTGACATAAATTGCTTGTGATATCCCAATGAAAGGGTCATAATTGATTGAATTTACATATAAACCTACTATTATATTAGTTATCAGTACGATAATTGGAAAGTTATAGTATGTTGGATCTGAGACATAAAATAATTGCACTACTTGTGATTAAATTATGAACCACCTTCCTTTTCCCCTTCGACACTTAAATTCACCTTCATAAAGCCCATTTAATTATCTCTGACTGCACTCCTAAAGTCAACCCACACTCCATGGGAAATAATCACATGAAATTTTGTGTCATCCAACTCATAGTTTGGTTCGATAATTCCAAAATATGACATATTCCTATAAATTGGATTTCTATCCTTGGAACTAGATATGTGGATCCCTTCTACCACATGCACAAATCCACTGTTTTGAATCATACTCCATTCATCAGGGTCTTTTTTATATAACATATAACTATTTATTATAAAACAAGTGTATGATATTAAATTTTAATTTATTCCCCTAGCTAGCCATCGAAGTCATTCAATAATTGAATTTAGATTTCCAGATAAATGCTTATAAATTTTATCTCAAAACCATCCTATAAACTATTTATTATATGTATTTTGTATCCATACTTCATCCATGGATGGATTAAAATATTTACAAATTGATTTCTGGTATTCAACACATGAATAAACTTATTCACTATTATGTAAAATTTAAAGCTACGCTTGCTCCCGATCTATGGTGGTAATTGTTACAACATCTCTTCAAAAAATCCATTTACCCATAAGTCTCCCATTATGAAAATAATATGGGAGATTGATGATATATCCATCTGATAGGTAATCGGTATATAATTCAATAGCTTTGTAAACAATATATCATTCTTCAGAACAATATTATGTCCGACTTTGATTCTTGACTTACCTTTTCAAAATATTAATATACTATTCAATGCAGTACACCCATCTGTAATGGATTAAACAACATATTTGAACCTCTCTAACCATGTGAGCCATCAGGTGGACCATTATATAAAAGAATGATGGTGGGGAGAACATTGATAATTCGATAAATATGACTAAAACCTTCTTATTAATGATTGGAAATTTTTTCATGTCTATTATATTATTGTATATGGACTTGAAAAAGAAATAGAGTCTTGTTTATATATGGAATACATTTTTAGAATGGAAGTAATGGAAAGAAAAATGCATCAATGTTTACATCAAAAAATGACAGTAATGTGATTTTAGTCTCAGTAACTTCAAATTATTCATTAACTGGACATTATTTATATTTAATGAATGCCCCTCTAAAACATTTACTCCATTAATGAAAATGAAAAATTGAAATATTTCATCTCTGGATAGAGTAATGCTATTAGAGGAAGATAATTATGTCCTTTACCCTTCACTAATTCCAACTCTTTCCTCATCCCATCCCAATCATGTCCAACCTAGACATGATTCCATCTTTCGATTTTAGGAACATTTAGTAACTTTCCAATATCACTATCAAATACATATCTTTTTACATGCATGACATCAAGAAAATTCCTGACATACAAATTATTCCAGTATGATAGTTCATAGAATATTTATCTCTCTATCCAACCTAATTTCATATGGTTTTTTAAAAATGGTTTACTAAAAATAGTGTCGATATATTTTACTTTATTAAAAATATGATCACCCATTAATAGAGACAATGTTTTACCCTGTATAATATTTACATCGATTGTTATCATCCAATATAAGAATTTATGATATCTAAGAAAATATTTCAAATGTCTTAAAAACAAATCCTTAAAGGAATGTATCATCCAAATTGAGTGTGTTTATTCATCACAAATGGGACACACCAACATTCCTTTAATGTTATATGTTAACAAATTTTCATAATTTGGAAAGCTATTTATCATCCAGTACAAAAGGGACCTCATTGTGAATTATTAACTTTTTTGAGCATCATATATTATAACTCTTGTATCCCACATCAATTTTAGATCTTCGATCAATGGATCCAAATATAAATCAACAACATTACTAGGTTTATTTGTTCTAGATATAAATAGATATAACAAAATTTATTTCTACTTCATGAAAACCATGGAGGCAAGTTATAATTTACCAATATGACGAGATATGTACAATGAGTACTACTCTATATAGAAAAAAGAATTATTAAATTCATAGATACCATAATTTGAATTTCTCATAACTCATTTCCAAATTTAGAATTCTCATAATCAATTTTTTTACACCGATGAGAATCTGCTAGATGACATAGGTTCCCATCTTTAATTGTTATGTATGCATTCCATGCCAATTTTATCTCAGTTTCCTGACAACCATATAGTCTTCTAAACCATGGAATGATATCAAAGTACCCAATAGATTTCAAAGGACATCATTCATTTTACATGTATTGATCCATTCCAAAATTAAGGAATTTTATGAGTGATTTGTAGTCCTTGTGAAACAATATGAAATCATTCGGACAAACATTTATTTTTTATAGATCATTCCCCTTAAACATAGATTTATTTCTACATCATATGTTTGATATAGAAGTTCATTTTATTCTAGTAGCATTTCATTCAGGAGACCAAGTAGTTCTATAAAGCTAGGGTAACTCCATTAGTTTCCATCTTCTAAATTATATAACATCAATACATTAGAAAATTTTTGGTTTTTAGAATGACAAGTATACAATAGTATATTAGCTCAACTATTTAACTTCTCAAACAACAATGTATAATCATAAATTTCATCTTCAATTTCCATTTTCAGTTCCTCCACGAGATCTTCATTATCATTTACACTTGTATTCAAATCAAATTATACATCAACCATAGTTTCATCCAAATCAGTGTGCATGTTTAGTTTTTCCTTGTGTTTAGTCAAACATATATAGGTCTGAACTATTTAGTGACAAATAAAATTTTCTTCCAACTCTTCAAATATAATTTTTCTTCATTAAAAACAATGTAAACATGGACGAAGGATTTGAGAATGGTTGTATTCATTCTCTATTTAAAAATTGATGGACACATTATCTCCATATTCTTACAATTTTTTCAAATGGTTAGAATTTAACATCTTTTGATTAATATCTATCTTATTAGGTTTAAAAAGTATCAATTTTTTATAATAAATAAATACATACACATAAGATTATCATTATTAAAATTAAATGTTATAGATAATTCTATTAAGGGGATCCCAACATCTGATTTTTTCAAATAATTTCAGTATGCATTGTTGGAAATGGTAATTGAATTTAAGAAACTAATTACTACACTATGGTAGCTGTTATCCTCTGAATTTATCAAAAGATGAATGTTAGAGATAATAATCATCATCATCAGCTTCATCTCCAAAACAGTTATTATTTATTTTTTTACAAAGACTCGTCATCTATATCTTTTGAACATGAACCTATGTCACATGAACTACTCTGAGCAGTAGTAATCCCATATGAGGTACCGTGGATCATTTTAGATGAATACTTCATAGAGTAGTTCAAGTAATATAAAAGATATGTGGGATGGGTCTCAAAAAATACAATAATAACTATTAAATAGATGATGCTGATGACATTGACATTTGTCTCCTTAAAACCTTTTAAATTACCACATCTAAATTTAAAATTTTTAATATATTATCAAAAGTATTTTCAAAATTAAAAAGGATGATTTTTTAATTTTCCAAACTCTACTTGAAAACCTTTTTTATTCCACATTAAAATTGAAAAATTATTTTCAAAACACATAGTGGGATATAAACCCCCTTTTCTATTAAAACTATTAGCAACAAGTGAAATTTTTTAAAATCATATCAAAAACCATTCACAATAAATTAAATGTTTTAAACCATTTCAATGGAAATAATTACACTTTTAAATGTTAATAACTTTATTGGTTTACATTGAAATCACTTCATGTGTTTTATAACACATAATCCATTTTAGTTTATTTTAAGGGAAAACAACGTTCTTTTTCATTTCAATCCCCACATTAACATTTAAAACCATGATTCCTTTTTTTGAAAGATAAATTTAAAATAGGAATGACTAGAAAATTGACCAATATGTCACCACTCAGTCTAAATTAATGATGTATTATTAAACATTTCATAAAATTTTTATAAAGTTGAAATAAATAAAACATTTTTAGAAGATAATAGTAAATTATAAATATAAATACAAACATGGTAGAATTATACTACCATCCTTAATTGTGAGGTTCCAATGAGATTCATTCAAGATTCCATCAGGGGACTATACATTTATCAAGAACCAATTTCTTCAAATATCACCCAAGAAAATAAAATAAAATATTTCACATGACATAAAATTTACTCATGAATCAACATCAAAAAGGATCTACAAATTTCCATGACATAGAAAACAATTTTATAAAATATCAAGAGGTGTTAGATGAATTATGTTTTTAATATTGGGATTAGGTTTAATTTGAATTTATCTCAGTGTGCCACACATTGGAGGTGATCTAGTACTAAAGGTGAGAGAAAAATAACATATTTTTTTTGTTTGGAAAGTAACTAGAAATGAAGTTTCACTATGTTTCTAGTTTTTACATTGTTGTGGGTTTTGAGAATATAATGAAATTATTTCAGTTGTTTTGGAATTATGTCATAGCAATGAGATAGCGCATCAATGGGTTTAACTGAGATTTTTTAGTACAAATTTAGCCATAGGAGGAATGGATAATGTTTTTTCTTGAGATTGGCTGTGGTGAGGTGGAAACCACATAACATTTGTTTTTAACATTATATATTTATTCTTGGTTTATTATGTAATGTATGTTAAATTTTTTTACTTGTTTAAAATTATTTATTTTATCTATTTAATCTTGGGACTTGTGTTCTTTAAATATTTACAATCAAGGAAATGAAGAGTATTTCAAAAATATAAAAAGGAAAAAAATGTAAAAATGGTTTCACATTAGAATTAATTCAAATATAAAACATTCTATTAAAAATTTTAAAAAAATAAATAAATGATAATATTTCTTTTAAAAGTTTGGCAAAAAAATTCAATTTTCATTCTTTTAATTATATAATTTGGTAATTATTATTTTCAAAATATATAAATAAATATAAATTATAAAATACCAATAGGAATAATATATTACCGATGAGAACAATATTGATATTCATAATGACCCAAAAGGAGGCATACAATTTTCATAAATCCTATTAAAAATGAAAAATGTCACTTCATGTAGTAAATATGAAGTGATATATAATGTGAACATGATTGTATAGGGAGATAATTTTGTTTTTTTCTAATTATATTAAAAATAAATTCCAATCTTCTTGTCCTTATTATATCATTTTTGAATGATCACTATTAGTGTACTCTATGACTGGAGATGATGTAGAAAGTATCATTAATGAAGTGATAGTGTTTTTTGATGAAATAGTTATAGTACCTGCTGAGGGTTATAATGGAAAATTAAAAAGGAATTGTAAATAAATATTAAACTATATAATTAAAGATAAATGCGGGATAACTCTAAAAAACTGTAATAGTATTATTGTGTTATTGAAACTGAATTATGAACTAACATACTCATACTAATATTACACAATCAAAACATTAAAAACCATCATAGGATGATAATTTAAATATATACTATCAGTAATCCATATTTAAACTCTATAATCCATTATACCTTCAAACTACCCATTAAAAATGCAAGAAAACAAAATTAATAATTCATCTAGACACTAATTTGGTATATTAAGCATGCCATAAATGCTATAAAAAGAGTTATAAATTAAACATACATTAAATTTCATGGATGATAATTACATTATTTACAAGACAACCATTCATCAAAAAATCATTCCACAAATATAACATCAGTTAAATAATCATTCAGGAAATCATAACATACCTTAGTTGTCTTGAAAGTTATTAAATAATATTTTACTCAAAGACAGTTTCTACTAAACATACCTTAGACACCCATTTATAAGTAAATAGTTGTGATTTATAACACCCATTCATAGAAAAAACATACAAGAAAACCATAATCCAAACAAAGATTTCAAATGAAATAGACCTTGGATGTGTGAACAAACTAGAACTATGATTAAAAACAATATAGATCTATCAAAGATAATTAGTGGTAGAAAATAATGAAAATTTGGAATTTGACAATGATAGTGGTCATAGTGATGGAAATAGTGATAACAAGGGAATGTGCCATGAGTGAAGGTGGCAAGAAGTTTTTCAGCAATGAGGTAGAATGAGAGAGACCAATCATGACAAATGTTTTGCGAGAAGAGATTTAGGGTTTGTCATGGATGTGAGCACCACAATAATAGAAATTGAGAAACCCAAAGAATTAATTAACAAGTGAGGAGGAGAAATAACATACTTTGGATTATTACCTTGATTCATTCTTAGATTCAATGAGGAGCAGTTCCAGTGTAACGTGGATTCCACAAAAATCTTGTGAAATTTTGACTAATTTAGTCATGATTATGGTTATTTATATATATTGGAGATACTTTTATCAGATTTTCTAAAAAAGTGCTGATAATGATCACTTTTATCAGTGATAAATTAATAAGCGCTGATAAAAGACATCTTTAGAAGCACTAAAGAAGTGATGATAAAATTAATCTTTTTCACCGCTAAAACATTAGTAATAATAAATGATTATAATTATAGTTATAAAGAAAAGAAATTGACAATAAATTTGTATAATTATAAATTTATTTATTGTAATTTTATAATTATTTAAATATATAATTATTTATTCCAATTTTTATACATGCTTTTTCTTTAATAGTGACATATTTTTATTTCTAATTATAAATATATAATTTTATAAATATAGTAAAAATAAATTTATAAATAAATATATTTTAATATATATTTATAATTATTTATTTATAAATACAAATATATTTGTATGATTATATATATTTATAAAACTATAAACAAATATTTAATAAATAAAAATAAAAATAAAAATAAAAATAGTAAATATATTCATTATTTAAATATCTTTATTATATTTTTATAATTATAAATATATTTATACCATTATATAAATTAAAATAAATAAATATATATAATAAATATTTATAAATATAAATTTTAATATAGTAAATATATTAATTATTGAAATATTTTTATTATAATTTTATAATTATTTAATTATATAATTATTATTTTATAAAAATATAACATCGTTAAAAATAATATATATTTATATCATTATATATATATAATTATATATATATATATATATGTATTTAATAAATAAATATATATATATATATTAGGTGCTTGGGGGTACAATTACATAAACACAGACACACACCACACACAAAGGCCAAAAAGGCAGGTTATAACCATCAAAGAGATAAAACACCCATCAATCCATATTTATTCATTACATGGCATGATGGTTTAATGGGCATGAAGCCCATTACATGGCCTGAAGGCCCAGTGTAGCATCGTGTCTGCATCATAGCTACATCACCATTTACTTGCATCATGTCTGCATAACCACCTGCATCACCACCTCTGCCACCGCATGCCTGCATCATGCCTACGCCACTGCCTACCAGTGAAAATTTTTCTCATATCCAGATTTGAACCTCGGTCTGATACAAGATTATGTTTATCCTTTACTACTTGGGTAAGCCCCTAAATGTAATAAATAAATATAAATATAAATATAAATCTAACAAATATATTCATTATTTAATTAAATTTATTTTAACTTTATTATCATTTAAATATATTTAATTATTTATTTACAAATATATAAATACGTTTAAAAAAATATTTATTTGTTTATAATTATAAATATATAAATATATATATAGTTAAATACATATATAAATATATTTATTTATAAATATTTATTTACAGATATATTTTTGACATTATTAATGAATATAAAATTTTAAATGAAACTATCTTGAAAATGAGTTAAATTGAATAGTTAAAAGTGAGTAAGCTTTACAAATATTGAAAAATTATATAATATTTATTAATTAAATATACATTATTAAAAGATATATATATATATATACACATATGTAATTAATTATGAAAACATATTGAAAATAGTAAAACATTTTAAACAAATATATATAAATAAATAATATAAAATTATTAAATTTTTAATAAATAAAAAATAAAAACCTAATATTAATGTAAAATAAATAATACCTATTAGAAATAATATTAAAAATAAATAAATAAAATTTTTCGATAGAAAACATATAATATTAAATGTAAAATTTTATATAAAAATTCTAAAGTGAATACCAAAATTTCAATAAATCCTAGAAATATTATGTGTATGTGTTTCTATAGAAAATTTCATTAATTGAATTAATATTTGTGTGTGCGCGTTGTGTATAAAAATTCATCAACTATGTATGTGTTTGGGAAATCAATGTAACACTTGTTTTATATTATATAAATCATATTTTAGAAAATATAATATATATATATTTATATTTATATATGAAATTTATTAATGAAAAACTCTGTATAGAAACCATTATAAATAAACAAGGCATTAATATGTTTTTAATTGTTACATTGTATACATTTTAAAAATTTATATTTAACATATTTTATTTATTAATATTTATAATTAATCTATTTTTATATATATATAAATATAATTCATTTTTTAATACTTATTTCACTAATTATTTTTTAACATTTTTATAATTTAGTATTTTTTTAATTATTTATTATTATTTATTTATTTTTAATTTTTTGTTTAATTTTTAACAATTTATTCATTTATATATATCCATATTTAATTTATACTATTTATTAATATTTATAATCTATATATGTATATTAAATTTTTTAAATTTTGTCAATAATTATTTAATTAATAAAATGTATAATATTTTCCTTAATTTCCTAATTTTAAATTTCCATTTGTTTAGTTATTTCATTTTATTTATTTTATATATCTATATATTTAATATATACTAATTTTTTACTATTTATAATATATATATATATATATATTAAATTTATTAGTTTTTATCAATAATGTTTTAATTAATAAATTTTATAATGTGTTTTTAATTTACTCATTTTTAATTTTTATTTGTTTCATAATATCATTTTTTGGGACCTTTTCTAGCGCTAAAAAACGCACTGATAAAGGGTTCCCTTAACCGGAGATAAAAATGAAGTGTAGATAAAGGGTATCATTTTTCACTGTCAAAAATAAAATGCTTATAAAGGGTACATTTTATGAGCACTATAGAAATGTAATGATACAAGTTATGCTTTACCAGTTCTATAAAGGGGCTAAAAAAGGCCAGCATTGTTAAAGGTCTGTGTTTATAGTAGTGGTTGTTGAGAAGGTTTTTCATTGAATTTCTTGGTGAAGGTTATGAGATTTGGAATAAATAGAAATATAAGACCTATGTTTACTGAAACTTTTGAGATTCATGATCAAGTGGTGATGATATATTATTTCTTTGAAATCCCATGAAAAGTGCCATTGAAAAATAATGTGTTCCACGTATCTCTCCCGAGGATGTACATACAATATCCTTTATATGTACTAAATTAAAATGTTATACCAATAGAGAATGATCATTCTTACGAAGAAAAACTATTAGAAATATTGGATCATAATTCTAAATTTATATCGAAAAAGATCACATATCTACTTAATGATCTTCAGAGGAATATGAAATTCGAGGAAGATACATGCCAAATAGTGGAATATAATGAATATATATGAGAATTATATCATGATTAAAAGTATGTAGATTAATTAACTATGATCAGAGTTCATGGAATATAATCACTGAATAAAAAAATATTTGAAAAATTAAGTGGTTAACACCGTAAATGATGATGATAATTATATAGTTTTAATGAAAAGTTGATAATATTTAATAAGTAAACTCTGTAAGGTATTAGATGTATGATTATGGATCTGGTATACAATTATAATATATTTAAATTTATAGTATAAGAGGTTATAATTCTAACAAATCATGATGGACTTGAGGTAAGTGTTTCTCATCTCACATTAATTTCCATCTGATATATTTCATATTCCCCACTTGTGTCTTTTATGTGGTGTATATATTACCCCTTTGAAAAGTTTTATCATTGATACCATTGTGTTTTTGGTATTAAATTATTCATTTTAATTCATTCATTTATGGGTTTTATGATTCTAGAGTTATCGAATTGGTAAGGGTTTTAAGTTACAATATCATTTCAACAGATATTGTTTATCCTAAAACATCCAAGGATGAAATTAAATGATCTATCTATCCTAAATAATATTTTATTTGTTAACCTCTATTTATTTCTTTATATTTTATATTTCAATTTTAATTTATTCTATTAAGGTACATAAAATACCAAAATGAATTTTTAAAGGAAAACAGACTTCATTTCTCTCTCCATTCAAGAATATTTTCTTATATGCAAGTATATTCCTGAAAATATTTTCCAGTAATATTTTTTACTATTATAAAAATATCATTTCACATCATTTTTAACAATATATTAATTTAATTATATAGGTTTTAAAATAATTTTATGATTTATTTACAAATAAGGTCCTTTTGACTTTTTACTGATAATGTGAAAGGAATACTTGTTTCAACATACACCACATGGATGAATTTCCCCTCCACAATGCATACTCATTTATTGAAATCATCCATTAAAAGGTTTCTTGTTATTTTTAATGTAAATGGTTTCCTTAAAATTTTGGAAACATTTTGATTCAGAATAAGTGTTTTCTTATAAATATGACTTTTTCATCAAGAAATGTTCTAGTGATCATCTAATGAAATTTTCACCTATAACAAAATACATGGAAATTTCTTATCATTTAATGTGGAAATAATACCTTGATACCATATTTTTTGTTTCAATAAATATTTTATGATTTTGATTATGAATATTTTGTGAAAAATGTATACTTTCTATGAGCTTTTATACGACGATATAATCAATGTTGAATTATATTGTGGCACACATATATATGGGTTTCCATTATGTGATGTGTGGTTCCATTACATATAAAGTAAATGTTGTTATGTTATGAACCAAGGTTTTGTGGGACCATTATATTTCTTCAATTCATTTTTTAATGATAAATATCTCATTAGTTTATATTGTTTTGAATGGGGACATAAGCTAGATTTGTAAGAGACTTTGTCCAATAAGATATTCTTGGGGGTGAACATTTGAAATTATGGAATGGGGAGTGAACCCAATCCACTATGATATTTTTGGAAGTGATACTTGACTAATGAAATTAATTTCTATTATTATGTGTATTAAAAAATTATGTTTTATCCTTATGATATGTTTTCAATGCTCTAGATTTATTATTGATAATTCCATACCAGTATCACAACCGATTTTAGATAATTAAACATTATTAATGTATTTTAACTATATAAAGTGATTGAGTTACTTTTTTGGAGGTTTGGATGAGATTTATAATGTTTTAATGGATTTTATATATATGAATGTTTTATAATAGTTAACATAAATCATGAAACACCTTCTACGGAACTGTGAAGATGAATGACTGGGAACATGGTAGGTGCATGGTTTGGATAAACAATGTGGAAATCCAAGAGAAACCGTTTGGATTTATAAAAAGTGGTTTATTATAGTTTCTGAACATTTTCTATAACTATGTGATCCATCCTTGTGATGGGTGTTTGGAGGTAGTGGATATTTCTTGGTTAGTGAACAAATTTCCTATCAATGCACTATAATTGTACACCTTTTAAAAAAATATTTGGATTTTGGTAATATGACTCCCTTTACCCCCTTTAATGACTTTCTTTTCACCTAATCCATTGATAACACGAATTAACCTCCATCCAAAGCTTTTATAGACCTTTCTTCTTGATCTAAGACCAATCCATTAGAAAATATATGTGCATTGTAGGCCCAAATTTATTGTGAAGTTCTTGTTTTTGGTGGTTTTCCTTGGATTTCATATTTAGAGCTCTCTTGTAATCATGGATATAATATTTTTGGGATATATCCATGGTTTTTGTTTCCAATTATTAGGATATATGTTCTTTTATGTAAAGGTAATAAGATATATTGACTTTTCTTAGAGATTCAAGTCTCGTTTTTGATGTTTTCTGTCATTTGTAGTTTTCAAAAAACACTGTGAGGTAGGAAGATTCACTCATGACTCCCCTAGATTAAACTTGTAAGTCTTGATTTCAAATCGATTTAATTTCTTGAGTTGAATTTTTAAATTTGTGTGAAAATATTGATAAAATCCCTCATTAGATATAGTTTGTGAAATTGTGTAAATTGTTTATTTGTGTAAAGAACTTTATTTCATTATTTCCAAATTGAGATTTTATAATATGGTTTTTCATTGATTCATGTAAAATTATTGTTTAAATTGTTTCAATAAAAAAATTCTATTGAAATTTTATGGAATGGGATTGGGAATAAATGATTGGTGTGTGCTCATACACATTTGGGATGAATAATGGCATGATGGTTTCCAAAAAAAATGGGAAAGATATGGGAGTGAAGTTTACCCCATATAAATGGGTCCCCAAGTGAAAATATAGTGAAAGGACAACTCACCACTCATGAGTATAGAATGGTAATGGTTTTCATGGATGTGTAGAAATGTAATGGGTATTCCAAAATGAAATCTGTAAAATAGTTTTAAAGAAATGTTTTTTTATTTATTTGGAATATTTGGTTGGTTTAGAAAATTATTTGGCTTGATATAAACTGATGTAGCACCCCCATTTGTAGGTAAATAAATCTACATTTATGTATTTTATGTATATAATGTGATTGGGTTATGATTTGGGAGGTTTGGAGTAGACTTGGAATTGTTTTTTTTTCTCATAAAGAGGTAAACAATTTGTGAGAGGTTAATAGAAACCATGAAACAACTTCAATGAAACCATGCAACTTAAACAGTAGTCACTAGTTTTGCGCACAGTTATGTTCATGGTTTTCTCAAACCATGTGGCCTCCCAGGATATACTATGTGATGTCGGTCAGAAGAGTTTAGTATGTTTTAATCATTTTTTGTCAAACCATATTATCAAAATATGTGAGGTGTGTTTAGTGGTAATGGCTAGTACATAGTTAGTTCACGGATTACCTAACCATGCACCCAAACCATGCATCATCAAAAAATGTGTATATTTTTTTTGTATCTAACTATTTTTACCCCCTTAGTGACTTGTTTTTACCCAGTCCAACCCTAAAATGAATTTCACTCTTTCTAATGGTTAGAGGGACCTTTCCTCTTGATTTGAGAGCGATTTTTTGGAAAATATAAGGGTGTTGGAGGCCCAAATTCTTTGGTAAGATATCTTTCTTGGTATATTTCCAAATACTTATTCTTTTAAAATCTCTTAAAATATTTTATCTAATATGTTTTGGTTATATACATGATGTTTTATCATAATCATGATTAGAAAAGGTTGTTGTTATGTAATGAGAACAAGATTTAAGGATGTTTATTAGAGATTGAAGATGGGTTTTTAAACTTTTGATTCCTTTTTCATTTTAAAAACCATTTATAGGTTGATCACGTAACTCTCGACTCCCCTTGATTGGAACAATAAGTATTGGATTCAATTTTATTGAATTTATTAAATTGAATTAGGAAATTTAGGTGAATATGTTTATCGAACCCTGCTTTAGTGATGGTTTGTGTAATTTTGGAAATTGGTTGTTTATGGAATGTTATTTGTTTCATGAATTTCAAATTGTGATTTTAGAATGTGTTTTTCGGATTCAGGGAAATTGTTTTGTGAGAATTATTTAATTAAAAGAATTGTTTAATTGAAATATAATGGAATACATTTTGGCATACCTGGTTGGAATGTGTTCATGTGAATTTGGGATTGATAAGGGCGTAAAGTTTCCCCCATCAAAAGAATAAGACATATATGATCATGATTATTACACTATAAAAATGGTTCACCATGTGATGTATTTTTGTAAGGATGACTCAAAACTCAAGAGTATATAAAGGTTTATCATATCATGCATGTGTGGATGTGTGGAAAGAGAATGGTTATGCCAAAATTTAATATGAGAAATGTTTTTAAAGAAATATTTTGTGGATTTATTCAGGAAAAGTTTTTGGTTTGTAAAATGGGTTATCTTGATATGAACTACATTAAATTTATTTAAAATGAATTATATAAATGTTTTAACTTGTTATATCCTAGTGGAGTGAGTTGAAAAGTCATTGGAAAAAATCTACTGAGTTTTATACTCATACCAAGATTAGGAAATTTTAGGTGTTTGCAGATATTATATATCAATAAATAGGTAAAGTAAAGGTATCTTGTTTATTTAGTGATGCATCGTGATACCTTGGGCATAACTTGTGATGTTGGAGCTTAAAGAATATCTCGATCTATTGATATGATGTCTTTGGTGTCTTTCTGTTTATTTGGATTTAGTTTCATCTTTATACTATTATATAGTTTAGTTTCATTATTGGTTTTGTTTTACATTGAGTTGGGTTAAATTTTACTGATTCACCATATAAAGGATGTTTTTAAATGGTTATCTTGGTGTGGTGGAATTATATTTAATGTGAAAATATCCTCCAAATTTTCATAACCCCTCAAAATTTATGTCCAGCCTCTTCTGTCTTTGGGATGTCACCTAAGGCCAGTAACTCCATTTGTCTCTTCCAAAGGTAGTGGTTTAAGTGGATGATGTTACAAATGGTACCAATTTTTTTATCCTCAATTTTATAAATAATTATTGTTTAGTCCATGAGTTGGAATGGTATCATGGTTTATGATTATCGGAACATGGAATTTAGAGCATAAAGAGGTGTAGCTAACTGATTTATATTGAGCTTCATGTCTCCATGGTGTTTGAGTAGATAAGTCTTTTGAGAAACATCTATGAGTTGAAAACACATCGTCATGGGTTTAGATGATGAGTGACACATGACATTAATGAATTGAAATGACTTCCCACCAATAGTTCATAATTCACATTGAGTAATTATTTGTGATTTGATGAAAAAGTGTTAATTTTTGAAAATAGTTGAAAATGGGTTGATTTTCAAAAATCAGGGTTGAATTTTTAAAAATGGTTTGAAAGAGGGAATAGTATAATTTTGGAATGACTTTTTATTCTATGTGTAAAATGGTAAATTTGAAATTTCCAAGCCTTCAATTTATAGAATTTGAGACTGAATGGAATTTTGTTTTGGCTAAGAAAAAGGCACCAATTAGGTGTTGTAGAAATCATCTGAATGAGGCTACTAAAAATGTGGCTTCACCTGATCCATAGGTGAAACAACTACATGTTTAGAGTATTTTTTTAGTCTTTCCTATTCGGGGATAGTGGGAAAAAAAGTAACAAACCAAGTTAACTTGATCATTCCATTCAGTTCCAAAAGTAGAATCCACCCATATTTTAGGGTAATTCAATACTGGAAAAGTATAATTGTGGATGAATAGGACAAAATAATTATTTTGATTTCCAAGGCACACAAGAAATTCTGATTGTGAAGTTGGATACATATATCTTAGAGGCTCTAGCTTTCCAGTGATGGTTTTTACCAGTTTAGCATAAATTAGACCAAGTAATTTCATTTTTTCAATTTGAATAATTATTCAACAAAAAATTTTATCCTCACACATATATGATTGTGAGAAAAACATAATTCATTATCATTATGTATTATAACCTCAGAGTAATAGAGTATGCTGTTAAATTCATTAATTTTATCTACTTTTCACTAGATGTTTCTGCAATTTCATCCATGATAGAATACATTTTTGAATCAGGGTTGATGTTGGAAATTCATTCATGGTTTTTTGTACTTTTTACAATGGATTGTATGAAGATAGTTTAGAGAGGGATTATGGAATAATGATACATATCACATAATTCCAATTGAGGAAGAATATTGACACCTATGGGAAATTGGGAGATCTCTAATTCCGTGAATAAGAAAAAGAGGAACACTAATTTTCAATGTAGTGGTATTACTCAGAATAAAATAATAGGATTGGTAAATCTTCCTCCTAAACCAAATAGTAACCCTAGATGATTTCATTGTGGTTATCACGATTACATTAAATTAGGTTTTCTAGAACCACATATATCATTCCACAATTGCAATCCGATGAGATGTCTTCGACTCTATTTTCACAGTGTTCTATGGTTGGGTACTAGGGACACGTCTCAAGTTTCACAGACGTCATATGCTTTGACAGGATGAGGGAAATAGAATAATTTTCATCAGTAGAACTGAGAAAGAAATGTTGATTCAAGGAATACCACAAATCCTTAATGAGGTATATCTCTATAATATAATAAATAACCAAATTCATTGAGTAATAAATGTTATGGATCTAAACACCTAATAATGGATAATCATTGTGGAATTTCGATAGTGGGAGGTAATATTATTTTGAAATATACCTTTTTCACTCTTTGTTTGATATGAGTGTATCATATATTTCTTATTATAATGTTGATATTTTAGGTTTTCATGTTGAAATTATGCCTTATGTATTGAGAATTCAATCTATACATGGAAAAAGAGATTGTCAATACATTATGGTAAAATCATATTTTAAAGATATTGATGGAGGTAAATTGATTTTGGATTTTATTTACCTTGATATTGATGCATATGACATAATATAAGCTATGGATTGGTTGATAATGTTCAAATACCACATCAACTATTATACCTTATGGGTAATTTTTATAAGTGATGATGAAATCGAGAATATATTTAGAAGATATTTTAATGTGAAAAAACGTGGAAAAAGTATTGTTGGAACTAATGGTTGTAACAATATCGTACAAGTTGTATACTTTGGGAATGGAATCTATGTATGAGATCAAGAATAATAGTTTTCAAAAAAAATGATCATTTTCCTAATGTATTTACAAATAATTTCATAGGGTTTCCACCAATAAGATAAGTGGATATCACAATTGATCTCTTAATAGGGATCTATCCAATATCACTTACATCATATTGGATGGAACCAATTGAATTAAGGGAATTAAAGGTACAATTTGGGAGAGTTGGAAAAAGGGTTCATTCAGTATTGTACCGCTCTGTGGACAGTTGATGAAAATTGATTTCACATGCGTATTTAATAAATTTCTAATTTAGTTTTATATATTTTTCTCACCATTTTTAGAATTTTTTGGATTTTCTAGAATTTTAGAAATTTGTATAATTTTTTGTTAATTTCTACACTAAAATTTATAATTTTTCTATTTATAAGTTTATTTTAATTTTATATATTATTATTATTTTTATTATGTGCATAATTATTAATTCAATGTAACATATTTCTATAGTTAATTTAATTATATATATTGCAATTATATTTGTTTGACAGTTTTTTATCTTGATGTTAGTTTAATTTAATTTTATACAATCTCAAAATTTAATGTCTAATAGTTTTATTTTTATCAGTTTAATTTATAATATCTTAATTTTAAGTTTGTTATTATTTTTTAGTAATTTTATTAATATATTTTTTTATATTTTATAGTTGTTTTTCATTTTTTTTGTTTTATAGTATTAATAAAAGTAGTATTAATTTTATTTGATTATTATTTTAATTAAATTAGATTAATATTTTATATTAGTATTATTATAATTATTATGTGTATAGATTAAAATTTTATCTAATTATTAGTTTTATTTTATTTTATGTATTAGTAGTTTTATTTTTATGTACTTATATATATTCATGTAGTCTACAGAACTTTAGTTGAATAATTATATAACAAATTTATTTTATTTTTATTACTATTGATTTAATCTAAAATTTATTAATATTATCAATTTTAAGTGAATTTAATTGATTTTACATTTTTATTATTCAAATGAATTCCATAGTTAACTCTCAATATATGTTTTTTTTTCTATTTTTGTTATTTTTTTTCTTATTTATATAAAGGAAAAACCCCCTCATTCAACACACATTTTATTGAACCAGGAGATTTTCATACCTCCTCCCTGATCATTTCACCTCTCTGTCTTCACCCCTGCAGAATGCCATGCCCCTCAAATCAATACTTCATTGCCCCCTGCCCCACTCTCACGACTCATTCTAGTCTCTAGCGTGCTCTTGATGACTCTCCACTACACTACCACAAGTGATGACCTATTGTTCAGTACAAAACAATCCTACATTGACCTCATTCTCTGCATGCTATCCAACTCTCGTAGTACCAACCCTTACCATGTCGACTGATTTCATGTCCCTTCACCACTTCTTCTCCATGAAAATAAAATATGATTGGGATGGGTGAGAAATTTTGGTGATTTCCATTATTTATGAATGACTTCATCACATGCATAGGGGTCACTTATCATTAAAAGATTGATGTACGACGAGTATAATCCATAAAGAGAGTTCAGGAAAACATAATACGTTTTCATTTTCCCAAGTACAATTTTAATGATTTATCATTTTATTTCCGCATGTATTTTTTGATGTGTTGTCGAGGTAATTTCTATGTGTGAGTATGTTAGACTGAATAATTAATCTGATGAACAAACCATGTGACATTTTTATTTTATTGTTAAATGTTATTTGAATTTATTTTTAATTTGATTTTTTATCTGTTTCAATTATATCTGAACTGAATTAATTTCTTAAAATCATAACAATCCATTTTGATTCATTGTTGATCAGAAATACTATGAAGGTTTACTGTTTTAAATAACTACAGTTAAAATAGGTTTCGCAACATTGTGAGTGATGGGCTGTCATTTTGCATTTTGGATTGGTACTCAAACGCATATCCTAATTTGTTTATAACACTAGAGAATGAGACATTAAATAAATTAGGAGGTATAAAATGAGCATATAAAAAATGATTATATATTTTGAACTGGAGATAATTTTGATGAATAAATATATAATAAAAAAAAGAACACTTTTCATGGTTACATATTTGTTTAATTGTAACATCAACACCCCACATACATTTTGTTGATTTCGAGTAAATCATCATTTTTACAACATATTATTTTAATTCATTAGCTTTTTCAATTTATTTTTTTATTAAAATAATTAAAAATAAGAATTCATTGAACTTTTTTTCCAAATGAACAATGAAAAATGAAATAATTTTAGTGAAATAGATTTCTAGATCTCTATGGTTCAACCCTATTTGAAACATCCTGACTCAGGTGACACACACCAGTACCACAATCCAGTTCTCAACGTCCCCTGATGTGCACCTCCCCATATGCTAGAGGCTACAGATTAGAAGTAGGGGTCTAATATCGATAATGGAAAGACTATACCATCTTTATTAAAGTATCACAACATTAGAAAAAATAATAATAATAAACTTATATAACCAATAACCAAAATAAATGATAATCACATGATGACCAAAACTAAATGTATAATATCCAATACTGAATAGTAGATATTCCTTGGAAAGTTTGTGTCAAGTGACAATATAAAAAACCCAAATAAATAAATACATTGAAAACTCCACGTGGGTCCTAACATTATGTATGGTTCCCTCAGAAATTCTCCATCCCAACTCAACCATCTATCATGGGGAATTTACCCTTATATTTTCCTTCAAACATGAAGTCTATTCGAGTACCAACCTAGAATCCAAAGTAGTGTCTGAGTAAATCTCATTAGGTCATCACCAATGGTGTCTAAAACAATATATATTTAATAAAAGTTTATGAAGTTATATAAATAATATTCTACAAGCAATAAATTAATGAATTTACATTTATTCAATAACACTTTATTCAACCGGATGAACTCTTAGGTTCCCGAGGACACCTGTACCTCAATACATTCTTCATCCATTTCTATATTATAAATCAAATCACACATCTAATTAATAATTCATTATAACACATGGGATTTCATAATCCATTTCATTTCAATTTATAATACATCCAATGGGAACCATAGTCAAATGCCAATGTTTCGGTCCAAGATCACAATACCTAAGATCCCATGGGTATTTTAGGCATCTGTCTATGACCTAAAACTCATTTATTAAACAATAACACAAGTGATATTTTGAATAAGTGTTTTGTGTCCCACACTCAAATACATATAAATTTTATTACAATAAGATTTTGATGCAGTAAACCTTGTCCCACACACAAATATCAATCAAATTTATCACTATAATTTTTTTTGATGTTGTCGATCGTGTATGACACACGATTATCAGTCAATTTATTATTTTCAGATTTTGATGAAGTTGACCATATTCCACAAAAAAATATCAATCAATTTATCACATGTATAACAATTTCACATAAATCACATCAATTGAGATAAATCAACATTATCCCACTTATCAAAATTTCATAATCCAAACATATATTAATTAATTCAATAATTAAATAATCCAATATAGTAATCTCAATATCCCATTAATTAATTCAAAAATTAATTATTCAAATTAAAAAAATTTAATAATCAAATAAATTCCATTAAATAATTCACCGATTAATTAATCCGAATACAACCAATTGAATAATCACAATAATTACCATTAATTAAATAACCAATTGATTAATTCAATCCCATAATAAAATTAATCTATTAATTAATTTACTAATTAATTAATCCAAATAAAAATCATAAAATTATATTAATTAATTTAAAAATTAATTAATACAATACCACATTCACAATATCCCATTAATTAATTAAAAAATTAATAAATTTAACTCTACAAATCAATTGTCACAATTTAACCTAAATTGTTCAAACATGGAAATTAAAACAAATTAATTAAATTATGAATAAAATTTCCCAATAATGGAAATTTGAATTTCAAAACTACAAACATGTAATAAATTAAGACTTTGGGAATGTAATTTAGACCACCTATCTCTAATTTTTTATGAGAAATTGCCCAATAGAAATCACAAATTAAGTGGAACAATCAAGAACACGGTAAGAACAATATCTAGATCCAAACCCAATATCCAAAATAAAATGGATTGGATATATTTAAACATATATATAAATCCATCGCAATAGAGAAACACTACCTTTAAATGATGGGAGAACAATGGGTAAGGGGAGGAAACAACATAATATAACAATATATTACCATGAGAGGTGCAGATCGTTGATTCGGGCAATGAATAATGAAGAACGGAGATCAGGATACGTAGGAACTCATTAGGTATCTTTAAAAGATGATTGAATTTGATTAGGTGCTGAGATAGTGTTGATTTTTGGTTAATACTGGGGTTTGGGTAATTTTAATTCCAATTTTTTTGTTTAATTAGAACAACACACACGATTTCCTTGGTAGGGGTGCATGGTTTTCCAAAATGTGTACCTTAGCCATGCGTCTCTTCTATTGGGGGGGGGGGGGTGGTGAATGGTTACTATGATGAGGGTGTAGCATTTGAAAATTTGTGTGACAAAAATGTGAATCCCATGTGTTTAGTTTCACACGGCACGATGGGTTGGGGTACGATTTAGTCAAACACTGAACCAACTATGTACAACCTATCCTTCTTCCAATTTTCTCCAATTTCACCAAAAAACACCCCAAGGTATAACCCATAAAAGATATACTAAAAAATAAATTATAATACATAAAAAGGATCCCAAGACATTTATAGAAAAGTTCACAACCTTAAAATCTCCCAACATTATGATATCTCATCCTCGAGTTGTACTCTAATACATCTATAAGATTCAGAGTAAAAAAGATTAGGCTACTGAGACCACATATCAAATTATCTCTCCTATGTTTCCTCCTAAACTCACCCATGTTCCCACAATGTGTTATGTATCAACATGGTTTTTCACTGAAACAGTTTATCAATGTGATCCAACACACATATCAGATGATCATCAATGGTTGCATCCATCTCAAGCTTAACCTCATCCACAATGATCACATGAAAATGGTTAGTATGATACTGCTGAATCTATGAAACATGAAAAACAACATGCGTAGCACTGTACCTATGTGGAAGATTCAATTATTATTCCTTCAACCATATTCTCCCCAAAATCTCATAATGTCCAATGAACCTGAGCACCATCTTTCACTATTTTTGTATCATATGGTGAACCAATCAGTGAGTCACCCAAAGGAATACACCATCACCCTATGCTAAATTAAAGGGTCATTGATGTCTACCAGCATATGAATTCTGATTACTCTAAGCTGTAACCATACGCTATCAAATCAGCTAAAACTGCTCAGAAATCTCATAATCGAGACTCAGTCTCAACAACTTGGACTTACCTACTTCCATTTATCATAGAGGTGATTTTCCTGGACTAACACATAGATAATTTTATGTTTCCATATGAATAGTTACATAATAAATATTATTATAAGTGAAGTCCACCAACACTATGTGATTCTCCCAATACCAGCAAAAGTCTAGGACACACGCTCATATCATATCCTCAAGCACCTGAATAGTCTGTTTTGACTGCCCATATTCTTAAGGGTGGAAAGTCATAATCAATAGATACTATGTACCAAGCACATTCTTTAATCATTTTTTAAAGCATAAAGTAATGTGTGAGTCATATTATGGCACAATAGTATATGTATCACTATGTATATAGACCATCTCTCGAATATATAAGTCTCCCAACTGATCTATTGAGAAATTTTCTCATATCAGCATGAAATGCACTACCTTTGTCAAAAAGTCCACATCCACGCAAATAGTGTCATTCTTTTGAGGCTTCCATGGGATTCCCACCACAAATTCTATAGTAACTTCGTCCCACATCCATTATGAAATGATAAATATCTATAGAAAAACACCAGGTCATGCATGCTCTGCCTTCACCTATGGATAGTTGTGGAATCGTGTAAAAAACCCCATTATCTCATTTTTCATGCATGACCACCAAAACTATTGATATAGGTCATGGTTAATTTTATTCAAACATGGACGAACTTCCCCCTTCAAGGCATGAAATTCATACATCAGCTCCTACCACATACTCGTAGGCACAATAACCCAAATCATGATATATATGATCTCATCCTCATTTATGGTCTTACATGAAGGTGACTCCCCACCTTCATGGACTTCCCTCGAGGAAAATTATTATGAATCCACATAATGCCTCTCCATGATCTAGCACACAAGTTTATATTCCATTAAAATTGATTCAAGTGTTATCTTATCCGGAATCTCGTAAATAAAAACATGCATATTAGTTAGTAAAGTAATAATATTCGACTCAACACTATACTTCTGAATTTCCTGATTGTAATTTTTCCTCCTTAAAGCATCATCCACACTTCTTCCATTTTTGGTCATATACTCTAGCTCAAAATAAAAAGTCCGGATATAATCATCCACCATCACTGTCAGGGATTGAAGTATTTATGTGAAAATATATACTTTAAGGTCTTATGATCATTATACACAGTGGCCCTTTTGACCAATAGATAATTCCACCAACACTTCAGGTCATAAAAAACAACAACTATTATGATGTCATCCATATGGTAGTTATGTTAATGTTGCCTTAAGATCCATGACCCACACAACACAACTCAATCAACATGCATCAATATTGTTACCCTTCTAATTTGAGAAGCATCACAAACACTGTGTACTCCTTACTCAAATCGGGTAAGATCAAGATTGATGCCTTTGTCAAATGATATTTCAAATCCTGTAAGGATTTATCACATGATTCTGAACATTAAATATTTACTCCCTTTTTGGTCAAGCCTGAAAGTGGTGCTTCCCATCAAGAATAGTTCTGGATTAATCTTCAAAAATATCCTGGTAACCCTAGAAATCTATTGATATAAAAAACATTCATAGGATAATCCCAAGAAACAACTTCCAGAACATTCTCTATGTCCACTGACACACCTTCCTCTAAGATTATGAGACCCAAGGATTATTCCTTATCAATCCAAAACTGAAACATAGTTAGATTGGTTTATAACCAATTCTCTCTCAGTTTACTCGTAACAAAGTCATGGTATTGGGAATGATCGTCATGAGTCTTGGAGTACATCAAAATTTCGTCCAAAAACACTACCAAAAAATGATCCAGGTATGGGGGGAATATTCTGTACATCAAGGTCATAAACATTGACGGTGAATTCATCAACCCAATCAATATTATCATGAAATCATAAAGGCCATATAGACTTATGAAATTAGTACATGAAATATTAGAAGGTAAAACTCTCAACTGGTGATACCCTGATCTCAAGTCTATATTGTAAATAAAAAAACCTCCACTTAACTAGGAAAAAATATCATCAATACATGGAAGAGGATATCTAATCCTCACATCATCCAGTTCAACATACAGTAATCAATACAAAAACACAAGGTTCTATCAGCCCTATTTGTAATAAAGACTAGAGAAGCATAAGGCGACGTTCCTAGACATATAAATCCACCACCATCCAAATATTATAGCTGAATATTAAGCTCTTGAATCTCTAGAGGTTCCATTTGATATGATGGAATAGAGTCCATCCCATCCCCAAACATGATCTCAATATTAAATTCCAGACCTCTCTCAGGTGCCATCCCTGATAAGTGAACAAGAAACATGTCCTAGAACCTATTGACTATGAGTGAAATGAAATCATGCGTTTCCCCTCCATAATATAGAAACGAATATGAATCATGGGTGGTATGATCCCCTAGTTACTAGTGGATTTGCCCTGCATGGACCGCCTGGATATCCTACTCTCCATAGTGTACATAATTATCACCCTCAAGAGATGTAAAAGACAGTATCCTATGATTAAAATAAATGTGGGATCAATATGATACTAACCAATACATACCTATATTTAGGTCAAAGTTGGTCATGTCAAGGATTTAGAGATCCCAACCGAAATGATACTCCCCAAACTCAAGAGAACACCCTTTTAAAAGAAATATATCTCTAGATTGTACCCTTAAAGGTGTATCCATCATCAACACACTGCTCATAAACTCCATTGTTAGGCTTGAAAAATTCAAAATCCATGTAGATATAAAATAATAAGAGGAAAAAATATCAAATAAGACACTAAAAATATAGAAGTTACAATAATAGTGCATATAACTGTCGAGGGTACAACCTCTCTATCCACCAGTATCAGCTGAACAACATGCACCTGTACTACCCCTCTTCCATGTGATGCAGTCTCAAATCCTTGAGCTGAAACAATCTACTGATATGAGTACACTTTCCTATGAGAAACTCTTCCACTACCTCTAGCTTCATATCTAGTCGAACTATAACGGCCGGACTTGTACTGTGTAGAAGATCCCCTTATCACACTCTAGCTATTCCTAGAAACTCCATTACTACCCGTCCTTCATGGATTCCTAAAGAACCTATATTGATGTCACATCCCACATCACCCTCGGAACACTATTGGTGGTCACATACACTATCATTCAATGTGACCCATTCTACTGCACTACTGACAAACAAAACATGTATGGTCCGGTGTGGCTAACCCTTCCCCCTAACTACTCATATTTCCATCAACCTGGTTGACATTATCATAGTGACCCTTCCTACTCTCTAAAGATGAACCTCATGAACATCTAGTAGAAACCATATTTCCCCCTCTAGAATCCTCCTTTAGGTTCCCTCTAATATGAGATCCTAATTCATAACTTCTGAATGCATTATCAAGAAGAAGATATTCACCTAAGACGTAATTTTACATTTAATTCCATCCTATAATAATTTTTTTGAAGTAGAATCATCCCTTTCCAATGCTAGAGAATAATGATGAAAATCTATTGAGTGCCGAGTATAGTTCATAATTGAAATACTCCCAAGAGACAACCTCATAAAATTATATTCCCTATCCAATCTCAACATTTTTTTTGATAAAAGTGATCTAGGAACATCACTTGAATGTACTTCTACTCCACATCCTTAGCTATCCATCCCATTTCTGGATATCAAACTAACACTTTTCTTCACCACATAACATATAAGATACAATCTTAACAATATTATTAGTAGGAGTCTCCAAGTGTTCAATTATAGTCTGGATGGACTCTATCTAGAACTTATATACTTTAGGTCAACCCTCTATAGTAAACATTGAAGGGTGTTGTTACTAAAAATCCAATGTTTGGTCAGACATAATTTTCACAACCCAATATGGGTCTCTTTCTAGGAACTACATAAAGTGAAAAAAGTTTTATTGGATCTTCTCTCCAACTTCCTCACCCGACAATATTGGTGACTTAGGATCCACTACTGTTATATAATCTATAGCCATATCCTGTTGTTTTCCTCTAAAAAAGCATCATTGTGGAGGAATATATCTATAGTTCAAACCCATGTCTTATGAAACATAACAACACTTAATTAAAAAACACAAATTTATGTAATCCATAACATGTTATTCCCCCTTTTTACTTCCACATGGTCAAAACCATGACACTATCAATATGCTTAACAATTCTACATCTAGGTCAGGATAACAAAAGGTTAAAATCATTTTCATTACAATTTTTTAACATTATACACCCATTTGTTCACATATTGAATCATTTATCATTTTCAATTCATATTAGGCACATTTTTCTGTTCAATTTCGCAATAGAGGAAAAAATTTTCAATTTCAACAACTTACCCAAAAATACATTTTCCTGTTCATGCCCTAAATGATTCATGTCAAAAAAATAGTACTGGGTGCCTAGATTGATGCATGTTGTAACGCCCCGACCCTAGTTTCCCAGAGTCAGTGAATTATTACATAACATTGGCATGATCACAAGAAAAATCAAATCTCTAAAGACCGATTGGTTAAGTAGCCTTGGAAACAATAGATATATTCATAAAGTTTTACATTACATTATAATGTGAAAAACTACTACAACAACATATTGTCTCCATAGTCCACACTATTATCCCCTCATAATATCCCTGCAGGTCATTCTTAATTTACTTCTTCACATCCTGGGAAAAATAAAAAGAGAAGGGGTGAGCTCAAATGCCCAGTAAGGATAAAAATATAGTGGAAACTTTCATAAATAAGAATAAACATTTAAGGAATTTTATAACTATAAAAAAAGCCTTTTAAACATTAACTTCATCATAGTATGGAAAAAATAAAATGAAATTATGCCATTTACTTATTCACATGCATATTCTACTAATCGAATAGTCGCATGAAATATAAATAACCACATTCATAATGATGGAATGCATAATGTCAGACTGTCATAACCACATAGCCAAGGCCTTGTGACAAGACTAAAAATTTGATTTTGTCAAGGCCTTGTGCCAAGACACTAGTTTGTCTCATGAGACCTACCGATGCATCGAGGAGCTATAGAGGGCTCTACCCGTCACATATTATGTCCAATGCATTCCCATATGAAAATGTTTAAACATAACATAAACATTCGTATTAAAACTATCACACGAAATGTAAATACTTCATCCCTAAACCATGAATGGTATAAAAATAACAAATACACAGTCAAGAATATCACAAAACATTCAATACAATATATAAGTTTTGCTTCATAATAAATCAACTTCAAATAAGCGTAAAATCCATCAAAGGATGTTGACATAGATGAAATAAAATCTCTTTTTAGAGAAATATATCTTTTTATTTTGAAATCATTTAAGATTCATATATTTATATAATAAAATATTTTCTTTGAAAATATTCTTATAAGATTGTAAATGAAGCTTCAAAGATTTTATAACGGTGGAAAATAGCCACACCCGCCATATATGTTAAATAAACATTCTTACCTTAATTCTGTCGAAAATGTTAAAAAATCACCTTGTTTGGAAAACGATAGAAATATTCCTTTATAAACCACTTATAAAAGTCAACAAGGCTATAAATGACTTTAAACCATATTCTAGTAAATAGTAAAAATGCTTTGAAATGCATTTTTAAGAAACAAGTATGTGGATGAGAAAGAAGTCCCAGTAGATTATTACGTATAAACAACCTCGGATAATGAAGAGATTGCGAAATAAACCCTTACCTGGTAACTTTCCTTGGTTGGGGTAGGTTAACCTCCTCTATAATGGTGAAATAATTTTTATTAAATTATACCAGAATATGATATCATATATTATCTCTTAACATTCATTTGTTAATAATATCTTAGTGTTATCGTTGTTTCGGGTGTTAACTTACTCATTTTATTTTATATGTTTTGTTACGTAAGCTATGTTTTTCAGGGATAGGTTGTATCTTAAACATATCCAGAATGATATCATGTCCATAGATACTATTATTAATCATCAAATGAGAATTATACTTGAATGGATACATTGGAGAATGTATCTTATCACGTCCGTGGAGATGGTCGTCCGTACGTATGCACGAGCGACAATATCCCCCTTTTGATATTAAAATAATATATAATTGGATCGTATAACATATATACAGAATCATTATCATGTTATATTTATTATTTAAATGAGTTACACAACGTTATTATACCCATCCAAATAATAATTTATTGAATAACAATTACACCACGACGTGGAGATAGTAAGTCGTACGTACGCACGCATGGTGGCATGTTATTCAAAGGATGGATAGAATACTGAATATGGTTGTACCATATTTATAATAAAATCAATGTATATATAATATACTGGAGTTATTATTTTATAATGGTAATAACATAGAAGGAAGAAGTTGAAGAAGAAAGGAACTTGGAAAGGGGTGGTGAAATCATTACCGCTTCTTCGGGTTCTTCCTTTTGATTTGATCAAAAGGGCTCTTAGGTTGGATTTATGACTAAAGGAAGGCCTCTAAGATGAAGTGATGGAAGTTGAGAGAGTATTTGGGCAGATTTTGGCCAAGCTAAAAGGCTTTGAATGTGTGAGTTAATGAGAAGGGAGGGTGCCCTTTTATAAGAGGGGTGAGGGGCACCTTTGGAAAAGCTAGAAATATTATTTTATAATAAATTCATATTCGGTTTCCAATTTCTCCAAAGTGGATTATTTAAAGGTAAAGGTGGGGATAGGTCTAAAATCACACAACCAATATAATTTAGACAGGTTTGGGATACTATATTAACCATATCATTAAGTATTAACTCTTAGTTAATTGGTTTCACTTTTACAATGTCTCATTGTATTTTTATATTATATGGTTAATAAACATACTATATACATGGAAGACACCCCCATGTGGTCAATAAATGATACACCTATCATGAAATATGTCTCTTGGACGAACCATATATTTTTAGAAATTTAATATCAATTAATAATATAATATTTGTTTTAAAAAACTCTTTTATGTCAATTTTGACACTATTCAATAATTGATTTTTTAAAAAATAAGAACAGAATAAATAATTCTGAAAAGACAATTAAATCAATCCTAATATGTCATATTATCCTAGGAAATTAGTGTAATTCATTAAAAGTCTCAAATTATATTTATTTGTGTATTTATAATATCAATTATTTTAAATTTTTCATTACTATGGTAATTACTACATCATCATTGTGTCATAAATAAATTAAATTATTATATATCGAAAAATTATAAATAAACTATCATTATGTAGGAAATCTTTTTAGATTTCTAATTAATATTTACAATCTAATTTATCTTATGTATAACCCTATATTAAAAATGTTTTAGTAAATAAACAATGATTTTAACTCTTTTAACTCTTCTTTGAATTAAATAATAATAAATGTCCTAATCTAATCCAAGTGGACCTAAATGATAATATTTTATTCCTAAGGTTATTTTTGGTCGAGATACACTTGTCCAATAGAATTATGACACGTGTTATGATAATATTACTATCATTTTTACCCATAATTACCCCATTTACTTTTAACTGTGGTAAATAAAAATAAAAATTAATAGTCACCAAAAATTATTTTCATCTCATTGAACCACATATTACTCATTGATATTAACCGTGTCTCTCGGATATTTGAAATTCCAATCACAGAAGTGGTAAAATTAAGTTTTATAAAAAATTCAGTTTTTTAACTACCACTTAGTAGTTTCACTATTGATCAAAAATTGAAGTTTCTCAGAACAATGCCAAAATTTCACCCTAAGATATAATTGATATTCCGAATTCAAAAATGATGTCTATTTTAAAAAGTTACAAACATAAAAGTTTCATTAATTAATTTTATAATTAATTACCACTGTCACAACAAATAGCGTTTTTTTAAGAAACAATATATATCAAAAGATTGACAATTGTTTATGTCCAATTTCAAAGTGAAATTAATTATAATGAACACCATTGGATAAAATGGTAAAAATATATTCTAATTATACTTTAAAACCACTAAATAATATAATTTATCACTATAAATTATTTTGATTAAAAAAGTTGTTTTTAAGTATTTTTCACTATTCATAAAAATTGGAAGTTCTCAGAAAAATACCAAAAATTCAACTTAGGATAATTTCGATATTATGAATCCAAAAATGAAGTCCATTTTGAAATATAAAATATATATAATTTCAAAAAGTATGTATTACTATTCATAAGGGCTAGTTTGAATGGTTGTGGTGTGTTAGAACTCGATGCTGCGTACAACACACGCTATCGCATTATTATTCCAAGAGAAGCGTACCGTAGAAGGTTGGGGTGTTACATTCTCCCCTCCTTCAAATAATTTCGTCCTCAAAATTTCTAGAATACTACTTCATGAAAAGAATCGGGTGGTTCTTTATCATAAGTTCCTCGAATTCCCATGTTGCCTCTTCCATCTTATGGTTTTTCTCCACAAGATTTTTACCAGACGAGTCGTCCGGTTTCTCAGTACTTGTTCTCTCATATCAGGAATCCTGACGTTCTCTTCGCAATAAGACAGATCAGGTTCAATTTCTAATTCTTCATAGGTGAGTACATGTTTTGGGTTAGGCATGTATTTCCTCAACAAAGATATGTGGAACACATCGTGAACTTTGGAGATACTTGGCGGCATTGCCAATCGATAAGCTACATCCCCAATTTGTTCTAGTATTTCCAAAGGTCCGATGTTTCTAGGACTCAATTTACCTTTCTTAACAAAACGTATGACTCCCTTCCATGGATCTACCTTCAAGAAAAAATGATCAAATTATTGAAATTCCAAATCCTTCCTTCGATTATCAGCATAGATCTTTTGCCTACTTTGAGATACATTGATATGGTTTTGTATTACCTTCACCTTTTCCATCGCTTCCTCCACTAGTTCGAGGCCTACAAGTTTTCTTTCACCAATGTCATCCCAAAAGGTTGGTGTGAAACATCTCTTTCCATATAACTCTTCATATAGTGCCATATGAATACTGGAATGGAAGATATTTTTATAGGAAAATTCTACCAGAGTTAAATATTGATCCCACCTACCCTGAATGTCAAGTGATCAGGATCTCAACATGTCTTCTAAGGTTTGAATAGTTCGTTCTGATTGTCCATCTATTTGAGGGTGGTAGGCAGTTCTCAAATGAAGTTCAGTATCCAAGGCTTTCTGAAGACCTTTCCAGAATCTTGAAGTAAAATGGGGATCACGATCAGAAACAATCGATAGAGGTACTCCATGAAGTCTCACAACTTTATTAATATATAGTCTTTCTAGACATTCCAGTGGTAGATCTTCTCTTATAGCAAGAAAATGTGCTGACTTGGTAAGACGATCAACAATGACCCATATTGCATCGTTCCTTCTAGGAGCCTTTGGTAGCCCCATGACAATGTACATCGTAATATTGTCCCATTTCCACTCCGGTATGGGAAGAGGTTGCATGACTCCTCCAGGCTGTTGCCTTCCAACATTCACTTATTGACAAACCATACATCTTGACACAAAATTAGCAATCTCCCTCTTCATGTTTCCCCACCAAAAATTTTCCTTCAAATAACTATACATTTTGGTGCTCCCATGTTGTATAGCGAAATTCGAACTATGAGCATCATCCAGCAATTCCCTTTTTAATAAAGTATATTGGGAACACAAATCCTCTTCCTGAATTTCAAAATTCCTTCTTCATACACAATGTCTCTCAATATCCCATCATTCATAGATTTAATATTCTTTTGAAATTATTCATCATCGGTCTGAGAACTCTTAATCAATACTAGTAAAGATGGTTTGGAAACCATTTGAAAAAGCATTTATGTTTCACCTTCCCTGTTTATTCCCATGTACATCTTTACTACATCCATGAAAATTGGATCCCTTTAAATTATCATATTGTTCAATACTCCATGATCTTTTCTTCTCAAATCATCTGCCAACTTGTTTGCTTTCCCCGTGTGGTAGTGTATCGTACAATCATACTCCTTGAGTAATTAAAGCCATCTCATTTTCCTCATGTTGAGATCTTTTTGTGAGAAAATATACTTCAAACTCTTGTGATCAGTATAAATCTCACATTTTTTACCATAGAGGTTGTGCCTACATATCTTCAATGAAAAGATCACAGCTTCTTACTCAAGATCATGAGTAATATAGTTTTGCTCATTAATTTTCAACTGTCGTGATGCATAGGAAATAACCCTATCAATCTGCATAAGGACACAACCAAGTCCTTTCTTCGATGAATCACCATAAATAACGAACCCATCATTCCCAATGGTAGAGTCAATATAGGATCATTGACTAATCTTCTCTTCAGTTCTTCGAAAAATTCTTCAGACACTTTTTTCCAAACAAATTTAACACCTTTACGTGTGAGCTTCGTTAATGGGTTTTCCAATCGGGAAAAATTCGGGACAAAACGTCGATAATAACCTGCCAAACCAATAAAACTGCGTACATCAGTTATACTCATAGGTGCTGGCCATTCATGGATTGCCTTGGTCTTTGGAGTATCAACAGAGATTCCATATATAGAGACAATATGTCCAAGAAAAGAAATATCATGAAGCCAGAATTCACACTTGCTAAACATCCCATATAATTCATGTCTTCTCAGAGTCTTCAGGATAATGCGAAAGTGACTTTCATGATTCTCGTAGCTTTTAGAGAATACCAAGATATCATCAATAAATACCACCACAAATTCATTGTGATATTCCTTGAAAAATCTATTCATCCGATCCATGAATACAGAGGGTGAATTAGTCAATCAAAAAGGCAATACAGTAAACTCGTAATGCTCATACCCTGTTCAAAATCCTGTCTTCGGAATTTCTTCCTTCTTTACACATCACTGATGGTATCCAGATCGAATTTCAATCTTTGAAAAGTATTGAGCTCCATGCAGTTGGTCAAATAAATCATCAATGTGAGGTAGGGGATACTTGTTCTTTATTGTTATAGCATTGATCTCCCTGTAGTCGATACATAATGTCATAGATCCATCATTCTTTTTAACAAAAAGAACATGGGCTTCCCATGGAGAAACACTAGGGAGAATAAATCTCTTATTACTCAATTCTTATAGTTGTTTCTTTAGTTCAACTAATTCTACAGTGGCCATTCTATAAGGGGACTTCGTTATAGGCCTTGATACATGAATTAAATTAATGGAAAAGTCAACTTCTCATTCTGGAGGATGTCCAGGTAAACCTTCAGGAAACACATCTACATATTATTTCACAATAGGTAAATCCTCTATTTGAAAATTACATTCCTCACCCACATTCATTTCATTCTCTTCCTCCCCAATAATTGAATTTAGTTGAGCTACTGGGGGTGGATGTAGATTAGAATTAGGTGGTGACGATTCTGCTCTAATGATAAGGTGTTCCTTATCATAATCATCAAAAATCATAACCTCCTTATTATTACAATAAATCTTTGCATCATAGTCTGAAATCCAATCCATACCGATGATTATATCAAACTCAATCATAGGTATGACGGTGAGATCAGAATATAATGAACATTTATGTGCTCTAATGGGGACTGATTCACAAAACTGTGTTGCAATGATACTTCCCTTAGGAGTTTTAACTGACAACTCCCTTGTTAAATCAAATTGGAAATATCTAATTTTCTTAGAAAATTGGGAAGATATAAAACAATGTAATGATCCAGAATCAAATAATGCATTTGCTAAACTTGAGGAAGCCATTAATTTACCTGCCACCATGTCTTTCGGAGGTTCTGCCGTAGTAGTTGTGATAGCATAAGCTGGGCCTTGATCAATTGTCCTTTTCTGAGGTATGTTCCCCTGACGCATAGGACATTCATTTTCATAATATCCCATCTCGCTGAAATTGTAGCATTGAACATTGGGAGCTACCTTCTTCCCTTTTCATTCACGAGCTTGGTGGACTTTTTCAACACAATTGTAACAGACACACATTCACTTCAAGTAAGTACCGGGGTGTTTCTTCCCACATTTACCACATGATGGATATTCAAACTTTTCCTTCTACCCCTTATTTCCATTCCCAGATTGATTAGCAGATCTCTTCTTCTCTTGCTTTACTTTAATGTCATAAGACTTAAAGAATTCCTTTTCGGTCTTGATAGCACATGAGGCAATGTCTTTGTATGACGAGAAGGATTGTGAGACTACTGCTCGATGGAGAAATGATTTTAACCCATAAAAGAAACAATCAATATTAGTTCTTGTGTTACATATATAATATCCAGTATACTTTGCTAACCACATAAAGTTAGCCTCATACTTTGCGACATTCTTATCATCATTTTGTCTCAAACTCAGAAATTTCCTTTCCATATCTGCTCGATGGTCACGGGGAAAGTATTTTTCTAACAAAAAATCTTTGAACTACATCCATTACATATTTGATACTTCATCGTCTTCCTTTGTGTTTTGAATCAATGACCACCATTGATCAGCATCTCCAGTGAGGCAGTAATCTGCCATGATAACTTTTTCCCCTTTCACTACTCCCCAAAGCCTGAAATATTATCTCTAAGGAACTTATCTATTTCTCAGCTACTAATGGATTTGTACTCCCATTGAATTTTGGTTTTTGATACCTCATGAAGCGATCTAAAAATGATCCTCCATGATGCATATCAGGGTTCTCCATACAGGTAAGGTTATTATTCATAACCTGAGTGAGTTGTCATAGTATGGTGATTAGCTATTCGGCACTAGTTGCATCACCAGCTCCACTATAATTATCTTGAGCAGGAGGTCACTCCCTACATGGTGTGTGTGCATTGATATGGTTTCCATTTCTTTCACTAAGCACCATTTCTAAACAATGGAATAAACTAGATCAGTTTATGAATCAAAATACATAATTTCATACTTATAAAACACTTAACATAAATTGAACTATTTATGGATATAATCCATAATCATAAAAAATATTTTCTTTGAGGATGTATATATTCATAAACCTTTCATAATGATTTGTAAAGAAAATGAGAGTTATCCGATGCATATCCCCCGGGAGTGTAGTAACCAAGAGTGCAGCAAGGCCCGTTGTCATGCACCAGTTCCCTTTCGAGTCTAGCTCAAAGCTGTGTTTTCGGGTTTTACCCCTAGGTACAACTGTGCCAGAGGCACCTCTACCTGTTCGTATCCAGATAGGGATGTATTGCTCGGAAAACTCACAAAAACTCTACAATACCAAAATTCTAGGAAGTACTTCTATGTTAACCCTCAAAGTCCATCTTAGGTCAATGTGCTCTAATCAAAGTTTATTTAGATCTAGATTCCAATATTTGTACTAAACTTCCTCTGATACGAACTGTAATGCCCCGACCCCAGTTACACAGAGTCGGTGCCTTATTACATAACATTGGCATGATCAAAATAAAGATAAAATCTGGAAAGACCGATTGGTTTAGTAGCCTTGGGAACACTAGATATATATTAATAAAGTTTTACATTACATCATAAAGTGAAAAACTACTACAACAACATATTGTCTCTATAGTCCACACAATTATCGCCTCATAATATCCCTGCAGGTCATTCATAATTTATTTCTTCACATCCTGGGAAAAATAAAATGTAGAAATGGGGTGAGCTCAAATTCCCAGTAATGATAACAATATAGCGGAAACTTTTATAAATAAGAATAAACATTTAAGGCAGTGTATAACTAAAACAAAAGTCTTTTAAACTTGAACTTCATCATAGTATGGAAAAAATATAACAAAATAATGTCATTTACTTATTCACATGGATATTCTACTAATCGAATAATAACATGAAATATCAATAAAAACTTTCATAATGATGGAATGAATAATGCCAGACTATCATAACCACATTCCCAAGGCCTCGTGCCAAGACTACAAATAATATTTCGCCAAGGCCTTGTGACAATATAGTAGTTTGTCTCATGAGACCTACCGATTCATAGAAGAGCTATAGCGGGCTCCACCCGTCACATATTAAGTCCAATGAATTCCCATATGATAAGGTTTAATCATAACATAAACATTAATATTAAAACTAGCATACGAAATGTAAATACTTCATCCATAAACCATTAATGGTATAAAAATATCACATCCATAGTCAAACATATCACAAAACCTTAAATACAATATAGAAGTTTTTTTTCATAATAAATCAACTTCAAATAAGTGTAAAATCCATCAAAGGATGTTGACATAGATGAAATCAAAACTATTTTTATAGAAATATATCTTTTTATTTTGAAATCATTTAAGATTCATATATATCTAAAATAAAACATTTTCTTTTAAAATATTATTATAATATTGTAAGAGAGTCTTCGAATAATTTATAACGGTGGAAAATAGCCACACCCGCCGTATAAGTTAAAAAAACATTCTTACCTTAATTCTGTTGAAAAAGTTAAAAAAGAAACTTGTTTGGAAAACAACGGAAAGATTACTTTATAAACCACTTATAAAAGTCAACAAGGGTATAAATGACTTTAACCCATTTTCTAGTAAATAGTAAAACTGCTTTGAAATACATTTTTATGAAACATGGATGTGGATGATAAAGAAGTCCCAGTAGATTATTATGTATAAACAACCTCGGATAATGAAGAGATTGCGAAATAAACCCTTACCTTGTACTTTTCCATGGTTGGGGTAGGTTAAAATCCTATATAATGGTGAAATAATTGTTATTAAATTATACAAGAATATGATATCATATTTGATCTTTTAACACTGATTTGTTAATAATATCATAGTATTATCGTTTTTTCGGGTGTTAACTTACTCATTTTCTTTTATATGTTTTGTTACGTAAGATGTGTTTTTCATGGATAGGGTGTATCTAAATCATATTCATAATGATATCAAGTCTTTAGATACTATTATTAATCATCAAATGAGAATTATACTTGAATGGATACAATGAAGAATGAATCTTATCGTGTTCGTGTAGGCGATAGTTCGTACGTACGCACGAGCGGCAATATCATTATTTTGATATTAAAGTAATATATAATTGGATGGTATAACATATATACAGAATCATTATCATGTTATATTTATTATTTAATTGAGTTACCAACCTTTATTATACCCATCCAAATAATAGTATATTGAATAAGAATTGCACCACGACGTGGAGACGGTAAGCTGTACGTACGCACGTATGGTGACATATTATTCAAAGGATGGATAGAATACTGAATATGGTTGTACCATATTTATAATAACATCATAGTATATATAAGATACTGGAATTATAATTTTAGAATGGTAATAACAAAGAAGGAAGAAGTGGAAGAAGAAAGGAACTTGGAAAAGGGTGGTGAAATAATTACCTCTTCTTCGGGTTCTTCCTTTTGATTTGATCAAAAGGGCTTCTAGGATGGATTTTTGACTAAAGGAATGCCTCTAGGACGATGTGAGGGAAGTTGAGAGAGTATTTGGGCAGAGTTTATCCGAGGAAAAATGCTTTGAAGGTGTGATTTAATGAGAAGGGAGAGTGCCATTTTATAAGAGGGGTGAGGGGCACCTTTGGAAAAGCTAGAAATATTATTTTATAATAAATGCATATTCAGTTTCTAATGGCTCCAAAGTGTATTATTTAAAGGTTAAGGTGGGGATAGGTCTAAAAACACAAAACCAATATAATTTAGATAGGTTTGGGTTACTATATTAACCTTATCATTAAATATTAACTCTTAGTTAATTAGTTTCACTTTTACAATGTCTCTTTGCATTTTTATATTATATGGTTAGTAAACATACTATATACGTCCAAGCAACCACCAAGTGGTCCATTAATGATACACATATCATTATATAATTCTCTTGTCTGAACCATAGATTTTTAGGAATTTAATATAAATTAATAATATAATATTTGTTTTAAAAAACTCTTTAATGTCAATTTTGACACTATTCAATAATTGATTTTTGTAAAAATCATAACAGAATGATTACTTCTAAAAAATTCAATTAAATCAATCCTATTATGTCATATTATACTATAAAATTAGTGTAATTCATTAAAAGTTTAAATTATATTTATTTGGGTATTTATAATATAAATTATTTTAATTTTTTTCATTATTATGGTAATTACTACATCATCATTGTGTCATAAATGAATTAAATTATTTAATATATAAAAAATATAAATAAAATATCATTATGTAGGAATATTTTTATCTTTATAATGAATATTTACAATCTAATTTATATTATGTATAACCCTATATTGAAAATATTTTAGTAAATAATCTTTGATTTTAACTCTTGTAACTCTTCTTTGAATTAAATAATAATAAATGTTCTAATCTAATCCAAGTGGACTAAATGATAATATGTTATTCCTAAGGTTGTTGTTGGTCGAGAAACAATTGTCCAATAGAATTAGGACATGTGTTTGGGTAATATTAATATAATTTTACCCTTAATTACCCTATTTATTTTTAACCGTGGTAAATAAAAGTAAAAAGTTACTATTCACCAAAAATTATTTTCATCTCATTTAACCACATTTTACTCCTTGATATTTACCATGTCTCACAGATTTTCGAAATTCCAATCACAGAAGCTGTAAAATTAAGTTTTATGAAAAATTCAGTTTTTAAACTACCACTTAGTAGTTTCACTATTAATAAAAAATTGAAGTTTTTTAGAACAATGCCAAAATTTCACGCTAAGATATAATTTATATTCCGAATTCAAAAATTATGTCTATTTTAAAAAATTACAAACATAATATTTGCATTAATTAATTTTATAATTAATTCCCATTGTCACAACAAATAGCATGTTTTTAAGAATCAATATATATCAATAGATTGACAATTGTTCATGTCCAATTTCAAAGTGAAATTAATTATAATGAACACCATTTTATAAAATTGTAAAAATATATTCTTATTATAATTTAAACCCACTAAATAATATAATTTATCACAATAAATTATTTTGAAGAAAAAAGTTGTTTTTAAGTATTCTTCACTATTCATAAAAATTGGAAGTTCCCAGAAAAATACCAAAAATTCAACTTAGGATAATTTAAATATTCTGAATCCAAAAATTAAGTCCATTTTGGAATATAAAATATATACAATTTCAAAATGTAGGTATTACTATTCATAACGATTAGTTTGATTGGTTGTGGTGTGTTAGAACTCGATGTTCCGTACAACACACGCTATCACATTATTCCAAGAGAAGTGTACCGTAGATTCTTGGGGTGTTACACATGTAAACTAAAATCTCATTCCATTCTATGTCCTTAGTCAAATATGATAAAATCATAAAAATAAGAATCTCATCACAAGACATGTGCATCTCTCAATGTGAAATAACATCCAACTGTAACAAAACCCATCAAAAACAACAACCCCACCCTTTGTACTTTGATTTTACCCTTATAAAAGGGTCATCTACTGCCATTAATGAGCTCTTAACCAAGGCCCAAGTCCTAATATTCTCTTGTCTACCTTTCCCAAATTGTAGGACAAAAGAAAAAGAAACGAAAAAAATTCTCTAATACCACTTTGTATGGGTTCCACACTCCAGTGTCCTTAACCAGTTGCCTACGTGACCTAAAACACACCTCCTCATAAGGTTGCCGACTAGAAATGAGGGTCCAGTATTGGTCAGGGATATAATATACACTCTTTATAAACGTTTGAAAAAATAAGAATAAATAAAAATAACAAAATTATATTACCAATAACAAAACTAAACAAGCTTCATAAGATGACCAAATGTGAAAGTACTATATCGAAAATGGGATAGTTGATTTCCCATACCAATTATTTACCAAGGGTCAACATAAAAATCCCAAAATAAATAATTTCATTGAAAATTCAATGTGGGTCCTAACACTATGTCAAGTTCCATCATCCATGTTTCATCCCAACTCATCCATCAATCATATGTCCTTTTCACTTATCCTATCCTGCAAACACTACGTCTATTCGGATATCGATCAAGAAGCCCGAGTAGGGTGTGAGTTAAACTTATTAGGCCACAAACAATGGTGTATTAAAAAATATACATTCAATAAAAGTGTATGAAATTTCATAAATAAGAAATTACAATCATTAAAGTAAATATTTTAAATTTATTTAATTAATCTTTATTTAACCACATGAATTCATAGGTTCTTGCGGACACCAAAACCCCAATACCTACTTCAGCCTGTGATGGATTTTGAACCATATCAAATATAAAATTTATAATTCACTATAACACATGTGATTTCATTATCCATTTTATTTCAATTTATATTACAAACATTCAGATCCATAGTCCAACTGTAACAGCCCGAGATTTTATGAAAAATATTCTTTTTAATTTTATTAATGTCTTGTGTTTTACGCTACACCAAAAGGAGCTTGCACAACACACATCATTTACTTTCCTTTCATTACACGCAATTGCGACCTTCATTGATAGCGTGGGTAGTATGAAATACCAAGTTTCACTAAACAACGATATGCTACTAAAATATTATTAAAACTAGCTGTTATGAATAGTAATAACCACTTTTAGAAATTTTGTAAATTTTATTTTTCAAAATGGACTTTTTTTTTGGATTCGTAATATCATAATTAGCTTAGGGTGAAATTTTGGTAATTTTCGGATAAATTTCATATTTTGATGAATAGTGGAAATTACTAAATTTTAATTAAAAAACAACTTTTTCAATCGAAATAATTAATAGTGATAAATTATTAATTTGAGTGGTTTTAAAGTATATTTAAAATATTTTTTTACAATTTAATACAATGTTGGTCATTGGATGTAATTTCACATTTAAACCAATTATAAACAAGTGTCAATCTTTTGATAGTTATTATCTCTTAAAAACACGCCTTTTGTTTTGACGACGAGAATCAATTTTTAAATTAATTAATGCAACTGATATGTTTTTAATTTGGTAAAATAGAAATAATTTTTGAGTTCATAATATCATATATAGCTGAGGCCTAATTTTTGGTATTTTTCTGAAAACTTTCAATTTTTGATGAATAGTGAAACCACTAAGTGGTAGTTAAAAAAAACTGAATTTTTCATAAAACTTAATTTTACTGCTTCTGTGAGTGGAATTTCAAAAATCCGAGAGACACGGTTAATATCAAATACTAAAATGTGGTTCAATGAGATGAAAATAATTTTTGGTGAATAATAACTTTTTACTTTTTTTTAACCACGGTAAAAAGTAAATAGGGTAATTAAGGGTAAAGATGATATTATTATTACCCTAACACATGTCCTAATTATACTGGATCAGTGTAATTCGACCTAAAACAAAATTAGGAATACAATATGACCATTTAGCCCCACTTGGATTAGATTAGGACATTTATTATTAATTTATTTAAAGATGGGTTAAAATAGTTAAAATCAAAGTTTAATAAGTAAATAATTTTTAATATGGGGATATACATAATATAAATTCGCCTATAACTATTCATTAGAAATCTAAAAAGATTTCCTACATAATGATATTTTATTTATAATTTTTAGACTTTAAATAAATTAATTTATTTATGACACAACGATGATATAGTAATTACCCTTTTAAGGAAATGTTAACATAATTGATGTTATAAATGCTCAAATAAATGTAATTTATGACTTTTTATGAATTCCACTAATTTTCTAGGTTACTATGATATATTAGTGTTTATTTAATCAACTTGGATCGACATATAATTCTGTTATATGTTTCATAAAAATGAATTACTAAATAGTGTCAAAATTGACATAAAATAGTTTTTTAAAAAAATATTATATTATTAATTGTTATTTTATTCCTAAAAATCTATGGTTCGGCCAAATGACTTAGATAAGGATATATATATTAATAATAAACAACTTGGGGTTCGTTTTTCTTCTTATAGTAAGTTTATTAACCTTATAGTGTAAGAACACAAAAAGACACGGTAAAAGTAAAATTATTTAACTTAATGTTAAATCTAAATGATAAGGTTAAAATAGGAACCTAAACTTGTCTAAATTCTATTGGATGAGAGACTTTCGACCCATACCCACCTTAGCCACGAAGAAAATCAATTTGGAGCTATTTAAAACCGAACTTGACTTTATAATAAAATAATATATTTAGTTATTCCAAAGGTGCCCCTCTCCTCCCATATAAAAGGGCACCTCCTCCCTCTCTTCCTCACACAACTTTGAGCCTTCAATCTCGGCCAACCCCTGCCAAATTCTCCTATCCACTTCCCTAGAAACATCCTAGAGGTTCTGGTCTTCCTCAAAGACCAGTTTTAGTGCCCTAAAAGAAGGTCTCAAAGAAGCATTTCAAAGAAGAGGTAATGTCTGTTACCGATTCTTTCATCTTTATTTCTTCTTCCACTTCTTCTTCATTAGTTTTTTCATTATGAAGTAATAACATAAGTATCACTCATATACTGATATGTTATTATAATTATGAAACCACCCTATTTCACCATCTATCCATCCTACGGAAAAAGAAATCACCGCGCGTGCGTACGTGCGGAATACCGTCTCCACGCCGTGGTGTAATCTATTTTCCAACACCACCTTACATGGATGGGTATAATGGTGTAAATAATGACTATATATGACTATTATAAAGTGATATTGATTCTTAAATAGTATACATATACTCCAATACAATTCCACGATCATAGGAACGATATCATCACTCGTGCGGAATACCGTCTCCACGATGTGATGTGACTCGTTCTACATGATCTTAATTTCATAATGATTATATAAATGAATTGAATGAATGAATATGATATATATTACAATAATAACATTATGGAAATGAGGTATCTATAACCTAAATAAAATAATAAGAATTTATTCGACAAAACACGCATATGAACAAAAAGTTATAAACACCCGAATATCAAGTAGCAATGAAATATTACTACTAAGAATATAAGAATATGAACATATATGATATCATAAAAATAAGTATGATTCTGGAATAAGTCAATAACATTATTTAAATCATTATACAGTAGGTTCAGAGACTTACAAAGCAAGTCGGACCTAAGTTAAGGGATAATTTTGCAATCTCATTTTTATCCAAGATTGTTTACTCGTAAGTATTTACTGGGGTTACGTTTATCATCCATGACCATGTTTTATAAAAATGTTTTTTTAAAATTTTTACCACTCTTCCATGAATTTTTAAAGTCATTTTTACCCTTTATTTACTTTTTACCACATTGTATGAATGGAATCTTTCCTTTGGTTACCATAGAAGGTACTTTTTGACTTTTCCGACAAAAGTACGGGGAGAATGTTATCTTTAACTTATACTGCCTGAACGGATTTTTACGGTTTCATAACACCTCATTTTCAAGAAGCTTCCTCTACAATATTTCATGATTATTTTCAAAAAAACCCTTATCTTTTAAATTTCCATGGAATTTTATGAAAAGAAATTGATTTTAAAGAAGAAAGGATATTTTCCTCAAGAATTCATTTCAAGTGTTTTTATCAAAAGTATTTTCCATATAAGATGAAAATATTTGATATGTATGTTTCAAGTAAAATGTCTCTATGATTTAAATGGTTTTAATTTTCTTATGATGAAATGATATCAATGGTTTATGGATTATGATGGCATGATGTTTAAGATTCCCATTTTTATTACATGGGTTATGTAATGATGTATGATTTATGATTTTGTGGCACACATAAGAATGGTATCATTATGAGATGGGTGGGACCTATATCTCCCTCCAATGCATTGGTTAATGATTTTATATCTCATGAGATAGACATGGCTGGAACGGTAGGTTATACCGGTTCAGTGAAACATGACTGAAATGAGGGTGACTCGGTTCAGAAAGGGACTTTGTCCACTAAGATAGTCTTAGAAATGAGTCTTGACTAACAAGAAATGATTCTCTATGATTATGTGTGTATGCAAAAAAGTTTCATGTTTTATGTTATGATTATTGTGATTTCATTTCACTTACATGATTTATCCCATGTTATGAAATTATGCTCTCTTTTACAGGTTAAGATTTCGAAAAGTTATGTGCTTTTTTATATGATGTGATTGATATTTCTTTTGTTTACCCTTACTGAGCATTTGAGCTCACCCTTTTATGTTTTCTTTTCCCCAGGATATAAAGAATGGATTTAGGTATAAAAAAGGAATATCTTTATGGGAGATGTTGATGATCTTTCACCAGGATTAGAAGATTATATTCTGAGTTTCTAAAGACACTAAACTAATATGATCCTTGTGTGTGTGTTTTTGTTATGTACTAAGTATTCCTCAAATGTAATTTAATGTCAATGTACGTCAAGCTTAGGGTCTCTATAGTTGGTATCAGAGGAAAACAAGGTAGGAATATATCCAATCCTTGGGAACTCTCACATGTGAGCTTTGGACGAAGCATGGCTCTCCACCCAAGGGCTTCATGAGGAAATGACTGCCACTGGGGATGGTGGTCTGTCCCGCCCAGGGGGTGTAGCCGCCCATGGAGTGCCCTAATAGGTATCAATTATAGTCCACTAGATGTAATTACAGACCGCTACAGTTGGTATCAGGGGAAAGGTTTAGTCAACCTTTGGAAAGTAGGACGTGAAAACGTTAGTGAGATCCCTAGAGAGATTTCTAAGGCATGTCTAGGGATGTCCCTAAGGATATGTATACATATAGGATATAGTCCTAGAACTACGGTAACGATCTTAGAATTAAACCTAAGATGTTAGATATTGAAGGTAATTCCCCTTTATTATGTTGTTTTATCTATCATGATTTTTGTCACTCACACATTTTTTTGGGTTTTAGAAAATGACTGGAAATAAGATGATTCACGATAATAGAGGATATGAGGGACAATGGAATGATATTCTTCATGAGAAACCAAATGAAATGGGATTTGAAAGTCCAAAAATCATTATTATACCGAATCAGCAGTCTCATAATATGATCAATAAACTCAAATTTGGTAAGTTTCATGACTCGTCTAATAAGAGAATGATGGAGTTTCATGATGATCATAGAGGAAAGAATGTTCAATTTCCCCTATGTAAATCATGTGGGAAGAGGCATCAAGGAGAACGTTTCAAAGGAACTGGAAGATGCATTGGGTGTGGAAAAGAAGGACACAATGCCAGTAAGTGCAATGGAAAATTCAGTTAACACCATGGATGAGGTTAATGGTATTGCTACGACATCAACAATGGTTAAATGTTTTAAATGTGGAATGTACGGGCATTATACAAACCAATGCCCTAAGGGAATGTCTCATGAAGAGAATCGGGATGGTCGTATGGATAGTATTTTTGTTGATGATGATGAAGAGACTACAAATGATATGTGAGATGAAAGAATTGTTGAAGCTCGGTCAATGGTTTAAGAAGGTAGTGGAATTATTACATGTTTATTAAGTGTAATGTTGTACTATAGAATAAAAAGACATCTAAGGATTGTTACACTGTTGTCTTTCCTTATGTTTTGAAAGTTTATGATTAATGGTACGAGTAACAATGAAAGGTTATTCAGATATTTTTTGGAAAGTGGATGATATGCGCATAATGAAGGGATAAGGAGAAAATGAAATGTTTGATAGTATTCATGAGCTCATGATTGATATAAGGAATAAGTGATATCATGGTTTGAGTATATAGAATATTGAGGATTTTGGTATGTGGAATGTGTTATCTTTTAACTGCATTCATGTTTTCAATATGGTTCAATGGGTATTCAAGAGAGTACATGATTAAGGACTTTGAATGTTTGGAATGTGACCAACAAAACATATCTTATGATATATGGGGATCAATGATGGTATTAAATATCTGGTAATCGTTTTCACTATGTTATGAGAGTGGACTACAGTATTATGGATAAGCCTAATGATTGGAATAGATTATGTTGGACATAAGATAGTATTGTTTAAGGATAGAAGTTTTTCGATATTATTGATGGTATGTTATAGTAATATAGTTTTAAAAAAAGGACAACCTGCAGGACGGGCGACAACCCATCGCGTCGGACAAGGCTATGGAAATCGAACCCAAAACCGAAGTGTGACTGGCCTTTATCGCCTACCACTGACCTACAGGAAGTCCCTATTTAGTAGAAACTAGTTTTTTTTTATTATGCGGTATGATATGTGATGTATAGGTTCATTTTCGGAATCGTATATGATAAACCTCACCAAAGACGGACTTATGTATATTTGATAACTATTGCTAAACCTTTTGCTTGAGACAGATGGAGTGACCCGTTATTCTATCACATGATCTGCTAACACTTCACGAATAACAAATTCAACATCATTTATTTATAAGATGAAGTGGAAATTTTTCCAGGCACGAACAACAGTGAGATTGTACCAAAATAAAGTAAGTATTTATTCTAATTCAAATTCTTCAACTTTAGGAAAATGATCTTGAAAGCCATAAATGTTGTCATAGTGCTCTTATATCTGATTAATCAGATGGTACCTTAGATCGTCACAAATTTATGGATTTGTGATTGTTGTCTTTTCCATATCCATGTTCTCAACAACTCTCCATCAGAACATGATGGTTATATTTTTCTTCCATATCCATATTTTCACCTATGTGGAAACCCAGTGATTAGTTTATTTGGGTAATCGTTACGTTTCATACCTTTGTTTTTAAAGATTGGTTTTGGTATTCCTTTTTACGGTGTGGGTTTCTATTAATGAAACTTTCGAACAGTAAACCATTTATAACCCCGGCGAATTTCGAGGGCGAAATTCATTTTAAGGGGGGTAGAATGTAACTGCCTGAGATTTTATGAAAAATATTATTTTTAATTTTATTAATGTCTTCTGTTGTACGCTACACCAAAAGGAGCTTGAACTACACGCATCATTGATTTGCCTTTCATTACACGCAATCGCGACCTTCATTGATAGCGTGTGTAGTACGCAATACCGAGTTTCACTAAACAACGATATACTACTAAAATATTATTAAAACTAGCCGTTATGAATAGTAATAACCACTTTTTGAAATTTTGTAAATTTTATTTTTCAAATTGGACTTTATTTTTGGATTCGTAATATCGAAATTAGCTTACGGTGAAATTTTGGTAATTTTCGGATAGCTTTCATATTTTGATGAATAGTGGAAATTACTAAATTTTAATTAAAAAACAACTTTTTCAATCGAAATAATTAATAGTGATAAATTATTAATTTGAGTGGTTTTAAAGTATATTTATAATATATTTTTACAATTTAATACAATGTTGGTCATTGGATGTAATTTCACATTTAAACCAGTTATAAACAAATGTCAATCTTTTGATAGTTATTATCTCTTAAAAACACGCCTTTTGTTTTGAGGACGGGAATTAATTTTTAAAGTAATTAATTCAACTGATATGTTTTGAATTTGGTAAAATAGAAATAATTTTTGAGTTCATAATATCAAATATAGCTTAGGCCTAATTTTTGGTATTTTTCTGAAAACTTTCAATTTTTGATGAATAGTGAAACCACTAAGTGGTAGTTAAAAAAAACTGAATTTTTCATAAAACATAATTTTACCGCTTCTGTGAGTGAAATTTCAAAAATCCTAGAGACACGGTTAATATCAAGGACTAAAATGTGGTACAATGAGATTAAAATAATTTTTGGTGAATATTAACTGTTTACTTTTTTTTCCACGGTAAAAAGTAAATAGGGTAATTAAGGGTAAAGATGATATTTTTATTACCGTAACACATGTCCTAATTCTATTGGATAAGTGTAATTCGACCAAAAACAATCTTAGGAATAAAATATAACCATTTAGTCCCACTTGGATTAGATTAGGACATTTATTATTAATTTATTTAAAGATGGGTTAAAATAGTTAAAATCAATGTTTAATAAGTAAATAATTTTTAATATGGGGTTATACATAAGATAAATTCGACTATAAATTTTCATTAGAAATATAAACAGATTTCATACATAATTATATTTTATTTATAAATTTTAGACTTTAAATAAATTAATTTATTTATGACACAATGATGATGCAGTAATTACCCTTTTAAGGAAATGTTAACACAATTGATGTTATAAATGCTCAAATAAATGTAATTTGAGACTTTTTATGAATTACACTAATTTTCTAGGTTACTATGATATATTAGTGTTGATTTAATAAACTTGGTTCGAACATATAATTCTGTTATGATTTTTACAAAAATCAATTACTAAATAGTGTCAAAATTGACATAAAATAGTTTTTTAAAAAAATATTATATTATTAATTTTTATTTTATTATTAACAATCTAAGGGTCGGCCAAATGACTTAGATAAGGATATCTATATTAATAATAAACAACTTGGGGTTCGTTTGGCTTCTTATAGTATGTTTATTAACCGTATAGTGTAAGAACACAAGAAGACACGGTAAAAGTAAAATTATTTAACTTAATGTTAAATCTAAATGATAAGGTTAAAATAGGAACCTAAACTTGACTAAATTCTATTGGATGAGATTATTTCGACCCATCCCCACCTTATCCACGAAATAAATCAATTTGGAGCTATTTAAAACCGAACATGACTTTATAATAAAATAATATATTTAGTTATTCCAAAGGTGCCCCTCTCCTCCATTATAAAAGGGCACCTCATCCCTCTCTTCCTCACACATCATTGAGCCTTCAATCTCGGCCAAACCCAGCCAAATTCTCCTCTCCACTTCCCTAGCAACATCCTAGAGGTTCTGGTCTTCCTCAATGACAAATTTTAGTTCCCTAAAAGAAGGTCTCAAAGAAGCACTTCAAAGAAGAGGTAATGTCTGTTGCCGATTCTTTCATCTTTATTTCTTATTCCACTTATTCTTATTTAGTTGTTTCATTATGAAGTAATAACATCAGTATAACTCATATACTGATATGTTATTATATGTATGAAACAACCCTATTTCGCCATCTATCCATCCTACGGAAAAATAAACCACCGCGCGTGCGCACGTACGGAATACCGTCTCCACGCCGTGGTGTAATCTATTTTCCACCACCACCATACTTGGTTGGGTATAATGGTGTAAACAATGACTATATATGACAATTATAAAGTGATATTGATTCTGAAATAGTATAAATATACTCCAATACAATTCCATGATCATAGTAACGATATCATCACTCGTGCGGAATACCGTCTCCACGATGTGATGCGACTCGTTCTACATGATCTTCATTTCATAATGATTATATAAATGAATTGAATGAATGTATATGATATATATTACACTAATACCATTATGTAAATGAGGTATCTATAACCTAAAAAAATAATAAGAATTTATTCGACAAAACATGCATAAGAACAAAAAGTTATAAACACCCGAATAACAAGTAGCAATGAAATATTACTACTAAGAATCTAAGAATATGACGATATATGATATCATAAAAATAAGTATGATTCTGGAATAAGTCAATAACATTATTTAAATCATTATACAGGAGGTTCGGACACTTACAAAGCAAGTCGGACCTAAGGTAAGGGATAATTTTGCAATCTCATTTTTATCTGAGATTGTTTACTCGTAAGTATTTACTGGGGTTACGTTTATCATCAATGACCGTGTTTTCTAAAAATGTTTTTTTAAAATGTTTACCATTATTCCATGAATGTTTAATGTCATTTTTACCCTTTATTGGCTTTTTACCACATTGTATGAATGGAATCTTTCCTTTGGTTACCATATAAGGTACTTTTTGACTTTTCTGACAAAAGTACGATGGGAATTTATCTTTAACTTATACGGCCTGAACGGATTTTTACGGTTTCATAACACCTCATTTTCAAGAAGCTTACTCTACAATATTGCATGATTATTTTCAACAAAAGCCTTATCTTTTAAAATTTCATGGAATTTTGTGAAAAGAAAATGATTTTAAAGAAGAAAGGATATTTTCCTCAAGAATTGATTTCAAGTGTTTTTATCAAAACTATTTTCTATCTAAGATGACATTATTTGATATGTATGTTTCAAGTAAAATGTCTCTATGATTTAAATGGTTTCAATTTCCTTATGATGAAATGATATCAATTGTTTATGGATTATGATGGCATGATGTTTAAGATTCCCATTTTTATTACATGGGTTATGTAATGATGTATGATTTATGATTTTGTGGCACACATAAGAATGGTATCATTATGAGATGGGTGGGACCTATATCTCCCTCCAATGCTTTGGGTAAAGATTTTATATCTCATGAGATAGACATGGCTGGAACGGTAGGTTATACTGGTTCAGTGAAACATGACTGAAACGAGGGTGACTCGGTTCAGAAAGGGACTTTGTCCACTAAGATAGACTTGGAAATGAGTCTTGACTAACAAGAAATGATTCTCTATGATTATGTGTGTATTCCACAAAGTTTCATGTTTTAAGTTATGATTATTGTGATTTCATTTCACTGCCATGATTTATCCCATGTTATGAAATTATTATCTCTTTTACAGGTTAAGATTTCCCAAAGTTATGTTCTTATGTATATGATGTGATTGATATTTCTTTTGTTTACCCTTACTGAGCTTTTGAGATCAACCTTTTATGTTTTATATTCCCCAGGATATAAAGATAGGTTTTAGGTATAAAAAAAGGAATATATTTATGGGAGATGTTTAAGATCTTTAACCAGGATTAGAAGATTATATTTCGAGTTTCCAAAGACACTAAACTAATACGATCCTTGTGTGTGTGTTTTTGTTATGTACTAAGTATTCCGAAAATGTAATGTAATTTCAATGTACGTCAATCTTCAGGTCTCTACACCAACATAATTATTTTGGGGCAAGATCAACATGATTAAGACACTATAAGTATTTGATGTAGTAGTACATGACCTAAAACTTATCTATCAAACAATCACACAAGTGGTATTTTGAATTAGTAGTATATTTCTCAAACTCATATATCACTATGGGCGTTTTATTTAGTAGACCATGTCCCACAAATGAATATAAATTATTTTTATCACTATGGAGTTTTCATGCATTAGACTATGTCCCAAACATGAATATCAATAAATTTATCACTATGGGATTTTGATGATACAGATCATGCCCCATACACAAATATCAATCGATTTATCAAATATATCACAATATCACATATATCACATCAATCAAGGTTAATCAACATTAATTATTTTATCACAATTTCATAATCACAACATCTATTAATTAATTAAAGAATTAATTAATCCAATTCAACCATCCAATTATCCCAATAATTAATTCAATAATTAATTGTTCCAATTCAATCAATTGATTAATAAAAACAAATCCTATTATTTAATTCACCTTTTAATTAACTCGAAATCAATAAATTGAATCAAATAAAAAATTACTCTTAATTATTTCACCAATTAATTTATTCAATCCCACAATAAGAATAATCCATTAATTAATTTAACAGTTAATTAATCCAAATTACAATAATAAAATCCCATTAATAAATTCAAAAATTAATTAATTAAATACCATAATCTCAATATCCCATTAATTTATTCAATATTTAATTAATTCAACTCCATAATTCGATTTCCCCAATTTATCCTAAATCGTTAACACCTGGAAATTAAATCAAATGAGTTAAATTATCATTTCAATTTCACAATCATGGTAATTAAAATTTAGATACTATATTCATTTAATAATTCCACAATATGCGATTGAAACTATACCACCTACCACAAATCGTTGATGAGAAAAAGCCCAATGCATATCCCCAATTGAGCAGAATGAATTAGAAAATGATAAGAACAACATCTAGATCCAAATCCTAGATCAAAAATAAAAATTATTAGATATGTTAAAACCTAAATCTTGATCCATCATAATAGAGTAAAAAATTCCATTAATGGATGGGAGAAAAAAGGGGAAGAAGTATGAAACCACATGGGATAAGAATATCATACCAATAAAGGTGATGATCTTTGATCCAGACATCGAATCACAAATTGTAGAGGTTAGGATCCCTAGAAATTGGTCCAAGAGCCTTAGAAAATTAGAGAACTTGATTAGGGTCAAGTTGGTGTTGATTTGGGGTTAGTATGGGGGTTTAGGTAAATTTAAAACTAATTTTAGGGTTAATTAAAACTACATGCATAGTTTCCTTGGAAGGGCTGCATGGTTTTAAAAACCATACGCCTCTTGGGGGGGTACATAGTTACTCCTAAGAGGGAACATTGTTTTCTCACACTGTTCGGGGTCTCATGATTTTTTGGGTTAGCCGCATGGTTTGGGAAAACTGTGCGCCATCCGTGCACAACCTCTCCTCCAAATGTTATCTAATTTCAAATAAAACTACCAAAGATAAAACCCATAAAAAACATACTCCAAAAAGGAAAAACCACACCTCTAAAAAAGAAAAAGATATCTCTAGAAATGGTTGGGATCTTAAATTGATCTCCAAATTTACAATATCTAGTTGGTTATTAAAATTTGTAAATTGGATGTAGTACTATGTGTGGGCCACATTTTTAGCCCCATTTCCATGGAGAAATAACTCATCTATCTTTAAGAAAATCCCTATTAAACCATTTTGGTGAATCATTTTCTAAAATGGAGAACACTCATAATTCTACCTAATAAAAAAATGCCCAAACTCTTGATCAATGATAAGAACATCAATGAAAAGGGAATGCTTCCATTAGTAGCTCTTTCAAAATCCAAATGAATATATATTATGAAATCATTTAGAATCACATTCCAAAACATACCAGTGGACATTTCCAGCATGTCTTCCCAAACCATATTGATAATAACATACCTAAGATTACTATGAGAGAGGAATTGCGATACATTATATTTAGAGTAATATATGGAATAATGAGACAATGAATTCAATAGAATCATTTTGAAATGAATATTTCAACGATCAACCTGGTCCAGCAACATGCTCAATTTCATGTATTGGGAAATTAAGACTCATATATGAATGTGTACACATTTCTCGAAGTCTGTGACGCATTTAAATATAAAGGGGTGGAAAAAATGTGTTGATCCTAAGACTGTTTTTGTTCTCATTATAAGGGAACACTAAGGACATGTAATAATGTGTTTACCTAAAAAATAATTTTCACTTGGGAAGTTCTAAGATGAAAATTTCCAGATCGATATTACAAAACAAAAAAATCATTGAAAAAAAATATAGACCTAAAATAGTTTTTCAAAATTATTACAAATCATTAAGAGAAACATTGGATATATTCAAATCCATGATAATGTGTTTTCCTCATCATGGTATTGTGTTTGAGAAGTAGTTATAAGTTTTCTATTATGAACTTCATCTTGAAAGTATGTCCTCAATCAACACAACTGCTAGAAATGTGTTAATGGAGTTGGATCCTTAAGATATATACATATTAATTGAAAACATAATATAAAAAATATTACAAAGGATATAATACTTAAAAAGAAGAAAAATAAGGATTGAATCATGTTAATTCTCACACATTCCTAGGTGCACAATTTGAATATCACAACAGGAGGTTCAATAATTTTCATTTATTCAAAATAAGTGAGTCTATGTAGTTTAAGATGAATAATTCCCAAACTATGGTGGTCCTCATGATTATCCAATCTTCCCATATAGAAATCTTGAGAAAAAAATTACTGAAGCTAACCTTATCATCTAAAAATAGAAAACAATGGAAATTATTACAACAAAAAACTGGAAAAGAAATATAAAAAATAAAGGCTGGAAAAAACAAGTGGACACTCAACCAAGGAATAAGAAAATCGGTCCACCTGGGTTTCATGCTCAATCATTATTTTGAACCACCATGAAATCACAAGATCGAGCATATCAACAGAAATACTGACCAAGTTTTCATCAACAAAAACCATACAATGTGAAAAAACAATATAGTTTTCCCCTCCTGCAAAGCATGGTTAACCATATTGTGGATCAATAAAAGAATAATTAAAGTTGTTTAATCAATAAAGGTTTGAGTTTCAAATTATGGAAACACAAAAAATGAATAAAAACCGAAAACATTATTACAAACACCAAAAACATACAACCATCCATACAAAACATTGAAAATAAATTTGTTTATATTAACCAAAAAACTGAAAAACCGATAATAGGGAAATCTACTGGTTAACACAAGAGTAAACCATAAGTAAGAGGAAAAGGATATCACATTACTTAGTGGCAGACAATTGTTTACTGATCTCAATTCATGATGCTCAACCAATATATGAGACATATGTACCTGCCACCAAGAATAGTGACTCACCAAACAAAACGATCCAACTTGATGATAAATAGGGGGAAGATAAAAAATAGAATGAAAAAATTGAAAATTCATTAAAAGAGAAGGAATACCTAAAAATCAATGAAAGAGTGAAATCTCACACCCCACATCCACTATTTCCAAAAAGACTAAAGGAAATGTAGTTAGATGATCAATTTGATAAATTCATGGAAATGATCAAGATTCATCACATTAATATTAATTTTTCATAAGTCATTACAAAAATTCTCCAATATGATAAATTTATCAATTAGCTTCTGTAAAAAATAATAAAACAAGATGGTGTTGGAAAAGTCATATTTCATTAGGAATGTTCAGTAGTCAAACCCAGATCCATACCTCATAAACTAAGAGACCCAAGAAGTTTCACTATTCCTTTCACTATTTGAGGATTTCAATTGGGAAGATATTTTTACAACCTCAGAGCCAGTGTAAACCTCATTCCATCTGATGTTCTTGAAAAACTAGGAATCATAGAATTAAAGCCATTGAGGGTCACATTGCAAATGGTGGACCGATCAGTGAATCATCCTCGGGGAGTTATATAGGATGTGATCATCATGGTTGATAAATTTTAAATTATTGATGATTTAATGATACTTTATTTAAAAGAAGATAAGGATGTCCTAATCATTCATATGAGACCTTTCTTAGAAACATGCATATCACTTGTTTATGTCCATGTGGGAAAATTAATTTTTAGGTTTGGAGAATAAAAAATAACATTTGATGCCCTGAAATCTATGTAAAAAACCTCTTCAACGGACTGTCATTTCATGTATATGATTGAATAATGGTATTAGTTAGCAAGGTATGAATTGAATATTGAGGATTTATAAAATGAAAATTAGGAGTTATGTGAATCAAAGATTATGTATAATTCATCAGAAACATCATCAAGCCTTTGGGAAGATAAGAATTCACCTCATCGACTCCATCACATGAAAAGAATCCAACACTTGAGCTTTATCATCTTCCACCAATCTTAATATAAAATTACTTGAGATATTTAACCACCTTTCTAGTCATCATAATTATCAACATTTCGAGTAAAAATTGATGTAAATTTCTCAATGCCCTCTCATGAATGATTATAACAATATGTTGGATGATTAAAAATTTAAAATGTATAAGTCTCACCATTAACACTCACAAAATACATATGGAAGATAATTTTAAACCAAACAAGAAACCACAATGATTCTTAAAACCTTTATTCATAGATGTTTATAAGAAATAAGTCATTGAACTCATCAATGTTGGTTTAATAATTTAAATATATAATAGTTAGTGGATTGTACCACTACATGGGGTGCCTAAAAGGGTGGAAACACAGTGGCTATGAAGGATAAAAAAATTGATACCCACCATAATAGTGACTAGATGAATAGTTTGAATCAATTATCGAAAATTTAATGATTCCACAATAAAGGATCACATTCTATAACCCTTTATTAATAAAATCCTCGGATGGGTGGTAGTAAAATATTACTGGATGGATAATCAGGATATAATAAAATATTTTTGACAGAATAAGATCAGTAGAAAAGAATGTTCACTTGTTCATATAGTACATTCTCTTATCAGTGAATGCTTTTTGGAATAGGAAATCTGCCAGCCACATTTTAATAATGCATGATAGAAATTTTCCATGACATTATTGAGGAGTTCATGGACATATTCATGGATGACTTATCTATATATGGGGATTATTATTATAAATTTTTGGAATATTTGGATAAAATTTTAGTGAAATGTGAATAAAAGGATCTGGTGCTCAATTGGGATAAAATACACTTCATGCTATAAAGTGGAATAGTTTTAGGTTATCAAATTTCAATGAAATACCTTATAGTTGACATAGCCAATATTATTACAATCTATTGGACTCCTATTCCTACTTTAGTTCATTAAATAATAGGTTTTTTGGGCTTGAATAATTCTATCAACATTTCATTAAGGATTTATATGTTATTTCCCATCTACTGAAAAATATTTTAGGAAAAGATTAAAAATTCATCTTTGGGATTGAAGGTATAGAATCATTTAAATTCATAATGAAGTGTTTAGTTGAATCAATAATAATTATTTCTCATGATTACGAGCATCCATTTGATTTAATTTTTGATTAAATGACTGGGATGCTGGTGCTGTATTTGGACAAAGGAAATAAATGATCTTTAGATCAATCTATTATGATATTTTCAGTTTGAATGATGCTCAACACAACTACACCAAAACCAAAAAAATAACTTCTATTAGTTGTATTCAAATTCTATAAATTTTATACTCACCTAATATTCTCTAATGTCACTGTCTATACAGAACACTCTTCCCTATAGTATCTAATGACCTAGAAAGATGAAAATCCCAGACTCAGTTGATGAATATCATTACATAAGGATTTTTACTTTTAAGTGAAGGATAAGAAATGAAATGACAATGTCATTGCTAATCATTTATCACTCCTATACTATGAAAATATAAAATCATTGTGGAATTAATCAATGAATCATGTCTGGATGAAAAACACTATGCCACCAAGACAATCACACCATGGTATATCAATTCAATCAATTAATTATCCTCAGGTGTGGTACACCCATATTTATCATAGGAACAATGAAAAATATTTTTAAATGAATCATAAAACTAATATTATGATGATATATTACTTTTCACAGACTGTGTAGATAGAATGATTATAAGATAAATCCAAGAAGAAGAATATGATAAATTTCTGAACTTGTGTTGTGCTAGAGAATGTAGAGGACACCATGGAATTAATCGAACAATGAGAAAAGAGTTACAATGTGGTTTTTACTAGCCTACCATGAAACATTATATTGTTGATTTCATCATTAATTGTGATTAATGATGAATAACTGGGGTTATAAGTTGGAAGCACAAGATCACACAACGATAAACCATTGGAGTTGAACATTTTAACATACATGGAATCAATTTGATTGGTTATTTTCCAAAATATTTCAAAAAATCATACATCATTTTCAATGTTGACTACATATCAATGTGGATGGAATCTGAATCATTTGAAACATATATAAATTGAATTTTCATGAAAATTTTAAATCAACATATTTTTACCTGGTTACGAATTCCAAGGCTGGTCATTAATGATCATGGTACACACATCAAATAATGATCTATTTCAAAATATAATGGATTTACATGGATTTCAACACTACATGAGAACCTAATACCATCCACAGACCAATGGAAAATATGAGGTTTTAAAAAGAGAAAATAAGGGAATTTTGGAGAAAATTGCGAGTACATCTCAGAAATATTGGTCTGCCAAACACAATTACACACTTTGGACTTATCAGATTATGTACAAACACCTATTGGAATATCTCTATATCACCTAGTCTTTGAAAAAACTATCACCTCCCTATATGATTGAAACAAAAATATCATTGGTCATTGAAGAAGTTGAATCATTATTTTTGAACCTGCCTAAGAAAACCATTTTCTATTGATAAATGAATTAAAAGAGATGAGGATAGAAGTGTACGACAATGATTTGATCTATAAATAAAAAAATAGAACCTGATCTGATAAACAAATCAAATAAATTAAATTTTTCCCAAGATAAATATTCCTACCCTTGACATCAAGACTTAAAATCATTACAAGAAAGCAGAAATCAAAGTGTTTAGTTCCTTACATTTCTACAACTGTTTATCCCATGACGCTGTTGAAATATCTGATGGGAGGATGACTCAATTTAAGGTTAATGGTCAACTACTCAAACTTTACCACACTTATGATAAAATATAAATAATTTAATGTGTTCACTTAAAATGATGGCGTGTTATTCTACAAGAATACTTAAAAATTAACCCTTCCGGGAAGGTAACCCATGTTTTTGTCTTTCCTTAATTTTAATTTATTAGTTATAGTTTATTTTAAGTAATAAACATGGTATGTGTGGAAAATTATCATATAATCTTAATTTTTTTACGCTTTTTATTCAGTTATGTATCCAAATTCATTTATATGATATTTGGTGTTATCTTTATGATATGATGTGGATATGTGTTTTCCATGTGTAGATTTCATAGGTACATCATTTTCGTAGATTCATCAGTGGAAGGTAGCCTTTCAGTATCTATCTGCACTTACATAGTGAAATGTTTTATTCTCTTTCATATTTTATGCTTCCAAAAAAACAATTTAAAACATCTAACAAAAAACATAAAAATAATAATATAAAATTTAAAAAATTAAAAAACTTACATTGTAGTCATTTGTTGAACCCACTTGAATGTTTTTTGTATTTTTTTATAACATGGTCAAAGGTATACCACTTTTGCACCTAGGAAGTTTTAAAAAATTATTCCTATTTAAAAATATTTCATTATTTATACCCTGATTTAAATGATTTCTAATATCATTCCAACTTTGAAATATTTTCCTAAAAATCATTAATTTTTAGACACCTTTTTGCACTAATGAAAATATGTCTTGTCCAACAATTTATTTCCATAACTCTAAGGATTATAACCCATTTTTAAATCATCTGTTATTAATATTTTTCTTATGGGGATCTTTTTTATGTTATGTCTTCTTTAACATTACATGTTTTTCTATCAAAGTGATAGTAATTTTAGATGTTTCACTAAAAAGGCTGAAGCCTTTATTTGATTTATTCTGCCCCTTTGACCCATTAATCCACCCATTCATTTTCTCTATCATATATCCCTTAGAATTTATGATTATGTCTTTTTAAGATGATCCCACAACTGGTACTCTTCAATACCCATTTCATGAATATTTTTCATAATAATTTCCAATCTATGTGTGAGAGAGAGATTTATTCATGGAAATGGTTTTTTGAGAGGAAGTGAGTCATTTGATGCAAATTGATTTAAATTATCAATTAATTATTATAGGTGTTACATTTCATAGTATCCACATTCATTAATATTTTATATATGGGAATGTATATTCTTTTTATTTCTAACAATGAGTCCTTTTGTGGTTATCACACAGTAACCCTTACATATGGGGATTCCTATAAATGTGATGATCCATTAACAGAGGAACTAGAGAGTTTTTATATGTCCTGACTTCCCTATGATTCTACAACATGTGTTATACTCGTGTACCCTTCACTTGGTTTTTTATTATATATATATCATGGAGTTGTTGAGTTGATACTCTTTTTTTCTTGCCCAGCTAATTTGAGTGAGATGTTCCCTAAAATAATTATAATAATAATAGAATTTAAAAAACGAAACATTAGATTATCATATTAACGGGGAAATGAAAAATTTTAAGTATTGGGGAGTGAGTTTTTGAGGAAGAAATTTGGATTTACATTCACCATGTATTTATTTCAAGATTCAACCATGTTTTGGAAAAATAATGTTGATTTTTTATAACACACCATCCCACAGCCTCAAAGTCATTTGAACATAATGTTAATTCCTCAATATAGGTGCATTCATTTTATTTTTATCTTTAGAGATGTGAAATTAATAGCAATACTAAGGTATGAATGCATTTGTATGAGAATTGATCAAAACATTCATCAAATGTTTTGTGTGATTTTAGTGATGGAGAGTTAGGTCACATTATACATGAGTGCACAATCTTTTATTAGAAATACTATGAGTGGAATATAAACTATTTATAAAAATTTTAAGTTTCAATTATACTTGTGATTTTATGGGTAAAAGGGATTAATATTTTTTGGACATGTTTTTTTGATGTTTTGATATGTCCATGAGTTTAGTTCTGTATGATTTTTTATTATTTTCCTTGGAGTAAAAAAGTTTAAGTCTTTGGGAATTGATACACATGGATTTCACATGGATTTTTAATAATTTTCTAATTTATTTTAAACTATTTTTATAACCACTTTTATAATTTTTAAGTTCACTACTAGAAAACAACTCTATACCCATAGTTTTAAAGCATGGGTATAGACCCAAAAACTATTGGAATAGGCTATATTAAAGTTTCTATACAAACTCTTTGTACATACCCTTTAGATTCTATCATACAAACAGTTTATCCAAAACCATGTGTATGTTTATCCCAACATCGAACATATTCCCACGTTTCTCCAAAACACGGGTATATGTATTTCTCCCTATTTGGAAGTAGGAACATCGGTACCTCTTCAACCAGCTCCTAAACCTGTAAGTAAAATAAAACACACATTATAAATTTAATGCAGTACAAATATGGTATATTCAACATTAAACCAACTAAATTTATTAGTTTCCAAATGGTTTAAATACTAAAACTTATATATACATCCAAACAAACAATCAATTCAAGTCATTAAATATGTTCCACGTGTATCATTACTTCTATATCAAAAAAGAATGGGATTAAAATTTACCTCATCACCAACATCCTTATCCTCATCACTATCACCAAAATACACATCACCATCACCAACATCCTCATCACCAACAACATAATTTGAAGAGACAACACCATCATCATCTGTAACAACATCTTCAACAGCATCATCAACCTCATCATCCCCACCACCATAAGCTTGACCGCCACTAGGAACCTCATAGACATCACTCAGGGAATCATTTAAAAAGATCATTGATGCCGAATATGAATCATTATTAGTTTCAACCTCTGATATAAGCAATAGAATTATAACTAGCCTAACAATTAGGAAGTGTTCAGTGAGAAACTTTCTTCATTAATGCTCCTGTAAACATATATTTCTACTCAGTTTCATCAACATAATCTATTTACAGATCGAGTGTATGAGTAGTTTGAGAGGAGTCTAATGAGGTAAAATACATAGAGGAGATGATATTTTCCCTCATCGACATTAGACTCTTCCCCAGTGCTCCTCACATAATACCTAACTTTAATGATCATTTGGGATGATGTTTGTCATCTTATTTATCATCTATGACCTCTAAAGAATGCCGTTGAATATATAAACAATATAGATAATTATGAATTTCATAAAAATATTCTAATTAAAAATAAAAATACATAAAATATTTTCTTACGTTTGTGCATTTAGTTCACTTACATTTTGTTATTCAAAATTAAGGATAATAATTTTCCTCGAGCCACTTGACCTTCGATGACCAATACCACTTACTAAAAATCACATTTATTAGTATACACATATTCACAAAATAATTTATTAATAATCATCAATAATAACAAAATGGAATAACTTTTAAATGAATGGACAATTCTTAAATTTAAACCTTTGATAATCCTTGATGAAAAATTGATAAATAAAATCTAATCATAAACACTATATAATTTTAGCCACTCATTATATACATACCATAAATATAATTTATTATTTAGTTTATATAATATAAATATAATCTAAGTGAACACATCCAATATTAATTGAAAATGAATATTACCATAGAAAAACAAATTTATAATTGGGTTATAGTCTCTTATTTTCTACCCTAGTAAATTTATATTTCAATAAAGTGCTTAAATCCTGAAATCCAATTATATTTCCTTAGTGAGAGATTGATGTTAAAAATTATGAATAAATTTTATAAATTTCTAGTCCTTCCACTATATTCTAAATTGTTTACTAATATATTTCTCGATAGATAAATATGAAACAAAATGAAAATTAATCATATTCCATGAAAACTAATCAATAAGAACTAAAATTAGAGAAATAATAGATTATTATTAATTATATTTTCATTTTATATCACTACTGTAAAATGGAATAGATATACCTATATAATATATGGAAACTATATTACAATATTTAACTCATAGAGTTAGATATGAATATAAGAAACAATGATATTGAGAAAGGTTATAATAATTGATGTTAAAATTTTAATTTGATAAATCAAGGTGTCTCATAAGTCATCAAAGATATGAAGACCATATATAATTTACAAGGATGTTTTTTCATGTTAAAATATCATGTAATATGATTTTTTGAAAAAATATTTATCTTATTGTTTAGTTCTTGATTAAAAGTTAGATTGTATCTTGTTAAAAAATTATTTTTTTATGGTCTATCATAATTATTTAATAGAATAATATGACATAATGCCAATATTTCCAATATAAAAAATTAATTATGAATAAGAAAATGAGAAATGAAAATATACATATCTAATTAATTAGCAATATAAATCTAGATAATATTTCTATTTATATTAAATTACCATTAACTTCTCATGTTCAGACATTATAGTGCTCCCCAATGTGTTCACATACATCATTGAATCTTTATTCTTATTTAATTTTTGAAAGATCCTAAAAAAATAAAAATACAATTAATAATAATTAAATTTTATATGTAAACCCTTATATATTGTGAATACATTAAACTCATTAGTCATCCTATATACATTAATTTTTCGATATTATATTTTTGGAAATCTAGGTAATATGGACACGACCTCTAAATCAAAACCAAATATACTCCTTCCACTAATGTATAACCCATGATTATTTGATCACAATAACTCCCAGGATCCATAAAACTTGAAACCTTGGCATCTTAATCATCAAGATTGTTAAACTGAATCTGCAATGAACATGTAAATGTATATAAATACAAAAATACAATAGATATAAATTTATAAAATTTTCTTACTCATATCTACAACCATGTTTTTTCGTTTATGTCATTACTCAGTTTTCTCCATGAGACCAGTTCCACTAGAATGATATTGTGGTACATGGAGAAAGTGTCTATAAAACTTCTACAGTACCTAACATTTGGGTTTCTTCATTATAATCCACCATTATCTGTGTTTGGAAATTCCAGGATTCCAACATATAGGTGCACCCACATCAAATACTATAGAACCCAATGAATAAAATAACAAGGGAAAAATAATAATTACGTCATAGTACAACAAGAAAAAAATGAGGTGATATAATTTGACATAATTATAAAAAAACATGATGCAAGACAATCAATATGATCTGATGGATCCATGGCCTCTCCTCGATCAGTAGCATATAAAGGTTGTATCTATTCTAATGCATGCCCTGGGTGATTTTCCTGCATTGGAGTGTAATCTAAAGGAACATAATCATCAGATCTTGGATGGATGGTAGGAAATGGAGGTAGTGTAGACATGAAATAATTTGGGTAGTAGGTTTGGTGGTAAATCAAAGGATATGGATATCGTAAAGGACCAAACATCTTTGGATCCAACATAGTCATGGTATGGGAATAATATGCCACGTTAAATAATAATGGAGGCAAGTGTGGCATCATCCTTAGGGGCGTAGTCATCAAGGTATGAGGGAAGTGGTTAAATGAGATGACGATAAAGATAGGAGTGGTAACATCCCTAGAGGCGGTGTATACATGGTATGGGAATAAGAGGATAAATGAGATGATGATAGAGGAATGGATGGAAACATACCTAAAAGGCCATGTAGAGTAAGGAAAGGTATGGTAGACATGGCGTCAATTGTTGGGTCTATGTGGGAACGAGAATGAAGAGAACCATGCTTGACGTACATGGACATTACATTACTTTTGTGGAATAATTAATAAAAAACAAGAACCAACACTCAAGGACCATAATAGATTAGATTCTTGGTAAACTCAGAACATAATCTTCTAATCATGATGAAATATTATTGAAATCTCCCATAAAGATATTCCACTTTTTTTTCTTACCTAAAACCTTTCCTTATATCATGGGGAAAATAAAACATAAATAGGGTGCGCTCAAATGCTCAGTAATGGTAAACATATAGAACATAAAACAATCCATAAAAATTTCAATGCAAAAACAAGAACATAAAATATAATCATCAAAATCTTGAGAAAAGACATAAATCTTGTAATTACGTTAGTCATATATCATAAAGGAACATTAATCATGATAAAATAGCATGGGAATAAAACATGTAATTGTGGAAAACCATTAAGAACATGATATGATTTCCATAATAGCCAAGACATTGCTGCCAAGACCATCTTAGTGGACAATGTCCCTTTCTGAATCGAGATCACACCTCATTCCAGTCCTGTAACACTGAACTAGATTAACTTACCATTCCATCCATGTCTATCTAATGAGATATAAACCTTTACACAGTGCATTGTAGGGATATATTGGTCCTACCCATCACATAATGAAATTATTCTTAAGTGTTCCACAACATAAACATAAATCATTCATCACAACCCAAAGAATAAAATGGGTTTCATAAACATCATCCCATCATAACATAATCCATATAAAACAAATGGATATAATTTCATCATACGAAAAATGAAAACTTGTAAATCATAGAAACATTATACTTGAAATAAGCACATATGAAATAATGTCATCTTATATGGAAAATGGTTTTGATAAAACACATGAAAAGAATTCTTGAAGAAAATATCCTTTCTTTTTCAAAATCATTTTCTTTTCACAAAATTCCACGTAATTTTAAAAGAAAAGAATTTTATTGAAAATAACCATGAAATCTTGTAGAGTAAAATTCATGAAAATAAGGGGTTATGATACCGTAAAATTCTTTTCATGCCATATAAGATAAAAAACATTTTCCTCATACTTTTAATGGAAAAGTCAAAAAGTTCCATGTGTGGTAAAAAAAGTAAGATTCCTTTCATAACATGTGGTAAATTTCAAAAATGGGTAAAAAGGACATTAAACATACATGAATTGTTTTAGATAACATGGGCATCGATGATAACAATAACCCCAATAAATACTTACGAATAAACAATCTCAGATAAAAATGAGATTGGAAAAGTTACCCTTTGCCTTCTATCTGATATGCTTTGTATGTATATGAAGCTCCTGTATTATTATTTAAATAATTCATTGAATTATTATATAATCATATTAATTGTTATGATGTCATATATGGTTCACTTATGACTTTATATTACCCATTACTTAGTAAATACACGTTAAAGTTGTGTTTTTGGTAAAATCGTTTAATTTATCATCTGTGTTTTGACTTGTAATTATTCAGATGATTTCTTATATCATGATTACTTACTTCTATAAATTAAAACAAATTATATATATAATATATATTCATATATATAATATATGTATAAATTGAAATAAATACACCGTTCATGTAGACGGTAGGTCGTTCGTACGCATGAACGCTGTTTTCATTTCCTTAACAAATTGAATGGAAGTAAGTAAATAACATACAAATAAGTCTAGTATTATTAATATGTCATATATTTCATGATTTTTTAATATATATAATTTATAATCATTCTTCAATGGTTAACTTGGAGAATGAATCTCATCGCTTTGTGGAGATGGTAATCCATATGTACACATGAGCAATGATATCATTCCCATAATTATCGACTAGAATTAGATTGAATGATATAATATCTCGGAATTAGTATCATTTTATAATAACTATATATATAGTTATTATTTACACCATTATACCCATCCAAGTAAGGTGGTGGTAGGAAAATAGATTACACCACGGCATAGAGACGGTATTCTGTACGTACACACGTATGATGATTTCGTTTTCCGTAGGATGGATAGAAGGTGAAACGAGGTTGTTTCATATTTATAATGAAATATTAGTATATTATTGATACTGATGTTATTAATTTATAATGAAACAACTAAATAAGAAGTTGGAGAAGAAATAAACGTGAAAGAATAGGTAGAAGAGATTACCTCTTCTTCGACACACCTCTTTTATGATTCCTATTAAGGAACTAGAGTTTTTCTTTTGAGAAGACCAGAACCTCCAGAATGATTCTAGGGAAGTGTAGAAGGGAAATGGAAAGGTTTTTTAAGAGCATAAAGGATCAAATTTTTGTGAGGAGATTAGGGAGGAGGTTCCCTTTTATAAGGGAGGAGAGGGGCACCTTTGGAAATCTCAAAAATATTAATTTATAATAAAATCAAACCCCTCATAAAAACTTCCAAAATGATTAAAATCCGAATCATAGATTAGATAGGGTTTTAATATCATCAACCAATAATATTTAGACATGTTGGGAATTTAATTTAAACATTATCAACATGATTTATCGTTATTTAATCTATTTAATTTTATTTGTGGTAATAAGATAACAAATTTTAAATTATTATAAATAGTTACTGAAGTGTTGTGAATAGTCCATAATTGGATAATGTATGACATTTTTTCCCTTGTAAATTTTAATTTATAATTTTTAAATATTTTTGTGATTTTAAACAATTTTATATTATGTTATTTTGATAAAATAACAATAGTTTCAATTTTGATATTATTCATTTATTTGAATTTAAATAAAATCCTCATAGAAGATATGTTTGAAATAAAAACATTAATATATTTATAACATGTGATATTTATCCTAAAAATTAGTGGATCACATTAAATAGTTCACACAATATTTAGTTTAATATTTTTAAAACCATTTATTTGATATTTCAATTAATAAAATAATTTCAACATCACTATTGTGTCACCATTAATGATAATTATTTAATCCCGAAAAATTCTAAATAAATTCACATGATGTGTATAATTTAATTTTATTTTTGGAGACTATTAATTTTCGATGTTTTATGATTTTTATCACTAAATTAAAATTATTATACTTATAAGATTTAAGAGAGTGACATGTTGTCACTTTCTTTGGTTTTAATAATAATTAAATTAATTTCATAGTAAAAAGTCTATAAAATGAATCTATTACAACTCTTAAATGATATGGGTCGACTTTTAGACATCAAATAGAATTTTAAAAGGTGTTAAGTTAATTTTATAATATTATTTTTACCCTTAATTTCCCAATTTACCTTTAACTGTAGTAAATAAAATTTATAGTAGATAATATTCATAATATCAATGAAATAAGAGTAAACTATTAACATAATTTGGACCCCCTAAATTAAAATATGGAATCCATTTTTCAAAATTAAAAACACAGAAGTTGCAGTAATTAATTTTAAATTAATCCCGTTGTTAAGAAAACGGGTTTTAAAAGTTAAAACATTGCCAAAGATTGAAATGCTTTTACCTATGAAATCAATGTAAAATTCATGGTAATGAAATAAATTATATTAAATCATAAAAATAATATCTATTTATACTTTAAAACCTTTAAATACTATAATTTAACCATATAAATTATTACGATGAGAAAAGTTATTTTTGATTAAAATATAGCGTGTTTTTACTATTCATTAAAATATGAATGTCATCAGAATAATATGAAAAATTTATCCCAAGTAAATTTTTATATCCTGATTACAAATCAGAATTTTCTTTTATCAAATTTAACATATAGTCTTTTTCAAAAATTAGATATAATGTTGGTGCGCCAATAAAAGGCGGCAAAACAGCATTTTTTGAAAAATACTTATTTTACACGAAAAATTTATTTTATTCTCAGACGATTTTCTAGAAAATGTGTAAGATGAATAATAATTTTACAAAATCAAAATTTAGTTAATACTATTAATAAAAATTATTTAATAATAATATTATAACAATATATCATTGTTTAGTGAAACTCGGTATTGTGTATTACACACCCTAGCAAGGAAGGTTGCGATTGCGTGCAATGCATGCCAAGTTAGGGCTACGTGTAGAGAAAGATCTATTTTTTGTTGCGTAGAGAATAAGCTTATTTTGGTGTATCATACAATAAAAGACATCAATGAAATTAAAAATAATAATTCTCATAAAATCTTGGTTTGTTACAGAGAATGATGGGTGCTCCATTTTGGTCTAATAGAATCCATGCCCAGACCCATGCTATTATGATTAGGATGAGTAAACTATGTTGTAAATGAATGTCCCTAACAATTATTTAATAAGAATATTAACATGACATTATCTGTAATGGAGAATAAAAATATTTCAATTATTATACTCACTAAAGGAAGAAGATGAGGAATCTCATGCTCACACATCTTCTATTCAGCATAAAATCTTCACATTCTTCTAACTTGTAATGTATTTTTCATAATCTGTATAAGAATGAAATGTAAATTTTTTTGAAATATTTTATAAAAATCATGCATACAACTTAGAAGTGAAATAATTCATAAACAATGTCATTAATTTTGTTAGTAATAATTATATAAAACCAAGTTATTAATTTTTAAAAACCTTTTTAAAAACTTTTTTTAAAACCAGTTTTCTGAATTGAAAATATAATTAATTGAAATGAAACCGAACAATACTAAAAAAAATATGATTCAAAAATTAAAATATATTAAAGTAATTAAAGTAATACCAACTCTAGAAACACATGTCAAGTTAAGATGAATGAACTATAAACATGTATGGTGGCTTCTATATACTCACCACCACTACTTAAGGTTTAACATCAAATCTCACAACAAGAAAATTTGAGTCATAAAATGATATATTTTGTTAAACACTAATGATGGAGTCAATGGATTCAATTTTTTCCCCAACATCATATAAAATATGTCTTGGGATTACTTTATTAATGACACTATAATGTTGTCTCAAATGATCTTTCACATAAAACACATGTTTTTACATTGATGAAAAATTTTATGGTTCATCAATAACCTGGAGTTGAATCATTTAAATAACGATGATTCCAAAATCATCAATTAATGTACCATGTTTCATCATGGAATAAAACCATATATATTTCATCATAGTTACTTTACCTTGTGAGTAGTAATCCAATAACAATATTTTTTCAACAAGTCCACAACAATTCACCTCTTCATATCAGGGCCGACTATTTGATGAACTAACATAACAATCCACTGTAGTAGTTAACTTAATTCCATCATGATGTGTTCTCATTCTCACCGCTCAATCAGTTCTAAAGAATATATACCCTTTGATTATTAATGATTTTCATTCATGAACCAAACAATTGGGACAAGATCCCACTGCACTTAATTCTTAAGAAATGAAGTCAATACGTAAATTCAATAACTAAAATATATATGAATATTAAAAATAAATGGATATATATGTTTTATGTTGATTATAGTAATGGTAATAAAATATATTTTATCCAAGAAGGAAACTCTTTTGTATGAAAATCCTCTCTCCTTCTCGAAGGAAAATATCGATAAACTCTACTTATAATTTATTTATGTTCCCAACATAATATGATAATAAGATGATATGTTATATGTTAAATGACATAGTATGAGTTAACATATAAATATAAAAATTATTTACATTATATAGTTATCAAACAAAACAAAGTTATACAAGACCGTACAACATGCCATGTCTTTCCCATCAAAGCTCAAGATGGCCAATGTATATAAACCTATAATTCCTCCCATTTGGTGAAGAGATGGAAATAGGGGCTCAATTTCCCCATACAACTCATCTTTATTGATCATTTCCCAATTATGTCATGAGCTCACATCATACATATACATTTTATAAAAATCCATACATTCTGGATCTGGAAGACCTCTCACAATGAAGCATTCAGGGAAATTCTTGTTTCATACATAAGATTAAATTTTGCAATTATTTATTTAAAAGGGATACATCCACCAAAAGTAATTGGGTCCCAAAAAAGTGTTTTAGTTGGAAGATGAACAGTTAAATACATCATGTAGGTGAAAAATGATGGACTTTTTTTTTCCAAATCACATAAAATTAATGGATTATCTTGGTATATGTTTATCAAGAATTAATTGGATAGCCTTTTTGCACAAAGGTATCTAAAAAATGGCACATGAAAATAAATACCAACCCAGAATTATTAGATATAAAATACAGAATTTCTATTAGAATCAATTCATGAAGAAGGATGTGATAATAATGAGTTTTGGTGGATTTTAGTTTAAAATCCATTCTATTGACTTGTTAAGATTAGTTGTTGGAATGGCTATCAGGAACCTAGATATTCTCCAAAACATCAAGAATGTTATTTTTCTCCAATGGTGTCATCACATAAAAATCAAAAGGAACATTCCATTTGTTTTCATCAATACAGACGAGATTAAATTCTGGTTTAATACCCTAATCCAACACATCCTAATGAGACCAGAATACATCTATGGTCCTCCCCTTGATATTTAGATGAATTGAATGAATCATTTCATATATATTTTGCTTAGTGCGAATTACTCATAAAAAATTAATTAACAAATTGGATGGATAATATAGAAAAATAAAAAATATATTTCTCTTTTTTTAACATTAAGTGGATCTCGTTTTAACATTTTTCATCTTTTTTATTTAATGTTACCTCTTCCTAATAAAAACATAAAATAATTCATATAATTAAGTACATTATTTCCTAACATACATTACGGTTTTTATTTAGTGTAAAAATATTTATAAAACCTTCAAAATTTCTTCATGTATTGATTATCCATTAGGAAGAATCATCAATTCTCCATGAAACCGAATCTCTGATGATATTATTCCTTATCTATGATTTATTATATATACAAATACGATATGATAGTTTACCCTTTGTTCTCCAATGTGAAATCAATTGAAAATTAGGGAAATTATTTATAGTTCATAGAAGGGAAACACACATTTGAAATATATTTTTTGAAGATGCATCAAATGTGTGAACACGTACATTCTAAAGATACATCAGCTCTCTTACTAATGGTCACAATTATATTTCCATATCATTTTCAGGATCACAAGTTCAACATATCTATATAATCAATAGATTGAATGTTTTTTTCTACACATCCATGAATAATGATTATAAATCTGAATTCAAACTATCCATGTGTTGTGAGTAGTTAGCATCTAACCAAACAAATTAAAACCCTCACTAAATAGACCCAACATGAAATTATGCACCCTAGCTAAAAAATCGGGATGTTTTTCATCAAATTCCAAACATGATAATCCATATATATGATTAACAAACACATCATTACCTTTAATTATATCATCATTATTACATCATATATTAGATTATATTTATAAAACCATGAAGAGATTTTCAAACCTATGAATCAATGGAAAGTACACGTGATTTTTTGTGGTGAACCATATGGTGTTACATCTTTATTTTACTTCCTTCGAGTTATACCATATTCTTTTATGTCATTAAGGCCAGCTGTTTCCTACCAAAATAAACTATAATATTTTTTTCAATCATGAACATTATTAGTAGAAAATTCATGCTGCTTAATTAAATTTAATTTCTTATAATGATTTGAGGTAATATTTTTACCATCAGGAATAAAATTCTTCAAAAAGTTAATCATATAATAAATGGGAGTACTATAAATAACATGGATGGTTTTAACATTATATGACCACATAAAAATTTATAACCATTCCTATTTAGTACGTTTTTGATATATAATATTTCTGGCATCATTAATTATAGTTTTCACTCTCTCTATATCATCATCTTCAGTATTTTATTCATGTGTATTTATATAATTTCCTTCTTCAAATGGCATACTATCTCTCTCATGATGATTCACAAATGGAAACTGATCAAATATAAAATTCTATATACCACTTCATTCTTTTCATTCATGAATAATAATATTTTGTGTCGTCTCTCCATGTTGATACCCAACATAATAGTTTGTTTGAAATCTAGATTTATGTTAGCTAACTTCTTATCATCTTAACCATGTTCTCCCAAAAAAAAATTTACTATGGAAACTGTATACATCCTCCATCTAAATCATTGTTAAGTGAAAAATCTAAAAAATTTACAACTTCTTTTAAAACTCAGTTGAAATATGATCAGTATGATACATCTATCGCCTATCAATTATATTATAAGAAAAATAGTTATGTTATAATGAAAAATTTAAACCATAATTAAACAATTCATTATAACTAATTTTATCTTGAAATTCCTTAAAGAAGAATAATATCTATCAAGATAATGTATAAGAGAAATAATATATGATATAAGAAATGACTAAAAATAATGAACCAAGGTGGTTATGAGTCACATTTAAGAATAAACTATAATTGTGGATAAATTGAATAACTTTGAGACACTATTATCCATATTATTCTTTACTACTCATTTATTATTTAATAAACCAACCGTATCTATCTAAACCAATACTTTAGTTTGTGAGAAGGCTTACATTTCATTCTTTATCAACAGGGGCTAGAAAAATGTTCCAAGGACATCAACATGAACAATAAAAATGATTTCACCAGAATAAAAATAAAACAAAAAAATTAATTCCATCCTGGATCCTAGGATGGGGAAATTCATATATTTTTTATTACTAAAAATGAAATAAAGAAGATTGAAACTTATAATAATAAGATAATGAAATATTAAATGTATTATAAAACATAAATACATAAAATATAAACATAATCAATATATTTTAAATATATTTCCAACTATCATATAAATTATTAAAAACATTAGAAAATGGGATTTGAAGACCAAGAGGCTAGAAACCTAAAAATGTAAAAAACTGAAATTGGAATAGAAAACATACAACATCTACCGATATCCATGTGGTAATAATGCATATCCTATATATAATCTCATATAATCATAAAAAAGTACATCAAATACCCATTATCTCAAGGAATATATTTTTCATTACAGTCATGAAATGAGACCAATTCTATATAAACAAATATTGTGAATAAAAGTTTTAAGAATTGATTCCCTTTAGGATTCTACCAATTTATCTATACAAATCCATTAGGAAAAAAGAAGGCATTATGTTTTAAAATTAAAATAATTAAGGAATCAATTTTATTATATGAATTAAAATTAACAAAATAAAATCTCATAAAAATCATGTTTACAAAAAATTCACATTCACATAAACAAATTTATAAATAAAACAATTCTGTTAAATAATTTACTCCAACACATCATTAGGGATTAACCGGAGGCCCAATTAAAGTATTTCCATGATCATATTAGTCAACACATAAAATAAATTTAGTACTATAACTAAATAATGATCCTAAACTAGAGGTGAAATAACTATATATTGTATAATCTAAACTAGTGAGGTTATCCCAATAGAAATTATCCAAAGATTAATCCAATACATGCATATTCTGGCATGAATTTAATTTAAACTATGGAAAAGCTAGACAATGTGTAACCTAACCTAGAATTTGTACTTATTTCTATTACCCCCTTGAATATAGAAATCTCTTCAATGATGTTTTCTAAATAGATTAATTAATAAATATAATAAATACATTTAAAAGCCACTAACCTCATCTCTAATAGCCCTTCAATTAAATTCCCCATTCTTATATTTAAATCTAATTATAGTTAGTTTTTATAACACTACATTGTATAATCAAAAATAATATCATAGAAGGAGAAAGAATATAACATAAGTGAATCATTAAAATAAAAATCTCTTCAAATAAGAAAAACAACCTCATTAAATTAAATATAATTTATTAAACAATTTCATTATATTTTTATAATTATTATTAAATCATTATATAAATACAATATTAATTATTGAATTATAAACCAATATTACCATTTTATCAAACACATAGTATATTACATTTACTCAAAATATAATTTATAATAACCCACATATATTACACATATATTTACATTATTTTTAAGATAAATATACAAAAAAAAAATAAAAACATATAAAGGTCTATTATATTTAGGAAATTATAAATGTAATATATCAATTTTTGACGTTTAGTGGGATCTCTCACAAAAATAATGTAAAAAAATTACAACCAAAATCCAAAAAAAATCCCAAATAGAATAAGAATCACACCTATACTCAAAGTGCCACAAAAACTACCCCTCCAAGGAGATGTTATAAAAACAACATCTACAATGCTACCAATAATAGTCACAAAACTAAAAATAACATCAAAAAATATCTAGAAAATTTAAAATGATTTGGAATGGTTTACAACATGGAATGAACATAAAATCATAAATTATAGAATGTAGAAACATAAAAAATCAATAACTCTATATTAAACTAGTACAAAAACAAATATTGTCTTTGATCGATCACATGATAACATAAGAAAATGAAAACAAAACAAAGAAGAAGAGAAAAAATATTAGGAATTCCCATATGTGATGTTCAAGAAGATAAGAATCAAAATATTATTGAAATAGAGGAGATATCCAGAGCGGATGGGCGATTGTCACTCGCTCGAGTGGCCAATCACTTGGGTGATTGGGGAATTACGGTAGGGGGAGGTCAAAGATCACCATAGAGGGGGACGGGGGGGGGGGGGGGGGAGGCATCGAAGGTCTTCTTAGGAGGGGAGGGGGGATTCCAAAGTTTTCTTGAGGAGTGGATTGGGGGACTGATAGGGCTCCAAATGAGGAGTGGGAGGAGTTTCTAGAGCAAGGCCTCCTATCTAAAGATCTATACCCATGGTTTTTAAAAAACCATTCATATAGATCATGATATACCAATGATTGTTTTCCAATTCCTTGGTATATGTTCTAGTATACAGTCTATACCAACAATTTCTCAAAAATATGTGTATATATCCGTGGGTATGGAATGGTTTTCCATTACTGGTTGTTTTCTTATTTTTTTAGTATTTTAGACAAGTTTAAAAAATTTAGTAAATTTTGAAAGTCATATAAGTAATTTAGTAATGTATTTGTTTTATTAATTTTATATTTTATTACTTTTTTCATAATATTTATAATTATTAATTTTATATAACATGTAACTCTAGTTTATTTAATTATATATATGTAATTATATATATTTCACCTCTTTTTTTTATTTTTATTAAATTATAATTATTTTATTAATTATTATAATTTAATGTATATAACATTTTATTTTTAGTATTTTAATTTATATTAGTTTTATTATTAGTTTATTAATATTTTTAGTAGTTTTTTTATATTTTATATATTTTATTCTATTAATTTTATTTAGTATTAATAAATGTAGTATCCAATTTATTTGTTTATTTTTTTCATTAAATTATATTAATATTTTATATTAATATTTTCATTATATAAAGATTAAAACTTTATCTAACTAATATTTTTTGAATTTTATTTAGTAATAGTTCTAATTTTATGTATCTATATATATCTATTTAGTCTAATTAATTTTAGTTGAATAATTATTTAAATAAATATATTTTATATTTATTTATATTATTATAATGTAGAATTTATTAATATTAACATTTGTAACTTTCTTTAACAGATTGATCTTTTTTTTTATTTTAATGCAGGCCATATTTAACTCTCATTAATTTTTTTTCTATTTTTTTATTTATTGTATTATTTAAATGTATGATGTATACCCTCCTTCGACACACACGAAACCCCCCCCCCCCATGATACCTAATGGCCTCCTCCAAGATCGTTTCATCTCCCTACCTGTACACCTGCAAGCATCCCCCCTCAACTCTCCTCTCCATCGCCCCTGACTCACCCTCACCCTCATTCTCTTCACCAGCGTACTCTCAATGCCTCTCCAGCGAACTACCACTAGTAGTGAACTATTGTTCAGTGCACAGAAATCAAATTTGGACCTCCTTAAATTTAATCTCTTCTATCATTGTGGTAGTAAACCTGGCTATGTCTACTGATTCCCCATTACATTTCTACTGCTTTTCCATGCTAAGAGGATTCAATCAGGTTGGGTGTGTATTTGTTAGTGACTTCAATTATTCGGCCGGTATGTTATTATATGTGGAGAGTTCACTTATCATTTTTAGATCGATAGATAGTGAGTATGTTACGCAATGTGAGTGTAGATCAACAAAATCATTTTTCTATAGCGTGGGTATAATTGAAACGATTTATCATCTTTATTTCCGTGCATTTTTTTGGTTTTTATTTTGGGCTACTTTCAATATGTCAATATGTTATACAGAAAAATTAATCCACTATTCATTACATGTGATATTTTTTTATCACTATTAATTATCAATTGAATTTATTTTTGAATTCATTTTTTTATCCACTTCAATTATATTTTCACTAAATTAATTTCTTAAAATTAAAACTGGTTATTTTGATTAATATTTATTTCAGCAATAATGAGAATGTTAATCATTTGACTGTATGTAGTGAAAATAGGTGGCACAAATTTGTGAGAAATGGGTTGTGTCATTTCTCCATTTCGTTTGGTAGTCAAATTCATATCATAATTTATTTGTAACACTAGATAAAAAGACATAAAATAAATTAGGAGAAATTAAATGATAATATAAAAAATGATTATATATTTTGGAAAAATAAATATTTAATCACAGAAAATTATATTTTTCATGGTTTCATAGTCATTTAATTATTATGTCATCATCCCAGACACATTTTTCTGATTCAAAGTTCATCATCATTTTTACTACATTTTATTTTTTTTCATTCTTTTTCTAATTTTTTATTATTTTATTAATATAATTAAAAAAATTTCAATTTCTTATTTTTTTTTCCTTCAGAACATTTTACATTGAGAAAATTTTAGTGATACATATTTCATTCTCTCTATGGTTTGACAGTGCTCACAATTTTTATTAATTATAGTTGGTTATAAAAATTTCAAAATTGGACATGTTGTGACACACGTACCATCATCACTTGTTTTGTTTGTGAAAAATGAAAATAATAATCTTCATATTTATTTGGATTATAATAAGCTTAATCAAGAGAAAATAAATAATTGGTATCCTATTCCATGAATCGATGATCAGTTTGATCAATTGTGTGGAGCTGAGTGGTTCTCTAAAATTTCTTTGAATTTGGGATGTCACCGACTGTGGGTTCAGAATTCATTTATTCTAAATATATATTTAAGAAGTTGATTAATCTCTTATGAGATTGTGATAATGCCTATCATTCTATCTAATTTAATAGTTGTCTTTATGGAAATTATGAATCATATATTTCAAATGTATCTAGATACTTCTGTGGTGGTGTTTTTTATGACATTCTTGGTTTATTGTAGAATGAAGGTTGAGCATGATCAAAACATCGCTATAGTGTTGGGTATCTTACATGATCATTGTTTGTATAAAAAAAATTAAAATAATGATTTTTTTATAAAATAGGTACTTTTCCTTGTCCATGTTATCGATAAAAAATGTTTTTATGTGGATCCAAAATACATATTGGTTGTGATATATTGGAAACCACCAAATAATTACTTTGATATACATAGTTTACTTTGATTGAATGGTTATTAATGACATTTTTTAGTACTTATAATGAATAGATTAAAAAATTATAGCTTTGATAAGGAATAATATTCCATTCCAATATGAAATAGAATTTAAGAATTCTTTTCAAGAGCTTAATTTTCTCCTTACATCAACGAAAATATTGATATTTCCAAAACTAGGAATAAGTTGGGTGGTGTATTATGATGCTTGAGGATCTCGGTTAGGTTATATTGTAAATCAAGGAAATCATGTTGTTGATTATGGATCATTGTAGTTATACATTCTTTATAGGAACTACCCATTACACTATTTTTAATTAGCTATTATAGGCCATGCTTTCAATATATGGTGTCATTGTCTATTTTGTGAGAAATTCATTGTGGTTATAGATCATATGGGTTTAAAACACATCTTATCAAAATGTAATTTTAATTTAAGATATATAATATGGATATAATACCTTCAAATGTTTGACTCTGACATGATTTATACTCCTTGTAAAAGAAATTAAGTGGTGTATGCATTAAGAAAGAAGTCGTATAGTCAGTTGGAAAAAGATGTTTTTGATTAATGCTAACTGATGTTGGTGATAACCGACATGATATTTGATTATATAGAACAAGGTAACATGGTGGTTTTATTTCTTATTTCATAGGTTCTTAAATTGGTTGAGATACTTAAAGGGTCACATACATCTGATTCTGAATGTGTTGATATTAGATAAAAACTCAATGGCTAGGAGACTGTTGAGGGATGAAAGCCTGATGGAGGATCAGGTTTTTGTTTTCAAGATTGAATTTTCAGGCTAATGTATTTTCATGAAAACATTCTTCATACTCACGAATATTTGAAATGAGATGTTCATCTTGGAATACAAAATATGTATAAGGTGTTGAATGAAAAATTTTGGTGGGTAGGCATGAAAATAAAGGTGGCTATGTTTATTATAAGATGGCTCAAATATTAGACATTTACGGAATATAACCAGTATAAAATGGTATGTTTTAGTCTATACATATTCCATTTTGAAAATGGGATCAGATAGTTATGATTTTTGTTACAAATCTACCAAGGATGATTCAGATCCATGATTCCATGTGGGTGATAGTGGATCAACTCACAAATATTTCTCATTTCATCTAGATTCATGAATCTCATATGATGAAATACATGAAAAAATCTACATCCAAGAAGTGGTAAAGAGGCATGGTATACCCATTTCAATTTCATCATACCAATATCATAACATTATGTCTTATTTTTTTTAAATCCATACTAGAAGACCTTGGGACTCATCTAATTATGATAACATTACACCATCCTCAAACGGATGAAAAATATGAATGGATGATAAAAACTTTTTAATTAATTATTATACTTATGTAGTAGATTTTGGTGGCTCTTTGTTGGATAAAATACCATTAAATAAGTTCTCAAATAATAACAGTTATTCAAACTTGATACATATGGGTCCATTTGAATCATTGTATTAACATCCTTGCCATTCTACCCTTTTTTGGTGTAATTGGGTGATAATTAACTTTTTTTACAAAACCATATGCAATAGACAATGGAAATGATTCAGGTGATACTGAAAATCATTGAGAATCCTCAATGTTTTTTGAAATCATATGACAATCATTGTCGATGTATGTTCACATTTGAGGTGAGTGATCCAAAGTTATTTATACTCACTAGAAGGCTCGAGAATCTTTATTTTTTGAAGTTGGTGTAATTATTTAGTCATGAAATTGGCCCTTTTGAGATACTGGATTGGGTTAGTGTGGTGGAATAACAGTTGGAATTTATACCAAGGTTTAGTATATTGAATAATGTGTCTCATTTATCATAATTAAATAAGTATCAAATTGATATTGACCATGTGGTTTAATGGGATCATATTGAAGTAGAGTTAGATGATGTGTTTGTTCATGTTCTCGTGTAGACTGTGTATAGGAAAGGAAAATTATTTCATGGGAAAATCATCAGTACAAAAGCAGTTTTGAGGAAACATTGTCAGATTTATGAAGAAATATGCGAGTGAGATAAAGAAATTATGGGGAAATTTCCTGAACTCTTTTTATGCTAATTTGGTTTTCAATTTTGTTGGGACAAAAATACAAATTTTTTGATGAATGTGGAACACTAATTTTTATGAAATTCACCATTTAGTAATCTATATTAATTAAATGAAGTGACTGGGTTAAGTTTCAAGTGGTTTAGAGGAGATTTGGTATGATTTGGATGTTTTTATAGAGGAGTACACTTTGAGAACACTTAGTAGAAACTGTGAAACACCTTCTAGAATACCATGGAACTAAAACAATTGGCATTGGGTAGGTTCATGGTTTATCAAAACCATTAATCCACCCAAGAAAAACCATGTGATATTGGAAATAGTGGTTTATCATGGCTAGATAACTATTTTTCTAACCATATGAGGGGGTTTGGAGGCTGTGGCTAGGGCACAATTAGTACATTGGTTTCTTAACTATGGACCCTAACTGCACACCATTAAAAACAAGATCTTGATTTTTTGGATCTACCATAGTTTTCCACCATGATGTATCATTAGCCTCTAATAATAAACAATAATTAATCATAATCATTTTAAAGGATATAAATACATTTCCTATTGATTTAGGAGCGATATGATAGAATATCTATGTGTCTTGGGGGACCTAATTCCTTGGTAAGTGCTTATTCTTGTCGGTTTTCTTTAGATTAGTTATTTTACTCTCTATTAGAATTATTGATCTAATCCATTGGGGAATTATCCATGATGGTATATTCCAATAATAATAAGATGTGGTAGTTTTGGGTAAAGGGAACTAGATCTAAGGATGTTTATTAGAGATTCAAGATGAGTTCTTGATGTTTTGTGTCATTATTCATTTCCCCGAAAATTTGAGAGGTAAGTGGATTCACTCTTGAATCCTTTTTATTTTAACTAAAAGGATTGATTTCAAATTGATTTAACTGAATTTTGAAATTGATGTGAAAATATTTATAGAACCCTCTTTAGTGGTGGTTTGTGAAATTGTGGAAACTATTTGTTTACAGAATGTTCTTTGTTTCATGGTTTCCAAATGGTGATTTTGAAATATTGTTTTTATTTTCCTTAGGTAATTTTTTTTAAAAATGTTTTCAATAAAATAATTGTTTTATTGAAATGGAATGGAATGGGTTTTGGTATATATGAATGGAATTTATTTATGTTCATTTGGGACAGATAAGGTTGTGATGTTTCCCCTTAAAAAATGGGATATATAGGGGAATAATGTTTTCCCCATTAAAAATGGTTCCCTAAGTGACGACTTTTTGAAAAGACAATTCACCTCTTGTGAGTATAGGGATATCATTGTTTTCATGCATTTGTTGATTTGTGAATGTGTGGAAATGTAATGGGTACACCACAATAGAATTTGAGAAATGGCTTTGGGGAAATATTTGGTTTTTTTCATCAAAAAAATTATTGGTTTGGAAAATGTATTGTACTCATATAAATTGATTTAGATTATTTTAAACTATTTTATATAAATGTGATTTCATTTTCTATCCTAGTGGAATGTGTTGAGGGGTCATTGGGGAAAACCTACTAAATTTTATACTCACTCATTTCTTAGGAACATTGGTACATTTTTAGATATTGTATATCGAGACACAAGTAAAGGAAAGCTATATCATTTATTTAGTTATGCATCACGATACCATTAACATGGATTATATAGTTGGATCTTGGAGCATGTTTATAATTTAAAGTATTATTTCATTTGTGGATTGGAGTTATCTTGTTTTCCCCCTTTTTACTCTGATATAGTTTGGTTTCACTATTGGTTTGGTTATACTCTAGGTTGTATTAAATTGTACTCATTCATCATTTAACAATTTTTTGTCTATAATTATTTTATTGTGGTTATTTTATTTTAAAATAGAAAATCATTTCCGATTTTTTCATAAATACCTTTGAATTTTTTTTCCATCCTTTTGTGTCTTGGGGATTTTCCCTAAAGTCAGGAACACCCTCGCTCTCATCCAAATTTAATTGCTGAGGGATGGTATTTCATAGTACTCTTATGTCTTGTATCATTATATTAAAAAACCATATGAATTTTTTCATGACTTAATTTATTTGAAAAATTGTGTCTTATTATTGTATGTATTAATCACATTCATATACCCATATTATTATATTATTCTCTTTTATGATCATTTTTTTCCATCTCCATGTTTAACCTTACTGAGCATCTGAGATCACCCAATATTATGTTTCATTTCCTTAGGGTATGAATAAATGTTTAAAGAATGATATGTCTAATAGTGGAGCTAGTTTTTTATAACTTAATAAAAAATGACATTGATATTTAATGTCACAATTTCTATGTATCCAAGATTATAAATACACTAAAACTATATGATACTCAGGTATTTATTATTTTTAAATTTATTAAATATTAATCTAAAATGATTTAATATTTCTGTATTAAATTAATGTGTGTCTATAGATACAATTATCAAATTTGTAAAAACAATATGAAATCTCTTCTATGATCATTTACCCTTTAAATTTGTTTAGTTTTACTATATGGGATATAGATTAGTGATCATACATGAAGGTCAATGAAAAAATATGAAAAAATCATATTTAATAATGATGATAAGTCTCATAATAACTTATTAATATATATTTTTAATCATATATGTTATGTTGATAGACATATCAACTTGTAATGGTACCTGTAAACAACAAGTAATATCATTGAACATGAAACCAACGTAAAGGAGGAAAACATGAATGTCATATAGAATATTGTTTAGGATCTAAATATGCAATCTAGTGAATAATATATGGCTTCTTTAATCATATTACCGATATGTTTTGTTCCAATATGGGGTTTTGGTGACAACAAAAAAAATTATAACATTATAAATAACTTTTTCATATGTTTTCCCCCATGTAAAATAAAAACATATCAATTGTTTTAGAAATGAATCTCAGTGAGATATATCACAATTATTTTCCATTAAAATAGGTTTCTTATGAAATTTTGATGAATATTGAAATCTATTTAAAATATTCATCGAAATAAATAATTGTCAAAGATATTTAGAAGTGGAAATTTCATGAGGATGAAAATTAAGATGATGTAAGTGATGATTCCCTACCAATTATAGTAAGGATGTTTAAAATAGGTAAGGAAAGATTTGAACCAATGTTACCTATATCTTATTTTTGTTTTTTAAATATTGATCACATCATTTTAGGAATCCAAAAATGTTTTATGAATATGGTGGTGATAATGATTTATCACAAAAATATAAGATTTCATTTTCAATCAAGAATCTACTATTATTCTAGAAATTCAAGTAGAAATACGTTTCAATGTGATTTATTTTTAAAAAATGAGGAAGAGGATACAAAATAATATCCATTGGAATACATTGAAACTGTGTCTATATCCGAAGAAAAGAATTATATTTTGGATTAATTGGAGAAATCTAAAACAAAATAAGTATCAAAAAATAAATTGTAAGGTGTTTTTGACCATTGGGTGGAGGATGAATGTGATTTTAAATAGAAGGACATGCAATGAAATAAAATCAGGTAAATTATATATTTACTAAATTAGTGTTCAAAATAAGTTGATATACCTAATGGTAATGTTGAATTTTATGAAAAAATAATGAAAAAATATAATCAATTATAAGAAAAATCGGAGTAAATTGTGAATTAAAGGCTTAATATTGAATATCATAAAATGACCATTGATGTTTATAATTATTATTTTTAAATATAATGTCATAAATAATAAACATATTGATGAAGAAGTTGCTTCTATGAGATACAAGTTGAACAAGAAATCAAAATATATTGTCCAAAAAAATGAATCATTAGTTTGGAAGGTTGTCAAATGACATTTTCAAAGTGATAGAATAATATTGTACAATAATATATGACGAAATGATTAGTTCTCCAAGGGAAAATTTCATGGGAAAAAGTTGTATTTTTATGTGATAGTGAAACCTAAAATAAGTATATAAATACTAATATCTCATTAATAAAGTAGAAATAATAATGTACTCTTCCAATGGAAAATTATCAATAACTATAGAGTTATATAGATTCTAGATATATGTGGGGAGGTGAAAAAAAAAATCTTCATTGATGAAATTTAAATTTTGTGGTTATATTAAATACACTATGACTTATTGAAAAGTATTTTAGTATTATCTAAGAGTCAATGGTACTATATTCAAGAATAAGAGAGTGGGAACATACTCCTAATATAAGATAAGAATTAATTCAATGGTTATAATTTAAATTATTCATACATTAAACATAAATAAGTTGATTAAATGTAGAGAATAGGATGTTATTCTTATGGAAGACCAGGTAAAATTTATGTAAGGTAGTTTAATTTATTTCCCATTAAGAACAAGTTTTATGATTATAATGATGAAGAATTTAAATTTATGGTTTTTTTAAATTATGGGCTGAAACCGAAAAAAAGAATCTACTCATATATAAATTTCATAGAAATTAAGAATGAATATTGATAAGGATAACAATAAATAGACTTCCTAAAATACTATAAAGGATATTAACACCAAGATTGTAGAAATTTGGAATTCATCACATATTAAAGGAAATATGAAATTTTTGAATAACTTTAAATATAGAGTTAATATAATAGTGTGTCTAGGAATGATAGATCATGGAATATTAAAAAAATTAGAAATACTCAACTTAACAGTGAATAATAGAATAACAATGATAATCATTATATTTATGGACTTTAAAAAAATATTGTAAAATAGTTAGCTTTATAGCTTAGTTATGGAGATAATATCAATTCACAAGGGTTGATATATGAATAGAAAATCTAGTAATCCTTTGATGAAATTTGAGAAAACAAGTGTTAACTTATATCAGGTTCATAAAAAGGATTATTCATTTAGATTAACAATATAAAAAGAAAATATATTTTGGAATCATTTTCTTTGAAAAAGAAATACAAAATGTATGAATAGCTTATAAAAATTTATACTAGTGGTGGATAATCCTAATTTGAAGTGATTTCAAGAAATTATTTTGTGATCTTATATATAAATAATTATATTTCTAAATCTATATTCTCTAAATAAAAAAATAGTATGAGGTTTTTAAATTTGTTTCACATTGATATGTCTGGACTGATTGGTCCAAAATTAACCTAGGATTAGAGTTATGTTAAATTATATTTTAATGATTATAAAAGTATAAGATTTTTATGTTCATACGATCAAAAAAGTATGTGATGTATTACATCAAACAATTTCAAATATGATTATAAAATAAAACCATAAGAACTATAAAAAATATCATATCATATAATGGAATTCTCTACATATCATATGAGGTTTAAATATATTAATAAAATCTTGGTATTAAGTAATAATTATCTTTTTTGAGGACCCATAAAAAATAGTGTAGTAAAATGAAGAGAATTCCTATTTAAATATATATAAAATCTATTTTTGATAGATAGTTTCATCTCACATCACTATTGGAAATATTCAGTTAAAGGTATATCTATACTTAATATAGAGTATTACTTAGTTTCTTAGTAGATTATATGTCATAAAAAATATGTCATTGAATTGAAGCATCATTTATGAATTTTATTGTATTTTTATGAGGGAGTTTCATTCTAAAAAATTTGTATTCAAGTAAAATATGGTGATATAGATGATGATGGAATATTCCTTGGCTACTCAAAAAAGGGAAAGGCCTGTAAATATTTCAGTAATATGATCAATAATATTATTGAATTCATAAATTTTAAGGTTACTATGAATTAATCCAAAATAGGTTTTGAAATATAATTTTCTAAATAATTATTTAAATAATGTGTAGTGATAAAAAATACTTCATAGAATCTTAAGAAAATCAATCATATGATGGTTTTAAGAGAGAATCTATTCGAGAAAATGGGAAGAGTTTATCAAATAGTGACTCATTAAAAAACAAAAAATTATCAATTTTATAAAAAAAATATAATTATAGACAAATATTTATCATATTACATTCAAATGATTAAGATAGTGTGGAAGAATTCTATATTTTATGAGATATATCCCAATTCATTTGAAAAATTGTTGAGGGAGGATTCCTTGATGAATTCCATGAATGATGAATTAGATCAAATTGAAATAATATGACTTGGTGATTATGAAGTGACCAAAGATAAATAATTTTATCAGTATAAAAATTGGTCTTTATAAATAATTAGGATACAAATGGAAAGGTTGTTTGGAATAAAGAAGTGCTAGAATTCATTTTAAATGCCACTTTTGGTGGCATTGATGTTGAATAGATTTTTACACCAATGGAAAAGATGGAGTCTATTGAAAAATTCATAGTATTGGTTTTACAAATAGTTTTTAACATTATTTATACGAATATGAAGAATTAATTTATTATTACTGTCTTGATTGATGAGGTATATATCAAATAAACAATTTTTATATTTATTCTAAAAGATATTTCAATAGTTTTTATCTTTAGAAATGGTTTATATTCCATAAATAATTCACCCCATGATTTGTATTTAAGGATATAAAATTTCTTGATCCTGATAATGTTTAAAAGGGTAGGTGTTGATTATAAAATGTACTTGAAAATATCCTAATTAGATTTTTATATAGTGTTAGTTTATGTATAGGATATCATATTCAGATATAAAAAAGAAAAAATCAATTAATTTTTTTTTAAAATTTAATGAATTTTTATTTTAAAATTGCAATGAATGAAGGGTTGAAATAATTTCCTAGGTTGAATGTTCTTCTATGTGATGGAGTGATATCTATTTCACAAGTGATTCATGCAAAATAATTCTTGATGTAATTCAGAAAAGAAGTGTTTGAGAATATTTCAACTTTTATAGTAGTTGGAATAAAACTTAGTAAGCATGAGGATGGTGAAGGGGTGGAAACTAAATTATATAGAACATTCATCAATATTATCTCATGATAACAAGAAAATATATATTATATGATACAATCTTAGAAGAAAGGGATTAAGGTTTTCCTAAGAAGGGACATCTCAGAGTGGTGAGAAGAATTATGATATATGTTCAAGAAACATTACAATATAGTTGATTATTTAAATATTATAGAAAAATAGATTCATTATAATATTCAAATGATGATTCATTTTATGATATTGTGGATAAAAATCTAAGGTAGAGGATATTATTTATATTGGATTTTTTTTGTTTATTGTCTAAGAAAGAAAAAATATTGTGGTTCTTTATTTGGAGTAGAGGCATAATATGTTCTATTTAATAAACCTTGAGCCTACCTATGTTTCATGGAGAAATAGTTGGAAGACATTTCTGAATTTTTAGAATAGATAATGATGATTCAATTGAACTAAAAAATAAAATTCAGGTGTCTCATAATCTAGTTTAACACTCTCACATAATGTACATTGAAATTATATAAATTTACATAAATGAGAAATTAGTATCAAATCCATTTGTGGATTATGTATTAAAAATTAAAGGTTGGCCCATGAGTATAGCCAATATTTACAGACTATTGAGGTTAATCATTTCCCTTTTCTATAGAAATATATCTATATATTAAGAATTTTCTATTCTATAAAAATTAAATATTTTATTTAGTTTCAAATAAAGGTAGATATATGTTTTATGGGGAGTTTTACAAGATTTAATTATAGTCTAAAAATCATAGGCAACATTGTTGTAGTGGATATATTCCCTTATTTCATATTCCATAATTTTTCTTATATTGGAATAAATAAAATATTGAAGTCATTATTTAGAAATTCTAGATTATTATTACATTGAATAAACCATTTAATTTTACTCTCAAAAGGAGAGTGATAAATAATTCATTCTCATATAAATTGTGCGTAATGCCGTAGTGAGTATTACCAATAGTTTAGAAAAGTGAATATTTCCAAAAATATTTTGTGGGGGGGATTTTGAACAAAAGTAATTTTATAATTGGATTAATTTTATGTAAATACTCAGTTTCTTTTAAAATTTGTTTGAATTCCTTGTAAAATATTTTAAAAATTAAAAATGGCAAGAAGAATATATAATTTTTGAAGAAGTATATTAAATCCATGGTTTAAGGAAATATACCACGACATAAATAGAAACTATATTATAAATTTTAAAAAATTCCTGGAATGTTTTGGAGGATTATATAACATATCATATCAATAGATTGGAGGAGCTACACATCCTAAAAAAAACAAACCACTTCTTAGTATTTTATGATGTTTGATAAAAATTAGGGATAATATTGTAGTACCTAAGGATCAAGGAATGACTATTAGGTAGAAAGAACCATAACTATAGCTCCAAGAAAAATTTATCAATTGAAGAGAGAGACAAAAATAGGTATATTATTGGATGTAAATAGGACCACATTATAGGGAAGAACCATGGAGAAGAAACTGTAAAATCCAACATAATGAACCATATAGGATTTGATAGGTCCTATGGTATTCTATACCATATTGATAGCGCATCAAGTCAAATAATAGAGTGATAGCCTGGTTGTATTTATAGTGGTATATTAATACAATGTGGGTTGTACCTCATGTTTGGGGACCACATATAAGAGTATAGATATTAAATTTCCAAAATTAAGAGATGAATACATGCCACAAAAAATTCCAAATGTCGTCAAATTTGTATTTTATAATTTTAAAATATTGAGTCTTATAGAGCCCATATAACCTCAAACTATGGACATGTAGACCATGTCATACTCAAGATGGAGAGGAAGTATTATATGCTATATAAGAATATTATTCTAAGGAGTTTCTGTACTTGGCGGTGTGACTATCAATATATTTATTAAGTATATTTCACATTACACTATGAGGATTTGTTGCATGCCAAAACCCTCATGGTATTTGAAAAAATATTATTTTAAAACTATATTATTATAGAAAAATGGGTATACTACACTATGATATATGGATTATTTTGAATTAAAATTACAATGATGAATTGGAATTATCTTGGAGTTTTAGTGGTTAATTAATACACTTTAACTACCAAACATGGTATTAATTATAGTGCTTTTATCGAAGAATTATAGAGGGTGTTATTTGAAATAAATAATGTTGGAAGTTAATTTATGTTTTAATTTAAAATTTTAAATTAAAAAATTATCATGTTTATGTTTGTGTTTCTGTGAAGAATCAAAGTATATGAAAAATAAAATAAGGGATCCAAAAATTTAGGATTAATGATATCTAAATATTATTAAATATATATATTAGGGAAGTGAAATGAGTAATGATTAGATCACATTGATGATTAACATTTAATGAAGATTTAGTTGTGTATACCCAAGATAAATCTATAAGTAAATACTAGATCATCACAGAAGAACAACATGAATATTTGTCTCTATTATATTTGATAAAAAATATTGTATGACAAACATATGATTAAATTTAATCATTTTATCCATCATGAATGAAACTATTGGAAGAGATGAAGTAGTCGTGGACCATGGTGAAAAAGTGTACATTCTCTAATGAAATAATCACATAATAGTAAAGTAGTTATTCTCCAGTATATCAACACATCAATAAATTTTTCTCATTAGAGTATCCTTTTATAACTGAGGAATGAAAACTTATTGTCATTAATCTCTTAATATTTTTCTCTTTAGTTGATATTATATTCAGATTAAAGTATTCTATAGCAAAGAATGAAAATAAAAAATTTAAAATAAATATAAGAAGACCCACCCACTTAGGGTGTACAATGGGAGTAGGGTAAAAAAAATATTTGTAGACAAAATTTGGAAGAGTGTCAATTACTAGAATTATGTTTAGAATCCCAAAAATATTTGATCCAAGGGTTAAAACCCAAGCAATGTTATTATAGAAAACCTAATAGAAACACAACATCCGAGACTAAAACATGTAGGATCGAAATATAATATGAGATGCTCAATATACAAGAGGGGGGGTGAATTGTATACTTTAAAAATTCCTTTGGAACCTTTAAAGTTAGTTATGAATAACTAGAGTTTCCTTAAGAAAAGGAAAGAACTAAGTTTAACAAAGTTAAACTAAGTTGATTCACAACACCTCTAACACCGAACTAAACTTGGAAAGAGATTCCAAAAGAAGGTTCCGGAAATATGGTTCCGGAATTTGAAACTTAACAAAAGTTACAATATGAGATTCTACCTTAAAGCGTATAGAATCTAAACTAATCAAAGTAAGTAAGGAAGTATAAGAAAATTATACTTTCCTTAAGATACAAAATGCAGCGGAATAAAACAAGTACAAGTAGAAGAACTACTAGTAACAAGATGATAGTCTTTTAACCCAAAGAGAAGGGTATCCAACAACCTTGGATAAAGGTCCCTTGATTTATACTTTCAAGCAAGTCTGTCTTACCCACACCAGGGTAAGCCCTCGATACGAAGATCGGTGTATCTGTCTTGCTATCCCCGCAAGCCCTCAACTTCAAGGTAGTTGGCAACCTCTGTCTTTCTCGACAAGAAAGCCCTCGATCTTTAAGGTAGTCGGCACCTCTGTCTTTCTCAGCAAGAAAGCCCTCGATCTTTAAGGTAGTCGGCACCTCTGTCTTCCTATCCCCGGAAGCCCTCGAATGTAATCACCAACATTCGGAGTCGCACGAAGCTTTGAGAGTTAATAAGAGACTCTCTCTCTAGAAATCACTTCAACAGCATGTATGCACAAAGTTCAAATGTTCATCCATCTGTTCGTTGTGAGCTTTTTCAAATGAGCTCCTATTTATAGGTGAGGTCGGCTCCTTCTCCAACGGTCATATTTCCCTTAATGTTCGGAGGGACCTGTACACGTGTCACTTAGACAACGGTTAGTTTATAACAAAATGGACGACATCGTTTTATAACAAAGTAAGTGTAACAGAAAGTACGACATCGTTTTAAAACCTAACATAAAGGTTCGGAATAGAAATTTCGGAGTGAAAGTTCGGAGTGAACAAATTCAGAGTGTATAAAACAATGATATCCAGATTCTGTTTAATGAGTGAATTCGGAATGAGAATTCGGAATAGGAATTCGGAATAGGAATTCTTCATCAGAAATCGTAATGAGAAATCGTCATCAGAATTCGTAATGATAATTCGGAATGAGATTTCTTCATTAGAATTCGTAATGAGAATTCTTCATTGGAATTCGTAATGAGAATTCTTCTTCAGAATTCGTAATGAGAATTCGAAATGGGATTTCTTCATTAGAATTCGTAATGAGAATTCTTCTTCAGAATTCGTAATGAGAATTCGTAATGAGAATTCTTCATTAGAATTCGTAATGGGAATTCTTCTTCAGAATTCGTATCCTGAATCTGGAATAGAACTTAGTCAGAATTCATAACCGGAATTCGGAGTGAAACTTCCTTATAGTTCTTGTCCAGAATCCGAACCCTAAAACAGAATGCTTTTTATCAGTTTTAATGATTCCGAGAAAGTGAATCCGAATTTCATACTTAAGAAAAATATTAATGAAAATATGATAAGGATAAATTTTTCTTATAAAAGCGTTTTTCCTTAAGAAAACATTTTTCCTTATAAAAGCAATTTTCCTTACAAAAGCGATTTTCCTTAAAGATAAGGTGTTTGTGATTTTCAAAACAAGAAGGAATGGAAAAGTCCTTATTGACTCAACAATCTCCCCCTTTTTGGAAAGCACAAACATCCTTACGAAAAAACTATTTCTAGGAAGAAAGAAACACAATAAAGCTTATCTCCCTTGGTTTAAGAATATAGATGAATACGACTAACTCCCCCTTAGGCTTTGAATCTCTAAGGATCGTATTCATATTTCCGGAGTGATATTTCTTTAAGATAAAAACTCCCCCTTAAACAAACTCTTATTAGAGTTCTATCTCATTGGGTATTTTTCTTTCTCCCCCTTTGATAAGCACTTATTAGATTTCCTCTTTTTCTTAAGGATCTTTTCCTTCTCCCCCTTTGTGATTTTCAAAAAGAATTTCGAGGGAATGGAAAAAATAACAAAGTACCTGAAAGATTAGTAACAACAACAAAGCAGAACAACAAGCACGATTCTCATTAAATTTGAAATGTCAGCAACAAAAACAGATTACAACAAAAAGATCGGATTGATTATTTCGGATCTTTCTCCTTTGACATAAGCCCCTTGAGAATAGTCTTGATCTTTTTGAGGTCCTTATGATCTTCCTCTGCTTGCTTTTCTAAGGAAACTATTCTTGCTGACTGAGCTTGAATGATTTCTTCCTGAGCCTTCAACTTTTCTTCCTGAGCTTCCATTTTCTCTTCCTGAGACTTTATCCTTTCTAGAAAATTGATCCGATGATCCCTTTCAAATTTCCAACTTTGATTAACAGAGTTGAGCTTTCCATTCAGATCTCTTACTTCCTGACTCCGAATGTTCTTTTCCTCTGCCAATTTCTCATCGAATGATGCAGTCATCTCATGAAACTTCTTATCCTCGGTTTGAAAAGCATCCTTAACATTCTCCTGAAACTCATCCAGCAACCTCATCTCTTCCACATTCTTCTTCGACCAGCTAGTCATCCTTTTGCAAGATCTTTTATGGGCTTCGTAACCAATGAAGAAATTTTTGAACTGGGCTTCTATCTCAACACACTTATCCATTACCATGGATACAGAATCGGTTTTCTGATTCAGCGTATGTTGGAGCATCTGGCACCGAGAATCAATACTGGAGAAAGTCGGAATGGTTCCCACCAACTTCTTCAAGGATTGAACAACAAAATCGTGCCCCAACGAAGATGATTCCGAATCTGACATCTTGCTAGGAGAATTTTCTTCTTCAATAAGCTCCAACTTCCTCTTTGAAGAACTACCAGCTTCCTTCCTCATACTCTTTTCTGAACTCGGGGTATCAGCAATAACTTGTTTCCCCTTATCTTTTTTCGGAATAGAAACCTGTTCCGGAGATTTCTTCTCACTGTCAGAAACTTGAACAACCAAATCTTCCTCATCAACAACTTCTATATTTTCTTTCTGAGCAGCATCAAGTGAAAGATGTTCTTCTTCTCCATGATAAGAAACTTCTTCCTCTCCTTCCTTTCCTTCTATTACTGGAGTAACTAGTTTTGAAGATTCGGCTTCAGAAGTTCGGAGCGACAGGTGTTCCGAAGGAGTTCCCTTGTATTCATCTACTTGTTTGAGCACATCTCCTGTCTCACCACTTCCTTCAGCAGCTTCTTCCACTTCTTCCACTAGCTCTACTTCCTCAGCATTCTTAGCAGCAGCCTCTTTCGGATCATCGAGATTTCTTCCTGGAGTCTCAGGTAGAGAGTCCAAAGAAAAAGTTCTCGGAACGGGAATGGTTGCTGAAACCATTTCATTAAACTTCAACAAGGCTTGCACAGCCTCAGCTTCTGACAACTTCTTCTTCAGCTTCTTTTCCTTAGCTTGCTTCTCGAGCTCATCAACAGCCTTTTCTTTCAGAGCTTTAGCCTCTACGGGATCCAATCCGAACTGCGGATCTCCTTCCTTCCTCTTTTCCTTGTCAGCTCTCCACTTCGCTGCAACCTCATCAGTATATGTCTTCTTCTTCTTAGGCTTAGGAGGTGCGGAATGGACTTCCTTAGACTTAGGTTCTTCAGCTTCACCTACCACTTCTTTCAGCTTCCTCTTCCTTACCGGCTTAGGCGATTCAGGATCAGCCTCTTTCGGAGTCACTTCTTCTTGAGGAGGAAGATCAATAAACATGCCAGACTTCTTGTCAAAAGCTATATTCATCCTTTTAAGAGTTGCATCACTGAGCAACATGATCTTGCAAACTTTCGGTTTAGAACTGCAAGCAACCTTGAAGGACTCAAGGCACCGAACTATCAGCTTCGACAATATTGCCGGGTACATTACTATCTGAGCTCTCAGATTCCCTTTCTTTAAATTCTCAAGATTAAGAAGGATATGCTTCATCAGGTTGAACTTCCTTTGATTTATCAAGAAATCTAAGATGTATATCTCACTCTTCTTCAAGCTGTCCTTGTCTCCTTTTCTCGGTACAATAAGCCCTTGCACCCATAACTCCAGAATCCGGAAGTTTGTAGATAGGGTTGCAATTTTCGAAGCCTTATCATCATCCAGTCCGAGAATTTCTAAGGCTTTCTCCTTGTTGAAACTACCCAAGGAGTCTGGCAGAACATGCGAGATAAACTCAGCTTCCCCTTCATAATTCAACCCTACCAAGCTTGCAGCCTTGGTGTAAGATAGCTTATAAGTCTTGCCATACGATTTGAAGGAAAATTTTTCTCTATTGTCTTCCACGAAGAAAGCAACCGACTCATAAAACTCAACAAGCAAGTCTGGGTAAACTTCATCTTGGTTGCCGGTTTTTGATATCGCAACATCTTCCCAGCCATTGAGCTTGATATTCTTTGATATAATAGAATCATAGTTGCTGAAGAAATTCGGATGCACTAACCGCTCTCTGTAGACTAACCACTGTGAAATGGGCTTTGTTGAAGACATCTCTTGAAAATCTAACTCTGCAGACATTCGGATTAGAAGTCTCTGAGAAGTTCGGAACTGAGAAGACTGAAGTTCGGAACTGGAAAACTGTAGTTCGGAACAGCCTTAAATCAGAGAGACAGAGCTTCAGCACGCAAGAGCTTGAGATCGATGTGGGACGAGAAAATAGGGTCCCCTTTATATAGGCTTTGGAATGACGGTTCAACTTCCTCGGTTGATCTAACGGTTTAGAATGATCTGAGATCAGATCTGACGGTTGAGAGGTTGAATCCGATCTTTTTGAGGTTTTATTAAAACAGAATTCAAGAAATTCAAAAAACCGAAAACAAGCTATAAGAAAATGCCAGCAAGTAAAATATGATTACGAAAACTTCAGTAAGGAAGTCATACCTTTCGGATTAGCTTAGGAAAGTTATTCGTAATGGGTAATGTAAAGACGACTACGAAAAAAAAACTCAATACGAAAAACTTGATACGAAAAACTTGATATGGAAGATTCAATACGAAATTTTTTCCATTATGAAAATACCAGTACGAAAATTTTCCATTCCGGAAATTTTCAATACGAATACTTTTATTCCAGAAGTATTTTGTATGGAAATATCCATTCTGGAAAATTGTAGTTCCGGAAGTTCCATTCCGGAAAATTTCGTTCCGAAAAATTTGAAAAAAAATTTTGAAAAAACTTTGTTAAATAAACAAACAAATGTACTCCCCCTATGAAAAGGAGTTTATTACTGTGAGAAGATTTTTCCAACAGAAAGTTAATTAAGGAAGATTACCTTACGGTTATCATTCCTAACTTCTGTTTAATATATTCAAATCTATCAGAAGGTAAAGATTTTGTGAAAATATCAGCAAGTTGATCTTGCGTTCCGATAAACTGAAGAATAATATCTCCTTTAAGTGTGTGATCCCTAAGAAAGTGATGCCTAATATCTATGTGTTTTGCACGGGAGTGATGTGCAGGGTTTTTACTTAGAGCAATGGCACTTGTGTTATCACACAATATTTGAGTTTTAGTAAAACTCAAGCCATAGTCTGTAAGTGTGTGTTGTATCCACAACACTTGTGCACAACAACTTCCAGCTGCTACATATTCAGCTTCAGCAGTGGAGAGTGCAACAGAATGTTGCTTCTTGCATGACCAAGAAACTAATGAATCTCCTAAGAAATGACAAGTTCCGGATGTACTTTTTCTATCCATTCTACAACCACCAAAGTCAGCATCAGAAAAGCTTTTTAGAACAAAATCATTTCCAGAAGTATAAAATAATCCTAGATCCATGGTTCCCTTAAGGTAGCGAAAAATTCTTTTAACTGCCTTTAAGTGAGATTCCTTAGGATTGGATTGATATCTTGCACATAAGCATACTGAAAACATTAAGTCTGGTCGACTAGCAGTTAAGTAAAGTAGACTTCCAATCATACCTCTAAAAGATGTTTGATCTACTGGTTTCCCAGCTTCATCAAGATCTAAAGAGTTTGAGGTACCAATAGGAGTACTTATACTCTTCGTGTTGTCATAACCATACTTTTTAAGAAGATCTTTAATATACTTATGTTGAGATATGTAGGTTCCTTCTGGTTTTTGAGAAATTTGAAAACCAAGGAAAAATGTTAACTCACCCATCATACTCATTTCAAACTCAGATTTCATTAGACTAGCAAAAGAATCAGTCAAAGATTGCTGAGTTGAACCAAATATAATGTCATCAACATAAATTTGAACAATCAAAACATTTTTCTTATCTTTCTTTATAAAAAGGGTTGGATCTGCATTTCCCTTAACATAGTTATTTTGAAGCAAAAATCCAGTGAGTCTATCATACCATGCTCTTGGGGCTTGTTTAAGGCCATACAAAGCTTTGGTAAGTCTAAAAACATGATCAGGATGTTTTGTATCTTCAAAGCCAGGAGGTTGTTCAACAAAAACTTCCTCTTGAACATAACCGTTAAGAAAAGCACATTTCACATCCATTTGAAATAGTTTGAAATTAAAGAATGCTGCAAAGGCAAGTAGAATACGGATAGATTCAAGTCTAGCTACTGGAGCATAGGTTTCTTCATAGTCTATTCCTTCTTGCTGATTATAGCCTTTAGCAACAAGTCTAGCTTTATTTCTAACAATGACTCCATTTTCATCACATTTGTTTCTGAAGACCCATTTTACTCCAATAACAGAAGTTTCCTTAGGTCTTTCAACCAAGGTCCAGACTTTATTCCTTTCGAATTCATTTAGCTCATCTTGCATTGCTTTGATCCAATCATCATCACCTAAAGCTTCATCAGTGCTTTTAGGTTCTAGTTGGGAAAGAAATGCTAGATGTTCTACTTCATTTCTTAAGGAACTTCTAGTCCTTACAGGTTGATTTACATCACCAATGATACTATCACTGGGATGATTCTTAAGAAACATCTGATTTGAGTTTTGTAAAACCTGTTCATCAACATAAGGTAGAAAGTCTTCTGGGGTAAATGTTTCAGAAGTATCTTCTAGAACAATTTCCTTATCAGAAGGTTCTTCTAACAAAGGTTGACAATCAGTTTTTGAAAACACATCTGAAGATGTAAGTTGGGAAGTTTTAAAAACAAAAGGATCTGACTCATCAAATTTCACATGTACTGTTTCCTCAACAGTACAAGTATTTTTATTAAAAACTCTATAAGCCTTAGAGGTTGTGGAATATCCTAAGAAAATTCCTTCGTCTGATTTTGGTGCGAATTTATGTAAGTTATCTTTAGTATTCAAAATGAATACTTTGCAACCAAAAACCTTGAAGTAGGAAAGCCTTGGTTTTCTACCATTCCATAACTCATAAGGAGTTTTATTAAGAAAAGGTCTAATCAAAACTCGATTTATAGTATAACAAGCAGTACTTACAGCTTCAGCCCAGAAATGTCTAGCAATAGAATATTCACTCAACATGGTTCTAGTTATTTCTTGAAGAATTCGATTTCTTCTTTCAACTACACCATTCTGTTGAGGAGTTCTAGGTGCTGAAAAGTTGTGAGTAATACCTTTCTTACTACAAAAAGTTTCAAAATCAGAATTTTGAAATTCTCCTCCATGATCACTATGAATAGTTTTCAATGGAAGGTTTTTCTCATTTTTAACTTGAGCTCTAAAACTTTTGAAATAAGAAAAAGCTTCAGATTTCCTTGCTAGAAAATAGACCCAAGTAAATCTAGTGTAATCATCAACTAGAACAAACACATAGTATTTGCCTCCAATGCTTCCAGTTTGTGTAGGACCAAAAAGATCCATGTGCACCAACTGTAATGCATCGGTTGTTGAGACTTCACCGATTGACTTAAAACTAGATTTATGTTGCTTGCCATATTGACAAGGATCACAAACTTTAGAAGAATCAAATCTAAGCTCCGGTAGATCCTTAACTAGTTTCTTCTTAGAGAGTTTACATAGGTTTCTAAGATTACAGTGTCCTAGTCTTCTATGCCATAACCAAGAATGATCTTCCATTGCACTTAGGCAAGGTAAATCTTGGCTTCTTAGGTCTTCTAAGTTTAAGGTGTAAACATTCTCTTGCCTGTTGGCTGAGAGAATAAATTCTTCCTTGGAATTGTGAACTAAGCATTTATCATTCCTAAAATTCACAAGGTAACCTTCATCACATAACTGACTTATGCTAATGAGGTTGTGCTTAAGACCTTTAACAAAAAGAACATTTGAAATCAAAGTTTTACCTAAAAGAACAATATTACCAATACCAACAATCTCTCCCTTAGCATTGTCTCCGAAAGTTACCTTTCCTCCTTTCGTCTTGATAATTTTTTCAAAGAAGCTTTTGTTACCAGTCATGTGCCGGGAACATCCACTATCCATGTACCAAACATTGTTGCTGGAACTTTCTTTATTTTCCTGAAATTAAGAACAAAGTTAGACTTTCGGAATCCAAACTTGCTTGGATCCGAGATTTCTAGACAATAAAATCTTAGGTACCCACATTTTCTTGGAAAAATAAGCTTTATGAAAACCTAAGGATTGGGTTTTGTTTAAGGAACAATTTCTTGCCCAGTGACCACCACATTGACACTTAGTACAAAATGGGGCACTTTGAGGAACAAAATAATTGTTGCTGAAAACAGGTTTTGCATGGGTATAACCAAATCCGGATTTATTTCTTAAAGGTCGTATTTGAGAATACATCTTATCAAAATTTTCCTTACCATGGGTAAAGTTTGATAAGCACTTCTTTAAGGAAAAAATTTCGGACTTGAGTTTTACAACCAAGTTTTTATCTTCAAAATCATTAGTTTTGGAACTAGAGTTAGGCTCGAAAATATTTTTATTAGAAATTACTTTTTCTAACTCTTTAGAAAGTTTATTCTTCTCAGAACTTACTTCCTCAAGATTTTTTGAAATACTTTCAAAATCAGCATTTTTCTTATCAAGATCTTTAGAAAGATCTGATATCTCTTTAGTAAGAATAGAATTTCTAGAATTTGCCTTATCAAGTTTCTTGTTGAGTTTGGAATTCTCAATCTCAAGAAGTTCAGCAAATCTAGAGACTTCTTCAAAAGTAGGTAAAGTATTTTCCTCATCAGAAGATGATTCTTCATCAGAAGAGTTATAATACTTACTATCATTAGGATTTAAGGAAACATTGGTCAATGATTCAGCATTTCGTACCTTAGCCATAAGACAATGATTATCAATAGGTAATCTGGCTATAAGACCAAGATTCTTCTGTCCTGAAGATTCATATTCAGAAGATTCATCTGAAGAGTCACCACCACTGGCACTCCAGGTGTCATTAGCTTTCAAAACTTTCTTAGCTTTAGCTTTGTAATATTTCTTCCTGTTCCTGTCTGAATGCCTTTCCTTTCTTTCTTTCTTTCTGAGCATAGGGCAATCTGGTCTAATATGTCCTGCTCTCTTACATTCATAACAAGTAACTTCTCCATCTTTCTTATCTTTCCTATCCTTCTTCTTATACTTGGATTGAAAGTTTCTTTGTCCAGCTATCTTGTTCATCCTTCGAGCAAGATTGGCTAATTCATTTTCTGAAACTTCACTTTCACTAGATTCGGATTGGAAAATGACTTTCTTCGATTTGGATCTGGTTACTCTCTCAGGAGTCTTAGCTTTCATCTGATTCGAAGTTGTAGTAAAAGAAACAGTACCATTTCCATTCTTCTTCTTGATGTTGTCAGCATCTCTCTTCATTCTGGTCTCATGTTGTAGAAGAGTTCCAAATAATTCATCAAGAGTTATTTGAGTAACCTTCCTGTTCTCATCTATAGCTGTTCTCTTGGATTCCCACTCATTGGGCATAATGTCAATTATCTTGTCCACAAGAGCTTCATCATCTAAACCTTTCTCTCCCATAGACTGTAGACTATTGACGATTGTCATAAATCTTTGTTGTACTTTACAGATAGGTTCTCCATAAGGAAAATTAAAGCCATGATATTCAGCTCTAAGCATAGCTCTCCTAGTCTCAATCACTTTAGAAGTCCCAAAATGAGTAACCTCTAACTTCTTCCATATACAATTAGCTGCTTCACAAGAAGAAATTTGGCTATATATATTTCTGGTCATTGAACATAATAAAGTGTTGCGTACCTTGTAGTTGAGTTGATATTCTTGCTTCTCCTGGTTAGTAAAGGTTCTGACTTCCTTGTCAGGAATTTTGTAATCACCAGTAAGCATGACAAAGTTATCTACTCCAGTATTGATAACAAACGTCTTCATACGATCTCTCCAGTATTCATAATCATTACCATCAAATATTGGTGGCCTTGTAGGATTCAAATTGTCTATCGAACCAACATTCATTCCTGCCATACTTGAAAATAACTTGGAGACAAACTTGTTAATAACAAAAATTCGGAATTAAAAAGTTCGGAATAGGAAAAGTTCGGAATGGATAATCTGGAATGAAAAAGTTCGGAATTGAAAAGTGAGCAAGAAAAACATGAACGTGAGTACAAGTATTTCAGTAACCTTGGCTCTGATACCAAATGTAAGAATGGTATAGAGTAAGAGGTTTCCAACCTTTGATACCAATTGTAGGATCGAAATATAATATGAGATGCTCAATATACAAGAGGGGGGGTGAATTGTATACTTTAAAAATTCCTTTGGAACCTTTAAAGTTAGTTATGAATAACTAGAGTTTCCTTAAGAAAAGGAAAGAACTAAGTTTAAAAAAGTTAAACTAAGTTGATTCACAACACCTCTAACACCGAACTAAACTTGGAAAGAGATTCCAAAAGAAGGTTCCGGAAATATGGTTCCGGAATTTGAAACTTAACAAAAGTTACAATATGAGATTCTACCTTAAAGCGTATAGAATCTAAACTAATCAAAGTAAGTAAGGAAGTATAAGAAAATTATACTTTCCTTAAGATACAAAATGCAGCGGAATAAAACAAGTACAAGTAGAAGAACTACTAGTAACAAGATGATAGTCTTTTAACCCAAAGAGAAGGGTATCCAACAACCTTGGATAAAGGTCCCTTGATTTATACTTTCAAGCAAGTCTGTCTTACCCACACCAGGGTAAGCCCTCGATACGAAGATCGGTGTATCTGTCTTGCTATCCCCGCAAGCCCTCAACTTCAAGGTAGTTGGCAACCTCTGTCTTTCTCGACAAGAAAACCCTCGATCTTTAAGGTAGTCGGCACCTCTGTCTTTCTCAGCAAGAAAGCCCTCGATCTTTAAGGTAGTCGGCACCTCTGTCTTCCTATCCCCGGAAGCCCTCGAATGTAATCACCAACATTCGGAGTCGCACGAAGCTTTGAGAGTTAATAAGAGACTCTCTCTCTAGAAATCACTTCAACAGCATGTATGCACAAAGTTCAAATGTTCATCCATCCGTTCGTTGTGAGCTTTTTCAAATGAGCTCCTATTTATAGGTGAGGTCGGCTCCTTCTCCAACGGTCATATTTCCCTTAATGTTCGGAGGGACCTGTACACGTGTCACTTAGACAACGGTTAGTTTATAACAAAATGGACGACATCGTTTTATAACAAAGTAAGTGTAACAGAAAGTACGACATCGTTTTAAAACCTAACATAAAGGTTCGGAATAGAAATTTCGGAGTGAAAGTTCGGAGTGAACAAATTCAGAGTGTATAAAACAATGATATCCAGATTCTGTTTAATGAGTGAATTCGGAATGAGAATTCGGAATAGGAATTCGGAATAGGAATTCTTCATCAGAAATCGTAATGAGAAATCGTCATCAGAATTCGTAATGATAATTCGGAATGAGATTTCTTCATTAGAATTCGTAATGAGAATTCTTCATTGGAATTCGTAATGAGAATTCTTCTTCAGAATTCGTAATGAGAATTCGAAATGGGATTTCTTCATTAGAATTCGTAATGAGAATTCTTCTTCAGAATTCGTAATGAGAATTCGTAATGAGAATTCTTCATTAGAATTCGTAATGGGAATTCTTCTTCAGAATTCGTATCCTGAATCTGGAATAGAACTTAGTCAGAATTCATAACCGGAATTCGGAGTGAAACTTCCTTATAGTTCTTGTCCAGAATCCGAACCCTAAAACAGAATGCTTTTTATCAGTTTTAATGATTCCGAGAAAGTGAATCCGAATTTCATACTTAAGAAAAATATTAATGAAAATATGATAAGGATAAATTTTTCTTATAAAAGCGTTTTTCCTTAAGAAAACATTTTTCCTTATAAAAGCAATTTTCCTTACAAAAGCGATTTTCCTTAAAGATAAGGTGTTTGTGATTTTCAAAACAAGAAGGAATGGAAAAGTCCTTATTGACTCAACAAAACATGGTGTTTGTTTTTTATATAATCCTTAGATTAAGATAAATCAACATTTATGTTTACATGATATATATTTATTTAAAAAATTTATACAAAATATTCCATATAATTAATACAGGTCATAAAATTACCCAAACTAAACGCACGGGAGAATTTTTTTCTAAACTCAAACTAACCAAAATAATATTTATAATGTCATTAAATATGGTGAATTTATCCGTTTACCCATTCAAGGGACCCAAGACTAGAAACTCAAAAATGAGGTAAGTCTCAATTGTGGGAAACATTGTGTCACAAAAATATGAATGAAGAGAATAAATAAATTATTATAAGATAATGGTAAAAATGTAGATACAGAAAAACTATGAATATTGTGAATGATGTTATTTCCCAAAGCATGATGTAGATTCACTTATGATTATGTTATTTACGAAGACATCATACTATTAATATGGAAATCTTGGAATATTATTATATTAATATTAATATTAATGTTATCATTAATTATTGAAATAGAATAATATTATAAATATATATAACTTGTTAGGGGATTTTTATATTATTAAGGGTACATAAATACTATATATTGATGCAAAATTTCTTTATTAGTATATAGTAAATTCATTATTATCAATATATTGATAATATCTTCAATATTGTGATTTATTTAATTTCTCACCATGCATTGTGTAAAAGATATAGATTAATGGTTCGAATAATTCTGTAGTAATGTTACTGAAGCGTGATTACTCTCATACGTACCGAATAACTTGTGTTAGAGTCATATTTTTATACCTAGGGATTAATTCCCATATAACCCACTAATTTGTGTTATATAAAAAAGGCGACATGTTTGTATATTTTCCTTTATATCCCATAGCCCTGGGACTCCTCATAGGTATCCTAATATGATATGAGATTTTGGAGCATCATTAGGGACTCCTTATATATATACTTTATAAGGGGATGAGAGATATGATATCTATAATTTTAAATTTTATATATGTTATTCCACTATTCTCCACATGTGGACTAGATGATTTTTGATATCAAATTATGTAGGTATACAATGATTATCAATATGGTTTGTGTTTTATGATCATTAACCATATATAGTAACTAAGGATTGGATCGAGGCATGGGCTAGGTGCTTGGGATCCAATTGGACCCTCATAAAACATATTTCAAGAGAAGGACTTTATGTTATGTTATGTGAAAATTTGACTAGATATATATATATATATCTTTATAACTTACCAATTTTAAGAAAAAAATTTTATTACCTAAATTATTTTCTTATCGTTATTAAATAATTTTTTCATTCATTAAATTTAATTAAAATCAAACATAGAATTAATAATTCTAAATATAAATCTAAATTAAAAAAATGAAATATTTAATTAATTTATAATATAAAAAAATATTAAATAAACGTTAATTAATTTAAAAAATTATTTGGAACAAAATAATGAAATTTACAATAGAAATATACTGAAATTTTAATAAAAAATTTTGAATACTCCTCCTCATTGTCTCCCATGAAAATCATACCGTAATGTATAATTGTATGATGAATGAAAAAAATTAAAATATGATATATATTTTCATGAATAAATGGAATAGTGGATTGAATGATATTAAGATAATTATTATTATTTTCATATGAATGGAAAAGGGTAATGTGACATTTATATTGTAATTTGATATATAGTTATCGCATATTTAGTGGTTAGATATGTATATAATAAATATATAAATTAAAATTGAAATATTGGAATATATTTTTATAAAATTAGGGAATGTATTATAAAAAATATACAGGGATACCGAAAACCTCGGATTCTTAAACATATCAGATGGAAACCACCGATTACACAGTGCCTCAAAGTGAATGTTGATGGAGCTGCATCAGCTGCGCCGGGTCCATCGGGATGTGGAGGTGTTTTCCGCACTTTTTGTGGGTTAGTCAAGGGATGCTTTTATCATTACATTTCCCTTGGAACCACATTTGATGCTGAGGTATGGGCTATGATTCGTGCAATATGGTATGTTGTCCACTTTAATTGGAGATGGCATTGGATTGAATCTGACTCTATGACTGCAGTACACACATTGAATATTAGAATGTGTAATGTGCCTTGGCATGTGCTCCCTCAGTGGGTTGAGTGCCTCAACCAATCCCATCTAATACACATGGTTGTTTCTCATGTGTATCAGTAGGCCAATCAGGTTGCTGATACATTGGAAAAAAGGCTCTACTTGATCCAGATATGATGTGGTCTTTCACGACCCCTGATTACTGTGTTTTAATGGTGGATGAAGATAGATGTGGTGTGCTGTACACTCACCTATGTAATAACCCCTTGTATTGCTGACTCTTTCCTTTTTATAAATTATTTTTGAGGACCGGATCACCCCGGATCCTGATCTTCTTTCTATATGGTATTTAATTAATATATAATATAAATTTATTGAATAAAATAAAATGATAATGAAACATTGTCTAAAATATCTTATTTTTTAAAAAAATAAGTATTTTATATGTTATTTATTCTTATTTTAAAAATTATATATATCAAATTTAAAGAAATAATTTATTAAAATTTTGTTTTTATATAAAGAAATAATTTTTTTGAAATGAATAGTAATTCATAAAAAATTATTTTAATGTTTAAAAACGTTTTTATCTAAAAAAAATATTTTATATATTATATATTTCTTTATTAAAATTAATTATTCTCACATTTATGATATATAATTTAATAAAATATTATTCTTATTTGACATAGGAAATATAAAATTGGGTTAGAGGGTCAGTTTTTTTAAAAAAAATAATTGAACAAATAAGAAAAGTGAATTATGAAGGTTATGAGTAAAACTAGGTAATTAGATAAAATAATTAATAAATGGATAATATATACACAAAACAAACCATTTAAATATAAATATTTAGTAATTTGTTACCCATATTTGTTTTTAGTCAATTTTTTAATTCCATATCTTGGAAAAAATATTTTTTTAACATATTAAGGAATGTGTATTTATAGAAATAGAAGTCATTATTGTCTATAAAAGATACATTTCTACACCCATTGGATGGAAAACAAAATATTAGTTATTTGTAATTATTTATCCTAGATTACCAATTCTTTCATCAACTCTCACATTTAAAAGCACCTTGTTTCATCGTGAGACCATCAGTTTCCAAACAATGTATTATTCAATGATGAAACATGATGTTTTTTATTATATGTAATTATTACCTTTCTTTATGATTTATTTATCTTCTCATCTATTTTATTCATTCATATAATTGAACACTTTTATATCATATAAATATATAATTATACATATATAATAATATATTAAATTAACTTTAGAGTCATACTCATCCATTAATTATCACATGTTCATGTTTGGTGAGGATCAGTTACTAATGTGGAAAAATCTATAAAATTTTCAAAATGTATAATTATGAATCAATAAATTCCAATAATATTTTATATTCATATGGTGATTCATTTTTAGTTTTTCTTCAATGATATATTTAAAATTTAACTTATCTTTTAAATAACATCCTATGTTCAATAAAATTACTATATTAAACATATTATTAATTTCATCTATGTAAATCATTCACAATACATACATATAATTAACCTGATATTTAATATAATTGAATTTTTTTGCCTCTATTATAATTATTATTAAAAATTGGATGAACATATACATAATAAATCTTGATCAATATAACCATATCGAAAAAACATGGGAAATGTAGAACTTTTAATAATTGTTGATCATTGTAATCATTTAATATCAAATAAATTCATAAAAAAGGAATATAATATGAAAATATTGAATTAAATGAGTATAATTAAGGTTATAATATAGTTAATTTATAAAAGAATCACAATATGAGGATTTAATCGGCTGACCAGACCTATAAAGATATGGTTAGGGAATTTTTTATTTCATCTCCATTCAAAGAGTTATAATATTTATTTTTAAATTATTTTCTTATATTATTGGGTATATTATACAATTTTATATTGTTATTTTATATTTTTTATTGGGATTTATATTTCCTTTTTGTTCTCTTTTTTGATTGATTCTTCCCTCGTAAAACATGATGTTGCAAGAGATTCTCATCTCAATCTCCTTTCTTTGATTCATATTCAAAATTATCCACATATTTATCTTTATACCATGTATATAATTCAAAATTGTGATATTTTATCATAATTAAATTTTGATTAATGTTATTTAAAATTCTATTTCATGTTCCCAATGTAATTTTATTTTATTGATATATTAACAAAATAATTTGGGATTCTTGACTCAATATTCCATCATTGTGTTATCACCCTTATCCATTAACTATATTCTTTTACATTGGAATTATTTGACCTATTTAAGGATGTATATTATATTTCCCCTTGTTTTTTAGGATTTATCTTTTCATTAAATTTTCTATTTTCTATTTATTTTTCCTTCAAAAAATTTTAATATTTGTTTTCTTTTTTTCAATTAAGATTTTTTATTATTTATTATCACAAATATATATTTTTGTTTATTTTAATAGAACATATCTATTAGATTTTTCACCACTCATATTTATTTATAATTATAATTAAAAATAATTTTTTGATATCTTTTATTGACGTGGGTTACTTAAAATCATTACATAAATTCTAAAAAGTATTTATCAATAATAATTTTAATGTAATTTTTCATATGGTATGTAGTAATAATTATTAGTTATTAAATCATGTTATAATTATATAAATATTAATTTCATTAAATTAGTTGTCAGAAGTTATGGTTAAATAACTATTTTCCTTCTTTAGGAATATTTCAAAATTTCAAAAAAAAACTAAACAATCAATTTCAAAAATATTCAACAATTTGTTATCTTAATATAATGGATTTTATAGTTATGGCAATAATATTTTAAAATTCACCCTTTTAAAATTAATTATATTATGTTATCTCTAAGTAGAAAATTTTATATGCTCCTAAAATGGTAAAATAAATCCATTATTAATTATATAAATTACTCTATGACTATGGTTCTACAATGAAAAACCTATAAGAGGAATGGTCCATTATTGAATTTATTAGGCCTAGTTAAAAATATATCTAATGATAATATTTCATTCAATACAATTCCTTAATTAATAACATGTACATTCTTTGTATAACATGGAGGATTCATCTAGATATCCATACAATTTTATTTATTGGGGAAACTATTAATATTAAATTATAACATATTATTATATATGTGGATCCAAAAGTTCTAATCCGTAATTTTAAATTAATATTTTTATATTTGGATTAATATCAAAATATCATCATCTTTACCCTAATGATAATTTATTTATATTCCTCATTAATGTATTCTGATAACATATTTATATTTTAAATTTTTATTCATGATAGAAATTTTGGTGGATTTTGTATATTTTTCATGTTTTTATAAAATATACATAGTTATATTATTATGTAATGTGTTGGGAAGGAATTATATATCAATAAAATTCATTAGGTAAATCTTTATATATATTTGTATTATTATGGTTGAATATTTTATGATGAGATGGGGTGGACTATAATTAAAAACCCATGCAATATATTTTTTAAAGTGGTGTCTCATTAGATACTTATATACATGACATAAGTGTCTAACCTAGTCTATTATGCTTTGAAGGTATTGTTAATTTACCCAAACAAATTCTTATGATATCTTATGATTATGTATGCACCACATTTTAGTTATAGGTAACAATTGTTAATTATTATTGTTTTATTATTACATGATCTTATTCTCTTAATCATACTGTTTCTATCAAGTATATGTTACAAACTCATTTATGATCTGATGATAATTTCTTTATACCCCTGATGAAAGTTTCCCCCTAAATAATCATTAGAGATCACTAATTTATTATGTTTTCCCATTTTCCTATGAAATTCTATGTAGTGATATATATAGGATGGACACATATGTGGATAATTTTTATATAAGAAATTTAAGACTTATTATGTACTAAAATAGTTATGTTGATAATTTCTAAATACACTAGACATTTTGGTCTTAGTAGATTATTTTAAATCATGATCTATTACATATAATCATGTAAAATGATGTAAGATCTATATATTTTCAATATTGGTATCATAGTATATGTAAAAATAATGAATTTAATGAGCCAAATATGGAAGTGTAGGTCTAGGTATGCTTTAGTAAGTATCATATAAATACTAAGCAATTTTTAGGGAGAGAGTATAAAACATTAATAATCCTCTAATTATTTTATTGGGTTGAAATGACGTAGAATAGATTATATCAATGGAGTAAAAAAACAACATTTTAGTGGATATGAAATGAAGGTTCAGTTGGGTAATTTATATTCAATTCTAGAATTGATAATTTTAGACATGTTTTGAAAGCTTAAATTGGATTTTAGGTGTTATATTTGGTATATATAGTCAAGAAAATTATTATAAATATTGGGAGGTTGGATTGTGTATTATTGTGGATTAAATAAGACACCAAATACTCAGTTTGGTCCCACCAAGTACTTAATAGTGGTCCCATGTTACCTTATCCCAATATAAATACACAATTTTTCTAGATAATAAAATTTTGTTGATGGTACTAGTATAACAAGTACCCGATGCTATTATATTTTTGTTTTTGAACACCCCACACATAGGTGTTCTTAATATGATTTCTGATTGAAGGGAATGTTCTCCTTCTTTAAATACGATTCTACTTCATTTTTCCACTTAGTATGGGATTTATATGTGGTGTTCTTATCAACGATTATGGTGATTTGTTTCAAATTCATCTTCATATTTTATTTCAGTCCATTTTTTTAAAATCAATAATTGTTGTGGTTATGGATTTAAAACAAATTACATAAGACCATAATTAAATCAGGCTCAGATGGTGGAGGCTTTAGTATGTCTTGGAAAGTGGAAGTACCATGATTATGAATTCTTATAGTTTAATGAAATTTCGTTTAAGGTAATAAAATACCAATTTTTTCACTTATTTTTAATCAAATTTATTTGTGAATTGATGTCGATGTTAGGTCATTGGTTGGCATTAGTAATTGGGTGTGTTGGGAGTGATCAAAAACGTGTTTCTCAAGGAATCTGTTTCATCACACTATCCAGTTACAAATGCCCCTTTTATAACTAATTATATTAATTATATAATTAATTATATTAATTATTTAATGTTTTTTATGATTAATTATATAGGATTTTGTTTGAGAAAAGAATTATTGGAGGTACTTAATGGTTGTTAAGAACATAAAAAATATTATGAGACAATATCCTAGAATTTCATAGGGATATAACTCCATTTATGAGTTAGGTGGTGCATAATATTACCTTTTATATGGTTAAAAATATATTCTATAGATTTAAAGTGTATTGAAGTAGGTTTTTAATTACTAGAGTGGGAACTATGAGTGATTTCCATTATGTTATGTTGAGGATAGGTAGTCTGTTATTCACATGATAAGACCTTATGGGTTTTGAATTTATGATTTAGTTTTTGATGTATTTTTGGCCTTTATATTGGACTTTTTTAGAGAGTATTGTAATAGTGATGGGTATCCATCCCATAAGATATTACTCAAGTGACCCAGAGTGTTTGGTTGTAATATGTTCTTAAATTAGAGATTAATGACTACATGTGAGTATAAATATTGTTTTGGGGTTGTATTTTTGAGATACTATTTAAATAAATGTTATCTATGTTGAATGGTATAGAATATATGTCATAATTAAGAGAATGTTGGAAAGTATAAGTTGAAATTATGTGGGTGATAATGGTATTTGGAATGTTATGTTTATTATTAATACACATTTCTGTTACACTTCCTGGATATGTAATGATTTTAATGTAAAGGGGTGATGGTTCATAAAAGAAACAATTGCGATCTAGCATTCAAAGTGATAATAAATCATAAGGATAATTTGAATATTATTTTTGGATCTGGTGTGAAGAGGAAAATATTTTCAATAATAATATTTTTTATGTACATGTGTATTTGGTGAATTGGTATTGGTTTCAGAAAACATGGAGCCTATGGTGTAGTCAAATAAAGATACATGAGTAAAGGATGAATTTTAATAAATAAATTATAAGAAAAATTTTCAATGATGTATTTATTAAAATATTTGAAAGATTTTTATGAAGGTTATAATTTCTATAATAGCTTCAAAGGTAGTCAACTGTGAAAATAAGATCATAAAATCATGCACCCTGTAAATAATTATCTATTTATGAATGTAATTAAAAGATTCACATATGAAACAAATGGAAAATCATATAAGGATGATAAAAATCAAGGAATCAAAGGAGAGTTTTATTTTATATTGTTTTTATGTTAAATAAAAAAAATGTAATATTATACAAGGATTACATTATTTAATAAGAAGAAATTAATGGTAGATAACAGTGAGTTGATCTCTTTGTTGTAGAAAGAAATAAATTTAAAGGCCTCATGTGAAATGAAAAACAAGAAATTAATTGCGAGAAAAGAAGATTTGATCATGGAATGTATGTGGTGAATAATACATTGCATAATGCTTACATGGAAAATAGTACACCGTATATATCTTATATAATAAATTGTATAATAAATTAATCTTTTATCAAATCCAGGATTATTTTGAAAATAAGAATTTAATTTCATCTAGTGTTCTATATTTCTGATAAATATTTTCTATTGATATAATTTATTACATTACATCATTATATTCCAGCTTCCATGATACAAATCTTGTTACACATTCTTAATGACTTGGAAGAGTCATTCATATTGATTAACTAAGAGGACCAGCATCAAGAGTATATATAAAATGATAATCTATCTAGATTATCATAAGGGAGAAGTGAGAGGACCTCTATCCAGAGTAGTAAGCATTGATCTTGACGTGGAGTGACGACGATTGAAAAATTACATCCATCAAACTACTAAATCACAACGTATAGTGGAATAATGGAACATTGTTATTCTTTCTACCTTGGACATAGCTCTTAGTCGTGAACAAGTAAAAAATGTTCTATGTTTTTTAAATTTATGAATTTGTGAATGTGTTGGATGTGTGATTAACATTGATTAATTTAATAAGTTCCTACCAATGTGGGAATAAGATTCAACATGATATAAAAAAACACTCTAATTCAAACACCCCACCACCACTTAGGTCATGATTTGGACTATTGCATTAAATAATTATTATTATAGATATCGATTATATGCATTTAACCTGTTATATTATGGGTTTCACTATAAAGACCATAGTTAATATAAAATTATTAGCACTTATATATAGTTATAATTACTGTAATAGGATGAATTTAATGAGATAACTTTTATTGTCTTATGGGATTTATGTTTTATTTTATACCATAGGTGGGATGCACGGAAACAATTTTTTAAAGTAATTTAGGAATAATTTATGTCAATATCTTCATAATTATAATTCCAAAGCATTAAATTATATATTCAGATATCTTTTAAATAATAATCATATGAATTTGAAGAGTTTTATTAATTCTCAAGATAATTTGGATAAAATGTAAAATATATAAATGAGTGATATCATGGTAAAGTAGACTAACATTCAATTTAATAAAATAATTTTGATTATTTAGAAATGTACCCAAATGAAAATCTTGTTTTATTCTTCAATAGAATCATTGAATATGATTTAACTATTTAGGGAATTGGTGAATAAATAAAAGATATTGATATTGTGAGAGATATTTTTTTAAGTATTCAACTAATTTATAATCCTAAGGTATTAACTCTTGAGGATAAGAATTTTTAATAATTATAATTGGTTGATATACAAATTAGTTTGGTTGAAAAAGAAATAAAAGTAAAGAAGAAAGGAATATAAAATCCCTCAAATTGGGATATATATTTTAAATCTATTAGGAAGTTTAACATTGTTGAATGTGGATATGAAGAATAATATGTAAGTCATGAATTCTTATATCTTTTTGTTTATGAAATTCAATCGAGTAGAGGGTGGGTTTACTAAAAACGTACCCTTGGCATGTCTTCAATGTATTAAAGTTGTCACATTGTAGAGAGGTTTCACAGGAGACTAAACAAAGATAGATATAAAATATACACAATACAGATTATACAATATAAATTTACTTATAAAAGAGACATCAAAGTGGGAAATTTTACTGTAAATAAGTATCAAATATGGATCATGGTTAGAAATTAGAAACATTGTGATGATTTTTTAAAAAATTAAAAAAAATAATTTTTGTTAGATAAATAATATGGTATAAGGGATATTATTAAAATAAAAAATAAAAATAAAATGGAGTATCCCAATAAACTTGAAGGTGTTTTTAATCTCAACATGAAACTAAAAGGCTATCATAAAGTGATATATGTAAGAAAATAATAATGATTTTAATAATTTTTAGATTTTTGAAAAAATATTCGTCATATGTAGATTATCTTGAAGGTGATCTTGAATCGATGAAAAAGGTGTCTGAATATTAGTCAACTAGTAATGGAAATTAAGATAAGGATTACATTTTCCATTAAATATTAAAAATAATTATAGTTTGATTGATGAACATAGTTCTTTTTTATATGAGATAACCCCTTCAATATATTTTTTACATTGAGAGTTAATCTTGAACCAGATAACCCCTTGGGTTCAATAGTGACACCCACTACCATCTATACCCAATCCCGATAAAAAAATCAAGGTCTTTCAAACATAGGGGCACCCACTAGGTATCTCAAGTAAAAACATATAAAATGAAACAAACTCATTATCATCTAGGTATACATATAAAAAAAATCCTACTCAGGATCCATATCTATAATGAAATATAAGGAGGAATCCTATAGAAGTTCTTATAATGGTAAGAAAGTGTAACGAATCTTACAAAATATCCGCTGAACAATACAAAGGTGAAGGTGTTCAATAGAGGATTCTAGAGAAGAATATATGAATGAAGAGGAATCCTACATAGAATCCTTTGAATGATAGATAAGAAAAGTAATGAAATAAAGGATTCTATTGATCAGCATGAATTTGAAGGCATCCCTTAGCAGATACTTTGTATAGAAATAATATAGAGGTATCCTACCTGGGATCTTCTATGGAAAAACATAAGAAGTTGAAATCTTACATGGGATCCTCACCAACAAATAGTATCATAGCCTCATATGCTAGAGGGGAATATCTTACAAGGGACACATCCTCAAGGGGGAAAACTAAAAAATCACCCATCAAGCTAGATATCTCATAAACCATCTCAGATCAAAGGGTATCACTCTCAAGACACAACTGAAAAACATTACAAGAGGAAAAACATATTCTTTTATGAAACACACGAAACACCACCTATTATTTCCAATAAAACCATAATGGTTTCACTATGGAATGTGGAAAAAATACCCAGAATGTACTACTCCTAGATTCAATTTTGACGCATGGGTGAAAAGATATGAAAAACCTTCAAAATTTGAAGAAGGGGTAATACATGGCCTGTCACCATGAGCACACATTGTGTGATACCAAAGCCCCTGTTGGGTATATACATTGGCCAGACATGGCATGTAAATTCCCATGTACATACTACGTAAGATGGTATATGGATTTTACCATAAATAGGGTACCAAACCATGCCCCTAAAATTGGATAGCCTTGTAATTGTCCTTTCCTTGTACATCTACATGGTGTGCGACCCACACATGGTTTGGTCATGTACTCAATGTGGTTGTGTACCAATACATAGGTAGTCTGGATGGGTACTCAGCTACATGGATGAGACCCAATACATGGAATGTACACTATAGTAAATGGATTGTACTTTGAAACTTATTCTTCCACAAACTAGAAGAAAACACATTGCGAGTCCATGAACCACACACAGTGTAGCCTTGTTTTCCCGAATGGAAAACCTCTGAAATGACTGAAACCCACATTTCACCCGCAAATAAATTTATCAAAAAAAAGGGTATATAATAATTCATAATAGGTGTTAAAAACATGAAAAAAATGAATATAAGGGTTATTTTTAGGGAAACCCAAAAAGGACTACCTTTGGGTGGAAACCCCTGAAGCATCCCTTATTACCGTGGTCCACAGTTGTCACATGTCTATCTAGTGCATCGGGAGATATGAAATGGTACCTCTAATATTTATATATTCATCTCCCTATACTATCTTGGTCACATGGTGAATGAAAAAATCTAGGTGCGTACATGATAAATTTAAGGAATACAAAAGAATAGAAAAAGAAAATAATGAAAAAATAAAATGAAATAAAATGAAATGGGGGGCCTGACCAGTCCTGATACCCAACCTATGTTTATGATACTCCTAGGAAAAAATACCCATTATTAACACAACAATAGAAATTAAATCTAAATTTGATGCTCCATTTAAAATATATTACATAACAAACCTATGAGAAGAATTTAATATTTATTTTAATAAATTTTAATTAGTAATTATTCTTCTAAAATATGAATTTCTCAGAATTCAACCAAAATTCTATCCTAGGGTAACCACCTATTGCAGGACTAATGGAGTGGTCAAAAAAGTATTCTAAGATCATATTATAGGGTAAAAGACCATTTTACCCATTATAAGCATCTGAAATAATAAATTGAAATCTCTTCTCAAAATTGATTTCTAAAAAAAAGATTAATTACAATAAGACCCCTATAAACATTATCATCCAAATATAATCCTATTGGTATGACAATAAAACATGATCTCAACCTGATCATCTACTCGAGAAATCTATATGCACTGTCTAGCGACCAGTCCCATGTCTTCAACAACCATCATTTACACAGATTACGTTTAACAGAGACTGATCTGGTACTCCCCATAATAGGAATCTCATTATTTTCATCTCAAGATGAATCTCTAAGATCAAAATCCCATTTTAATTCTAAATTTTAATGGAATACAAGGTTCACCATCCCCAAAAAACCAATTCTTCACTTCCTACCCTATGGATTACCTTACACTTCTCCTTGAGTGTAACCTCAACGGGTTCCTCTTCCTAAACTATGAACAATATTTTTAAAGAGAAGTTGCTCATTTTAGGGAAGATGGTCTCCTAACATAATCAAGACGATTTCAATATAGAACATGATAGTTTCTAAATAAGAGTACAATAAGACTAAAATATGAGTTTTTACATCTCACTCTAATCCATGTTCACATCTTGTCAAAACATGATGAGTATTCACCCATCAGTCAAGAATCATACATTACTGCATTCATTCATGTTGTCACATCTACTATGTAGGTAAATTAACCATTTAAACCACAACTTCTAGGAAACAAATCCCAAAACAAGTCATGAAAACAGAGGTACTCGACTCACACCCGAACACTCATTTATTTTAGATTCAAGTGATTCCACGTGAAACAAGCGTGTACCATTATCACCCGACTCAAGCTCTAGCGATCTATCCAATATTAGACTAAGATTGAAGTTCTACACAGACCACCAATAACATTAATATCAAATCTCCCTTGGAAATCCTATTCAATATTGGGAACCTCAATAATTCCATGATTTATTCCATAACCCCTCATCACCCAACATCATTATAGGCATGAGCGTGTACCCACACTATCACTGTATTAGAGACAACTAAAACAATAATATATTGTGTCAAGAACTGATACAGTCCCACCCATTGAATCTTCACATTATACCAAATCACCCTAGGTTATTATCAAAATCCAAAGGCATCAACATGCCTATAATTAAAAAAAATCATATACCATGACTCTATCACAAAACAAATGAAAACCCACAATTAGTACCAAAAAATGCATATGAAAACATGATTTAACCTCTATCATGAAGGCCACCCTTGAAAAAAATGAATGTTGACCTAAAAGGGTCTGATTCAAACTAAGGGCCTCTAGGTCTTCCTTAGAGCCCTATAAAATAAGTCTCACAACTAAGTCATAAGGTTTATCCACCTATCCCAAAATATATAACCTTTATAATGATGGTAAATGTCAAAATGACCTATCATGGTAGAAATTTAAAATATAGCATATAAGGGCCTGATCCTCAATGAGCATTCTCAAAGGGATTTTCACCCTAGAGGGAAAGATACCAACATAGAAGAGGCATGAAATGACCATCATTGGGAATTTACATAGGAAATATACCTTTAAGGTCCAGTTCATATGAATGGTCCTCATATCCATTGGAATTGTACCTAGAAATCTGACTAGATAACCAAGACCAAAGAAACAATACCTTATATGGGGACAAAAAAAGTTATCACATGCTATATCGACCTACTAGGGCCACTGCACCTCTCATGCATGTGGACTGAGTCATCAACCTCAAAAAAATACACCTCAACATATATCAATATAACCTTCCATCAAAATGATATATATATATATATATATATATATAAGTAAGACCAATCTAATATTCCTTAGTTGTTAGTAAAATAAAAAACTAGAAGTCCTATATGATGTGAATCCTACTTTCCAAATATGATGCATGAAACACATTTTTCCATTGTTGTCCAAGATTCAAAATCCTTCTATGGACTATTTACAATGGAAAAGAGCCATAGATCAATAGTAAATAATAAAATCCACACAACATGTGAATTAATCAAGTAAAAAATAATATACAAATATAATATCACATATTATAACAATAATCCCATACCCATGCTAATTGAGACTTCTTACCAGAAACAATGTTCTTGATGCACCAGTACGACACCCATCACTGGTTCTAATACATTCCTAAAAATCCTATCAACCGTATCCCAAACAGTAAATCCATGGAAAGGAACATGTATGAAACCACCTTTTAATGTCCCAACCCAGATTCCACTAAAATGGAACGTTGATATGGTTGGTTACATGGCCTCAAGCATGGATCATTGTATGCCAGAGGCATCTGACTAGCAACAAGGGCCTTGGGTGTGATAGTGGAGATATTATGCCCTAAAATTATATAAAGAAAACGAGGGAAATATCTATATATCATAAACAAAATAAATTAAATAGAGAACGGAAGCAGTAAAGACACTAAAATTAGAACATTATTTAATAATAAATGAAAATAATAAAAATTCCTGAACATCAATGTCATACATACAACATAGGTCACCCACTGGTCTGACCATATAGATAGATGAGTATACAAGAATTTGAAATAATAGTACGTGGTCCTACTTCTAACACTGAGCTAGAACAATAACTAGGTCTCCAGGAACTACTGAACTACACCATCCTGATCCGAAGAAGCACACAAGCAGCTCCTCTTGAACATGAAACATTGGGCCTTAGCCCTATCCACCATGCAACTATAATCAACATAAATGTCAAAAATAAGTTCTATATGTACACTGAGGTGAAATTTTAGGGGTCATAAATTATCTTAGTATTCCACCCTCAATGAGGAACCTATAAACTATTCCGCTATAAATGTTTTCAAAAGAAACTACTCAGCCTAGAAGAGACACAACTGAATAGATAAGGAATTAAAAACATGAATCCACAGTCAAACCCATGTCCATTATCCCAATCAACATGGTTGGTTCCATTATTGATAGTCATATCTATATATGTATACATTTACTTTTCCATCCCTATACATATATAAATAAATATTAATATTCATGAGTAAGTGAAATAAATAACATAAAACCAAATCAGTTGATGATCCTTGGGTAAATAATCCATATTACCATAATATCATGTGATAGGTAATTGAAATTTATGTCATACCACTCAGTCCATGTATAATTAAGTCAATATATGGATTTGAAATCCCAATCTACTAGAACCTTATTTTTCAAAATCTAGAAATATCTTTGAGGAAGCTATGTCACCACATGGGGATACTCATCCTACACCAATTTTCACCCATTCTCACATCCCATCACTGTAATCATGGGTTTTGGTGATGTAAATATATAAATCCTATAAATGGTCACTAAGATATATGTCACGTTTCCCATGACATGTAAATCTGGTCTAATTTCTGATCCCAAGGTCCTAGTCTATAGGCAGCCATGACATTCAGAGCTCATATAATTTATAAGGGTCTATCATTTAGGAGACCTATAAGGAGATATAACCCCTGAGACACCATTATTATCACCCTTGGAGTCTCTAATACATGAGAGCATAATCATCCATATCATATGGAATATTTTAATCATTCCTTGTATCCAGTAATGTGAGATGTCTTTCCCAACAATAAGGTAAAGTAACTGATCAGGGAGAGCGTAATCACCTCTCTCCCTCAAGAGAGCGTAATCATCCATGAGTATAATCAGATCAAGGGGATTATAATCATCCACATCACATTTCAAACGGAGGATAGAGTAATAATCCTCATCACATATCAATTGAGGATAAAGGAATCGTACTCATCACTTAGGAGTGAGGAATCATCCATGTGTATCATTACTATGGACGTCATGCCTAAATATCATAGTAGAAGGCTCAAGAGTAGAATTCCAGGAAGCACCTCTAGTCATCCCAAGAATACAGTAATCAAATATACAATCTCAATATCCAGATCCAAAGTAGTACCTTTGGGTATAAAAGTAAAATAAATAACATGGATCAGAATCTAGATCCTTGTAAGAACTTCTAGGAAACCCAAATAGACGAAAAGAAACCACACATCAGGTTCAACTACCACCAACTGGGAATCACCTCTACAAAACACTGTAACATCAAAACTAAACATGTGAAAGAATAAGAAAAATAGTAAGGGTTTCTGAATGCCTAAACCCAATACTATATCCACATCCCAAGGGGTTTACCAATTCAACATGAGTTCTAAGGTGACACCCGCTATAATCTCTACCAAATCCTGATGTAGAAACTCATGGATAGTCAAAAAATGGGGCAGGCATTGGGTCTCTCAAGTAAAAACAATGAAGATGTATCAAACTCAAGATCCACAAGGTATACACATAAGGGAAGTAATTATACTATTTCTCCTTAGATGTAAGAAAAAAGAAGGAGGAATCCTACAAGGGATCCTCAAATGGTAATGAAGGTTTAGTCTTCCAACACATGATCCCCAAAAAACAAAGGTGAAGGCATCCTATTGGGGACCTCCATAACTATAAAAGAAATAAGATGCATCCTACATAGAATCCCATTAATGATAAATTGGAAAATGGAAACTAAAAGGGATCCCTAGATTAATATGAAAGAGAAGTAATAAATCATGGGATCCATGGTACAGAAATATGATAGAGACATCCTACTTGGGATCATGTAGGTCAAAAGTATGGTGTGTAATCCTACATGGGATCCTCAATAATAAATAGTCTAACAAACTGATCATCTAGAAGGTAACATATCACATGGGAGACATAATCAAATGAAATAAATTAAAAAAATATCGTCAAGATAGATATCTCATAGACCATCTTATATCTAAGGGTCTCACTCTAACGAGACAACTGAAAAATATTACTGAAGGAAGAAATTCTCTATTCAATAAACGCCCAAAACACCAAATATGAGTCCTTATAACAACACAAGGGTCTCACCATCATATTATTTGTGGAAAATACATTGAATTGAATAATTAAATATATAATTCTTACTCATGGGTGAAAATATATGAAAAATTGTCAAAGGGTTGAAGAAGGGGAAGTACATGATGTGTCTCCGTGAGCACACGACATGTACTACCAAAGCCCCACCTAGGTGTGTACTATTGATATAAATAGCATGTAAATGTGCGATTACACAACATGTAAGATGGGTATATGGATTGTACCCAACATAGGGTACCTTCCCATGTCCCACAAATATCATGGCCATGTACTTCGATTGGATGTGTTCTTCTACATGGTGTATGAACCACATGGGGTCTGATGTGTACTCTACACGGTTGTGTATCACTACACGGGTATCCTGAATAAGAAGTCAACTATATGTATGAGACACAATATATAACATGTACACCCCAGTACATGGATTTTAGTTTTAAAACTACATATTCCCTTATCCAGAAGATCTCAAGACATGTCTCCTTGTACCCCACATCATGTCACCCAATTTTCATGAATAGAATACCACTAAAATGCCTGAACCACCGATTTTCTCTCAAAAATCAATCGATTGGTCCACAAGGTGACAAAATAAAAATTAGGTTTAAAATTATGAAAAAAAATAAATCTATGGGTGATTTATGGTAAAACATAAAATAATATTCTTTTGGTAGAAACGACTAAAGATTCGCCCATTTCCACATTCCATAGTTGTCACACATTGATCCAACACATCAAGATCTCTGTGATAGTACATACCATCCTCCATATATATTTTTATATATTCCTTTCCCTCTTATACCTTGGTTGTTTGGATAAGGAAACCATGGAGGGGCGTACATGATAAGAAATAGGAAGAAAGAAACAGAAGAAAAGAAAAATATAGAAAAAATAAAAACGACTGAAAAAGAAAAGGGGGGCCCCAACCAGGCTCGATGCCCGAAATGAATTTATGAACCACCTAGAAAAAACTCCCCATTCCAGAATCAATGGAGTATATGGAGTCTCCATTCAAGTATACATTCAAATTATATGACCAAATGAACATGTGTGAATAATTTAATAATTATTATATTATATATTTATTATTAATTATTCCACTAATAGTCAAATGGATACAAATTACACAAAATCCTATACTAGAGAAACCAGCCAATTTAAATCCCAAAAAAGTGGTCATAAAAATAATTCGAGCTCATATTCTATGGGTAAAGGACTATTTTAACCCTTACATGTATCTGAGAGAAAAAATTCAAATTTATGCAGAAAACTACAGTACAAAAACCCACTATTTCTAATATATTATTCTTCATAAGATGAAAAATTTTAGGTTGGTTGATAAAAAAAATTGAAGAGAAACTACCATATTATAAAATAAGAGAAATTTATTTCAATAAATAATGTATTCACAAAAATTATATTAATGAATCCACACTTTTAGGAAATTTGGGAAGATATGAATCAATGTATGAGGATCATTTATGATAAAAATATTAAAGTTTAAATCATTTAAAATATAGATTAGAACTATTGAAAAGAACATAATGAGATAGAATAGAAATTTATTATTAAAATTGTATATATTGGAGTGGTAAAAATATATAATTTTGGAAATAATAAATAATTGGTAGACATCATCATTAATCCTATGGATACTCCAACGTTTTAGAGAAATCGGTAGAACCTTGGTGTCCAACCATGAAGATCAACTTCAAGAGGTTTATATATTTCCCCTCTCCTCATATGTACCTATTTTATTATATATTATTTTAGTTTTTGGTATATTTCATTCCTTTAGGTTTCTTTTTATAGAGGCATAATTACTACAATGCTAGTGAAATTGAATAAAAAAATATATCAGGGAAGAAATACAATGATAATTAGGTAGAAAATTCATGATTTTTTTACCAAGTGTATTCAGTATTGAATTTTATCTTTATTGAGGAGTTCATGATTTAAAATTCAAGATAATTTTTTACCAAGTGTACTGGAATATATTTTTTCATGAGACATGGGATACTCTCTGGAACTATTTTTTTTCTACAATGATCATTTCCAGCATAGACTAAGAGTGAAGGGTGAGTTATTATATTACCATATACAAGTTGTTAAATTAGTTTGTATGATTTAATTCCACATTTTATTTATAATAATCCCAAAAGAGGGGGATATTGGAACAAAATTTCTATTTATTGAATGTTGTTGGAATCTCGGTAATACTAGGGATAATTCTGGAATGTATATAATGAAATTTTATGAATGATAATGATATATGGTATGTTATGTTTGTTTTGAATTTACATTCTCAATAAAATTATTTATTAAAATAGATTTTTAATGTCAAAGGTATATTTCTTAAAAAACTAACCATTTTGATTAGTATTTTTATGTTAGTATAAGTCAAAATATTACATTAAATATTATGCATAGATATTGTTAGAATATGAAACATTTTTGAAAGTAAATTATTTTTTCATACATGAGAATTATTAAAAATTGATGATGTTTTAACAAAATTTAGAGTATACGATGATTTTTTTTAATATTATAGAGTTTATATATTTTCTCTCACAAATCAATTAAATAATATCTTTTTTCCATGAAGGATTTATGTAAAGGTGTAAAATATTTTCACAAAGGATGAAATCTAAGAGATATAAACAATGGTAGTTGTGTTCAAAAAATAATGTGGAAGGATCATGTGTGCCCTAATTATTTTATCAATTGGGAAATATTGAAGAAGAATATTGTGGTTAATGAGAATAAAATAATATGTGGCCCCAATAAATAATGGAAGCAAAGAAGTGTTAAATGAATAATGGATTTATGGAAAGGAATAAAATTTAATCTTATGTAAAGAAAGTTCCATGATGTATTTTCCTATAAATAGGGTTCGAATAACCTCATTAAATAATTAAGAGTAACTAATGGTTGATCATGCTAAGATAATCTATTTTTTCAACAATAGGAAAAAAAACCACAGGCATGAAGGGAATCTCTAAAAAAGGAATTATCTAAAATATAGATTTGAGAAAAAATATTATACAATGAATAATACACCATACATAACATATGATGTTAATTGTATAACATATTGAACATATATAACACATAATTTAATATATAAATATTATCTGGAAGTTATGATTTGTGTAAAAAATAAATTTCATGGTAATATACAGTTCCTGGTTAATGAAAAATATTATTACATTAAATCCTGGAATGCATTGGATATTAATATTCTAGATTTCATTATACAAATATCATTTCATAATGTTTCTGGAATCAATGAAACCATTATTTTGACAAAATTAAAAGATATCCATCTGGTGTAGTGGGCGAAAAAGGTGTTAATGATAGTATCTTGAAGAAGGTAGTGTTTTTTTTGGAATTCAATTTTAAAGGTATTGTGATAGCCACTATGTGAACATGACCCAAAAATTACATCTATCAAAAAAGTAAAAAAATAGTAGATTTTGGAACACAAAACATCATCCTTTTTGTGTACTTTTGAAACATCCCTTGGTATGGAACTATGTAAAATTGGTAAACCTTATTTTAATATCTATATTGTGATTGTATTACATTTAAAATTAACAATGATAGTATTAAAATATTTTATTCAATGTGGTAAACAAATCTAATGTGATTTTAGAGAAAATACACTCCCAATTCATCCTTATCCCTCTTAGGCCATGTTTCAGACTCTTGATTGAAACCTAAATGAATCAGAGTAGGTATATGATATTATCATGGGATGGAGCAAATGGGATTCCCTTATCACTTAAGATATTAATTGGGCTAGCCCATTACGGTATGACCCTTAGAAAAAACATCCTGAGCACGATCCCACCAATGGTCATGATACCTTGGGAGAAGAGAGACACTTTGTGAAGGATTATTTGATGGTTTTTCAGGTCCATAGATTTTTTATGTTCCTTGTGTGGAATTCATGAGTGTTCCATGATGTTAGAAACTATTATTTTGGTTTTCCTATGTGGTGAGCTAGACATTGTGATTTGAATTTTCCCTAATGACTATCATTATGTAATGGAATTTTTGAGATGGGTGGTTATATGAGATCCTAAGAAAATACATGTATGTCTACTCTCTAGGGATTTGTTTACATATTGAATGTCATGGGGGTAGGTGTCCTAGTGAAAAATCATTTTAATGGAATCTATTCCCAAAATGATAAATCATTAACAATATTGATGATATCTATTGATATTATATTCTTGTAGTGATTAGTCATTTGTATTAATTTTTATGCTTGTGTTTATGGATAGTACACATTATGTGTGTTATCAGTGGTATATCATCCACCAGGAGATTTGTAAATTGTTATGGATTATTTTTCATGGACACTTATATAGTGGATAATTAGATAACATTGAAAATATGGATGTTGATACATCAAATTCCTAAGGATACATCATTCTTCCAACAATTGTGTGGTCATATAAATTCACATGAAGTTACATTTTTTTCCTAATTATTGACTGGATTTATGATACTTCATTTCACCTACTATGTATTTTTTTCATGATAGATTTGAAGGGGAGTCATCTAGATTTAGAGTAACATTTTCAGTGTATCAACAACCAAATATTTACATATGTGGTAAATAGTCCACCTAATAATGGATAGTGGTGGTATATAATCTTGTAAAAGTGATGATACCTCATTCACCATGTGATACATCATTTACCATGATAGGGATTAAGTGTTGTATCATCCACCATTTTTTATGTGTATTTTTATATATCATTAACATTATATATGATATAGTGATATATTATTCACCTTGATTAGATTATGTGTGATTTATCATTCCCCATTTTATTAGGAAATGGAAATAAAACATTCTCGTTAAAGGATGATATGAGTTGTGATAGATCATTCATATCCATGATATGTATAGACTATCAAAAAATCATCCAATATTGACATAGTCTTAAGAAGTTATTTCTCAATTAATAGTCTTGTTTTGTGAGTAATTAAATTGGTTCATAGTGTATATATCTCATGTCATAGTTTACTTTGATTTATTATATGCATGAATTTATATTGTTATTTATTATAGACATTTTTGCTAGTGTCCTGCGGAGTTTTATTCTTAAACCCTCAATGATAACTTCAGTTCACATATTAACCTTTTATTTTAGATTCATGTATATGTGATAGATATGGTACATATTGATAAATTGGGAGAGATCATTGAGGATTTGGAAGTAGTGTTGAGGTTGGGATGAGGACAATGTGGATCTCCATGTCATTTATTTATAGTTTACCCTTTAATGTATATAATAATTAAATTTGGAGATCTATGATGATCTATAATTGTGTGACCTAAACTTGTAAACTCTATTTAAGTATGGTGATGTTATTTCCTTTCATATAATTTTTCTGGTCGTAGTAGGACACTCATGATGGGGGTGGATTGAGGTCATATTTTTTTTAAAATGTTTATTTAAAATATTCCCTAAATTTAAAATAAAACTGGATAGTTAATCAAGGTAGTAAAATTATAATATCTTAGCAGTTCAAATAGTTTCTCATAAGATTGATTAATTCTCTGTTATAACAATATGAGATATTGAAACAATTTTTGAAACTACATTAATAGGGAAAATACATATAACTCATATCAAAGAAAAACTATTTAAGTAAAATTTAGTTTTATAAAATATTAGTTATAACATATAATGACTATATTGAAAACACAATGGATATGAAACAAGATGTCCAGTCTCAAGAAGATACTTAGTCCTCTACCCATGGCGATCACCTTCCACCAAGAAATATATAATGATTATGAGTTTGATCCACACCATGTATTTGGGTTAACAAATGTACACTAGACTATCCAGGTCACAATATTTCTAACATATATCTACATAAGAAAAAAGAAACCAGGCCACACAGGACCTCTACCATAGTTCATTGGGGGGAAAACAGGTGTAAAAAGAAATTTGTTTGAGGATATATAGTATCCTCCAGTTCAGTATAGGATAAAGTGTATGTTTCCATGAAAGATGCACACACTGATCTAAAAGGTAATTAAAAGGTACCCAATAGAGAAATAATAAATAGATAGAGTTTAAAAGGCATTATGTGGCATACAATTCATCTATGGACTCTTTGGATGTAGCTGATGTGAAGCTAGACTCCTCTTCTCGATACTGACACTAAAACTGAGTGTTGTGAAACACTGTGTTCTATCTTCTAGGAAGATGATAGGTTCTTATACTTTGGTTTTGTTGGATGCTTCAGAGATGATGGAACGTTGATGAACAACATTTATCTGGTTCATAGAAAGTAGTAATGAATAATTCCATGTGTGTTATTCATTAATGTCTGTTTCTTATGGGGGTATTCTCATATGTCCTTGAGTATATGTGTCTGAACGAGCATTTGAATTTGTATATATATTCTTGCTTCCTGACAATATGCATTTTTTGAGGTAAGTGATGTACCTATTACCTCTGACATCCACATTTATGATGTATACAAAAAGTAATTAATGTAATCAAGTGTATTAAAACACTCAAAATATAAATATTATAAATAATTTTTAATAAAATAAATTTTAAATTGTCTATCGGTGAGTCCTTTTTTGATATTTCTATCCGTTAGTGACTCATTTCACCGGTGTTTCATTCTGTTAGTCTTTCCATGCATCAGTAACTCATTTGTACTGAAGTTGCATACTTGCATCTGTAGAACTATGAATCAGTGAATAATTTTCAATGACAGTGAGTCATTACATAAGTAGAACCATGCATTGGTGACACCTTTGAACTGACATTGAGTCCTAACATAGATAGGTCATCTATCAATGACTCTGTTGAACTGTCAGTATCTCAAATATTCAGTCAGTGTTAGTCTATCATACATAGAAAATATTTCTTTATAGGATATCTTAAAAAATAAATATTTAAAAAATTCTATAAAAAGATATGTGATCACAAATATACATATGTAAAGGTAAACAAGAACAATTGAAATGATTAGTAATGATTAATATGTTTTGATCAGATTTGTGATTGTTAAAACAATTTATACCAGATTGTGTGTCCAATAATATCTTATGGGCCAAGAATCTCCCACTTTTTTATGATAAAAAATCATGAAATAATTTAGTAAAATCATTTTATGTGGAATGAAATCATTCTCTTATTATCTCCCATTATTGATGAAGTTTATCAATATATAGATAAAGATCAAATATAAAAAATAATTTGTAATGATATAAAAAAAATACATAAGAGTAATATCAAAGGTAAATAAAATAAGGATTATTTTTAAGGGTTATATAAACAGTAATGTAAATAATTCCAAACCGTTCTAAGAGTAATATCAAATGTAATGAAAATAATTCCAAACTATTCTACCCCTTTTGTGATTATCAAAAAGTTCAAGGGGAGTATAAGAAAGAAGGAAACATTTAGCAAATAAATAAAAAGTATCATAGAATAATAGATAGAAGAGAAATTGATGAATGATAAGAACAAAAAATTCCATTAAAAAATAATGTATATATATTACAAATAATCAAGAAAAGTAAACAAAAAAACCTTATTAGAGAATGATTTATACTGTTGCTTTGTACTAAGAGGGTTTTTCCATTTTATAGAAGGAATAATAGAAAGGGAAGTCAGTGGCGGCTGAGAAGCTGAAGCATCTGATGAAATTTTTTAGAGGAGGTAAGATCAGTCATTATGAAACATTAGGTACAAGGCTAGGGTTGTGTTGTGAGAAAATAGAAGGTTGAATCTATTCTTGGATTACTAGGGGAATCTAAGTCATAGATTGAGCAACTGACATCCAAGGAGGAGGCATTGATCTAGTAGGTCCAATAGGTTCAATATAAGGAACTTAATCCCTTCACTTTGTACATAAAGGTATGGATTCAATAGATTGATGAAATCATAAATGATTTCACCAGCTTACTTCATTTATTTCTCAAAATCATCATTATTCTCAATGAATTTTACCAAGAGAGGGGTGAAGTCCATCAATTTCTTAACTTTTTATTTAAATTATCTTATAATTGGGGTAAAGTCAAAATCTCTGCCAAATACCTAATGTGACTTGTCCGCTAGTGAGTGGTGTAAATCTTTTAGGAATAGGAATTGATACTCTTTGAATGATCTTCCTGAGTTGAAGATGCCTCCTTGGTATAAAATCTGACCATATCATGCTCAAAATCAATTTTCTGCTCAATTTTAGAAATACTTTCAAAATAAAACAATCCAGATAGAGATTGAAGATCTTATTTACCAACCCTTTGAAATACCTCAATATCCAAATGATAAGAATTATGGTTGCAGGTAGAAATAATATCAGTAAGAACTGAGGTATAAGACTTTAATGCATTTATAATAGTCCCTACACAAACATTGTACTCTGAGGTCAATGTATTTATTGCATAAGAAATACCAATAATTTCTTTTCATAACTTGATAGTGCTTGCATAAATTTTCTCAGTATCTAAAATTAAGTTGGGTTAAATCTCCTCTATCCGTTTCTTTGAAGCATTAACTGCATCGGCCTCACTTATACCCACTATTTGACTTGGAACATAAACCGCTTGCCCAAACTAACTCATATTTGATATTGAAGATCTGAGAAAGATCAATTCATCACTATGCGTAATATTTTTACTTCTAGTATTTTGAATCTCATGAACCATCTATGATTGAAATGATATGCTTACAGAGAAACAAAAATCTACTTTAAACATCTCAAAATATGATTTAGTTACAATGTCACCAGGAAGGGTCTCAACCACTAATTCTCTTGAAATAAGTACAAATAATTCATCATATGAGTCTTCATAATCTTACCCCAGTGCTACATACCTAGGATTCCATGCCCACTCAATCATTACATCATCATCTATTGGAGTGAGAGTGTCAAGTCTTACTCTTCCAAGTTGATGCTATTCATCATCTTGATCACCCCTTTCTTGAGGATCCCCTCAATCCGATCTCTCCCCACTAGTTTCTCACCTTCAGCATGATGTCTTCTTATTTAATAAACTAACCGAGGTACATTAATTTCTTGAGCATCCACTTCATCATAAACTTCATAATTTTCTCTGACTTAAACAATAACATCATGAGGTTCTTCAAACCGTGTTTGATCCACAGCTTCAACCATTTCAACATCTCCACCTTGATCATATTTTTGATGGTCATCATCACTTTCACTACCTTCATTATCATCTTTTCCATAGAAATTCTCTTCATATCCATTTTTGTCAGTATTTTCTTCACCTTATTCCTCTTCACTACCACAACCACTCTCACCATATTCACTTACTTCTTCTTAATTTTTAGAGATTCTGGATCTACTAACTTATTCCATACTTCTTAGGAATTTGGTATACTCGTATTCATTGTCTTTATGTGTGGGCTCATCATAGGGTAAGGCATGTGGAGGGCTAGGATGTACAAAAGAAAACACATTGTGAGATTCAGTGGTGTCAGGATCACTCCTATCATCGATAGGTGACCCTTGATCACTAATTGGAGTGGATAACACTTATTTACCTTATAAAGAGTAAAACAATTCCTCATTTGGTCCCAGACCAGGATCAAACATATTCTTAGGCCTATTTGGATAGTCAACTGGATTGAACATATCATAAATCATATCTTCATCTCTAACACATTCTCTCTTACATGGGTTACACATGATTTTCATCATTTTACAGATCTCTTTACTAAGGTAGATCCCACTGCACCCGGAAACAACATCTTTTCCCTCATTAACACCACCTATATATTTTAACATAGCTATGATTTACCTCAGATAAAACAGGGAATTCATTTTTCAATATGGATTGATAATATAATTTATGGTCATAGTAAGGTTTCTAAAAAAATTTACCTTAATCCATTTTCATAATAGATAATCCAAGTAGACATCTTGATACTTTAGAGTAGAAAAGTCCCCTTTCCTAGGACAGAGCTGATGTAATATAAACTTTAACAATATTCTATACTCTCCAATTAACTCTAAAGTAATAGGTATCCTATGTTTATCCATTTTAGTAAGCTCTATAAGAGCTATTTCAAAGAAGAAATTATCACAGTCAATAAGAGAACTACCCAAACAATCATCAAACACGCCCTTGTGAGGGATTTTAAGACATTTAGATCATTTTCATGATGAGAAAAGAAACTCTCTTGCCTTTAAAAATGGACTTCATCCACGAAATATCACATCCTTACAATATGAATTCCACATTCATGTAAATTTAGTGAATTAGATTTAGGTAGAATGGTCTTTCATTATATGAGAACCACTAAACCCATCCCTAATCCTCTAGTACCTTGAGATGTAAAGGCTTAATTCTTAACATACATTCTGCAAGAACCACATTTTATGGAGTTACTGCATAGTTCACCAGAGTAGGATTCTATAGTCCTTAAATTTTTCTTGATTCAACATTCTATTATGTAGTTGTAAGAGACTCACCACCGTCAGGAGATCACTTAGAATGCTCTATTCCAATAGTTCACATTGAAGGTTAGACGGTCAAAGGTCAGGTCTTGAGAGAGAAATGACTGAGTGAGTGTAAGGGTAAAGATGTATATTGGATTGACTAAAATTTATATCATTTAGGGATTTTGAAATAACAAAATCAAGAAATCATTAAAAAAGTACATCTAAATTAATTAAGTAGTGTCATTTTCGTAAAAACATAAAACTAATAAAAATAGTGGGTCATTGGTGTTGGAATGAACTATTTTGCATTAAAATAGTGGTTTTGACATGACAAGGAGTCTACATGACAAAGCATTAGTGTTGGCATGACAACTGTGTCAGCATGAAAACTATGTCGATATGACATAGTGTTAGTATGTAAAATTTATCTGTGTCGGCATGACACTATCAGCTTCATACTGTAAGTGTCTGCATGAAACTATCTGTTCATCTTTTTTAATGCTGCTATAGAAACATCACATAAAATTATCAAAGGAACAACAACATAAGTTCCTATATATTGATCATTCATAACTCATGTCTGATGTAGTTAATTCTTTTAGTGTACAATAGATTAGTGAAAATTTCAGCATGAAAATGTTCATTACCAATGAAATCTAAAGTAATATCACCTTTTGGATAATAGTCCCTCAAAAAGAGATGTCTTACATCAATGTATTTCTTCCTAGAATATTATATAGGATTATTAGAAATATTAATATCACTTGTGCTATCCCAATTCATAGGGACATATCTTAATTGATATCCATAATCTTGTATTGTGTGTTTCGTCCACAAAATTTGTGCACAAAATTTAGAATCTGAATAATTCACTAAATCAATTGGCTATCCTCTATGATAAAATTGTCAATGGTTGGTAGTATGTTTGATGTATTTGAAAATACTTTTAACATAAGGATGATGAGATTCATTTGAGTATTCTTGAAAAAATGCACACATGAACACACTAAATAGAATATTTGACATATTAATAGTTAAGTAGGGTAAACATCAAATCATTCCCCAAAAAGTGGCATTATCAAAAGATTTACCAAATTCATCAAAGTCTAAATTAAAAGTGGTACTCATCAGAGTGTCACTAATCTGAGTGATTTTGAAACCAAATCTTTCTCTAAATATCCCTAGTATATTTACTTTGATTTGAAATAATACCTTATTTATTTTGATATATTTGAAATCCAATAATGAATCTGAGTTCACCCATTAAACTCATTTCAATTTCTCTTTGCTTCATCTTTGGGAAATCAACACATAATGAATTTTTAGAAGATCCAAAATTAATATCATCTACATAAATTTGTACTACTAAAATATTATTGGAAATTATTTTTATAAAGATATTATGATCGGCTATACCTTTTTCAAAATCATTAGAAGTACAAAAAGTGAGTAGCCTACCATAACAAGCTCTTGGACATTTCTTTAAAGCATATAAATATTTTTTTAATTTAAAAACATTATTTAGAAAACGAGGGTTTATAAAACCTGGGGTTATTCAACAAAAACATCCACAATAATATACTCATTTTTGAATGAACTTTTGACATCAATTTGATAATGTTTTAAATCTTGATGTTCCGCATAGACAAGCAATATTATGATAGAATCTAGTCAAACTATTAGTGACAAGGTTTCATTATAGTCAATTCCATCTTCTTGACTATAACATCATGCAACCAATCTAGCTTTGTTTCTAACTTTGTTACCAGCTTCATCTACTTTATTCCTAAACACCAATTTAGTGGCCATGGTCAAGATGTCGTTAGGTCTATCCATAATTTTCCAGACATTATGTCATTAAAACTGATGTAATTCTTCTTGAAAATCCATAAACCAAAATTCATCATTGATAGAATCATTTATGTTTCTAGGTTCAAGTTTTTATACAATATATTAACGTTCAACCTGATTTGTGAGAGAATATGTACTCTATGTTTCTTAGTCTAAATCTCCTACTATTGCATATAAAGGATGGTTATTGATAGTTCTGACAGGTCTAGAAAATGATGGGCTAGACAATTAAGGTTCTTTAATTGGATTGGGTTCATCATGAGTAGAATCTATAGAATTAATAGAACTAGAAATTTTAACAGATTTCTTCAAAGGATGGTTAGAAAATTTAGTATTGATTTCATGGTTTGACATATCATCCTAAAGATGATATCTATTGGTTTTTGGATCATGTGGATTTGTCTCAGCAAAATTAACAGGTATAGATTCTTCAAAAAAAATTAGTTATATTATTGAAGACTCTATAGGCTTTAATAGAAATTAAATAACCTATAAATATTACATCATCACTTTTGGATGCAAAATTTTCCGGATTATCCTATGTGTTAAGAATAACGACTTTGCAACAAACTACTTTTAAGTATTTAACATTGGGTATTCTATTGTACCCCAACTCATAGGGAGTTATTTTAATGAAAGGTCAAATCAAGACTCCATTGATCATATATCATTCTATATTTACTGATTCATCCTAAAATTTTATAGGTAGGTCATACTCATGAAGCTTTTTTCTACCAATTTCTTACATGGTTCTATTTATTCTTTCTAAAATACCATTTCTTGGGGTTTCCTAGGAGTAGAGAAGTTATTACTATAGAATGTTTGTGAGAAAAATGATTCAAAGACTTGATTCTAAAACTCAAGGACATGGTCTATTCTTAGGATTTTAATTGTATGACCACTATGATTTTCTACATTCCAAGCATACTTAGTAAAATTAGAGCAAGATTCACTTTTTTGAGGTAAGAATATGGTCCAAGTATATCTAGAGTAGTCATCTACAAGAATATAGACATATTTATTCCCACAAAGGCTTAAAACTCTAGATGGTCCAAACAAGTCCATGTGAAACAAATCAACTGGTTGAAATTCTAATCTTCATTCTTTGATTTGAAAGATGTTTTTTGATATTTACCCTTGTGACAAGGATTGTAGACTATTTCATTTGGAAACTCATGTTTAGGTAGATGATTAACTAATTATTTTGTAGTAATCTTTATAAGTGAGTGTAAATTTTAGTGTCCCAATATCTTATATGAAATCCAAGATTCTTTATAAAAATAACTCAATCAAGAAACATTTTGATAAATTAGAGAATCTAGGTTAATAACATAATAATATTCATTTCTAAGAGCAGAAAATAATAACTTATTTTTAGAGTAAAACACATTTCGTGAATTATTATCAAATTTAACATTAAAACCATCATCACATAACTGAGAGATACTAAGTATATTGTATTTTAGTACATAAAAAATAACTTTATACATTAGAACTGAGTTGGAGTTACCAATTTAGTCAAAGAAAATGATTTTCCCTTTATCATTTTCACTAAATGTGACATGTCCACCATCAATAATTATCAAGTTTTTGAAGCATGAGTAATCTATTTTCATGTTTCCTGAACATCCATTGTCCATGTACCCAATGATTATATAGGATCACATCATGAAGTTTTTCTAAAAACAAATTTTAGACAAGAAAAGTTTTTGGTACCCAGATTTTTTTGGGTCGAGTAACATTAGTAAGATGTTCTTTGGGAACCCAAATTTTCTACATGGGTTTCCATTAAATAGGATGTAAGGTATTTAAAAAATAAAAATTATTTGGTCTATAAAAACATGAAATGGTAGAAGATGTTTCATAGAAGAAACATGTAAAAAATATTTCTGAACTGGGTATAAAACTAGTTGTTCTAGATTTTGACACAAAATGAGTTTTTGACATATTCCTCTTTCCTGGTTGGTATCCTATTCCAGCAGTATACATAGAAGTTACATGTTTTCCGCGATTTTGTACAAATATATATATTAAATTGTTAAATATTTATAAATTCTTTTTTAATTTCTCATTTGACAATTTATTTTAATTATTCTCCCTAAGCATTTGATAATTATTTTCTACAGAAAGCTAAATTTCTACAGTTGTAATAAAAAAAATTTCTCTATTTAATGATTTGAATTTATCATTTAATTCATTATATGTGTCTTCTATAATTTTGAAATGTTAACATATTTTATCATTTTTAAAGTTTTCATAATCACTTTCATCTTCAGAATAGTAAGACTTGTGTTAACAATAGTTTAGTGTTACCCTAGGTGTGTTTGTCATAAAAACATATTTTCTTTTTTAGTCTTTTCATCATGAGAAGATTCCAAGTCACTTGAGCTATCCTCAAAGCACTCTAGGTTGCCTTTTTAGACTTTTTATACTTTATATCCTTATCATCATACTTCTTATTGTACTTTATCTTGAGACATTTGGCCTTTACAAGTCCCTTTCTCTAACAATCATAACATATAATGTCATTGTAAGTATCACCTTTATTACCATCATTTTCACAATGGCCATTGTGATCATACATACCTTTATAGTTAGGATGTTTAAATAATTTATTGTTTCTATAATATTTCTTAAACATTCTAGCTATTTGAGCCATCTCTTTATAACAGTCTGGTGCTGATTGTGCATCACTTAAACTTTCAGTTTCATCTTGAACATTTTCTTTATTCTTGGAGGTATTATATTTAAAAGAAATATAATTTATTTTGGGTTGATCATCCGCTTATTTTCTGAATTTTAGGTCCTCTTAATACATCATAAACTTTTTTAAAAGCTCCGTTACTACGACTTTATGTTGTCACAAGATTCTCTAATTGATACAAAAGATCCTTTCTATCTATTTGGTATGCATCCGAGTATTCTCATGATTTTCTCATTGGCTATAACATCCCTTCTGAAAGAGATCATAGTGTCCACAATCTCATTAATCCAGAGATACATGTCATAATTAAGATCATTATACTTCATTTTAAAGTCAATATATTTAATAGTATATGTGTTAATTTTCATTTCCTTAACACTATATGTTACTTCCTATGAAATAGATAAAGTGTACCAAATTTCATGGGATGTTTTACATGGAGAAATTATTTTAAACTCTTAATAACCTAAATAATAGTTTAATAAATTCATTGATATACAACTATTATAGTAAGATGACTTATTTGGGTCATACCAAGTATTCCTAGAAGTAGATGGAATATTATATTCATCTATAATTCAAGACCAAATCTCAAAACCCATACTTTCTCGATGAATTTTCATTTTAATTTTCCACTGTGCATAACTTATTCCATTTTAGAATGGAGTTATGTTGGTAGTAGTACCTTCAAATCTATTATCAATAATAATGAAATAGGATTTTAGGGAACTAGAAATTTATATCTAATTGAAATTTAAATATCTTAAAAATCAAAATAAAATAAAAGTTGAAAAATATTTGAAAACAGATGTAAAATTAAAAAAAAACTACTTGAAAAAAACCTCTGATAAATTTTGGCTGGAGTAGAAAAATCTATAGGGGGGTTGGATTAAGTTCCTATAAAAATCTCTGTCAAAAATTTTATTTAAAATAGTAAACAAATTATAAATAAAAATGTATTTTAATTAGGGTAGTAAAATTATAATAGATTGGATATTTAAATAGTTTCTTAAAAGATTGATTAAGTCCATGTTATAATAATATGAGATATTGATACAACTTTGGAAAAAAAAATTAATAGGGTAAAATAGTTATAAATACTCTTCAAGACTAACTATGAAATAAAAATTTAATTTTCTGAAATATGAAATAAAAAAGAGAAAGACTAAATTAAAAACATGTCAGATATAAAAAAAGAGGTTCAGTATCAAGTAGAGACTTATTCTTATACACTTGGTGCTCACCTACCCCTATGAAATCTATAATGATAATGATTTTGATCTAATCCTTCAGTTGAGGTTAACAATAGGACACCATATGGTCCAGGTCACAAGACCTCTACCAGAGTTCTACATGGAAACAAAAACGACCAGTCCACACATGACCTCTACCATAGTTATTCAAAGTAAAGACAAGTATAAAACAAACTTTGCTTGGGGATATATTGCATCCTTCAGTTCAGGAAAGGATACATTCTTTGTTTTAAAGAATTATGTACAAAATCTTCAAAAAGGTAATTAAAAGGTGAACAATGTAGAAATACGAAGATGATAGAGTTTAGAAGGCTCTATGTGGTATGTATTTCAGCTCTGGACTCTTTGGATGTATCTTATGTAAATCTCGAGTCCTCTTTTTGAAACAAACACTAAAATAGATTTTCGTGAAGAAATATGTTCTATCTTCTAGGAAGATGAGATGTTCTTATACTTCAGTTTTGTTTTCTACTATAGGGATTATGGAAATTTGATGAAAAACATTTCTTTGTCTCACAAAAAGTAAAAATGAATAATTCCTTGTGTGTTTTTAATTTATGTATGTTTCTTGTGGGTGTCTTCTCATATCTTCTTGAGTATATGTGTCTGCACATGAATTTTTTTTGAATATATATTCCTCAGGACTAACAATATGAATGTTTTATGGTAGAAAATGTTCCTCATACTTCTGACATCCACATTTAAGATTTCTTGAAGAAGGCATTAAAAAAATTAGTCGCATTAAAAAACTCATATATGACAGTTAGAAGAAATTTTAATTAAATGAAATTTTAAACACTCTATATATGAGTTCTCTATTTTTATCTACTTCTATTGGAGACTCATTTTATTGGTGGGTCATTCTATCGGTCTTTCCATGCGTCAATGACTCATTTTTATTGACGTTGCATCCTTGTGTCAGTAACACCATCCATCAGGGACTCATTTGAACTGACAGTGAGTCCTTGCATCGGTAGCACCATGAATCGGTGAGACATTTGAACTGATGGGGATTACTTGCGTCTTTAGGTCATCTACAGAAGTTTTTCATCTATCGGTGACTTAGTTGAACTATCGGTATCACATCTCTTCTATCAGTGTCATAATGTTATACTTAGAAAACATTTCTGTTTGGACAATATTACAACATAAATATTAATATAATGTGTTAAATGTATATGTGATCAATGATATACATATAAAATGATAAACAAACATGATTGAAATTATTAGGCATGATTAATAATTTTTGACATTATTTTTTATTATTATATCCATTTCTATAGGATAGGGTGTCTAATATTATCATATAGGAAAATAATATACATTGCGATTCTTATTATGTACTCTAATTTCTCTCTTTATTTAAATTTTTCTGTGATTTTTTATTATTTATCTGGTGTTATATAATGTATAGTCTCCTAATAGTCTATTTATAAACCCTTTATATTATTTAGAAGTCTCTAATGTATGAATTTGTTCTCTAGAGTTTATGTAGTGCCAAAGGTCTGGTATTTTTTGGTATTCTAGACTAGGATTATATATTATCATAGGATAGGTTATCATTGGAATTATTTTTTAAAATTCATATGATAGATTAAACTGATATTAATATTCTTTACAATAACATCATTGTTTTTTTCAATGGATACAACCAAGAGGAATTCAATGAGAAAAAAATGAATCATATAAAGAAATAATTGTTCGGATGAAAAAAAATATGATTGAAACTAGTATGGAAAATCTCATTGTTGTTCTTACTCAACTATCATGGGTTTTTAATAATAACAATAATCATATAGAATACCCAAATACAAATAATAATTAATTACTTGTTATTTTATATTTTATACAATGATGATCAATATAATTAAGGAGATATTATAGTCCTTGATAATTTTAAAAATAAATCAACAAAATAGAAAAGATAACAGTTTTTTGCTTTCATCATACAAAATCTATCTTTCCTATTCATTGAAATTTAATATAAAGTGAATCTGTGTTGTAAACTATTAGAAAAAATTTTAAAATTGAGCCTAGATTGTAAGAGGATTTCAAGGATATATTTTTATAAAACATTATAATTAAAAATACAAATTTAATTCTATGATATCAAAAAGGGATAGTGAATATATTTGTCCTTATATAGAAAACATCATAAAAAATTAATGGGTCCACCACTAGAAAATCAATTACAAGTATGAGTCTTGTTACCAAAAATACAATACCTGAAAAAAAAATTGAGCCAATTGAAAATATCAATATATATCAATTTTAATAGAAATGATGTGTTTATTGGTATTACCTCAAATAATGAAATTGGGTTCTTAATAAACATGTATCTGTATGTTATTTTAAATTTATGTATTCCCTCAATTTCATTCCATTATTTTGAGAGAATTAACATTTTGAGAAAGAAATTTGAAAGTGGTAAATATTACAACATCCCATTTTTTATAACTCATTTTACATACTTATAATATATATCAATCATTATAAAATATATTATTATTTTTTTAAATAGAATTGAACAATAAAAGTAAAATAATTCATATAAAATATGAATCTTAAATTAATTGTGGATTGTTTAATTAAGCTATAATATTATTATAAAAATTAAATAAAATCTAATAAGATACCATAAAAAATGTGTAAAATGAAAATAAAAACTCTATGATAAATATAAACACAATAAAATATAAGAATAAAACGTTTTAAATATTTATATTCATGGTATATGATGAAAATAAAACCACCATGTATAATTATAGAAATAATTAAAAAACATTTTAAATATGATAGATGTTTGGAGGATAAATTATGTAATAAAAGGAACTATATCTATAAAAGTATTTACGGTTTTCTATAAGAATGAAGCAAAGGTAATATGAAAATTATATTTCCATTGAGTATGTATTCATTATATATATATATATATATATATATATATTGATTTTTGAAATACATATATTTGAGTAAATTAGTGATGATAAAATTAGAATGTAGCAATTACACAAAGGTGACTACTGTATTATAAATAATATATTTGAGATGTAATTAGCATGTAAAAAATTATTATAAAAAATAAAATGATCATTATTCATTGGGGAAAAATTAATTTATTCTATATAATGTGTATTTTTATTTCCTGTTTTTTAATTAAATCTATCCAATTTAAATAATTATTTTTCATAAAATTTTGTTATTATATAAATAAATATATTTATTAATGTAATGATTAATAATTTTTATGAAATAATTACAGTATAATCTAGCGATTGAAAATATATTTTTTCAAAAATCATTTTCTTTCAAATTATGTATTTTAGTGTAATTATAATATTATGAAAATTATAATAATAAAATAACTTTATATTCATAATCATTTTTTAATTTTCACAGGATACTATTTTGGTTAGTTTCACCACAAACATGCACAATGCTATAAAATTTTAATCATGAATGATTATGAAAATATCAACACTAGTAATATATAGTATTAATAAATAAATAGTGTTTTGATTATTATTCTGTAATGGTAATATAAAAATAGAAATCAATACTAAAAAATGATCATATATTTTTCAAAATTACTAAAACCATCATGATATAGATTTTTCTATGTGAATCATACCAATAAAGACCATTAAATGAGTGCGGGACTTTAATAATAATTGAATATTTTTTATTTTAGAAACATTACTATTCTAAAGATAATTTAATTATGAGAATAAATGATGATCGATACATTGATTCCAATACAACAATTAATTGTTTGAAAATACCAATAACCACAAAAATAAGAAACAAAGAATACCCAATAAATATATTATAAATGATTAAAATTAGTTATTATTAAATTAAATAAGTATAAATATTTTTTAATATAATGTTGTCGGTACTCTGGGGTGGTGATTTTGGTCAGGTATTTGATCATTCATATGTGTTTAGAACCTTTAGAGTTCTCAATGATGTATATTTAGGTCGGGGATCAAGTCTCTATAATTAGGATATGCATAGAAGGTTGTGTTTTCTATAATTTTTCAGCAATATATCTTTTTTAAGGGAGTATGTAGGTGAAAAAAAGTCTTGGGAAGGTTATGGGATGATTTTGGGTATATTTAAAATTTAATATGTTTAATATTATTTCAAAAACTCTCCTATGTAAGAGTCACCATATATAAGAGTAAATTTAAGGAAAATGGGATATGTAAGAGTAACTACTTCATAAAAAAGTATTAATCTGTAATGTGAAATTTAGTTATTCATTAAGAGTAACCAACGGTACATGGGGGTAGATTATTTTTATGTAAGGGATATCTAGAGTTGAGATAAGAAATCGTAATGTGTGATATGAACTTGTGATTTGGAAATGTAGGTGTGAAATAAATTTGGTTAACTTCTTGATATATAAGTGTTAATAAGGGGGCCCTTTGTAAGAATCACATACATAAGGGTCAAATTTTAAGTGTCCCAATGTTTATTAAAAATTATATATGATGAATATTTATATAAATTTCATAAAATGAATATTTAATGAACATAATATGTTTATACTGGTGAAAATTTATACAAATTATTCTAGAACTTATTGAGATTACAATGTTTTTATCTCCCTCATGTTATTCATACTCATTTGTAAATCTTCTTCTATTCTTATCACTTCATTGATTAATTTTTTTGGCTTTGTCTGTGAGTAAGGCTCATTTTAAATGAGTTATTATCATTAAATTTTCTTATGGTTTCTATATTTTCAATCACTTGGATACTAAAATTTTTATTTTTCATAATATGTGATAGATTCTATTTCAGGAAAATTTATTAGCCACTGTTTTCTAGTGTATTCCTTCAATCTTTTGGTATTTGATTCCAACCTAATTCATTTTGTATGAATATGTTCTTAATTGCGTAATAACTAGGGGTGGGAATGTTTAGGTGTTTGATTGTGAATGAAACCAATTTGTGTTTTTTTAATATATAATGAGCGTTAGTCTCATGGAGAAGTTTGTTTTTGGACTTGTATATCATGGATTTTGTGAAAACCTAGATATTTTTATAATATATCACTTTTATTGATTACCAATATTCATGAATATGAATTTTAAAGTTTTTAAAAATTTATATATATTTATATTTTTTATCAATTGATTTCATGTAATCAATTGTATTCTGATTATAAACATTATCTTATAATAATTAAATTGTGAAATAATGTGGAAGTTTCTATTCCAAATAAATTTATTCTCAATGTATTATATGATTTTATTTAAAAGTGAAATTTGATAATTTTTGTATTTCAATTTGATAAGGTGGGATATATTTTTTGTATCAACATGTAGAAATTATATTTGTGTTATGTTTTAATTTTTTCATAATATATTTATTTTTAGATTAATAGTAAAAAAATATATTTTTTAAAAATTCCATAAATTTTATGACTTCATCATGATATAAGTATGAATTAAAAATTTACAATACCATTTTCTACAAAAATAGTCATTTTAGTTGAAAAATAATTTATTTAAATTAATATGTTAAATTTAGAAACCTATGTTTATCATTTTGGAAAGTAAGTTATAATTATTTCTAATAAAAATATATTTTTCTCATTTTCATTTAATTAAGTACTAAAAAATAATCCATTTGTTTTCAGATTTATTTAAAAGTAAAATAACCATAATTTTTTAATCATAAATCATTAAATGTGACGGGAATCAATTCAAGTTATATAATATAAGTATAAATTTTTTTTTTGGTTAAAAATATTTTTTCTATAAATATTTTTTATTACATGGATCATACAGTATTATAATGAAAATAATTCTTTATATAACATAAATAATTACAAATTTACTATTTTTAATATGATAAACACATTAACATGGAATGATAACTGAAACTGTTCTACCGAAATAAAGGTGGAATGGTTAAAACTACTCACAAAAGAACTTCAATTTTAATTGAAAATAATTAATATGTATATTATAAATGAATATAAAAATTTTATTTAAAAGATAATTCACATGAATAAGTTTTATAAATTAATTATTAATGTGACTTATTTTATTATTTATAAGGTTTGAGCACGTATAACTACATGGGAATTCAATTTAATGGTTCTTTATCTCAATTTCAATTCCTTGAGATATGTTTCATATTTTACATTGGATGTTCTATTATAATGAATAATTTCTTCACAATTTTCATCATGTATACTAAAAATCATTCAATTGGATAGATTTGAAATTCTATATCTGGATCTAACTTTTGTTCTCTTTTTCTTCCTACAATACCAAATTGTTGATGGGTTTTCCTCTAAAATTTTCTTCGTTGAGACACAATTTGTTTTGTCCACCAATTATCTTTTTTTACTGATTATATACTATTCATTAAAATAATTTACAATTATTCAATTTTTATTAATTATATATAAATTTCTACTTCTAGTTCTATTATTAAACGGTGTTTGAGTCATTGGTTATCAAATTTGTAAGTGTTTTTCCTATCAATTACCATTCGTGGAATGATGTCTAATATTAGACACCTTTATTAAATTATTTTGTTTATATACTACCATATTGAAATATAATATCATGAATATCTATTTATTCTTGTAATTTATAGGCCCACTTCCTGATATATTCTAAAAGTTTATTTGACTAAAAAGTTACCAAATCTGCGATGATTGATTTATCAACCTCATGTTTAAATCGTGGTTGTCTACATCCAAAATCTAATTTTCTGATATAAGGTTTTATTTTCATTATAACCCAATTAATTATATTATTATATGGTAATTTATTGGTTTATATGTTGTATAACTACTTCAGATTTATTTATATGATAATTCATCTAAAAAGATAGTTATACGTTGAGTCGACCTTATCCCTTATTTTCAGTTGGGAATGTTTATCCTCTTTATGCATATTTTTATATTATTTTATGGATAACATTTTAAATAATAATATGACTAATTAAGGTCATTTTCAAATGTCCTTGATTTTATTAATAAAAAATTTAATAGAATATTCCATTGGGATATTCTCTAATGACAGCACAAACCTTCTTTCTCTAGATAGTTATGATCATGTTTTTTAGAAATAATCATAAAACCTACTTAGTTACCATGGATTAATTACACTATGATTTGGAATTATAACATGTTTATGTGGATAATATATATAGTTTTTGAACATTATTTATGATTATGGATGATCATGAAATGATATTAAAGTTATTGAATTGGGATCTATTAACATTTGTAACAGATTCTATCTCAATAAGAATGAATATTGATTGTACGGTAATGTTGACTATAAATGGTATTATTACCCATTATTTTTATATGATAGATGAATTTAAATAAATTATTAGTTGGAAGGGATTTGAAAATATACATCCCCTTGATTCCTCAATAGGTATGTTTTAATTTTTTTAGGTATTTTGTTTATTCATACCCATTTATTTAAAATGAGTCTATCAACGCCTTCTTGGGATGGTGATGATGAATTAGTAGTGCGTGAGTATAAGAATTATATATTCCCTAAATTGATATGAAATTACAATAATTAAAAATATTTTTGGTATTTTGTGTATGCCTTACAAAATTATGTATGATTCCTTGGCACATTGTATTATGGTTAGAATGATATGTCTATAATTATGAATTCAATCATTAAGAAATAATTTATTGATGATAATGTAATTGTTTACAGTATTATGTTTACTATTTGTAATACCATGTGAGAAAATTTCAGGTAATTCCCTTCCCATTACTTGTTTTACTCATTAATTCGGTGCATCATTGGACTTCAGAGAATAGAGAACATTTTCCAATACAAATGAAATAAATTTCATGGATATATTTTTTTAATTAATTCATTCCTTCTATAAAATTTTAAATGGCTTGGCGGCATTCACCCTGAGTTCGGAGAATGATTGAGTTGGTTTGGGTTTTTTGTGTAATAATATGTATTTTTTGTTGTGTTCTAGGAACTTACATGGTAGGTAAAGGGTTACACAATGTGTACATGGTCTCTAGATACAATTTTTGAACTGTGTACATGTCATTAAAGTAGTATAAACAATGTAATGGTAACACAACATGTAAAATTAAAAGATCAGGTAAAAAAAGGAATTATGTTTTTCAGTTTACTTGAGCCCTCTAGATTACATGACATTTAATGTTGTTTTTCATTTTTTAGTTATTTTGAGTTCAGCTCTTAGGGTATTTCACTAACTGATTTTTCATCCATTCTTCCACAACCTTCATTGCTCTCAACCTAGATCCATTCTCTTGAAATTTTTTGAGCATACATTAAATTATGATTAATAAGTTTGGTGATTTATCACAGTTCGAGTTAGATTGTGTCTCTCTAGGTGAGTAATCCTTTCAACTTCTTAGTTACTTTGATCATAATAGTGTTGTTGAGTTATTTTTTCACAAATATGTTGGCCTGTGGTGATGTTTCCTCTTGATTCTCTCTAGATATGTTCTGTGATTCCATTTTGAGGGTTGTTTCCCATAATGGTTATGATATAGATGGTGCATGTTCTTGAGGTATGTGTTGTTTCCTCTTCTCCATCTACACTTTTGTTAAATTGAATCAATTATAATAGGTTTATATGGATTCTAGCCCCTTCATTTCCTATATTTGATTCTACTTTTTGGTGGATCCATTTTTTGGCTTATATGACCCATGTTTTGAGGTAGGTGGTTCCATCTACAAAATATTTTGGTGAACTGCCTTTCTCTACTTTTTGATAAATTTTTTATTAAATAAAATGGAATGATATTAATAATTTTTTCTATGTGTGTGGAACCAGTTTTTTTTAAGAAATGATGGTTTTCCCAATATCCAGTAAATGGAAAAGTGTTTTCAAATCACTGTGAAATTGTTTTGATAAATGATTTTCAAATAACGGTTTGATAGAAATCCATTGATGAACTAGTTTGGAAAATATAGCACATATGAATCCATCAGTACTTATGTAGAAGGTATAGTAACATTCCATATCTACGGTTGGGGGTATTCTCATGAGTCTTTCCTCTATATCCCAACCAGTTTATTCTTGTGACATGTTAGACCTATTAGGGGGTTCAATAATTGTGGTGTTCCTCTGATCTCTAGACTCGATACATATATATCACGGATTATTGTATATGTATTTGTATATCTTAGGTACAAGTGTCCTAACTATCCTGAGTTTGTGTGATATCTGGTGTGATGTTACCTTTACTTATCCTTTTTCTCGGTATTATTTTATTATATTTCCATTGATTTGATATGATATTTGATGCATGATTTTGTTTCACATGATAAATCTATTTTGATATATGTATTTGAAATAATTTTAAACTATTTTACCATCATTATTTTAAAACGGGGAACATGGTGGAATTATACTATATTTCAATTGTTTTGATATACAAACTAATAAACTTTTATGACGATTCTTTTTCTTTAATGTTGAGAATTGTTTTATTATTATTTAGAAACTTGATATGGAACACATAGTTGAGATCCTACAATGTTTCTTATCTCATGCCCTATGTACCCCATTGGTGGTGTGGAAAACATTTCATTTACTTTGATTCATGGAAATAAAAGGAACTGTAGTGAGTCAGTGAGGTTTTCTATCAGCTGAGTTGGGTAGCTGGTGGTGAGAAGTTGAGAGTATACATAATCTATCACATAAATTAGTTTGTTTTCTTTTTGTGGTAGTCTTTTATGGCTGAACCTATACTTGGAGATTGTTTGTCTTCTTGATTTTTTTGGTTTTCACTATTTGTTTTCTTTTATGGAATATTTTTAATATTATATCTATTATGTATATGTGCCATTTTTTCATTAGGTTTGGAGTAATAATTTATATTGATTATTGTTTGATGCTCAGGTGATAGTCTTCAGCCCGTGGGGATTGGGAATTTCCATTGAGCATATTGAAGATCGGGTGGAGTACCAGTTTGAGAGGGTATTCGGGTCAGTTCATTACAAATTTTAATCAAATTTGGTCTTTCGTCAATATATATTATCTTGGGAAATTTGGTAAACTAGGTATAGGATTGTCGGTACTTGATAGGTATATTGCGGTGAGTTCCTATCCAACACTACACGTGATGATACTCAGGTTACCATAGGATGATGGGATGTTTGTCACTTATTTTGAGTTCATGAAGTTAATATCACCAATTTCTTATGGGTTTTTATATTTTTAACATATATTGTTCTATTTTATGATTGTTTCTCTTGTTATGGTGTGTAACAGAATACCTCTAATTCTTTTTCTATGATTTCCTCAAGAGGGTGCAGTTCTTGCTCCTCAATGGAATCCTATGATGGATCAGATCATTATTGAGGCTATTTTTTGAGTGGTTCATACTATTGGAATGAATATTCTGTATTGTCATAATGTAGTTTTTGAGTTATATATAAGAGCTTTTGGATAAAGATATTAATTAGGGGAGTTCTTCCATGAGAAGCCATCGTCCTTTAATGGTATGAATGAACCTCTAGAGGAGGAGGACTGCCATGAAAAAAAGATCAAATCTTTTATTTTTTTGATACACCTGAGAGTATCAATGTGAAGTGCATATCATTCAAACGTGATGTTCCTAGATTTTAATGGTGGAATTCCATGGTACAGGAAGATAGACGCGTGGTCTATGACTATAATGGTTTTAATATTCTCTTCTTTCGATAATTTTTCCAGAGTGAATTATGATGGAAACGTCTCTAGGGTTACTTTGATTATATATTGGAGTCAATTAGATGTTAGTGTACACCTAATAGTATGTGTAACTCATTCATAATACAAAAGTGGTTGTGAAGAATGTCTAATAGAAAAATCATATGTTCATATAGTGTTTTCAATCAGATATCAAATCGTAGCTATTTATGATGATGATTTCCAAATATATAGAGAAGGAAGATAGGGATATGTAGAAGTGGATGAATATAGAATGAATGTTTTGTTATTATACCACTTCTCTTCAACCAAGTGGTATCTTCATTGGCATGCTATGGAAAAAGACAATGTGGCAAGATCATCATGTCAGTGGTAGAGATGGTTTTTGATAGCATGCCTCTCCAACACCTCTGGTTACAACTAGTAGTTTTCCTATAACTTCCTATCAGTGTTTAAAAGTTGAGAAAACTAGTTTTTCATTCCAATCACCTACAAATATCTATAAAATTTTTGGTTGTTATGGTCATTTGTAGAATTTTCTTTATGTTTTGTAAACACCTCGATAAAGTCCGGGATCATCAGCTCAAAAGGGGACTGCATCACAATTATACGCTTTAAAGACTATAGAAATTTATCAACATGCCTCATGATTGAATCACCATAACATATTAGATGATTTTTTAGTGGAGGTATATGTGGGTCCTAAAATAGTGGGAGGCATAATATTTATTTTATCATCACTAGAAGTTGATTTATTTGATATTGATGCTTCCCACTCACTTATATTAGTCTATTTTATTGATATGATTATCTAACCAGCATATATCATGTCCTTTTTCATGGAGTTAGTTACACCAAATGAGAATATGAAAGAGTTTTGGTTTCAATGTCCTTCTTGTGTGCTATCAATAACTGAAATTGAGTTAGTCTGGGATTTTCTTATTCTGGATTTGGATTTTTTTGAAGCCATAATTAAAATGGATTGGATTTTTTTCTCATCATGTTGCGGTTGATAGTGATCATCGCATTAAATTGATTCTTGTTGTTGATGGGATCTCATAAGTGAGTCAATGATAATTGGATTTGATGTCTTGTTGTGCATGACCATTCCTCACGGAGATTAATATTTTTTTTCAATATTAATAGTACCTATGATATATCTTCTATTGTTGACCTTCCAAATGTTGTTCAATAATTTCCTTAAATATTTTAAAATGATTTATACATGCTTTCTCTATATATAAAGTAATATATTACAATTGATCTTGTGTCAAATATGTATCCAATATCAATACATTCTTATCATATGGAACTATTCGAGCTAAAGGATCTCAATATTCATTTGGATGATCTAGTGGTGATGATATTTATTCACCCCATTTTTCTCTTTGTTTATCCTTGGAGCACTTTTCCTAAAATTCATATGATTTAATCTTATTATGAATGGATTGTAAGAAGTTTAATGGTGTAATAGTTAAGAAAATGTTTAACTTTATTCATATTGATGATTTTTCGGATTAGTAACATGGTGAAAAGTGATTTTTGAAGATTGATCTTTGACCAGGTATTAAAAAACTATGCATTTAGGAGTCTAATATATTCAAGATGAATTTTTAGAGAAATTATGGCCATTAAAATATCTTGTGATGTTGTTAGTTATCACAAATGGTACTGTAGTTTTTATGGGTTTGATGAATCTGATATTACATCAATATATCGATACTTCGGTGGTTGTTTTTTGGGATGATTTTTTTTTATTTGGGAACTGAGTGAAAAACCATGCACAATTTGTGTTTGTTTTAATAAATCATGATAAGTTTCTATTTTTATGGAAATATTTTGAAATGAAACTTTTGGATATTAGAAGTGATGTTATTTGAGAATGTCATTTATGAGCATGGATTATTAGTTGATCATAAGAAAGAGATGGTATCCTTTCTATGAGATGATACATGGAATGCCTTTGAGATTCAGAACATTTTTGGTCTTACAAGATACCATCGATAGTTCTTTAAAAAAAATTGAATGTTGGCATCACCTTTGACTTCTATTACTAGTTAAGTGGTGAAATTAATATGGGATTTGAAGTTTCAGTCTTATTTCTATGAGATGAAAATAATTCTTACTTCAGCTCTGATTTTGATCTTACTAGAGCATTATAAGGGGAATGTAGTTTTCTCTGATGCTTCTTGCATTGGTTTGGGTTGTTTTCCTATCAAGTATGGTCATGTGGTAGCTTATGAATCTCATCAGCTTTGACCTCCCGAGAATAATTAACCCACCCATGATTTAGAGATTTTCCTAGTTATGCATGCAGCTAAGTGTTAGTGGAATTATCAATTTGGGGAAAGGTTCACAATGTTTTCTGACCATAGTTGTTTTTGATTTATCTTTTCTCGGAAGGAATTGAATATTTTTAAGAGGTGATGGGTTTAATACCTTCATACATATGACTTTGATATCACCAACACCCTAAGCAATCGTAATGTTGTCATATATGATCTAAGTATGAAATTTACAACACAAAAAGATTTGGAATCCAAGAATGAGTGATTCCTTATGTGTTTTTTAGTAGATTTTACCTAGATTATTAGGAGGTTATTTTAGTTATTGTTTTGAACAATATTTACTTATAACAAAATATGCTTCAGTATATTATACATAGTGATAAGTAGGATTACGAGTTCAAAAGAATTAGAGAAAACCAATATAGTGAGGAGACCATTTCAGGTTGGTTTATCTATTCAGAGTGTATTCTTAATTTTTGGGATCTATTTTCCATCCTTGTATCTATGAGGAGATAATTATTTAAAAAAATTATTCATGGGAAGATCATTTGATCAGTAAAATGATGTATTATAATACTATATGGTGACTTTGGTGGTCGATTATGAAGTGTGAAATTGAATATTATGTATCCTTATATTACACCTTCTAACAAATAAATACATAGCATTTGAAACATTCTGGTTTGCTTCAACCTAATCTAGTTTTAGGTTTGAAATAGGATGTGGTTTCCAAGGATTTTTTCGTTGGATTTCCATGATTTTCCCAAGGGAGTAATTCTATCTGGGTGGTGATTTATCGGTTGACAAAGTTTTCTCATTTCATCCAGATCAAATACACTATAAAATTTGAAGATCTGGGAAAATAGTAAGTGAATGTAATTATGAGTTTGCATGGGGTTCATTATACTATTGTTTTAGACATTGATGCTAGGTTTACTTCAAGGTTTTGTAAAAGCTAAAAAGAGAAAATGGGGACTCATGTAAAATTTTGTAATACTTATCATCCACATTCAGATGGTCATATAGAGCATGATATTCATATTTTGGAGGATATTATTCATGTATGTGTCTTGGATTTTGGAAGATCCTAGGATCAAAATTTGGAATTGGTTGAGTTTTCTTATAAATCTTTTTTAAAGTCATCAATTATAATGGATCCCTTTTAGGCTTTGAATGGTATCACATTACGAAAAGCTATTAGTTTTGAAGATGTGGGAGAAACTTTTTTAGTGAGATTGATTTTGATTTTGGAGATATCCACGAGGATCTAAAATGTACGTTGATGTCATATTTTAGTGCAGAGTTGGAACAAGTTTTATTTGGATAAATAGTATCATCCTTTGTTGTTTTTCTTAGGTTACTGTTTTTTCTTGAATGTTTATCATTCGATGGGTCACTATTGTGTTTGAAAAAAAAGGAATGTTAGCTTCGAGATTTATTGGATTGTTTGAGGTCACTGAGCATATTGGATGTGATTCTTATCAATTATAATTTCAGGTTTTGTTTATAGACATTAAGGATTTCTTCCATGCCTCAAAACCCAAGAAATACCATCTTTACCCCTCCAACATTCTATAATGGAAAGAGATTCAGTTATAGGTAGATATTTTTTTGTTGAGAATCTTGTAGATATCATTGAATATCAAGTGAATGTATTGTGTGGGAAGTTGATTCCATTGGTCAAATTTCTATAGTAGAAAATATCGAATTCTCATGAGACATGGAATTTTGAGTCATTTATGAGGGAGAAATAGACACACCACTTTACTAGACTTCATTTTTTCACATCACTTCCTAGCGATGAAAATTCTAATATCTAGGAGTTTGTAACATTATTTCACCTTACTTCAGGTAATTTTCTTTTATTTTCTTTTTTCCTCATTAGTTGTGTGCATCTTGGGACTCCCAAGGATATGGAAAATTTTCTGAGATTAATTACCTAATGTTTTGAGATATATGATTTTTTTGAACTATTGGAGTTTGGCTATAAGTGTGTTAATGTCTAAGTGGGGTACTCCCAGAGTTCAGATAACTCTTAATTTGGTTTGGGGTTTTTGTGTAATAATATGGATTATATCATATGTTTTAGGATATTAAATGATGTGTATAGGGCATATACATCATATACATGGTCATGAAACAAAATTTTTTAACTGTGTACACAACATGAAATGAGTACACATCATGTAATGGTTACATGATGTTTAATTTGTAATGATCAGGATTTATTAAAAATGTGTTTATGTTTTTGGTATACTTGATCCCCATTGATTACATGATGTGCAATGGGGTTAGATGTCATGTTAATATCTAGAGGTCAGCTGTTATGGTGCTACACAAACTGATTTATTATTCATTTATCCACAACCCTCCTTTATCATGACCTATATATCTTCTCCAATGATTTTGGGAGCCTCCGTTCAATGTGGATTGATTCATTCAGTGATTGATCACTCTTGTGGTTTGATTAAAACTCTCTAGATGAGTAATCTCTTATGATTATTCATTTAGTTGATCGTGGTAGTGTAATATCATTATGTTATTGGATCTGTTGACCCATGGTGATGTTTCTTCTTTATTTTCTCTAGATATATTGTGTAATATTATTCTGGGTGTTGTTTCATTTATTAGTTGTAGTGTGACAGGTGTGAGTTCTCTATATATGTGTTGATACCAATTATCCTCATAAACATTTGTAAAATTATGTCAATTATAAGAGGTGTATATTTACTACAGGGACTCCTTTGTGGTTGTTTCATTCTTCTTTTTGGTGGAACCCTTTTTGGGTGTGTGTGGCCAGAGTTTTGAGTTAGGAGGTTACATATATAGTCTTTGTGTATGAACTGTATTGATCCTATTTTGGATATAAAAATTTAATGAAATAGAAAATTTTGATATATATATTTTGTGTGTGTAGAACTAGGTTTTTGTAAGATATGGTTTCCCCATTTTTGGTAAATGTAAATGCATATTTAATCCATTGTAAATTGGTTTATAGATTTTTTTTTCAAATCATGGTTTTTTGGAATAGTTTGATGAACTGGTTTATATAATAGAGAATATGGTAAGCCTTAGGTACAAAGGTGGAAGGTGTAGTAGTAGGTCTTTTTCACTGTTGTTGTGGTTTTTCTTTGGGTTTTCCTTTACTCCCGAGGATTATAATTCTAGGGAGTTTATATTATTGTTTTTGGGTTCATTTGATTGGGTGATTATATGATCTCTATATATGATTCATATGATTAGTGGCTTGATGGATATGTGATTTTTTATATTAGGTAAGGGAGTCCAAGATATCCTGACCTGGTGTGATCCCTAGATTGATGTTACTAGTGTTTCTACTTTTGGGTTATACTATTTTTTTGTGCTACAATGGATATGATATGATATGTGATACATGATTTTCATTGATTTGATATCTCTATTTTGATATATGTATATGAAATGAATTTAAAATAATCTACCTTCTTTAATTTCAAAAGTGGAAAAAGGGGAATTTAAAATGTTTTTCCTTTTTTTTGATATAAAATTTAATAAATTACTTTCATGCCTTAGTTTTATAAATTTTATCATCTATAGATTACATTTCAAAGAAGTATTATGGAACAACTCGATAAGATCTTACTAAGAACATTTTATCACACCCTATGTACCCCTACGGTGGTAAGTAGACCTTTGTATGTATTTTGATGTAGGGAAAGTTAAGGTGCCACATTGAGTAAGTGATGTTTTATATAAGCTTAGTTATGTAGCTAGTTGTGAGATTGTGGGTTCCACCCCACGCTATCACATGGAGTTTTTGGTTTTCTTATTTTTGTGTTCCTTTATGGTTAGACCTATACTTGGAGATCATATATTATCTTGAGCTTTTTAGATTCTAATTTCATTTTCTGTTATGGCATATATTTATTTCCTTCGTTGTTGCATCTATTCTGTATATAGACCATATTGTTGATTCATGTTTGAAAAAATAATTCCATATGATTTTTGTTTGATACCTAGGGGTTAGTCTCCAGTCTACAGGGATTGGGTAGGGTAACGATTAGAGAGGGTATTCAATTCAGTTCATTACACAATGGATTTTTATGCCCATTTTATTTGTTATAAAACATTATTTAACTATTATTTGTTAATATAATGTTATTCATACATTGTTTATTCAATGATATATTATTTTGTATGTTACCCACATTCAGAGAGTTTGATCTCACCCTATATTATGATTATATTCCCTAGGTAAAAACATTAGTGTTATAAATTATTTGATTATAAGGGTATCAGGTTTTTTAAATTTTCAAAGAAATGTTAATAACTAATTCATTGTTCATGTTATGATATTTTATATTTGAATTAGAAAATTGTATCACTATATGATATCTGTTTAATAGATATAAAAATTCAATTTATGTATAATTTTCATTGACTGATTTTTTTAATCCTCTAAAATGAGAAACATAATGGTTTTTGTGGTTATATGTGATGAAATATTTTTTATAGATCATTTAATTATATATGGATATTTTTGTGATATAATAGGTTGTATAGATTTCTGTGCACAATGAAAATGTTTTTAACATCAGATATAGGGGTGTGGGTATGGGGTGTTTAAGTTATTGTTAGATAATGGTTCAAATAACATCATAGGATATAATGTTATTATTTAAGGAATTTTTAAGACCTTTAGATACAATTATGGGATAAAATGTTTATGGGTTATTATATACCACATTTTTTGGTCTTATGAAATTGAATATTGACTTGATTGATGATATTTTGGGAGGTATTAATTGGGTTATATGAGTAATAAATGAATGTAGTATATATAACCCTAAGGTTTAATAGGTAATTTATTATTAAGGTCATTTGGGATGAAAAATATTTTTTGGGAAATATACTAAAATGTATAGATATACCTTGGGGTAGGTATATTATTTGATGTTGATAAAATTAAGATTATTTGATGAAATGTTATTTTAGTTCTAAAATAATTCTTTTGTGAAATAGATAACATTGAGAATTTAGAATTTATTTTGGGGTGATGAGATTAATGTTATCATAGAGTACTTATTTATATATTTTGGAAAATTAAATGATTGAAGTATGTATAAAAATTTATAGGGTGTTATATAATTTCACAAATTGGGGATTAAATATTGAGTTATTTTTCAAATGTTTTTTTGTCTTGAATATTCAATTAATGTTTGGAATTTATTATTATATTTTTATATTCAAAAGTATTAGGTAAATGTTTTGATGATTATTGTGGTTTAAAATTTATTCCTTCATAAAAGGGTATATTGATCAATAATTTCAAAAATGTTATAGTTTTTTTCCAAATAACTATTCATTGAAAAAAATCATTAATTTTATCCTCTAAGCCTTAAATAAATCATCCTAAAATAAATTCATTACACTATTACATTCATTTTTAGATGAATGGATAATATCTTTTCTTTTTTATGGATTAATAGTTGATGTTTGGAAGGTTTTTGTTGACTTGAACTTCATTGAATGGGTCATAATCACTCTTCAGTGAAGATTTTCCTCAATTTTTTTAATTAAATGATTTCATTATATTTTATGTACCCTTTATTTTATTTTTATTTATATTTCAATATCATAAATTCCTTCTCAAATGATTATAATGTTATAAATTATTATTTTCATAAAGTATTATTTTCTCGACTCCATCTAATTTTATAGATTCATAATCATTCATGTTTTAACATTTCCATATATAGTTCATATATTATCCCATTATATTTATCAAATGGTATATTCTCTTGGGATATTACATTTTCATGTCATTCCCTTTATTACCCCAAATGTATCAATTTTTCTTCTTTAATTATAAAAAATTAATATTTTCTTAAAAAAATTATTTTACATTATCATTATTCAAAAATAAATGTTATAAAACTTTTTATATTATAATAACCTTTTAAAGATATTAAAAGGTATTTATTTCCAATTCTATATATTTATTTTATCTTCCACTAAATATTTTTTAAATTTCTTTTCATCATTACTTGATGGAGTTTCTTTTGAAAATTATTGTTTTAAAAGATCTATATCACAGTTAGAAATGTATTTAGATAATTTTTTAATGAATTTTTGAACTTCATAAACCCTTTATAATTTATCTCAAGGAAATATTGGACATTATTTTGGTAAGGGGAAATAATTTCATAACCCGGGTATTTTAATAGTACATCACATTATGGTTTATAAAATTTTTTTATTATAAATTTTTTTATTTTAAAATTTAATTTATTTTCGTATTATATATTAAAATATGTTATATAATCAATTTTATTTTCATTATACACTTTAAATTATAATTTTTATCTTATAATTGAAAAATAATATTTTTAAATTTAAATAATTTTTTTTTCACATGGTATTATATGATTAAATTTAAAAATGATATTTATAAATTTTAATATTTAAATTATATAAAATGATATTTATTTTTTATATCATGATTTTGAAATTATAGAAACGATAATTTTTTGGATTTTCATTAAATTGGTGATTTTTAGACAAATCGTATAAATTTTTAGTTTTAATAGATATTGTATATTTTATGGAGTCATCATGATATGATAATAAAATAAAAATATATGAAACATTTTTCTTGAAGAAATATTTATTTTAAGAGTTAAATAATGTATTTAAAATATAAATTTTAATTTAGTAACCTATGTTTGATATTTTGGAACCCAAGTGATATTTTATTTTAATAAAAAACCATTCATGGAAATTTATAATTAATTAAGTATTCCTAATAATATATTCAATTTTAACATGAGGTTAAATTAAAATAACACTCCTTTATTTAATTTTATACCAATAAAATCCATGTTAAGTAGTAATATTTTCTTAAATATGTCTAAATTGCTTTTTATTTTTAAAATAAATTTTTAAAAAAATAGATATTCATTCATTGTGTGTACTTGTATTATTATTAATTTATATCACTTTTTGAAATTAAATTCCATATAATCAATTTCATATTTGGAAGAATAGTTTCAATATTAGTTTAAAAGGTAATTTTTTTATAAAAATAAGTTACCTAGGTAAACGTTAGTCACCATGGTAATGGTTAAAATGAGGTAAAAATGAATAAATTAGGGGATAAAGTCATAAAATATCATGAAACAGTTTCTCTAAATGGGTGGAAGATGTTATAATAATCCTATCATTATATTATCGTCATTATTTTTCAATTTTGGATCCACTTTACATCAATGTAAAATTCCTTTTTTATTAATAAATATTTACTTTAAAAATATAACCCCTAACACATATAAAAGGACTCTACTATTATACATTCTAAGAAACACCTAAAATTTTAATTTTTCACAATAATATAACAGATTACATTCTATAATAAGGATATAATTTTTTTATCCTATGGTCTCAAGAAAATACTCTATTTACTCTAAAAATATGAAGACGTCCAGGAGGAGATTCAATTTATTTTCCATAAGTAACAAACCCTTACCATTATTTCTTATTATCCTTTTTACTCCACCAATTTTGAATTCTGATTTACCTTTTTATTAAAATAAAAATAATATCAGTATAATTTTTTAATTATTATATTATAATAAAATACAGCATTGGTATAAGAATTTATTAATTATCGAAAGATCTTATTTGGGTTTGTTTAAACACCATCATAAAAAATTATATAAATTTTAATGGTTGGTTATGGAAACATAAATTATTGTATAATTTTATATTAATAGGTAAAAAATTATTACTATTTTAGTGTTTAGTTTTAATTTCAACATATAATTCATAATTAATATTCCATAATTTATTTGGGAAAAAAAATGAAACATTAATGTCATTGGTTTCACCCTCCCTAATTATACTTGAAAATCCCATGGACTGAAATTATAACGACATACATAATTATGGAATTTTTATTATATTAAATTAAAAATTATAGATATGGTTAACTCATCAACATGTAATGATTATTCAAACTTTTATACATAAATAAAAATGAAATGGTTAAAACTACTAACAAGTAATAATATATATTAAATAAAAATATGTAAAAAATATATAAAAAATGCATATATATGATTAATATAAATTTTAATTCAAATTAATATGGTTATTAAATAAATTATTATTTCTTTTCAGTTTACTATAATGGATTTTAGATAGTGTAAAACTACATAGGAATTCAATGAAAGGTTTGTTTGACTCAATTTCAATTCCTTGAGGAACGTTTGATATTTTTCACCAGATTTTATTTATATTGTAACGCCCCGACCCCTACTACCTAGAGTCAGTGCATTACTTCGTAACATTGGCATGATCACAAAAGATCAAGTCTCGAATGGCCGATTAGTTTAGTAGCCTTGGAAACACTAGATACATTCATAAACGTTACATTACAACATAAAGTGAAAAACTACAATATCAAAGTCTCCATAGTCCACACTCATATCCTCTTCTGACTATCCCTGCATGTCATTCATAAAATACTTCTTCACATCCTGGAAAATATAAAAACATCGAAAGGGGTGAGCTCAGATGCTTAGTATGGATAACAATATAGCGGAATCTTTCATCAAAAAAACATAAACATTTAAGGCAATGTATAACTAAAACAAAATCCTTTTAAACTTGAACTTAAACATAATATGGAAAAAGTAAAATGAGATAATTCCATTTACTTCTTCACATGTATATTCTAATGGTTGAATAATCACATGCAATATCAATAACCACTTTCATAATGATGGAATGCATAATGCCATACTATCATAACCACGTAGCCAAGGCCTCTTGCCAAGAACACAAATAATATTTTGTCAAGGCCTCGTGCCAAGAAACTAGTTTGTCTCATGAGACCTGCCGATGTATCGAGGAGCTATAGCGGGCTCCACCCGTCACTTATTAAGTCCAATGCATTCCTCATATAAACAGGTTTAAACATATCATAAGCCATAACATAATCATATCACATAAAACGTGCATAAAGGAAGAATAACATTTCCACATTTCAATCACAATATATCAATACAACACATTGATAAAATAAAAACACATTCAAAACCATTTTCAATACCAAAATAAAAGAAAAGTAAAACATGGTATTTATTTTTCTTTTAAAAAAAGGTATGACTTGTAGAGGAAGTCGAAACTCAAATAATGGTTACGGCGGCGGAGAAGTCATTGTCACCGTATACGTACAACAAAAACAATCCCTTTTGTCGTTTAGTAAATGCTTCGTATAAAAATATTCATTTTTATTAAACGTAAATGTCAAAGGGTTTTATACACCGTATAAATGAAGGTAGTGTATAAAACAAAATATGACTCAATGAAAGGAGATTGAGACGAAGTCCCATACAAAGATCATTTTTTTAAATAAAATAGATCTATTATGTTTATTCACTATAATTACACATAAATAAAGTACAAATACATGATAGGACATAATAATATCATAACGTAATTTGAAAGTAGGAGATCAACCCAAAGAATGGAAATTGGGTTAAGAAGTTCCCTTACCTCGTGTCCGAATTCACTCGACCGTTCTTTGATCTCCTGAATAATAAACTAGAGTTAATTTATAATTTCTTAAGAACCTTTTTCAAGTTTATTATTCATTTTATATCACTTATTACCATGTTATGAACATTATGTAATTATTTATGTTAATAACTGTCGTTTTGACGATCTTAGGTACTTAAGTCAAAAATAAACTTCTTATAATTACACTTTGTTCATTTGGTAATATATCCATTATATCCATAATTATTTTAATGATGTATATATCATATACATCATTTATATCCATTATATACATTCATTTATAATATTACAAAACATTTAGAGGTAAGAAATGAAATGCACCGTTCATGGAGACGGTAAGCCGTACGTACGCATGAACGCTACTTTCATTTCTATTTCGTATTTAATGGAATGAAGTAATAATTATATAAAGGTATAACATAATTACAGTATAATATAATGTATAATACCATTTACTACATCCTTTATACATCCCACATATGGCATTAACGATTCAAATCACATTGAGGGGGCGGTAGTCCGCCCTTCATAAAATGAAATTATCGCATTTACCCATAATGGAAATCATAAAGTATGCCACAAATGAGAAATACAGAAGCAAAAGGAAAACATAAACATAATATATATATCATATATGAAAATAATGTCATGAAAATGGCCACCATTAGAGGTGTTAAAAGAATATTGAACAATCATCTTTTCGTGAGGCAGAAATTCGCCATCCACTGAAATAGTATGTTCTTTAACCATTAGATGTAAGTGTGTGTAAGTGTAGCTCGAATCATTCTTATAACAACATCCTAGTATATTTAGGATACTGGTGTTGTTAAAAAATAAATTAATAAAAAGTTTTTAGGGTGTTGGAGAAGAAAAATAAAATAAAAGAACACAAGAGAAGACATTACCATAAAATCATGTAACTATTTTGATTTGAGCCAAAGGATTCCTTGGGAAGACTTCTGCCCAATGTGAGGCTTCTAGGAGTAAGGGTGGTAATTTGGGAGAGTATTTTGGTATAGGTTGGCCGATCCAAATGGCTTGAAAGTGTGAGTAAGGTTGTAGTGGTGGGGGCCTTTTATAAAAGGAGAGGAGGGGAACTCTTGGAAAGAATGAAATATTACATTATTATGAAATGCTTTTTCGGATTCTAAAGGTCCCACAATGATATATTTAGAGTATAAGGTGATAAGGGTTCTAAATCACCTCATCCAATAGGATTTTGACAAGTGTATGCCTTAGATTTTACATTATCCTTCAACTTTATTAAAATTGTTAATTAATGAGGTAATCGCTGCATCATCATGGTGTCATATATAATTTAATTTATTTAATGTCTAAAAATTATAAAAAATATCATTATTTAGGAAATATCTTTATGTTTCTAATGAATATTTATAGTCAAAATTATGACTTGTATAACCCCATTTAAAAATTGTTTTAGTAAAACAACTCTTATTTGTGACCTTTTTATTTTAACATTAAATAAAAAGTTATATATGTCCTTTTCCTACCAAAGTGGCTCTATGGGGTCCCCAAGTTGGCCCATGGATTGTCTTGGTCGGCCATTACACATCAAATAGTGTTTGGACAAGTGTAAAGGTCATTCCATATTTTTATAATTCTATTTTTACCACAAATTTCACTAATTACCTTTTATCGCGATTAATTAAACTTAAAAGTTACTATTCACCAAAATATTATTTTAATCCAATTGAACCACATTTTAATTCTTAATGACAACCATGTATGTCAGATTTTTGAAAATCAAATCACAGAAGTGGTAATATTTCATTTAAATGAAAAATCAGTTTTTTAACTACCACTTAGTGGTTTCACTATTCATCAAAAATTGATGTTTTTCAGAACAATGCCAAAATTTCACCCTAAGCTATAATTGATATTACGAATCTAAGAATGATGTATATTTTATAAAATTCCAAACATAGAAGTTGCATTAATTAATTTTATAATTAATTCCCACTGTCACAACAAATAGCGTGTTTTTAAGAAACAATATATATCAAAAGATTGACAATTGTTTATGTCCAATTTCAATGTTATATTAATTATAATGACCACCATTGGATAAAATAGTAAAAATATATTAAATTTATAATTTAAAACCACTCAATAGTATATGTTATCACTATAAAATATTTTCATTAAAAAAGTTGTTTTTAAGTATTTTTCACTATTCATAAAAATTTTAAGTTCTCAGAAAAATACCAAAAATGCAACATAGGCTAATTTCGATATTACAAATCCAAAAATGAAGTCCATTTTGAAATATAAAATATATATAATTTCAAAAGTTGGTTATTACTGTTCATAACTGCTAATTTTATTGGTCGCGGTGTGTTAGAACTCGAGGTTGCGTACAACACACGCTGCTCTATTATTCAAAGAGGAGCGTACCATGGAAGCTTGGGGTGTTACATTCGCCCCTCCTTTAATAAATTGCGTCCTTGCAATTTGAAATTTTTCTTTGAAAATAAAAGGTTGAAAATAGAAAATAACTTTGTGGAAAACCCACATCAGAAATAAGGTTTATAAAATTTAGCCTTCATAAGTGGGAAATGGAAATGAGAATCTCACCACCAAATTAAGATCTTTATAAGGAGAAAATTGGTGGCAATTAGAGACATATAATTGGAGGAAAAACGTAAATATTTGTTGGGAGTGATTGAGGTCATCAATCACAAACAAGTGTAAAATTGAGGGCCACAAAGCCTTCAATCGATGTTGATTTAAAATATCATCAGTTCAACAAGACATAAGGTATTAGGATAACACATTTTTTTGTTTTAATTTCCTTTTACTAAAGTTTAAGAATTAATTTATTCATAGAATAAGATATAGGTATATATATATATTTATGCTTGACAAGTAGAGTTTCAACCTTCAACTAATTTCTACCACAAACTAATCTTTCACTCAAAAAGATAATAGAACTCAAAAATATTATATTTATCATAATCGTACAAGGTTCATAATATTAACACAAACCATTTAGATTACAAAAACTATTTTGTAAAAACCAGGGACTTCCTGTAGTCTAGTGGTAGGTAATAAAGGCCTGTCGCACTATGATTGTGGGTTCGATTCCTGCAGCTTTGTCCGACGCGATGGGTTATGCCCCACCATGCAGGTTGTCCTTTTCCTAAAAATATAATATTATAGTATTCCAAAAATAATCTTCCGAAATGTTTTATCCTTAAACAATACTATTCAAAGTTCATCTTAATCCATTCCAACCTTTATTGTTATCCAAAATACCTTTTTCCAGACTTTCTTTAAAAGGTATCTAAATTCCAAAATCAATTGTAACATCAGATTCCCCAAACAAAGTAATGTTTCTCTTATTGTCACATACTAAAAATATGATTTCCTTCATCATATTAAAACCTTAATGATAACAACAAGTACTGCAGTACAATCCTTATATATATCACATTATTTTTATAACCAAAATATAATCCATGAGTCCAAAATCACCAATACAATAATTATTCCGCTTCAACTGTAGTAATAGCATAAGATTGTCCTTGATTCCTTGGCCTTTTCAAAGGTAATTTTCCCTGAAGCTTAGGACATTCATTTGCATAATGCCCCATTTCTCTACAATTGTAGCATTCAACATTGATAGCCTCTTTCTTTCCCTTGCAATCACCCACCTGGTGACATTTTCCACCACATTTATAACAAACTCCCATTCCTTTTAGGCAAGTACTAGGGTTATTCTTCCCATAATTATAACATAATAGAAAATCCTTCTTTCCCTTAATCCCTTTATCAGTCTCTTGTTCCACAGTTATCTTCTTCTATTGCTTTACTTTATTGTCATAATATTTAGAGATTTCCTTTTCTGTCTTGATAGCACATGTAATGGCCCGGACCTCCTTGGTCCATTACTTTGTGAAAATGTGGTGTTGGAGGTGTTTCGGGAGGACAAGGTGACTTATCCCCCAGCTGCTGCCTACCGGTGCATGGTCTACCGGTAGCTGCTGATTACCGGTAGCTCGGTCTACTTGTAGCTGCTGATTACCGGTAGCTCGGTCTACCGGTAGCTGCTGATTACCGGTAGCTCGGTCTACCGGTAGCTGCTGCCTACCGGTAGCTTGGTCTACCGGTAGCTGCTGATTACCGGTAGCTCGGTCTACCGGTAGCTGCTGATTACCGGTAGCTCGGTCTACCGGTAGCTGCTGATTACCGGTAGCTCGGTCTACCGGTAGCTCCTGATTACCGGTAGCTCGGTCTACCGGTAGCTGCTGATTACCGGTAGCTCGGTCTACCGGTAGCTGCTGATTACCGGTAGCTCGGTCTACCGGTAGCTGCTGATTACTGGTAGCTCGGTTTACCGGTAGCTGCTGATTACCGGGAGCTCGGTCTACCGGTAGCTGCTGATTACCGGTAGCTCGGTCTTCCGGTAGCCGCATCCTACCGGTAGCTTGGTTTACCGGTAGCCACGACATACTGATAGCTCGGTATACTTGTATCCGCAGTCCAGCAGTAGCTCGGCTAACACTTTGCCAATTTTCTTAGTTCTGTGAACAGTGTTTCCAGACTTCATAAGAGCTACCGATTCCATACTTTGCCAATTTTCACGAATGAATAGTGTTTCCAGACTCCATAAGAGCTACTGATTCCATACTTTGCCAAATTTCACGAATGAACAGTGTTTCCAGACTCAATAAGAGCTACCGATTCCATACTTTGCCAAATTTTGAGTATGTGAACAGTGTTTCCAGCTTCGCAAATTTGACGTTTTCTTTGACGTAAAATACTTTTAAAACCTTATTTTAAGGACATTAAGGCCGATTCAAAGGCCATAAATCCTATATTAATTATTCCTAAGGCCGGGATGTTTTTTTTACATGGTCAAACCGCATGGTTAATGCGATCCGTTTTTAATGGAGAATAAACCGGATCTTAAACTGTCGCCTCTCTAATTTTTTTAAAAGGAACGAGATATCATTCTTCGTTGTTCATCCTCCCGGTTCTCATCTACAAGACGCTAGAACATTGCAATCATTCTCGTAGGAGTTTTGCAATCAAACGTTACTCAGATCAGTTCCTCTATGTTGATGCAACCAAGTTGTGTCGATTGTTCTTCGATATAAGGTATGTTTTATCATCGTTCCTTCGGGGATCACCTTCTCTTATTCTTCCTTCCATATTAGCATGTAATCTCCATGGTTCTAATGGGTTTTCTTGGGGTTGGTTGGTACTGTCGTACAGTGGCATCCTCTGGTGGATGCAGCTATCGTGAGGAGAAGAGGACTGTGACCCGTTGTGTGGATAAAGGACGTCAAGAACTCTTCGAGGTTGGGGATTCATGGCTCCTCTAATTCTATATGTGCAATCGTAGAATTAGCATGATTTATCTCTTTGGATCACAATGAAATTGACCTAATTAAATACTTGAACCGGATTAAAAGAATTGGTTGATCGCATGCTGTTGCTTTATACCGTGATAACAGTTTGCCTCATGTTTTCCTAGATATAGTGATATCTATGTTTTCTTTGATCTTTTTCTCATTCATGATAGAAATTGATAATGAACGTAAAGCCGAAATTAATTGTTAATTAATTGGCTAAAGATAAAGAGGCATGTAAATTAATCTGGTTATTGTCGTTGTTGTAGTTGTTCTAATTTGAGGATAATCAAATTAGGGAAGTAAGCATGGTTATTTAAATTTTGATATCTTACTGATTAGGTATCCATGATTGGAACCTATGAAAAATAAGTCTGTTAATTCAATATGGATTAGAGAATAGATTATGTGGGAATTTCTAAATGGGTTCTGAGTTACCCTCTTGTTTGTTAAAGGGCCGAGAGACCACTTTGTGATGTTTGTTTTCCTGCTGCTTGTGATGTGATGTGAGCCTGGATGGTTGTTGTGATATGTGGAGGCATGGAGACTTGTGGTTGTGGCAGTGGAGGACGCCTAGTGTGGCGAGATGCATCGGTTTATGCATATGGGTGTCAGGGAGGACACCAAGGGTGATGGTATGAGATGAATGTGATGGTTTGATGTTGGTGGTTTGGTTTGGTTGCTTATCTGCTTTACTTTTCCCCACTGCTCAACGCAGCTGGTCTTGCTTACCCTCTTTCCGAAGGAGGTGAAGACACGCGGGGTATGCCACGTGCTTTCCGTGTTTAGCCTCTCGATGGAGGATGGGTCTATGCTATTTCTATAGGAGGCAAAGACTCGACGGGTAGTATATCTTCTCACCGTGTTGAGCCTCCTTTGTGTTTAGAAGCATAGGATGTTTTTCTAGAATGTCTGGGAATGTGGAAAAGTAATTCTGTAATGAATGTTTGATTAAATGGTGAAAATCCACGGGGATGGAGATGCTGGAATTTAAAGGTGATGTGAATCTTAAAAAGGATCAGTTGTTTTTGAAAGTGATGCCATTTCAGTTTAATGTGGAATTCTTCATTCTAAATTAATGTTTAAAGAATTAATTAATGTAAAGTGGAACTGATAAATGAGAATGGAGTAATCTAATAAAGCTCTTCATTGTTTGTGTGCTTATAGGATACCTAGTCTTAGAAGTAGCAGCCTGGAGTCTGAGAGACGTTAGCTGTAGTTGTATCTAAGACTAGGTAATGCCCATAGTGTGGATGTGAGTTACTTATATATTCTGTATTTTTGTGTTTCTATACGCTACTCCACCATGTCGGTAAGGGCAACGGACACCCCAGGGATTCTGAGCCCTGGGGGGTGTTTTCCCCAAAATTCTGATGGGAGGTTGAATGGCTGACTACCCCCTTTGGCCCCGCTCTCTTCTCTTGGTAGATCCTTGTGCTGGTAGGAACAATGGTTAGTTTTACCCATATATGTGTGTAGAGGGCTGTAATGGCTTGTGGTTATTTCACACACATATACTCTGGATATAGCATCCTATGGAATACTATAGGTGTAATGTGTATAGGCTGTGATGGCTTGAGGATCCTTACTCGGCGTATGGGCTGTGATGGCTTGAGGAATAATACTCGACATATGAAACACGTTATACGAGCTATGGTGGCTCCCAGAAACTACCTGGTTACATTGGTTGTGAGGACGGTGTGGTGCTTCGCCCAGGTGTCTGCGGGCAATCCTTTGTGGTGCACAAGGTGCAGATTGTGGAGCTTAGCCCAGGTGTCTGCGGGCAAGCCTCTGGAGAGAGATGCACATGACGTATGTCGTTGAGGAAAAGAAGCAAACTAGTGGGGAAGTAGTAGCGGGGTACCCTTGATATTATTTACTATATTCTATATTCTTGTATGCATTACTTGGTGAGAGTAGCCAGGGTGAGGTTGGGAACATAGTATACGTGTTTAAATAATGAGTTAGTTTCACTTGTTGTTCACTGGGCTTTAGCATGCTTTCTTTACTTTTGCACGAGAGTCTTGGGGAGGATCATACTGAGTATACTGTTATACTCACCCTATGTGCATATAAACTGTTTTTTCAGGTCACTTGGAGCAGGTTGGAGATCAAGCTGGTTACTACTAGCTTGCGTTTGGAGGAGGAGCTGTTCGGGCTTGTGGTCGCTGCCGTTTTACTTTCTTTTGGGTACTTTTAGTTTTCCCTTTCAGTTATAGTACTTTTGCATGACATTTCATATATGTACTTGGGTTTCTTTTATATTTTCAGTTATGAGTTGGAGTTGGTGGGAGTCTATTCTATCTCTCTCTTTTTCATGTGTTCTCTTAGAGGGTAATGCCTCCCATTAGTGTGTGTATTATACCCTCGGTGCTAGTCGCCAACCCGGGGCCTACTGGAGGCGGGACTCGGGGGTCATTATCTCCCTTCTCACATTTCCGGACCTGGAGGGGTACACTTTGTGGGGAGGGGGTCGTGACAGAGTGGTATCAGAGGTCTGGTTGAGGGATAGGATGGAGTTTTGAGTTAGGAACAGGTGAGGATGCATGGGATGGTAGGGCAACTGTGTCATTCTTGAATAGCAAGTGGGGTAAACACTGGATACCGGCAGATACATAGGCGTTCAGGGCCCCCTATGATCTGTTGCACGGACCTTTATGTTTACGATGGCTACTAAACAAAGTGATACTAGTTGCAGGGTAGAGACCTAGGAAAGGATCATGCATCATTATTCTTTGCGCCTGTGTTTGAATGGGCAGACCTTGGGATAGGTAACCTGAAATTAATAAAACAAAATAATTAATTAATTAATGTTGAGTCTTCCATATTCCAGGCTTAGGAGCTCTAACAGTTGTTATTTTACAGGTATGGATCCAGGTCGACGTCCTCGTCAGGTTTGCGCAGAAGGTGCCCAGCAGGCTGTTCCAGCAGATCGCCGTCGGGTAGAGGTTGACGACGATGACACTTGGAGGAAGACACTCTGAGAGTTTCAGCGCCAGAGTCTACAGAAGTACGAGGGCTCTGTTTCAGATGTAGTCACAGAAGACTGGTTGGAGGAGGTCGAGATAGGCTTCAGTTCGATTCATGCTCGGAAAGAACACTGGGTGTCCTTGGTTGTGACGATGTTGCGTGGAGCAGCGATACAGTGGTGGTTCTTGTTCCTCGGGGATCGTGAGGAGTCAGCGATCTCATGGGAGGAGTTTCGAGACAGGTTTAGAGTCGAGTTTCTTTCATCGACTGTGAAGGTATCCAGTCGCCAGGAGCTTCTTACCCTTCGACAGGGGAGCTCCAGTGTTCGAGAGTTTGGAATCCGTTTCAGGAACCTTCTACGATATGCTTCAGACCTGTTACCAGATGAGGAGGCCAGGGCGAGCCATTTCGAGGAGGCTTTGCATCCAAAGATCCAGCGCCAGGTCACCCCAGTTATGCTTAAGACATATCTTGAGGTGCTGGCGAGGGAAGAGGTTGTTGAGAGGACTTTGACCAGGACCGGATCGTCATGAGAGGGTAATCGTCATGATTCTTCACGAAGAAGAGCTGTGGTCCGGGGTTCCTGGTTTTCAGGACAGAAGAGTTTCCGTTCACCTGGGGGTAGGTCCCAGCCCTTCCCATCTCGTTTCTCCGGAGGTAGAAAATCCCAGACCTATGCCAAGGGATCATGCGATTGTTTTTCTTGTGGTGGACATGGTCATCAGCAGCGGGAGTGCCCAACTTTTCAGAGCAGTCATCGTGCACCAGACGCTCCACTCTAGGTTCCTCCGTTGAGGCAGTTCCAGCCGAGGCAAGCAGCAGCAGGTTGCACCAGCTTTAGATCACCAGAGGGTAGATGGAGCAGGCAGAGGACAGCCCCATGATGCTCCCCGTCCTCAGAGAGCAGAGCGCGGCCATGGTGGTGGTCGTCATCAGGGTCAGAGAGGCCGTGGAGGTGGTCATGGTCAGCTTCATGCTCTAGCGTGGCCAGCTCCAGGCGAGCCAGACGTCATCCGAGGTACCCTTTGCTTGTTTTCTAACTTGGTGTATGCCTTGTTTGATTCAGGAGCGACACACTCCTTTATATCCCCTACCCTTGTCCACACTCTGGGACTTGAGGTAGAGAGGCTTCCATTTCCCTTGGCGTTGACTACGCCAGTTGGAGGTCGAGCTAGCTTTTTTGAAGTATGTAGAGACTGTGAGCTAGTGTTGGGGCAGCACCGCTCTTGGGGAGATTTCCTATGTTTACGAATACAACCATATGATGACATCCTCGGCATGGATTGGTTGTATTCGGTGCATGCTATTGTGGATTGCTACAGGAAGAAGGTCGTTTTCTTTGATGAAGATGGAGAGGAAGTAGTGTTTGTTGGTGAGAGAGATCCTCAGATGAGTCATTGACGAGTTTCATCCTTATCATCCATGATGGCTGGGATGATGCTGAGTTCTTCAGATGTTCGACAACTGGAATTTCCTAGGGTCGTAGAGGAGTACCCTGATGTCTTTCCAGAAGAGGTTGTATCCTTACCCCCTCGACGAGAGATCGAGTTTGGGATCGAGCTACAGCCAGGAGCGTCTCCTATATCTATGTCTCCGTATAGGATGGCCCCTTCTGAGTTACGAGAGCTACGTATTCAGCTCGACGGTCTGTTGCAGTGTGGTTTTGTTCGGCCAAGTGTGTCACTGTGGGGTGCACCAGTTTTGTTTGTGAGAAAGGCTGATGGCAGTTTGCGGTTGTGCGTCGATTATCGTCGCTTAAACAAAGTGACAATAAAGAATCGCTATCCTCTTCCACGGATTGATGACCTATTCGATCAACTGAAAGGTTCAAGTTGGTTTTCAAAGATAGACTTGCAGTCAGGATATCACCAGATGCGTGTAAAGGATGAGGATATCCCGAATACTGCTTTCTGTTGTCGTCATGGTCATTATGAGTTTTTTGTAATGCCATTCGGCGTGACGAATGCTCCAGCTGTTTTCATGGGGTTGATGAATGATGTGTTCCGTGAATTCCTGGACAAGTTTGTTGTGGTTTTCATCGACGACATCCTTGTGTACTCCACATCTAAAGAGGAGCATGCAGAGCATCTACGAGCTGTTTTGGGAGTTCTTCGCCAACATCGGTTGTTTGGGAAGTTGTCCAAGTGTGAGTTCTGGGCTCAAGAAGTTCGTTTCATGGGACATGTTGTGTCACAACAGGGAGTAGTTGTGGATCCATCGAAGATATAAGCAGTGGTGTCTTGGCCAGCCCCCAAGACCGTGTCAGAGGTGCGAAGTTTCCTTGGTCTCGTTGGCTATTATAGGAGGTTTGTGGCTAATTTCTCCCGAGTTGCGACTCCTCTGACATCTTTGACCAGGAAGGATCAAGCGTTCATATGGACTGATCAGTGTCAGACAACTTTCGAGTATCTAAAGGAGAAGTTGGTAAGTTCTCCAGTCCTTTGTCTTCCAACGGAGGGAGTCCAGTTTGATGTTTTCTATGATGCATCACATCTGGGTCTAGGCTGTGTTCTCATGCAGTAGAGGTCCGTTGTTTCTTATGGGTCTCGGCAGTTGCGTCCCCATGAACGCAACTATGCCACCCATGATCTTGAGTTGGCAGCCGTGGTGTTTTCTCTAAAGTTGTGGAGACATTACCTCATTGGCGAGCGCTTTGTGGTTTTCATCGATCATAAGAGTTTGAGGTATGTTTTCTCTCAGCGGGACTTGAACATGAGGCAGCGTCGGTGGATGGAGTTCTTGCAGGAATACGACTTCGAAATATCGTATACACCTAGGAAGGGAAATGTTGTTGCCGATGCACTGAGCCAAAAGTCACGTAGTGATGTTGTGCGTGAATCTGTTGATTCTCGGAGAGTGATGGAAGAGCTATCATCTTTACATCTTGATATAGGAGAAGTTGGGGGAAGAGTTTGTCTTTTCCTGATGACGGTGGAGTCATCCCTGATGCATAAGGTGGAAGAGTCTCAGTTGGGTGATCTAGAGGTGGAAGCTTGGAGAGACAGAGTTGTATGTGGTGAGGCCCCTGATGGTTGGTCGGAGGATGAACAACACCGAGTGTTGTATCATGGCAGGCTTTTTGTTCCCTTGGCGATGCGCGAGACGGTTCTCCTAGAGTTCCATAGTTCACCCTTGGCAGTACATCCTGGTGTGACGAAGATGTACCAATCCTTAAGGAGTCAGTTCTGGTGGCCTGGGCTGAAACATATGGTTGCAGAGTGTGTGTCTCGATGTTTAGTCTGCCAGAAGGTGAAGGCCGAACACCGTGTTCCTGGTGGTCTTCTCCAACACATAGAGATTCCTCAGTGGAAGTGGGAGGACATCTCAATGGACTTTGTTACATTTTTACCTCGATCTCCGGGAGGACATGATGCTATATGGGTGGTAGTGGATCGTTTAACTAAATCGTCCCACTTCATAGCAATCAAGGAGTCGAGCTCAGTGAAGGTTTTGTCGAGGCAGTATCTGGAGGAGGTGGTGAGGCTTCACGGAGTACCTAGGACGATCATTTCTGATCGAGATCCTCGTTTTACCTCTAGGGTGTGGAGAGGTCTCCAACATGCTTTTGGATCTCAACTATGCCTTAGCACTGCTTTTCATCCTCAAACGGATGGTCAGACAGAGCGAACCATCCAGACTCTTGAAGACATGTTGCGCTCTTGTGTTCTTGATTTTGGAGGTTCATGGGTGAAGCACTTACCCTTGGTAGAATTCGCTTACAATAATAGTTTTCACTCTACCATCGGTATGGCGCCGTTTGAAGCCTTGTATGGCCGGCCATGCCGTTCTCCGTTGTGCTGGACTGGGGTCGGAGAGTCAGCAATCCTCGGACCGGAACTAGTGCAGAATACAACAGAGATGGTTCAGGTGATTCGTGAGAGGATGAAGACAGCACAGGATCGTCAGAAATCATATGCTGATCAAAGAAGGAGACCGTTAGAGTTTAATGTTGGGGATCATGTGTTTCTAAAGGTGACTCCCCGTCGTGGGCAGCGATGGTTTGGTCGTGGAAGTAAGCTTTCTCCCCGATTTGTTGGGCCTTTCGAGGTGTTAGCTCGTGTTGGATCTGTGGCGCATCGAGTAGCACTTCCCCCTCAGATGAGTCGGATACATGATGTTTTCCATGTATCGCAGCTCCGTCGTTATCTTCATGATGAATCTCAGGTTATCGATTGGGGAGAGATCGATATTGACGATGATGCAACCTTCGAGGAGCGACCTGTGGAGATCCAAGACCACAAGGAGAAGGTGTTGCGTGGGCGTTCTATCCCCTTAGTTCGTGTCCTGTGGTGACACAGTGGCATGGAGGAGAGTACCTGGGAGCGTGAGTAACAGATACGTGCTCAGTACCCAGAGTTGTTTAATGTTTAACTCTTTCCATGTAATGACGTTTCCTTTATGGTTAGACCTTTCATGTTTTATTTATGTACCTTTGATGTAATGATATGTTTGAATTGTTTGGTTATGGATTATTTGTTTCCATACTCTCGGATGTCGTAGTTTTGTTCCATCTTTTGAACAACTCATGGTGGTTTTCCCCTGAGAGGTATCTTATGGGGTGGTTGTTCAGACCCCTCTTTTCTTCTGGGTTGGTTTTTAATTCTCGAGGATGAGAATGTTTTGAGAGGTATCTAATGTAATGGCCCGGACCTCCCTGGTCCATTACTTTGTGAAAATGTGGTGTTGGAGGTGTTCCGGGAGGACAAGGTGACTTATCCCCCAGCTGCTGCCTACCGATAGCTCGGTCTACCGGTAGCTGCTGATTACCGGTAGCTCGGTCTACCGATAGCTGCTGATTACCGGTAGCTCGGTCTAGCGGTAGCTGCTGCCTACTGGTACCTCGGTCTACCGGTAGCTGCTGATTACCGGTAGCTCGGTCTACCGGTACCTGCTGATTACCGGTAGCTCAGTCTACCGGTAGCTGCTGATTACCGGTAGCTCGGTCTACCGGTAGCTGCTGATTACCGGTAGCTTGGTCTACCGGTAGCTGCTGATTACCGGAAGCTCGGTCTACCGGTAGCTGCTGATTACCGGTAGCTCGGTCTACCGGTAGCTGCTGATTACCGGTAGCTCGGTGTACCGGTAGCTGCTGATTACCGGTAGCTCGGTCTACCGGTAGCTGCTGATTACCGGTAGCTTGGTCTACCTGTAGCCACATCCTACCTGTAGCTTGGTTTACCGGTAGCCACGGCATACTGATAGCTCGGTATACTTGTAGCCGCAGTCCAGCAGTAGCTCGGCTAACACTTTACCAATTTTCTTAGTTCTATGAACAGTGTTTCCAGACTTCATAAGAGCTACCGATTCCATACTTTGCCAATTTTCACGAATGAACAGTGTTTCCAGACTCCATAAGAGCTACCGATTCCATACTTTGCCAAATTTCACGAATGAACAGTGTTTCCAGACTCAATAAGAGCTACCAATTCCATACTTTGCCAAATTTTGAGTATGTGAACAGTGTTTCCAGCTTCGCAAATTTGACGTTTTCTTTGACGTAAAATACTTTTAAAACCTTATTTTAAGGACTTTAAGGCCGATTCAAAGGCCATAAATCCTATATTAATTATTCCTAAGGCCGGGTTGTTTTTTTTTACTTGGTCAAACCGCGTGGTTAATGCGATCCGTTTTTAATGGAGAATAAACCGGATCTTAAACTGTCGCCTCTCTAATTGTTTTAAAAGGAACGAGATATCATTCTTCGTTGTTCTTCCTCCTGGTTCTCATCTACGAGACGCTAGAACCTTACAATCATTCTCATAGGAGTTTTTCAATCAAACGTTACTCAGATCAGTTCCGCTCTGTTGATGCAACCAAGTTGCGTCGATCGTTCTTCAATATAAGTTATGTTTTATCATCGTTCCTTCGGGGATCACCTTCTCTTGTTCTTCCTTCCATATTAGCATGTAATCTCCATGGTTCTAATGGGTTTTCTTGGGGTTGGTTGGTACTGTCGTACCATGGCATCCTCTGGTGGATGCAGCTATCGTGAGGAGAAGAGGACTGTGACCCGTTGTGTGGATAAAGGACGTCAAGAACTCTTCGAGGTAGGGGATTCATGGCTCCTCTAATTGTATATGTGCAATCGTAGAATTAGCATGATTTATCTCTTTGGATCACAATGAAATTGACCTAATTAAATACTTGCATCGGATTAAAAGAATTGGTTGATCGCATGCTGTTGCTTTATACCGTGATAACGGTTTGCCTCATGTTTTCCTAGATATAGTGATATCTATGTTTTCTTTGATCTGTTGTTCGTTTATGATAAAAATTGATAATGAACGTAAAGCTGGAATTAATTGTTAATTAATTGGCTAAAGATAAAGAGGCATGTAAATTAATCTGGTTATTGTCGTTGTTGTAGTTGTTCTAATTTGAGGATAATCAAATTAGGGAAGTAAGCATGGTTATTTAAATTGCGATAGCTTACTGATTAGGAATCCATGATTGGAACCTATGAATAACAAGTCTGTTAATTCAATATGGATTAGAGAACAGATTATGTGGGAATTTCTAAAAGGGTTCTGAGTTACCCTCTTGTTTGTTAAAGGGCCGAGAGCCCACTTTGTGATGTTTGTTTTCCTGCTGCTTGTTCTGTGATGTGAGCCTGGATGGCTGTTGTGATATGTGGAGGCATGGAGACTTGTGGTTGTGGCAGCGGATGACGCCTAGTGTGGTGAGATGCATCGGTTTATGCATATGGGTGTCGGGGAGGACACCAAGGGTGATGGTATGAGATGAATGTGATGGTTTGATGTTGGTGGTTTGGTTTGGTTGCTTATCTGCTTTACTTTTCCCCACTGCTCAAGGCAGCTAGTCTTGCTTACCCTCTTTCCGAAGGAGGTGAAGACACGCGGGGTATGCCACGTGTTTTCCGTGTTTAGCCTCTCGATGGAGGATGGGTCTATGCTCTTTCTATAGGCGGCAAAGAATCGACGGGTAGTATATCTACTCACCGTGTTGAGCCTCCTTTGTGTTTAGAAGCATATGATGTTTTTCTAGAATTCCTGGGAATGTGGAAAAGTAATTCTGTAATGAATGTTTGATTAAATGGTGAAAATCCACGGGGATGGAGATGCTGGAATTTAAAGGTGATGTGAATCTTAAAAAGGAGCAGTTGTTTTTGAAAGTGATGCCATTTCAGTTTAATGTGGAATTCTTCATTCTTAATTAATGTTTAAAGAATTAATTAATGTACAGTGGAACTGATAAATTATAATGGAGTAATCTAATAAAGATCTTCATTGTTTGTGTGCTTATAGGATACCTAGTCTTAGAAGTAGCAGCCTGGAGTCTGAGAGACGTTAGCTGCAGTTGTATCTAAGACTAGGTAATGCCCATAGTGTGGATGTGAGTTACTTATATATTCTGTACTTTTTGTGATTCTATACACTACTCCACCCTGTCGGTAAGGGCAACTGACACCCCGGGGATTCTGAGCCCTGGGGGGGTGTTTTCCCCAACATTCTGATCGGAGGTTGAATGGCTGACTACCCCCACTGGCCCCGCTCTCTTCTCTTGGTAGATCCTTGTGCTGGTAGGCATAGTGGTTAGTTTTACCCATATATGTGTATAGAGGGCTGTAATGGCTTGTGGTTATTTCACACACATATACTCTGGATATAGTATCCTATGGAATACTATAGGTGTAACGTGTATAGGTTGTGATGGCTTGAGGATCCATACACGGTGTATGGGCTGTGATGGCTTGAGGAATAATACTCAAAGTATGATACACGTTATACGAGCTATGGTGGCTCCCGGAAACTACCTGGTTACTTTGGTTCTGAGGACGGTGTGGTGCTTCGCCCAGGTGTCTGCGGGCAATCCTTTGTGGTGCACGAGGTGCAGATTGTGGAGCATAGCCCAGGTGTCTGCGGGCAAGCCTCTGGAGAGAGATGCACAGGACGAATGTCGTTGGGGAAAAGCAGCAAACTAGTGGGGAAGTAGTAGTGGGGTACCCTTGATATTATTTTCTATATGCTATATTCTTGTATGCATTACTTGGTGAGAGTAGCCATGGTGAGGTTGGGAACATAGTATACATGTTTAAATAATGAGTTAGTTTCACTTGTTTTTCACTGGGCTTTAGCATGCTTTCTTTACTTTTGCACGAGAGTCTTGGGGAGGATCCTACTGAGTATACTGTTATACTCACCCTATGTGCATATAAACTGTTTTTTAGGTCACTTGGTTCAGGTTGGAGATCAAGCTGGTTACTACTAGCTTGCGGTTGGAGGAGGAGCTGTTCGGGCTTGTGGTCGCTGCCGTTTTACTTTCATTTGGGTACTTTTAGTTTTCCCTTTCAGTTGTAGTACTTTTGCATGACATGTCATATATGTACTTGGGTTTCTTTTATATTTTCAGTTATGAGTTGGATTTGGTGGGAGTCTATTCTATCTCTCTCTTTTGCATGTGTTCTCTTAGAGGGTAATGCCTCCCATTAGTGTGTGTATTATACCCTCGGTGCTAGTCGCCAACCCGGGGCCTGCTGGAGGCGGGACTCGGGGGTCATTATCTCCCTTCTCACATTGCCGGCCCTGGAGGGGAACACTTTGTGGGGAGGGGGTCGTGACAGCACATGAGACAATGTCATCAGACGACGAGAAGGTTTGTGAGACTAATTCTTGATGAAGAAATGGTTTTAACCCATCAAAGAAACGATCAATCCTACTTCTTGGGTTACGTATACAATCTGCTGCATGCCTCTCTAACCTTGTAATGTTAGCCTCATACTTTGTGACATTCTCATCCTCCTTATGCCTTTGACTCAGAAATTGCCTTTCCATATCTGCTCGATTGTCATGAAGAAAGTATTTTTCTAATAAAATTCCTTTGAACTCTCTCCATTCCATACTTGATACTTCTTCATCTTCCTTCGTGTTTGGAGTCAGCAACCACCATTGATCGGCATCTCCAGTGAGGCGGTAGACTGCCATGATAACCTTCTCTCTTTCGCTACTCCCCAATGAATGGAATATTTTCTATAAGGAGTTTATCCATTGCTCAGCTACTAATGGGTTTGTACCCCCATTAAATGTTTGTGGTTGTTGCCTCATGAAGCAGTCTAACATTGATCCTCCATGTTGCGGATCAGGGTTCTCCATACGAGTAAGGTTATTATTCATAACCTTGGTGATTTATCCCAGTATGGTAATAATTTGATCAGCACCAGTTGTATCTCCATCTCCACAATAATTATCTTGAGCAAGAGGGAAATCCCTACACGGAGTGAGTGCATTGATACGGTTTCCATTCCTTCCACTAGGCGCCATTTCTAAACAATGGCATAAACTAGATTAGTTTATGAATCAAAATACATAATTCCATACTTGTAAAACACTTAACAATAATTGAACTATTTATGGATATAATACATAATCATAAAAAAAGTTTTCTTTGAGAAAGTATATACTCATAACCCTTCATAGTGGTTTTAAAAGAAAATGAGAATTATCCTAAGCACATCCACCGGGAGTGTCGTAACCAAGAGTGCAGCAAGGCCCGTTGTCGTGCACCAGTTCTCGTTCGAGTCTAGCTCAAAGCGGTGTTTTCGGGTTTTACCCCTAGGCACATCTGTGCTAGAGCTGCCTCTACCTGCTCATATCCATACAGGGATGTATTTCTCGGAAAAACTCACAAAATCTCTACCACAACAAAATTTTAGGAAGTTCTTCTATACTAATCCTCAAAGTCTATATTTGGGCTATGTTATCTAATCAGAGTTTATCTAAATCTAGCTTCCGAGGTAATTACTAACCTCCCTTTGATACAAACTGTAACGCCCCAACCCCAGCTACCTAGAGTCGGTGCATTACTTCGTAACATTGGCATGATCACAAAATATCAAGTCTCGAAAGACCGATTATTTATTAGTCTTGGAAACACTAGATACATTCATAAACGTTACATTACATCATAAAGTGAAAAACTACAATAACAAAGTATCTATAGTCCACACTCATATCCTCTTCTGACTATCCATGCAGGTCATTCATAAAATACTTCTTCACATCTTGGAAAATATTAAAACATTGAAAGGGGTGAGCTCAGATGCTCAGTAAGCATAACAATATAGTGGAAGATTTCATCAAAAAATATAAACATTTAAGGTAATGTATAACTAAAAAAAAGCCTTTTAAACTTGAACTTAAACATAATATGGCAAAAGTAAAATGAGATAATTCCATTTACTTCTTCACATGGATATTCTACTGGTCGAAAAATCACATGCAATATCAATAACCACTTTCATAATTATGGAATGCATAATGCCATACTATCATAACCACATAGCCAAGGCCTCATGCCAAGAGCACGAATAAGATTTTGTCAAGGCCTCGTACCAAGACACTAGTTTGTCTCATGAGACCTGCAGATGCATCGAGGAGCTATAACGGGCTCCACCCGTCACTTATTAAGTCCAATGCATTCCTCATAGGAACAGGTTTAAACATATCATAAACCATAACATAATCGTATCACATAAATCATGCGTAAAGGAAACATAACATTTCCACATTTTAATCACAAGATATCAATACAACACATTGATATAATAAAAACACTTTCAAAACCATTTTCAATACCAAAATAAAAGAAAAGTAAAACATGGTATTTATTTTTCTTTTCAAAAAAAGGTATGGCTTGTAGAGAAAGCCGAAACTCAAATAATGGTCACGGCGGCGGAGAAGTCATTGTCGCCGCATACGTACGATAAAAACATTCCCTTTTGTCATTTAGTAAACGCTTCGTATAAAAATATTCCTTTTTAATAAACGTAAAAGTCAATTGGTTTTATACACCGTATAAAAAAGGTTGTGTATAAAACAAAATATGCCTTAATGAAAGGACATTGGGATGAAGTCCCATACAAAGATTATTTTTTTAAATAAAACAGATCTATTATGATTATTCACTATAATTACACATAAAGAAAGTAAAAATACAAGATAGGACATAATAATATCATGACGTAATTTGAAAGTAGGAGATTAAAACAACGAATGTAAATTGGTTTAAGAAGTTCCCTTACCACATGTCCGAATTCTCTAGACAATTATTTGATCTCCTGAATAATAAACTAGAGTTAATTTATAATTTCATAAAAAAACTTTTTAAAGTATATTATTCATTTTATATCACTTATTACATGTTATTAACATTATGTAATTATTTATGTTAATAACGGTCGTTTTGACGATCTTAGGTACTTGAGTCAAAAATAATCTTCTTATAATTACACTTTGTTCATGTGGTAAAATATCCATTATATACATAATTATATTAATTATGTATATATCATATACATCATTTATATCCAGTATATACATTCATTTATAATATTACATAACATTTAGAGGTAAGAAATGAAATGCACCGTTCATGGAGACGGTAAGCCGTACGTACGCATGAACGCTACTTTCATTTATATTTCGTATTTAATGGAATGGAGTTATAATTTTATAATGGTATAATATGATTACAGTATAATATAATGTATAATACCATTTACTCCATCCTTTATACATCCCACATATGGCATTATTGATTCAAATCACTTTGAGGGGCGGTAGTCCGCACTTCCTAAAATTAAATTATCACATTTACCCATAATGGAAATCATATAGTATGCCACAAATGAGAAATAAAAAATCATAAGGACAACATAAACATAATATATATATCATATATGAAAATAGTGTCTTCAAAAGGGCCACCATTAGAGGTGTTAAAATAATATTCATCAATAATCGTTTCGTGAGGCAGAAATTCGCCATCCACAGAAATAGTATTATCTTTAACCATTAGATGTAAGTGTGTGTAAGTGTAGCTCAAATAATTCTAAAAACAAAATCCTAGTATATTGAGGATACTTGTGTGGTTACAAAAGAAATGAATAAAAAGTTTTTATGGGGTTGGAGAAGAAAATTAAAATAAAAGAACACAAGAGAAGACATTACCTTAAAATCGGGTAACTCTTTTGATTTGAGCCAAAGGCTTCCTTGGGAAGACTTCTGCCCAATGTGAGACTTCTAGGAGTTAGGGAGGGAATATGGGAGAGCATTTTGGCAGAGGTTGGCCGATCCAAATGGTTTGAAAGTGTGAGTAAGGTGGTAGTGGTGGGGGCCTTCTATAAGAGGAGAGAAGGGGCACTCTTGGAAAGATTGAAATATTACATTATTATGAAATGCTTTTTCTGATTCTAAAGGTCCCAAAATGATATATTTCGAGGCTAAGGTGATAAGGGTTCGAAATCGCCTCATTCAATAGGTTTTTGGCAAGTGTAAGCCTTATATTTTACATTATCCTTCCATTTTATTAAAATCGTTAATTAATGAGGTAATCGCTGCATCATCATGGTGTCATAAATAATTTAATTTATCTAATGTCTAAAAATTATAAAAAATTATAATTATGTAGGAAATATTTTTATCTTTCTATTTAATATTTATAGTAAAAAATATGGCTTCTATAACCCCATTTAAAAAATGTTTTAGTAAAACAACTCTTGTTTGTGACCATTTTATTTTAACATTAAATAAAAAGTTATTTATGTCCTTTTCCTACCAATGTGGCTCCATGGGGTCCTCAAGTTGACCCATGATTTACTTGGTTGGCCATGACACATCCAATAGTGGTTGTACAAGTGTAAAGGTCATTACATATTTTTATAATACTATTCGTACCTTAAATTTTAGTAATTACCTTTAATCACGATTAATTAAACTTAAAAGTTACTATTCACCAAAAAAATTATTCTAATCCCATTGAACCACATTTTACTTTTTAATGACAACCATGTATGTAGGATTTTTGAAAATCAAATAACAGAAGTGGTAATGTTTCATTTAAACGAAAAATCAGTTTTTTAACTACCACTTAGTGGTTTCACTATTCATAAAAAATTGATGTTTCTCAGAACAATGCCAAAATTTTACCCTAAGATATAATTGATATTCCGAATCTAAAAATGATGTCTATATTATAAAATTCCAAACATATAAGTTTCATTAATTAATTTTATAATTAATTCCCACTGTCACAGCAAATAGCGTATTTTTAAGAAACAATATATATCAAAAGATTGACAATTGTTTATGTCCAATTTCAATGTAATATTAATTCTAATGACCACCATTGGATAAAATAGTAAAAATATATTCTAATTATACTTTAAAACCACTAAATAGTATATTTTATCACTATAAATTATTTTGATAAAAAAATGTTTTCTTAAGTATTTTTCACTATTAATAAAAAATTGGAAGTTCTCAGAAAAATACCAAAAATTCAACATAGGCTAATTTCGATATTACGAATCCAAAAATGAAGTCTATTTTGAAATGTAAAATATATATAATTTCAAAAGGTGGTTATTACTATTCATAATTGCTACTTTTATTGGTCACGGTGTGTTATAACTCGAGGTTGCGTACAACACACAATGCTCTATTATTCAAAGAGGAGCAAACCATGGAATCTTGGGGTGTTACATATATAGTGTAATTATTATCCTATTATATTAACTTATGATAAAAAAATTTCATTTAGTGCATTTTTCTCATTCCAAATCCTTATCTACCATTCTTATTCGTTTTATTCTTTAGATACAAAATTTCTAAGTGTTTTTAATCAAAAATCTCTTTCCTTGAAACATGTTTCGTATTACACAGTTATTTTAATTTTTTTATACTTTATAATACCTATTTTATAAATTAAATTTTGATTATAATTTTATTCATGATATATAAGTATCTATTTCATGTTCTTTTTTAAATGTCTATTTCATTTAATGTTACCAAATCCGCAAGGGTTTATCATCTCAAATCTCCCCCATTGAGATATGTTTCATACTATAAAGGTATTTTTATTTTCATATTTTATAGACAACATTTTTGTCAAATTATATCATGATTAAATTTTATATCTTGAAATTCAATGATCCATTTTAATTTCAATTCTAAAATTGATTTTGGATCAATTTTTAAGGGTTTATTATCCAACATCACATTGGAATTTGAATTGTATATGTATCAATTGCTATTGGAGAAATTTATGTTATAATTATCACTAAAAACAATATATTATATTATCCATTAGTTGTTAATGGGGTTTTCATGTGTTATTACAATTTAACCAACATTTTTTTGATAATTAAACTTAAAAGATATATGTAATTAGAGTTGACCTTATCTCTTATTTTCTGGAAATAATCATTCTACTACCTATCTATATTATTTTTATTATTTTATGAATTAAAATATATTTAATTCCTTGAATGCATATGGAAAATTTCAATATTACTTTAATTTATTTATAGTGTATTTAAACAAATATTCCCTAGTGATATGCTATAGTAACACCACACAAATTCCTACTCTAGAATAATTAGTATCATGTTTTGTATAAATATTCATGACAGTGGATTATTTATCATGGGTTAATTAAGACATGATTGTGGATGTTATTATTTTTATTTGGAATACATATCTGATTTATATCCATTATATATGATGATGAGTGATCAATGGATGTAAATCTATTTATCAAATTGTGAAATTTTAATATTCTTCTAAATTTCTATTTCCATACAGATGTTTATTGATTAATAAGAAAATATTATTATGAATTATATTATTTTTCATTCCATTTATATGGTTTCTTTTAGAATTATTCATTTATAGTTCTTGTATAAAATCTTATATCTGAATGATCCATTTCTATGTCTCATGATACAAAATATTTTGGGTATTTTTGTATTCCAATACATTTTAATATTTTACTAATACCGAAATTTATGAGAAGGTATTGATGATTTAGTGATTAGTGTGGCACAAAATAATATAACCATTCGATCCATCAGTAGGCCTCATGATACAAACGAGGTTGATTGTTTGGTTTCTCCCATACCAAATTATATATGATGCCCTGTGATGAGGCATTGATATTTTGAATTAGATGTTTAATATTCTTTGTTCCATCAATATGAAATTAATTATTAAGGTCCTAGAGATTATTTATAGTGTTATGTAAACTATGGAAAAATTTAATGATCATGTTATTTGTTATATGGAATTATATTAATATTATTTAATCCTATAAAATTATTTCTGTCATGGTTATTAATTGATTTATTTAGTTTTACATTATACCCTTACTGATCTTTTGAGAACACCCATTCTTATGTTTCCTTTTTCAAGTAAAGAATATATTTATTATTTATTTTGTGTCTATAAAGGTATTATGTGTGGAATTTTTTGTATGAGATATTGAAAATTAAGTCTGAATCAATATTAAAAAATTATATTTAAACAAAGAATATACATCACATGATGATCATCATTAGGAATGATAAATGACCTTTTGGTATAGGATTTGTTTTTTATAGATTTTTCAAAATTATCACAAACTATAAATCTAAATGGGTTTTTGGTTTGTATGTGATGAATTAGTTTTCAGATATATTGTTATAATTTGTTGATAAGTATTATTTTTCATAGCTTATATCAAATATATCATTCAATGAATTTGTTTTTAACCCTAGATCTTAGAGTTAAGGTCTATGGAATATTAGTTGGTATTAGATAATGTTTTAGATAACATTATAAGTTAATTTTTTTAATTTAGGATAAATTGTGACTTATAGATACCATAAAGAGATAATAAGTTTTAGGGTGGTTATAAATAACCTTATGAGGCCTTATTGTACTAGATTTGAAATTGATTAATAATATCTTTGGATATATTTAATGTTCTATAAGAGGATTACATTAACGAGATATATGTAACTGTTAGGTGTAATATGTAATTTGGTGTGATGTTTATTTAGGAAGAACATTCTTATATTATTGGGTACATAAGATGAATGGTATAAATAACCCTTGGATATTTGAGGTTATTTAATTATGAGGTAATCATAGTTATTTTAGATAATAGTTATTTGATTTTATAAATACATGTTGAGTGATATATATTACTTTTTGAATTGAAAATTTAATTTCGCCCATAGTGATAAATGTTATATTGGAGTAATTTATCTATATTTTTAGTCAAATTACATTATTAAGGTATATAAATAATTCATATGGTAGAATGCGATTTTAGAAATTGAGGATTAAGGATTGGGTGAATTTTCATTTGTTTTAATGGCTTGGTTATACAAGTTATTTTGGGTTTAGAAAGAAAGAAGGAATATTTTTTATGATTATTGATGTTCAATTATTTTTAAATGGGAAAAGGCCATGTTAATCAAGGATGTACTATTTTTTTGTTAATTCCTTTCTATGTAATTATTCCTTATATGTATAATTATCTATGTTTCTCCTCAATTTCTCAATATAAGTAATCATTAAATGAATGAATTACTATTTTATAATCATTTTTTGATGAATTTATGGTCAATTTTCTTATAAATTTTATTAATAGTCAAACAAAACATAGTTTAAAATGGTTTTTTGACATTGTCCTATTTTATTGGGTAATATATTATCTTAATTGAATGTGTTCTTCTAATTTTTAGTTTATTATTTCTTATTGATGTGTGATATTGTATTTCTTAATTCCGTTATGGGGATTTACATTTATTTAATGAAATATCATTTCTAAATAATTATTACTTTATAAATAACTATTTTCTATTGTTTTTCTCTTGTCTCAATAATTAACACTCTACTATTTTTATAAATAAATGCATTGTTCAATATCATATACAATGGGAATCACCTTCAATAAATGTGCCATAATATTTTATTATTTAAATATCACCATTATGATCTACTCATTGAATTTATAGTTATGAATGTGATTGAACATATAATATATATATATATATATATTTAATACTCTATAAAAAATGTATTTATTAATTATTAGTAAGTAAATACTCAATTTTTAGTAATGTCATTATATTTTTAAAAAAATCAATTTCTTAAAAAATTATTTTTATTTAATTTTGTGAGTGAATATTATAATTTATTTATAGAAATTTTCAAAGTTATATTATGTAAAAATGATATAATTGTTTACAAAATATTGTTAAAATTATCATAAAATGAATTTTTTAAATTTTTTCAAATGATTTATTTACCAAAAAATAGTAAAAAAATAATAATTTTTATCGAAAATCATATTTTTATTCATGAATTTACACTGTTACATATTACTTTAAAATGGTTAAAAAGTAAAATTTGGTCTATAATATTATTAATAATAAAACTATTTCTATTATAATAAATTTTATGGGTGAATTTGTTATAAAACATTTTTTACAATTAAATTTTTTTTCTTCTAAAAAACCGTTCTTGGTTGGGTCTTACATTTTATTCATAAATTACTTTATTCCACATATATAAATTGAACAATGAAAAACATACTACCTCTTTGGAATTATGAGTTCTGAATTTGGTAAATAATTTCATTTTATTTTTTCCATTATAAATTATAACCATTGTAAATAATTTTCATCATCATAAGTGTAATATTGGTAATTACGGTTAAAAATAAGATGATATGTGACTCAAAATGAAACTAAAACCTAAAAGAATACATTTTTATGAGTCGTGTGTCATAATTTGTATCCATTTTTTCAAAAATATTTCATATTTATGTCATATTTATTTTATTTTTACAAAAATTATATTTAAGAAAAAATTGTAAAAAATATCCCTTTATTAATTTTAATATCTACAATATTATATGATTGAGATTAAGAAAACATAAGTTTAATTATAAATATTCAATTTAATATTAAATATATTATTATAGTAATAATAATTTATTATAAAATTTTAGAGATGACATGATTACACTAAATTCTTACAGAACACTGACATAGTGCTTGTGTAAGTTGTATAAAAATCAAGTAAATGATATTAACAACTCTAAAATTAGAACTATTGGTATAAGTTAATTTTTATAAGTATTTTAATAGTAAATAATTCATAATATGATTTTTTTAATTTATTATATTAAAAATCTATTTTTATAATGTTATTTTCAAAGTAATATTAAATGAATTGTATCAATAATGTCATTAATGGTATTCTATAAAAAAAATATTTTATATAAAAATTTTAAATTCATAAAAAACCTATTTATAGTCAAGGGATTATGATATGGAAAAAAATTTATACCACATTACATTAATGGGAAAATTTCTATTTTATAGTTATTATCATGACACCTAAATAGTAAAAAATTTGTTATCATAGTAATCCTAAAAACGGTTTAGAGGAAGTAAAACAGAAGGATAAGGGTAATAAATAATCTAAACATGTAAAAAAATTATTGTATAAAATTATTTTGATCCATAATAAACTAGTAATATAATTATACCATTCTATATCCAATTTTAACTGAAATTTAATTTATATTAATGTCACACATTAAGATATTAAAAAAATGCCCCTTCCCTCACATATAAAAGGGAACCTACTCTCTAGTTTTAAACACACTTAAAATATGGTTTGGTTTATTCAAGACAGGAAAAAATACATTTGTTACATCCCTCAATATATGTAAATTTATTTCATTTATCCTAAATCAATTCTATTAAGGTTTTACGTATACACCTAAAGATGTTTCCAACAAAAGAGGAATAGTTTATAACCAATATTTTTCATTTTATTTATTCTTCAGCATCCATAAAATATTATCCAGCAATGATTAGATAATAAAATAATTATATTAAATATAATGGTATGTTATAAGTTCAATCTAATAACCTCTATAAATTTGTAAATGAAACCATTGCTCGTGTGTACGGTGGACTACCGCCTTGCAAACCGATGAAATTTGTTTTTCATCACTCCCTCTCACACCTTGTAATAATTAGGTATTTAATGTATATTTATTGTTTTTTTGAAATATTTATCATTTTTTAAAATAATTATATCATTTATTTGCATACCTTCTTATTCATTAAAAATCATAATGTCTTTCATGCATAAGTGTGGACTACCACCTCTACGAAGTGATGTGATTAATTTTTCATCACATTGTAACATAAATGACATATTTAAGTAAATTTAAACAAATAAAATGGTTTTTATGATATAATTAACATTATTTAAATATAATTTAATACTTATATTCTTTATATCATGATCATTTAATAATGGAAACATCACTCATGCGTACATACGACACACCATCTCCATGACTGTAATGTATATTTTTTTATAACTATCATTCGTGATTTATTTTAAATGTGTAATAAATGTGTAATAATGGTAATTATATCATGATTAATATTCAAGATATGATTCCATTATGACATTGTTGATCATAGTTGACCTACGAATGCCATTTTGAATATATGATTAGATTATCATCAAAAACTATAACATGAAGTTAAATGATTAAGAAATTTAATATGACAAGGTAATAAAAAATAAAAGGATTAATAAACATAAAAACATTTTGTAAGAAATAAAATTATTCACATAAATTTATATTAATTGATGATAGAGAATGAATGTGATTATTTGGACTCATGGTAATTGAAACTTTACATTCAATCATTGTTTTCAAATATTATCTAGATTTTTTTTATAAATCTTTTTATTCCTTATCCATATTAAAAAAATACTTATTATATATATTTATAAAGATATAAATTAATTATAATGAAAATTTTACGATTGTATTAAATTTATTTCATAGGATTTAAAAATGAATATTTTTCCATATTTTTAACAGTTTATTTTAATTTTCATCATAAAGTCTCAAAAAAATGTTTTAATTTAACATATATGATGTCGAAATATTTTATAAATACACTTATTTTTATTTTTGGTTTGATCTAATTTAAAATATTTCATGTTTTATTTAATATAAAACCATATTTACCATTTGTTATAAGTATTTTATTTTTGAATTTTTTTTAAAGGATACATTATTTCAATTTTAGAAAATATTTTTTATATGGGTTGAAAATTGTTTTTCAAATGATTTATGATGAAAAAAATATAATAAAGTGTTTTATTCATGATAATTCACATTAATATTATATATTTCGATTGAGGGAACCTGTTCATATTATATTTGAAGGAGATCCTAATACATATTATATGAACATGTAGGCCCAATAGGACATATATTAATCAGTGATCATGAAATAGATTATATGATAGGTGAGCCCCATTAAATCCCAAAAAATGCATTTGGTAATGGTAATTGTCTTAAAATTCAATAATGGGGTAGTTAATAAAAGTTTTTTTCATAATAGATTTAACTGGGATCTAGTTATTTCTGACATGGGTTATGAATATAATGATAAAAATCAACTAAAATAGGATTCTATTTTATTTCTATGAGTTTTAAAGGTTTTAATTTATAAAAAGATCCTTTTTTGTTGTTGATATGATTTATTCATTAACTCAGATATTATTTGATAACAGTAAATTTGTTATGGGTTTTCATGTATTTCACTAGATAGCTAATTTCATTCTTTTATGTCCCTTTGTGAAATTTTATTCCCATCCCATGTTTTCAAATGTTTTTTACAAGGTTTTAAGAATAACCGAGATATAGATTAGTTCCTGTTAAAAATAAATTTGACATGTCATGAACGAAATGATTGTTTCATTTAAATTTTTTTTTTATTTTGGAAAAATTGATACAAAGTGGATGCTTACACATTGTATAATATTGCTTTTTAGGTAAGTGTTACAAACTATTTCTACAGAACTATAAACCATAAAGATCATTTAAATGTAAAAAATTTATTCCTTGAATGAAATTTTATATTTTTTTAATGTTTTATGATTGGTTCATTATTATTGGTTTAAAAGTATAGTTTCGATTACTTTAGATGTTACATAGTTTTCATATGAGGTTAAATGATGAGTTACAAATAACACATTGGGATAATAAGAATAATACTGAAAAAATATTAAAAATAATCCATAATATTTTTACGTTTTATTTGAGGATATTACCTTTGATATATTTGTTGAGTTTCTATGGATGTATGAACCATATGTAACTTTGAAATTTAACATGTAAATTGTTTATTTGAGTGAAAATTCTTTTATGTTTTATGGAAATAAGTTTAATGGAATTTAAAACCATTAGGTCTTATATGATCATTAATATTGAGGTAATTATGTGATATAAAAATTTTATAACACTTTATTTCTTTGATAGATAACCAATGGATTAAAATTTTATTTAGTGATTAACTGATTAATGTTATCTTCGACGTAGTTCTCTATTTTTAAGATAAATGGAAATATTTTGGATAATATGGGATTTTATTTGAGTAATAATGGTTTCAATATAATTTAGAAGAATATATGATTTTAGTTTTTCTTTTGGGTGATTATGGTTATTTATGAAAATTATTAGAACATTTTTGAAATTTATTATTAGGTAATATACATATTTAGTGGGAGAATTTAAGAGTGATGGTTGTTATTTAAAGATAATTATTAAATTTTTCAAGGAATAATATGTGATAAAATTATTATAATCCATGGAAACAAATATTAGTCATGAATATTTTGAATAATTTTATGAATAGTAATTTGGGTAATTATTTAGTTTCAGATTTCGGTAATACTATTGAACTTTTTAGATTAATTATATTTCATCATATAAATGTTTATTCATTTTTAGGAATTATCTTGTGTTTACTATCTTGGTTTTAGTTAATTTATATATATAGAAGGTGTATCTTATTATATATTTTATTATTAATTGGACCTTGTTAAGGTCATCCAACCATGAAATATTTAGCTTGAATAATTATCATTTAGAGAAAAAGATGATATCATGGTATAAATTTATTAAATTATGAAATTCCACTTGTCAAGTAAGTATAATTTATTATGTCTATATTATATATGGTAAATTAATTCATTAACATGAGGAAAATCATCTTGAAACAAAACATTTATCCTATTACATATTTTCCAGTGAATTTGTGGTCTTTTTCACACCTCAATGGTTTATGGTTTTGTTCTCTTTATCATCATCATGATTGTTACCTTTCTTATGATCATTGACATTTGTCACTCATTATCATTATTTGTTAATTAATATTTCCCCAATGTATGTATTTTCACATTCTAAAACTGTTAGCCAATTTCTAAACCTAATATTAGTTATTCAAGATGACCATTGTTTCTCCCTTTTTCTCTTTTTATGTTTATGTTTTCTTAACCCTTTTTGTGCTATGAGATTTCAATAAAGGTAATTTAAAATTATAGCCCCTCGATTACTGATATTCAATTAAAATTATGGGGATGAAATATTTGTTTTTAAATATGACTATTATAACCAAGAATTTGAATTGGTGGGTATGAATATGATTAAAAATATTTTACTATATATATATATATTTATTTATTCATAGTGGTGCTAATAAATATAAATTTATCGATTAGTTTTTAGGAAATAAGCATTTTCTATTTAGTATAGTCATTTAATTCTTCAAAATATGTTTTCTTCAAAAAATGGTTTCATTACACTTTTTGAGAGAAAATGAAATTAATTTACGAAACTTTTATAAATATTAATTTATAAAATGGGTATAATTTTTTGAATAATTGTGTCAAAATTATTTCAGATTATATTTTCCATATTTTTTTGGAACGATTGATTTTCCAATGAATAGTGAAAAATTCTTATTTTTCCTGAAAAATATGTATTTGTTTATAGAATTTACAAATTTGAATTTTATTTGAAAGATATTTAAATGTAAAATTAGTTACATTATATTATTAATAATCAAGTTAAGTAAAATCTAATCAATTTTAATGTTTTATTTGGTAGAAAACATTTTTTAAACATAAAAATGTATTATTTTGAAAACCATTTTTCATGTGTTTTTTCATTTTAATATTAAATTAATTTCTACCAAATTTAGAGATTGAATTATTAAAAATGTATTCAATATTTTGAATCATAATTCTCAAAATTTTAAAAATAGTTCTTTTTTATTTTTCATCATTATTAACAGTAACCACAGTAAATAATTGTCCCCATAATAAAGGTAAGATGTGTAATTAAGGATAAGAATAATATGATAAGGAATTAAATGTAACCATAACACATTCCATTACCCTATTGGATTAGTGTAGTTCATAAATTTTTGTCAATTTTCTTCAAATAAGGAAAATTTGGACCATATATCACTAATTTTCGCCTTTATAATATTTAAGTAAATGGTAATGTCAAAAAATATCACTTTATTGATTTTAATAAATATAATATTTTTTGTAGGAATAAAAAAATTTATTCTTGGTTAAATTATATAATTGAAAGGTAAATGATTATTTTTTATCATATTAATTTATTTTTAATTTTTAGTGATTATATAATTAAACTAAATTATTATGCAACATAGACACAATGATTGAGAAATAAGTATAATTAATTATTAAATGATTCTAAAAACGATATTTTTTTTGTTAATTTAATGTTTCCAATACATTATATAGGCACCTATAATATATTATGAATCAATTAATTGATTAAATTCTAGATCTATTTTTATCATGTTTTTTTCGAATTCAAATTAAAGGAACTGTAGAAAAAATGAAATTAATGATAATTTTAAAAATATATTATATTATTTAATTATTTAAAATTAATTATAATCATACATTTGTCGTGGTAATTCAGATATATATATCACAAATTTCCATTTAATTTTTCTTATTATGTCGTAGTGATGAAAATGGGAAAAAATCACATCACTTCATGAGGCGACAGTCTATCGCACACACATCCTAAGTTGTTATATACTTATTAAATAGAAATTAAGAATTTATAAGTTATATTAATATTATAGAAGTATATTTATGTCATAAATATCATAAATATAGGTTTGATACATCATTATATCCATCCATGATAGGTGGTGATGGAAATCAAATTACATTATTTTGAGTTGTGGTAGTCTTCTATATAGATGATCGATAATTACATTTCTTATTTGATAGGAAAAGATAATGATGATGGTTTTTCCAATAAAAATAATAACATATTACTTTATTTTTTACTCATGTTAATATTTTATCATTTTTAAAGAATATTTTAAGTAAGAGGAAGATTAAATAAAATTATAACACATGGTTTGGAGTTATTCCTCATCTTCAGGGATCCCGATTATATTTATACCAAAAGACTTCATAGGATGGGTTCCTAATAAAAATAAGGCCAATATGACTTTGTGTGGGATGTAAGTAATATAATTTTTTAAAAATTGGTTAATCCAAAGTACATTGATTCTATTAATAGGGGAGGAGATGAGATGTCTGTTTATAAGTGGGGAAAGGAACCTAATTGAAAACTACTTGGAAATTTCTCAAAAGTATTCAAAATTGATAGAGTATATCCCATGAAAATCGATTCAATATGATTGTTTATTATATATTTGGAGAGGATAAGTTTTTAAATGTCAATAAAATAGAATTTAAATTTTTTTTGTTAAAAATACCTTTATATGTTTAGTTTCTGCCCTTGGTAGGTCTGTTTTAACATTAGTCATGGTAATTAATTATTATTATAATTTCTAGTAATTTTGACAAAAATTAATTTTTACTTATTATATAATATTTATTATTATTATTAAAATAATGGAATAATTTTCTTTTAGTATCCATTAACATATGTGGGAAAAACTAATTTAAAATTAAACGTGAAGATGCGACAAATAAATGGTTTTCCAATGAAAAAGTTCTCAAAATTTTAAAAAGTTTTTAAATAATATTTCAAAATGAATTTTATTTCATTGAACTATATTGGATTAATAATAATATATTTTAACTAATTTTTCTCTTATAACCCCCATTAAACAATATTTATGTTTTTAAATTCTCTAAATGAAAAGACAATTCTTAATAAAAACCATTGTTTTTACAATTAAATAAAAACATTATCTTTTCAAAAAAATATAAAAAAATTCAGTTTGATGTAATTTGTACATGATGATTTATGAAATTAGGATCATCTTTCCAAATATATTTTCTAAAATTATAAAAAAATAATTTTTAAAATATGTTTTCAAAATACAGAAAATGTTATTTTTAGAAAAATACAGTTTTAAAAGTAATATTGGATTTATTTGTATCTCAAAACTAGAAGAAAAATATATGAATTATGAGATATTTTATTAGATATAAAATATATAAATATAATTAAATTCATATATAAAATATATTTATTTAATTTATTATGATAAAACATATTTTTACGAGTAAAAACAGTTTTCTAGAATAAAATTTCCTTTATTTTCAAATGAGTTTTATTTTCATTTATAATTAATTGATAGAAAAAAAAATATGTGTATGTAAAAAGAATTTATATTAATAGTTTATTTAATTCTATTCATATCCACCATTCGAATAGTTATAAGATAACTATAATGATAAATAATAATAATTTATCAGTATATTGTGTTTTATTTAAATTTGTTGTTACATATAATGCAATCTATCAATTAAATTAAATATATTTGAAAAACATATTTCATAAAATATCATGGTATTACACTATAATCCCTTAAAAATTATATTACCCTGTAGATTTAATAACTATAGTCTAAAAAATAAGGACTATTTTTTCGCATTGTATAATCTGGTTTCCATGTAGCTTATTGAAGCTGGTGGCTTCACTATAAAACTTTTACCAGGTGAGTGGTATTATTTTTTAAAACATTATTTCTGTGATCTAGAATCTACACCTTATAATACTCATGAGAAATGTATTTCTCTAGTTTTATATCCTCTATTTTCATTACAAGTGAAGGGCTATGTATGTACTTCTTAATGATACATATATGGAACACATAATAAAATAAAGAGAGGTTTGGTGGAAGTTCCATGAGATATGAAACTATACCTACTCAATCGAGAATCTCAAATGAGTCAATATACCTAGGTATTATCTTAAAATTATTCCTTAATCTTATATACTTATTCTGTATAGAAATTCATAGAATAACATTGTCACTAACTTCCTGTTTCATATAACACTGTTGAATATTAGCTTAACTTTTCTGTCAGCTTTGTGTTCCCCTTATGTGATAATGAATTTATTAGACCTTCTCTACCATTTCCTCAGTTAGATAACGTCTTAATAGCTTTATTTATTCAACATCATTCTATCATTTTCTTACTCATAACTTATATCCATAGAGGGTTTCATAAGGATCCATATGATTTCTTGAGTGAAGGCTATTTTTTGTAATAAAACTTTACATGATGAAAGGGTTTACCCCAAACACATTTTGAAATACATAGAACAAGATATCGTCAAATCCATAAGGGTTTAAATTTTAATATCATAATGAAAATCTATATAAGGATGATAGGTATTTCTGAAACTCAAATCTAGATCAATGGACTGGTGCAGACATCACCAAAATGATTAGGTAATCCTAAAATCCTGATAAGATATAATAAAATATGGTACTTCATGCAACGTTACCACTTCCTTAATATATATCTACGAATATTGATCTTTAGATAAATATTATATGATATCAATGAAGTGTGAGTACATTGTATTGTTTTCAATATAACCCATATATAATTTTTCCCTGTATATATTTTCGGGAGTCCCTTAAAAAAAATTCCCGGTGATGTTTTCTAATTTAAATTCTAGTATGTGTAATTATTGTAACATCCCTATAGCAGTTTTTCTATTATCCTTCAGTTGATAAAACACCATGAATTGAGATACAAATTTATAAATATCTCATTTTATGATCTCCCACCATTAATAATCTTTCACATATGCCAGTGGTATGAGATATAAACTTATAACCCTTCGATATGCGTTCAAGCCGAAAGAAATTTTTGAATATGATAAGTTGTCACCCAAAATGTGTGCTATCCTTTTTCCAAACCTATATTAATATAGTTCCTATAAAATATTTCATTTAAATATGAAATAATTTCCTCAACAAAAATGATAATATAATTCTTAATGGATACCATTTCCTTTAATCATATGTCCACCAAACTTCTTTACTAAAAAAATAAAAAAAGGTTGTATTTCCTAAAATATCTCCCAAACTATCATTAATTGTAATAAATTATAATCAAATAAAACCACGAAATTAGTTTCTAATTATTTGAACTTATGATTATCCATATATTCACAAACCAATAATGGTATCCATAACTCTTTAGTTAATATTATATCGAGAAATATATGTTTATTAAATTAACAAAATAGTAATATATTTTATGGAATATAATAACTAAAATTAAATTATTAAAATAACCTTATATTATAATTCTTGAATACAAATATATAAATACATCATCCATTCCACTTTATTCTTAAACCATTATGTAGGCGTAATCATCTTATTTCTTTAATACCTTATTCCATTCATGTATCATTTGTAGTCACATCATCATCAATAGAGAAACCTCTACTCATAAAACATTTTTTATCCTCCTATTGAAATTTACCTCTATGAAATTGATTTAAATAATTCCAATTATTTCCACATTTGAAACATTTATCTATTAATTATTCCTTAGGGAAACCATTATTATCACCCATTTTATTAACAAAATCATTCAATTTTCTATGACAATTACTTATTATATTCCCTCATTCTACACATATAAAACATCCAATCATTCCTTTTATACATTCACCTTATTACTTATTCTGACCTTCTCTATATATAAAAAACTTATTCTTCATTCCTCTATGGTCTCCACCTCCTGATCTCTCAAGGGAACCATATCATTCTCTTCTTTATGGAGTTTGAGAGTTGGGTAACGTGAATGTTTTTAACAATATATCATGATAAAAAATTAGTAAACTTCACAATATCCTTTACTATAGAAATCATTTCATTTAGTATCTCATTCATACATTATATATCACATTCAACATTAACCTAATTCTGTTTTTTTTTTCTACCATTGAATTATACAAAAAACTATAGCGTGAAAAAAAAATCATAGGGGAAAACCACATAACCATAAAATCACTAGTTTTTTGTCTAAATAATGATACATTCTTTTAAATCTATGAAACCATTAGATCGACCTTGGGAATTCAAATTCATAATCTATACAATTTCTCCAAGATGGTTTGTAAGGTGATTATTAATTTCAAAAGGTTGTCCCTCAGGAGTGTCAAACCAAGTTTGTAGAAAGACCCATTTTTATGCATCACGTTATGATAAATTTGAACAAAATGTGGCCTTTTGAGAGTTATAACCCCACTGAATATCTGTCCCATATCCACATAAACATGAAGTATACAAAAATGATTATATTTTCTTAGAAACCACTCCCTCTATCAATAACCAAAATTCTAGTAAATTTCCCTATACATTGACTTATCCTTATAGTTTTCCTTATACATATATATAGTGATATCACTATAGTTTTTTAATCCTAGATCTAAAGTATTACTAGATATTTACTCAGATTCCAACTATAATATACCATGATTTTCCTACATAAATGTCTCTTTTTTAGATTAATATTCAATAAATTTAACAAATAAATACTTGAGAATCAAATAGTATTAGTTTAATTGTTACGCCCCGACCCCAGTTACCCAGAGTCGGTGCATTATTACATAACATTGGTATGATCACAAGAAAGATCAAATCTCGAAAGACCGATTGGTTTAGTAGCCTTGGAAATACTAGATATATTCATAAGTTTTACATTACATCATAAAATGAAAAACTACTACAACAACATAATATCTCCATAATCCACACTCATATCCCCATATAATATCCCTGCAGGTCATTCATAATTTACTTCTTCACTTCCTGGAAAAAATAAAACATAGAAAAGGGGTGAGCTCAAATGCCCAGTAAGGATAACAATATAGCGGAACATTCAAAAATAAGCATAAACATTTAAGGCAATGTATAACTAAAACAAAAGCCTTTCAAACATGAACTTTCAACATGGTACGGCATAAATAAAATGAAATAATGCCATTTACTTATTCACATGGATATTCTACTAATCGAATAATCACATGCAAAAATCAATAACCACTTTCATAATGTTGGAATGCATAATGCCAGACTATCATAACCACATAGTCAAGGCCTCGTGCCAAGACTACAAATAATATTTTGTCAAGGCCTTGTGCCAAGACACTAGTTTGTCTCATTAGACCTACCGATGCATCTAGGAGCTATAGAGGGCTCCACCCGTCACTTATTAAGTCCAATGCATTCCCATATGAAAAGGTTTAAACATAACATAAACATTCGTATTAAAACTAGCATACGAAATGTAAATAATTTCACCATAAACTATGAATGGTATAAAAATTAGCACATCCATAGTCAAACATATCACAAAACCTTCAATACAATATAGAAGTTTTGTATCATAATAAATCAACTTCAAATAATCTTAAAATCCATCAAAGGATGTTGACGTAGATGAAATCAAAATTCATTTTAAAGAAATATCTCCTTTTATTTTGAAATCATTTAAGATCCATATAAAATAAAACATTTTCTTTGAAAATATTCTTATAAGCTTGTAAGGAAAGCTTTGAAGATTTTATAACGGCGTAAAATAACCGCACCCGCCGTATAAGTTAAAAAAAACATTCTTACCTCAATTCCGTCGAAAAGGTTAAAAAGGACCTTGTTTTGAAAACGACGGAAAGATTCCTTTATAAACCTCTTATAAAAATTCAAACAAGGGTACAAATGACTTTAACCCATAAAAAATGTTTTGAAATACATTTTTAAGAAACATGGATGTGGATGATAATGATATCCCAGTAGATTATTACGTATAAACAACCTCGGATAATGAAGAGATTGTGAAATAACCCTTACCTTGTACTTTTCCTTGGTTGGGGTAGGTTAACCTCCAGTATAATGGTGAAATAGTTGTTATTGAATTATACAAGAATCATATATAATAATGTGATATCATATATGATCTTTTAACATTGATTTGTTAATAATATCTTAGAATTATCGTCGTTTCTGGAGTTAACTTACTCATTTTCTTTTATATGTTTTGTTACATAAGCCATGGTTGTTGTATCTTATTCATATCCATAATGATATCTAGTCCTTAAACATCATTTTTAAATCATCAAATGATAATTATACTTGTATGGATACGATGGAGAATGAATCTCATCGCGTTCGTGGAGACGGTAGTCTGTACGTACGCACGAGCGACAATATCATTCTTTTGATATTAAAATAATATATAAATGGATGGTATATCATATATACGGAATCATTAACATGTTATATTTATTATTTACATGAGTTACACATCATTATTATACCCATCCAAATAATATTATATTGAATAACAATTACACCACGACGTAGAGACGGTAGTCCGTACGTACGCATGTATGGTGACATGTTATTCAAAGGGTGGATAGAATAATGAATATGGTTGTACCATATTTATAATAACATCACAGTATATATGAGATACTGGAGTTATTATTTTATAATGGTAAGAACAAAGGAAGAAGAAGTGGAAGAAGAAATGAACTTAGAAAAGGGTGGTGAAATCATTACCTCTTCTTCGGGTTCTTCCTTTTGATTTGATCAAAAGGGCTCATTAGGTTGGCTTTCTGATCAAACTAAGGCCTCTAGGTTGTAGTGAGGGATGTTGTGAGAGTATTGGGGCAGAGTTTGCCGAACCAAAAGGCTTTTAAGGTGTGAAGAAATGAGAAGGAGAAGTGCCCTTTTATAAGAGGGGTGAGGGGCCCCCTTGGAAAAGCTAGAAATATTAATTTATAATAAATTCATATTCGGTTTCTAATGGCTCCAAAGTTGACTATTCAAAGGATAAGGTAGGGATGGGTCGAAAACAACTCAACCAATAGAATTTAGACAGGTTTGGGTACTTATATTAACCTTATCTTTAAGTATTAACTCTAAGTTAATTAGTTTCACTTTTACAATGTCTCTTTGTATTTTTATATAATATGGTTAATAAACTGACTATATACATCCAAACTACCCCCAAGTGGTCCATTAATGAGGAACCTATCATGATATAAGTCTCTTGGCCGAACCTTAGATTTTTAGGAATTTAATATCAATTAATAATATAATATTTGTTTTAATAACTCTTTTATGTCAATTTTGACACTATTCAATAGTTGATTTTTTTGAAACTCATAACAGATTAATTACTTCGAACAAAGTCAATTAAATCAATCATAATATATCATATTATCCTAGAAAATTAGTTTAATTCATTAAAAGATTCATATTATATTTTTTGGGTATTTATAATATCAATTATTTTAATTTTTCACTATTATAGTAATTACTGCATCATCATCGTGTCATAAATAAAATAAATTATTTAATGTCTAAAAATTATAAATAAAATATCATTATGTAGGAAATCTTTTTATCTTTCTAATGAATATTTATAATCTAAAATCCAACTTATATAACACTATGTAACAATTTTTGTTCTAAAAGATATATGCTTGTGTCATTTTTGTATTCATTTTGACTTAATTAAAATAAAGTGTCATTATCACTTACAAGTGGAACCATGGGGTCCCAAAATTGACACAAAGATGTCCATGGTCGACCATTTATCAAAAAATAGGGTTAAGACACGTTTTAGGGTAATTTAGTATTATTATAATATTATTTTTTTAACCCTTATTTACCGGATTTACCCTTAACCATGGTAAATAAAATATTTACCGCAGTAATTATTCAAAATGTCTAAAAATAAAAGTTAACTATTTACACAATTTGAACATCCTGATTCCAAATATGGAATCCATTTTCCTAAATTCTAAACACAGAAGTGGCAGAAATTAATTTAAAATTAATTCCCGCTGTCAAAACAAAAAGCGTGTTTTTAAGAGATAATAACTATCAAAAGATTGACACTTGTTTATGTTCGGTTTAATTGTAAAATTATGTCCAATGACCAACATTATATTAAATAGTAAAAATATATTCTAAATATACTTTAAAACCACTCAAATTCATAATTTATCACTATTAATTATTTTGATTAAAAAAGTTTTTTTTAATTAAAATTTAGTAATTTTCACTATTCATCAAAATATGAAAGTTATCCGAAAAGTACCAAAATTTCACCTTAGGATAAATTTGATATTCCGAATCCAAAAATGAAGTCCATTTTAAAATATAAAATATATATAACTTCAAAAAGTAGGTATTACTATTCATAACAGCTAGTTTGATTGGTTACGGTGTGTTAGAACTCGAAGTTGCGTACAACACACGCTACTGTTTTATTCAAAGGAAAGCGTACCGTGGAAGCTTGGGATGTTTCATTTTAAATTTTTTGATGTCTCCATTTAGTCAAAAAGTTTAAAATATTGTATTTAAATAGGTTTCACTATCAAAAGTTGATAAAAGTGCAATACTGAAAATGAATCTGTTCTTGCATTATGACTAAGAAACTCATAATATGGATTCTAAAATTATAAGGATTATATAAAGTTTAAAATTTAGTTAATACTATTCATGACCTCTTTTAATGGCTTTTTTTTGGTAATTCATGGTGCAATTGAACTCAGTGTTGCGTGTAGTGTAAGTTATTGAATTATTTTGAAGAAATAACACACTATGAAATCTTGGGGTGTTACATTCTCCCCTCCGTAAATAAATTGCGTCCTCGCAATTTGAAATTTTTCTTCAAAAATAAAAGGTTGAAAGTAGAAAATATATTTGTGGGAAAACCCACATCGGAAATTGGGTTACTAAAATTTAGTCTTAATATGAGGAAAAGAGAAATGAAACGGTCACCACCAAATTATGATCTTGATTAGGAGAACATTGGTGGAAATTAGAGAAATATAATCGGAGGAAAAACGTAAATATTTATAGGTAGTTATTGAGGTCATCAATCACAAACAAGTGTATAATTGAGGTCCTTAAATTCATCAATCTATGATGATTTGAAATACCATCGGTTCAAAAAAACATAGGGTATTAGGATAACACATTTTTGACGTTTCAAAATATCTTAGTTGAAATCCCACATCGAAAAATGAATTAATGAGGCCTCTATTTAAAATAAAGAGTGGAATGTATGAAGATTACCGAAAATAACACATACTAGGGTTCCATGTAGGAAAATATGGATATGGAAGAGAAATCTAACCATCAATTATCTGATGGAGAGTGGTAGAGAACATGGCTATGAAAAGGCCAACAATCCCAAAGCCATAAATTAGTGATGATTTAAGGTACCATCTAGGACAACATTTTTGTTCTAAGTTTCTTTTCTTAATATTGAGGAATTTATTTATGAGATTGGCTAAGATCATAAGGAGATATACTTACTTTATAATTAGAGTTTTGTCCATTAATAAATTTCTATCATAAACTCATCTTTCACTCGTAAAAAAAATTATATTTATACAATTCGTACAGCGTTCCAAAATAAACTAATTTATAATTCATCTACCAGATCTTTTAAAAAAACTACATTATTTAATCCAGGACATCTCTTGGGCCAGTGGTAGGTGATACACCCTTGTCGCCCTTCGTTTGCGGGTTCAAGTCTCGCAGCCTTGCCGGACGCAACAGGTTGCTGCCCGACCTCCGGGTTGTCCTTTTATGGCAATCCAAAATAATCCAAATAAGAACTATCCAAAATAAATCAATCCAAACTCACAGTCCAACATTTATGAGGAAGGTAAACATAATATAGATCCTTTTTACCCCGTAATAGCATATAAATACCTTCATCATGTATTACCATATTTTTTATTGATTACATTCATGATCCCTTATTCCATATAGAATGCTGGATATACTTCATTAATCCAAAAATGTTTAAAACCCCAACAATGATGGAATATACAAATCAATAATCAGCTTCAAGGTAGTCAATAATATCCAATATAATTTATCCAAATCAATCATGTATTATTCTAAAATCACCACCTCGGTATCTGAACCATATTATGGTTTATCTTTCTCTCAACCATATATTTTCCAAAAATTTAACCTGCTATTGAGTCACTTTTCTTTTTTCCACACAATCTCAAGTCCTTAATGAAATAGTACTGCAGTACAATCCTTATATACTCCATAATTATTATAACAAGTACATTGTTGATACAACACTCAATTGACATAATCAACATAAGAACTCTAATCATTCCTCTTCATCCGTGGTAGTATCATAACTTGATTATTATCCAATAGCATCATTTGCGTCATAGACTGATGACTGGGACATAGGTTCGCTTAGTGTCCAAACTCCTTGCAAATGAAGCATTGTACATTTGAAACCATTTTCTTACCCTTGAAGTCACGTACTTTGTGCCCTTTTCCTCCACACTTATAACAAACTCTCATTCCTTTCAGGCAAGTTCCAGGGTGTTTCTTTCCACAGTTACCACATATGGGAAAATTCTTCTTTTACCTCTTCCCTTTATCCATATTTCTCTCTTCCATCCTTTTCTTCTCTTGCTTCCCTTCAAAGCCATAGGACTCAGTAAACTCTTTACTTATCTTATCAACACATGATATTATTTCTTCATATGATGATAATACATGGGAGACTATTTCTCTTATAAATTCTAGCTTAAGACCATGAAAGATATGATCCTTCTATCTCTTTGGATCATGTGCATTTCTGGAGTTCTCATTCCTTCTACTGGGCGCCATTTCTAAACAATGGCATACACTAGATCAGTTTATGAATCAAAATACATAATCCCATACTTACAAAACACTTAACATAAATTGAACTATTTATGGATATAATCCATAATCATAAAAATGTCTCCTTTGAGGATGTATATACTCATACACCCTTCATAATGATTTGTAATGAAAATGAGAGTTATCCTAAGAATATCCCTCGGGAGTGTCGTAACCAAGAGTGCAGCAAGGCCCGTTGTCGTGCACCAGTTCCTGTTCGAGTCTAGCTCAAAGCGGTGTTTTCAGGTTTTACCCCTAGGTACATCTGTGCCAGAGCCGCCTCTACCTGCTCGTATCCAGACAGGGATGTATTGCTCGGAAAACTCACAAAATCTCTACAATACCAAAATTCTAGGAAGTTCTTCTACACTAATCCTCAAAGTTCATCTTAGGTCTACGTGCTCTAATCAGAGTTTATCTAAATCTAGCTTCCAAGGTTTGTACTAAACTTCCTCTGATACCAACTGTAACGCCCCGACCCCAGTTACCCAGAGTCGGTGCATTATTACATAACATTGGTATGATCACAAGAAAGATCAAATATCGAAAGACCGATTGGTTTAGTAGCCTTGGAAATACTAGATATATTCATAAGTTTTACATTACATCATAAAATGAAAAACTACTACAACAACATAATGTCTCCATAATCCACACTCATATCCCCATATAATATCCCTGAAGGTCATTCATAATTTACTTCTTCACTTCCTGGGAAAAATAAAACATAGAAAAGGGGTGAGCTCAAATGCCCAGTAAGGATAACAATATAGCGGAACATTCAAAAATAAGCATAAACATTTAAGGCAATGTATAACTAAAACAAAAGTCTTTCAAACATGAACTTTCAACATGGTACGGCATAAATAAAATGAAAAAATTCCATTTACTTAGTCACATGGATATTCTACTAATCGAATAATCACATGCAAAAATCAATAACCACTTTCATAATGTCGGAATGCATAATGCCAGACTATCATAACCACATAGTCAAGGCCTCGTGCCAAGACTACAAATAATATTTTGTCAAGGCCTTGTGCCAAGACACTAGTTTGTCTCATGAGACCTACCGATTCATCTAGGAGCTATAGCGGGCTCCACCCGTCACTTATTAAGTCCAATGCATTCCCATATGAAAAGGTTTAAACATAACATAAACATTCGTATTAAAACTAGCATACGAAATGTCAATAATTTCACCATAAACTATGAATGGTATAAAAATTAGCACATCCATAGTCAAACATATCACAAAACCATCAATACAATATATAAGTTTTGTATCATAATAAATCAACTTCAAATAATCTTAAAATCCATCAAAGAATGTTGACGTAGATGAAATCAAAATTCTTTTTAAAGAAATATCTCCTTTTATTTTGAAATCATTTAAGATCCATATAAAATAAAACATTTTCTTTGAAAATATTCTTATAAGCTTGTAAGGAAAGCTTTGAAGTTTTCATAACGGCGTAAAATAACCGCACCCGCCGTATAAGTTAAAAAAAACATTCTTACCTCAATTCTGTCGAAAAGGTTAAAAAGGACCTTGTTTTGAAAACGACGGAAAGATTCCTTTATAAACCTCTTATAAAAATTCAAACAAGGGTACAAATGACTTTAACCCATAAAAAATGTTTTGAAATACATTTTTAAGAAACATGGATGTGGATGATAAAGATATCCCAATAGATTATTACGTATAAACAACCTCGGATAATGAAGAGATTGTGAAATAACCCTTACCTTGTACTTTTCCTTGGATGGGGTAGGTTAACCTCCAGTATAATGGTGAAATAGTTGTTATTGAATTATACAAGAATCAAATATAATAATATGATATCATATATGATCTTTTAACATTGATTTGTTAATAATATCTTAGAATTATCGTCGTTTCGGGAGTTAACTTACTCATTTTCTTTTATATGTTTTGTTACATAAGCCATGGTTGTTGTATCTTATTCATATCCATAATGATATATAGTCCTTAAACATCATTTTTAAATCATCAAATGATAATTATACTTGAATGGATACGATGGAGAATGAATCTCATCGCGTTCGTGGAGACGGTAGTCCGTACGTACGCACGAGCGACAATATCATTCTTTTGATATTAAAATAATATATAAATGGACGGTATATCATATATACAGAATCATTAACATTTTATATTTATTATTTACATGAGTTACACATCATTATTATACGCATCCAAATAATATTATATTGAATAACAATTACACCACGACGTGGAGACGGTAGTCCGTACGTACGCACATATGGTGACATGTTATTAAAAGGGTGGATAGAATACTGAATATGGTTGTACCATATTTATAATAACATCACAGTATATGTGAGATACTGGAGTTATTATTTTAGAATGGTAAGAACAAAGGAAGAAGAAGTGGAAGAAGAAATGAACTTAGAAAAGGATGGTGAAATCATTACCTCTTCTTCGGGTTCTTCCTTTTGATTTGATCAAAAGGGCTCCTTAGGTTGGCATTCTGATCAAACTAAGGCCTCTAGGTTGTAGTGAGGGATGTTGGGAGAGTATTTGGGGAGAGTTTGGCCGAACCAAAAGGCTTTTAAGGTGTGAAAAATGAGAAGGAGGAGTGCCCTTTTATAAGAGGGGTGAGGGGCACCCTTGGAAAAGCTAGAAATATTAATTTATAATAAATTCATATTCGGTTTCTAATGGCTCCAAAGTTGACTATTCAAAGTATAAGGTAGGTATGGTTCGAAAACATCTCAACCAATAGAATTTAGACAGGTTTGGGTACTTATATTAACCTTATCTTTAAGTATTAACTCTAAGTTAATTAGTTTCACTTTTACAATGTCTCTTTGTATTTTTATATAATATGGTTAATAAACTGACTATATACATCCAAATGACCCCCAAGTGGTCCATTAATGAGGAAACTATCATGATATAAGTCTCTTGGCCTAACCTTAGATTTTTAGGAATTTAATATCAATTAATAATATAATATTGTTTTAAGAACTCTTTTATGTCAATTTTGACACTATTCAATAGTTGATTTTTTTGAAACTCATAACAGATTGATTACATCGAAAAAAGTCAATTAAATCAATTCTAATGTATCATATTATCCTAGAAAATTAGTTTAATTCATTAAAAGTTTCATATTATATTTTTTTGGGTATTTATAATATCAATTATTTTAATTTTTCACTATTATAGTAATTACTGCATCAACATCGTGTCATAAATAAAATAAATTATTTAATGTATAAAAATTATAAATAAAATATAATTATGTAGGAAATATTTTTATCTTTCTAATGAATATTTATAATCTAAAATCCAACTTATATAACTCTATGTAACAATTGTTTTGCTAAAAGATATATGCCTGTGTCATTTTTGTATTCATTTTGACTTAATTAAAATAAAGTGTCATTATCACTTACAAGTGGATCCATGGGGTCCCAAAATTGACACAAAGATGCCCATGGTCGACCATTTATCAACCAATAGGGTTAAGACACTTTTTAGGGTAATTTAGTATTATTATAATATTATTTGTTTAACCCTTATTTACCGGATTTACCCTTAACCATGGTAAATAAAATATTTACCGCAGTAATTATTCAAAATGTCTAAATATAAAAGTTACCTATTTACACAATTTGAACATCCTGATTCCAAATATGGAATCCATTTTCCTAAATTCTAAACACAGAAGTGGCAGAAATTAATTTAAAATTAATTCCCGATGTCAAAACAAAAAGCGTGTTTTTAAGAGATAATAACTATCAAAAGATTGACACTTGTTTATGTTCGGTTTAATTGTAAAATTATGTCCAATGACCAACATTATATTAAATAGTAAAAATATATTCTAAATATACTTTAAAACCACTCAAATTCATAATTTATCACTATTAATTATTTTGATTAAAAAAGTTTTTTTTAATTAAAATTTAGTAATTTTCACTATTCATCAAAATATGAAAGTTATCCGAAAAGTACCAAAATTTCACCTTAGGCTAAATTTGATATTCCGAATCCAAAAATGAAGTCCATTTTAAAATATAAAATATATATAACTTCAAAAAGTGGGTATTACTATTCATAACAGCTAGTTTGATTGGTTACGGTGTGTTAGAACTCGAAGTTGCGTACAACACACGCTACTGTTTTATTCAAAGGAAAGCGTACCGTGGAAGATTGGGATGTTTCATTTTAAATTTTTTGATGTCTCCATTTAGTCAAAAAGTTTAAAATATTGTATTTAAAAAGGTTTCACTATCAAAAGTTGATAAAATTGCAATACTGAAAATGAATCTGTTCTTGCATTATGACTAAGAAACTCATAATATGGATTCTAAAATTATAAGGATTATATAAAGTTTAAAATTTAGTTAATACTATTCATGACCTCTTTTAATGGCTTTTTTTTTGGTAATTCATGGTGCAATTGAACTCAGTGTTGCGTGTAGTGCAAGTTATTGAATTATTTTGAAGAAATAACACACTATGAAATCTTGGGGTGTTACATTAATTATATAAAAAGTAAATGATCAAATTATTTAATTAATGATCATCAAAATCTCTAAAAATTAACTTTTCCTTTTTTAATATTAAAAAATATACCCTATTTCAATTCATTCATCAAAACATGGAAAAATTAAACATAAGAGAGGGTGAACATTGATGCTCAATAAGGGTAAACAGGGGAGATACCATTCAATGATTATATGATAGAATAAGATAAGTATAATGGTATGATATAATGAACATAACATGAAAATTTAATACCAAACCTATCATATATCATAAACATGAGTCATGGAATAAAGAATTATGATTCTAAAATACATGATTCTTTAGAGATTAAATTCATCAGAATTCATAAACCATAAGATCATGCCATAAATGTGTGGCACTATATTTGGTGGAGAAAATTTTTAAATTGTTCATTATTTACTAACAGAACAAAAAACATAGTGAGCTAGGCATCATCACCTATTTCCCATTGTGTCTCTTGGACATCAATTTATTTTATATTTTTGATCTATCTCATTATCATATTTCAATTTATGGATCAAACTCATTGTATTATTTCCTATTTTGGACAATACCCATCAACTTTGTTTCATTTTTATCTAATGATATAATATTATTTACCAAATTTATTAAGCAGAGACATAAGTTCCACCAATAACATAGATAAATTCATATATATGTGCTTCACAATATCATTAAATATTCATTATATCATAAAATAAGAAAATATATAGGATATAAACATTTTTCATATCATATCCAATAGAAAATCAATGGCTTTCATAAAAATTTAATCATCATTATCATAAACCATTCAAAGGATGAATATGAATGGAATCCGTGGATCATATTCCCATAAAATCATGTGTAACATTAATGTATGTCATCATAGATAGAACATTATGTTGAAATATCACATAGAACATTTATTCAGGAATATATCATTTCCACTTCAAAGATCACTTATTAAAAATAAACATTTATAAAAAAAATTTCAAATACGTTTACTTTAAAATAATCTTAGAAACAGATAAAAGAATCATTAAATAATTGATCATTCATGATGGTGGAAAATTCAATTAATGTCGTACACATCTAAAAATAAGGATCCCGTTATTATTTTTCTTAAAAATAGAAAAGGTCTTTGTTTAGAAAATGGAATGGATATTTAATTTAATTTTTTAAAATTAAAACATGGGTAAATTGAAAACAATTTTTTTAGAATTGTGAAAAATATATTTAAATTTTTTTTAGAAAACATGGTCATGGAAGAAAAATATGTTTTTAATCTAAGAGATAAATAATGTCTAGTTTTAAATTTTTATAAATTTTTTGTATGAGTCATTATTAGAATAAATGAAAGAAAAAAATATATTTTCAAAAAATATCCATAGCATAATTAAATTCATTTATTTATTTGGAGATATATCATACGATCTCTTCATCAGAAACATAACTATAAAATATATTGATTAACATTGACATTATAACATAAAATCATTTCCACTTTTGTAACATTTGAATCATAAGCCCCATGAATTCTTAAAATTTAAAAAAACAATAGGTAAAACTAAAATAATTTTTTTCATGTAATAACATGTAAAAAAAGTTATATACACCGTATAAAAAAAGATAGGTTCATAACATAACCTATATCCCAAAAAATGAAATCTGAGACAGAAATCCATTACTATAAGTATCAAAATTCCTCACACACATTTGAAAATAGTATATGATAAATATATGTTTATTATAAATATATTTTAGAAAAATAATAAAAACTTTCTTACCATATTTTATTTACATATGACCTTTTAGGACTTATTTATGAACAACTATTAATTAAAATCACATTTCTAGAAATAAAAACATCCATTTTGTGTATATGTTTTGGTTTTGCATGATTGGTCCCTATTTATTCATTATGGTTCCATAATATCGAAATATTTACCTATGATATAAATATTTTATATATTAATTTTTTATTTATAGTAATCCATAAAATTTAGAGGTAGGAAATTAATTACACCATTCATGGAGATGGTTGGTCGTACGTATGCCTGAACAATGTTTCCATTTTCATAATGGATGAAAGAAAATAATGGAAAAATTATATTTTTATTTTGAAAATATTTTTAAATTATTATATATAATATATATTAATTAAAATTTTCTTTATTACTTTCCATTTACAGAGTAGATGAATAAAAAATCGCATCACTTCATGTGGCAGCAGTCTGTCATTCTCACGAGTGATGTATCATATTCCCACTGAATAGAAAGTAAGAATATTTGTATGATATTATTATTATAGAAGTATAATTATGGAATATATATCATATAAATATTTTAAATCCATAATTATATCACGTCTATGTAGCTTGTTATAGAAATAAAATTACAACGGTTCGTGATGTCGTAGTCCTCAATACAGATGACTGGCCACATCATTTCCGAATTTATCAAAGACGATATAGATGTACATTATGAAACTACCATAATATAATCTAAATATATGGTAGATAAAAATTTTATTATGTCAAAAATTTTGAGAAATATTATAAATAAGTGAGATAAGAAATAAAATAATAACACATGGTTTCGATCTATACCTCTTATTCGGAAAGCATATTTAGGTTTTTACCTAAAGCATTCTTATGAGTGTTTAAAAAAAATAGTTACTATATAATATGGTAATGTAATTAATGAATATATTTGGTAATGTATTGAAAAAAAGGTCTTTGGAAATTTTAATAGGGGAGGATATGATATGTCATTTTTTATGTCAGGAAATGAACCCAATTGAAAACAATATTGAAATTTCTAAAAAAATCGAAAATGATAAATTCATTCCCATGAAAGATTATTTAAAATGACCATATATTTTACAATTTTTCTGGATAATGTTTTAATTTGAACATCCAATTTTATTTAGGCCATTTTTATTTTAAAACATGATCTTATATTTTTACTTTAACACCGCAGTAAACACGTTTTATCCTTAATCGTTATATTTAATATATACTATTTTAACTATTAAATTTGACCTATAATTAAGTTGAAATTATTAAATAATATTAATAAATATAATTAATAATATGGATTCCATTATTCTTTAATTCTATTCATATAATTAAAAAAAATTTATTTTAAAATAAACCAACAGATGTTATGAAAAAAGGTTTTACAGCGAAAAAGTTCTGAAATGAATAAAATGTTTTGGACACATAATTTAACATGAGATTGATTAAAATAACCTAAGATAGACTAATGATAATATTATTGAATTAATATTTCTTTTAAAACTATCTTATGTAATTTTATTTAAATGCTTTAAATTAAAATATTATTCTCAATAAAAACTAATATTTTCAATAATCAAAAAAATTATAATTTCATAAAATTTAAAAAAACACTAATATATTTTATAAATAATAATTCAAATAATGATTTTCAGTCTTTCAAATAAAATTTCTTTGAAACTAAAAAAATAATTTTATTATATGTATACAAAATGCAACAAAACTATTTTTTAGAAAAATATTGTTACATACTACAAATTTGGATATATTCGTATCTCATACCTAATAAACATATCAAATGAATATTAATTTTTGTTATTGAAAATATAATATATAAATTTCATTTAAATCATTCACTATAAATTATTTGTTAATTTTTTTTGAGATAAATCATGTTTTTGCGCATAAAAATAGTTTTTTTTCATTTATTTTGAAATGGTTTTCATTTTATTTTGTAGTTAATTAGTAAAAAAATATTTATTTATAAAAAAAATTTTAAAACTTATTTTTTTATAATTTATATAGTTCTCTTAATACCCATGATAAAAATGTATAGATAATAACTGTCATATTAAAAAATAATATTTTACTACTATGTTGTGTTTCGTTAAAAATCAGTGTTGTGTGTAAAGAAAGCTAATAAAGAAATTAAAAATTTCAGAATAAAATTTCATTGAATATTATGATGTTACAATTTGGGATTATATAAAAGAGTAAAAATCCTTTATTAGAGTGATCATATACCGATTGAGATAAAGAAAAAAAATTTATCCACCTATGGAGCTTGAACACAAGGCTTATTTGGATGTTATCGTGATGAATATAGATATGATGATAGATAGAATAAACAATGAACATAATATTCTATAAATATATGGTATAATAATATAATAATTGTATAAATACAAAATTTACATGTCTATTACATGATTCTCACATGAAAATTCGATTCAATGTGGAAACTTCCATTTAGGAGAGAAGCTGCAACTTTATAAGTCAAGACGAAATCAATTTCCATATTTATATAATTCTAAATGGGATGGTCCATTAAGTATCAATAATTTTTACCCACATTGTGTTTCAAATTTAGTTTACTAATCATAAAATTATTTTTCCACTATCAACGGAAATAGGATAAATAAGTATTAGTGAAATATTTCATAAGAACTAGTAGAAGAGATCCCACTAATCTCACCTTTCTACTAAAAAAACATGAAATATTTTACCATTATTTAACATTGTTGATTTATTTACTTATCTAAAATTTTGTCAAATATATATATATATCTATTATAATTTATTCGGAAACTTATATTTTGTCCCACAATAACATATGACTATTTATAGCCTCTATGCCCAAATAATGAACTTATTAGGAAGAAATATTAAAATCCCAAAATACCTACCAAGCCTAACATATAAGTAAATTCATGATAACAGTTGAACTCATCTATGGGGGAGGATTTTTATGAGATGATCATAAAATAATATATTTATTTGCTGATATGTGGGAAAACATCATGTTCAATATAAAAAATATATGGAAAACCATAAAAAAGTATTAACGGAATTTCACACAATTTTTTAAGATCAAATATTCATATATACATTTCAAATTAAAATCTATGTTGAACTGACATGTAAAAATAATGCAACCTAATGAAATAGTGATAATAGACATTTACAATTTATAAATATCATCACATGTGAACATTATATAAGAATATACATAGATTTTGGAGCTAATTCACTATAATTTAGACTGAGTGAGGATACCATTCTGGAATATATACTGATAATCATGTATTTTTCTTCCAGTAGATCCAGAACACATTATTTTTCCTTAAAATATTCTAACTCATCTTCCTACCAATCTATAAAAATATAACAAAATAAAAAATTACTCATGATAAACACTAGTCCATTACTCGTTGGGTTGAGTTATAAAATAATCATTCTTATGGTGACCCTTTAATCTATTTGGAATGATAGTTTTTTCATAAAATTCATAAATTTTTAAATTAGTTTTACACTCCTCGGAAGGTAGGTATACATGAGTGTGATTAAAATTATTTGAAATTAATTCAATATAATTCCTAAAAAATGGAATTTAAAACATTTCTAATGAATGAGTAATCCTTAATGAAATTTCTATATGAGAAGAATCTCCCAAAGGATAGAGTTTTGAATTTATTTGTGAAATACCTTTTATATTCACTTTTTGAGTACTCAAATTTTTATGTGTAAAAGAATTGAAAAAAGAAATAAATTCGTTATATTTTTTGTATATTTTATTTATTTTATTTCATTATATTAGTTTATGAATTGAGACTTTGATATTTTGGAATAAAAAGAATATTTCATTTTATTTTTTTGACTGTTACTTAAAATGGACAAAATTTTGAATTTAATTAATATATATAATTCCTATAATAATATAAATGTATTGCTATTGATAATCATATGTTTTATTTTTTTAAGGAAAATAATTTTGTTGAAGCATTTGAAGGTGAAGAATAATATAGTTTTGGTATTAAAGAAGATATTTTGAAATGTTCATAAATAAGATTAAATTTGGGGTGAAGTGGATTCATATATAAATGTAATTCTATAATATTGTGGGATGTATAAGATTAAATTCCTTTTATTTAAGGGTATTTAAATGATCACATGAGGAATCTACTAATGTTCTTTTTTCATCCCTTGATTCATAAGTGTCATTATTCTATGTCTTCTCAATACATAAGACTCACCTTTTTACTTTCTTAGAAACATTAAATTAAATCCATGAGACCATTATATTGATATATTTACTTTCATTTATCATTTTCAGACATTATTACCAATTCTTTAGGATACATAATAGTATTTTTTAATACATAAGTTTCATTTAGAGATTCTAAATACAAATACGTGAAAGCAATAATACACTCTATATATGAAAATTTAACCATATATGATATATAATGGTCTCCCTATATCTCTCTATTTATATATAAATGTTCACATGGGATTATAGGGTATCCTGAATTTTTATTATAGTAAAATTTCAATACATTGTAGAATACAGAAGATCTTTTAAAGATTAGTTTCTTGGAAACAGGGTTCATAATACATAAAAAATTCAAAATTCTTCTAATACACAAGAAATTATTCTTAAAAGGTTCATCCTATGTAATTTTTTTCATTTCATAAATTAGGGACATACAATAATGGAAAGGGTTAACATGAAACCTAGATTGGGAAAATAAGAAAAACAATTTACATTTGATCTTGAGGAAAAATCAATAAAAACATTAGGAATATCATAAAGCTATATGCAAAAGAAAAAGGGTAATATTACAATAAAATTATGTTTAATCAAAAAATTAAATATTTATATGATATTTAAATGATTCATTCATTAGAATATCACAAACAATATTCACCGAGGTGTCATAAATATTTCTAAGGTAATTCACGAAGGTATTGTAAAACATGTCGTCCCTAGTGATTAATTTATTTACCCAATGAATTGGAGGCCTATTAAGGGAAACCATAAATATTTCTTAATTAATGTGATACACATATATCATAATAAAACATTGTGTAAATAACCCATAGAGTATAGATGAAACGAGTTTCATATAAACATCATGGAATTTTAAAATGTTCTTAAAGATAATATCTTTATGTCATTTATAACCCAATATAATTGTGTTATGATATTATTTAAGTAAATATCCAAAGAAATAAATAATTTTTACATATTTATGAATAATACTTGAAAATAAATATGTTAGGGTATAAAAAAATGAAAATAAAATGGAATCTCTTGGGAAGAGAGATATTTTGATAAGTAGAATCTTTAACATTATGGGTATAAAAAAAGGTTTTAAAATAATGTAAAAAGATAGGAAAAAATGGTATACTATTCATAAAATACTATTAATATAGTAATAGGATTAAATAAATTGGAAATAATAACTTAGTTTTCAAATTTGAAACAACTACCACATAAAAAGGGAACATGAAAGGAAAATAGAAGTTGAGATTTCCCTTAAATTGAAAAGTAATTCTTAAAAAATGAAGATGATGAAATTGGGGGATTGATAACACCTTATGAATTATACATTTTAGGTAAATATATCAGATATTCATGTGTATTGAAATGGTTATGAATTTAAGTTGATAGATGTATGGGTATATATAAAAAATGTGGGGGATTTGTTAATTAATTTTTAAATAAAGGCCATGGATACCTAGGTACTAGAAAATGAAAAATGAAGGGATTTCCCATGGTATTTTCTAATAGTATTGGACAATTGGGACACCTATTATTTTATTTTAGTTCACAAGAGTTGAAAATCGTTTTATATTTCTTATTATGGATTGTAAAGTAAAAGTAATCAGAAAATAACATTTTTAACGTTAAATGCTCCATTTTAGAATTTGGAATGTAAATTATATATATAGAAATTTATTAAAATATATTAAAATACTTTATATTAATAAAATAAAGTAATTTATGTTATTAATTGTTATCAATTATTTATTTAATCATTATGACATGATTATAATGGCATTGAACATAAAGAAAACACAAATTTTATTATTACTATTCATGAAAAATTAAAGTATTTTATAAAATTATAAAAAATTCATCCTAAACTAATTTAGAAATTATGATTTCCAAAATAAAATTGATTTTATTAGAATTCTGTTTTAATTTGATTGTTTTAAATTTTAAACATAAAAATACTTATTTATTAATAAAATAGTGTATTGGAAATGCATTGTCAAATTTATTATACTTGACTAAAATAAAATTATTTTATCATTTATTTTTAAATATCAGGGTTATTATCAAAATATTTTTTTAAAATATGTATTATTCATAATATATTAGTTTATCAAAATTATTTTTATCGTTTATGAAAAGTATAATCTATATCTGATAAATCAACGTATCAAATTCCATCTCAATTTTATTCAGAAAATCTATTCATAAAATGAAAATTATCGAATAATAATTTTCTATAAAATAAGAATTACACAATAAGGATGAGACTTGTAACCCCTTATACACCCACATACGCCATAAGAGTATCATTTGCGATGGTGGTAGTTTTTCTAGGTGCCATATATAATATCAATAAAGTGTTTATCTCTGCTAACATAAAATTATCTCATAGGTGATTTCATTCAAGCTTCACCTATTAATTATTGTCTTGGGGTCAGTCAAGGGTGAATCCTAGTGATGAATCCTCCCTCCCGAGCTCTGAAAAATGGGCCTCAAATGGCATGAATCTCCTAGTTGAGGCCATCAAATCTTGTTTCTGTATCAATTATCCTTGTCAAAATTTTACTTATAAACTATAATTATATCGAAAAAATTATGATCAAGAGTATAGTTCCCAATGGTCATATTATCCAATTGTAATAATTGAACAATGATCATATAACAGTTGAATCTATATGGTCAAATTTCCTTTTATTTTAAATTCATAAAAAATCATTGTTTGTTTTCAGTAATATAACACAAAATTTTCGAAAAAAATTATCATTCAAAAAAATTAGGTCGTTACAGATTACCTATGACGTGTAAGGATACCATATGTTTGTACTAAATTTGTTCATAATTATCATTCTACCTCAATTTAATTCTTATTTTATATTATGGAATAAAAAAATCTTAATTGAAGTATCTAGAGATTATAGATATATGTATGGAGGGAAGTTAATTTATTTTTAATTACCAAGGAGAAAAAATCCCAATTATGATTTTCCATATTATTATATGGGTAGTATGTCTTCTATGTTTCATTTGATATATTTTCACAAAAAGAGGAAGGAGTTTTGATCATGTAGTGATTACTACCTAATTACATCAAAAATTTATCTCAACCTTGGGTAAATGATGGATTGATTATAGATTATATCATTAATAAATTAATAAAAAGATGATTGTATCATTCCATAGACAATTATAGCATTAAAATTGGTAATATAATCATTAAACCAGTCACAATTTATAACATTGATTAAACTCTTCTTTTTTGAGACACTCTCAATCAATTATAAATTTACTAAATTAATCCCCATTTTTTACTAACAGTGATAGGGCAAATATGTCAACACACGATAGAGACAAACTATATTTTCCATTATTGATGTAATTTACCAGGCCAAAATAATTAATATGATTTTCATCCTTAAATTTTTTGAGATAGAGGATGTAATCGACCTATTATATATTAAATAACCAATGTATTTGATTATCATTTTCGAAAACAAAATATAGATATATCATGTGAACCTATGATATATTGTTAATATGATCCAATTACTATAGAGTGATTAGGGTTAGATTGATAAATTGTGGAATAAAATTAGTTCTATACAAACTAGTATGAGAGTGGGTTGATTTTTTTATTAACTTTGGATATGGTTCATTAGAGACTTATGAATAATATCCTGACTCATATTTAAATGGAAACATGGATGGAAGCCATGTTATATGTCTGAAAAGAAACTAAATGAGGGGATTATAGGTTACTAATAAAATTAGGATTATTGTTTTTATTTTTATGGTTATATTTGAGTTATTTTATTTAGATAGATTCGTATTTAGTGATTTTGATATATTCTTCAGGATTCTTGGACCTCAGAGGAAACATGTGGATCTCATATATCATATTAGTTATACAAGGATCACATGACATGTGTGATTATGTATTTTATTACCATTTTAGTTATAAAATTTAATAGTATTTAGTACTTTAAAGTTCCCTAAACAACCAATATGGTGTTTTATCATATAGATTCTTCATTGAATTTTAATCTTCTAGACTAGGTGTATGATTCTAAGAGTGGTTGAATATTCCTATCCTATGTGTGTACATTGTGTGTGGTATATTACCTAGAAATGTGTAGGTGGGTTCATAAGGATAAATAATATAGTAATTGGGTGTTTTCTGAAGTTATATAGGTCAATGGGTTATGTTTAAAATTATATATTTTCCTATTTAGGATATCTAAAAAGTTATATCTATATTGGGTGTGGTTATTAGTTCATAGAGAGATTAATCCTAGATGAATATTGTTGGTACTCTAGGAGGGAAGAGATGGGAATGAGTGATAGATAAGGGTTCTGAGGAATTAATGTTAGTTAGTGAAGGTGGAATAGGTAAGGTAGTATTTAGGTGAGAAACATTGGACATGTGAGTTAAGGAACCTGGTGTTGGGAGGTACTTTGGTCTTGGGGAATATTATTGGAAAAACATAACATGTGGTTAAAATTTTTTGTCGATTCAGTCGGTACTTGTAGGAAATGAGATCATATATTTTGGTAGAAATAAGGTTGATATGTGGAATGCCATCTAGGTGTGTGTTAATATCTTCAGGTTAACCTATTTTTAGGTGGTGATGATCCAGTCCCTGATATAAAATTATAACATTACATGTGGGAGTGTACCAAGATAGATAGGGGTTTCATGTGTTAATTGTAGTGGAGATCTATGTATATAAAAGAATTGATATGGTGAGTCCCATCCTGAAGTAAAAGTTGAAGTTCGATCATGCCACATATGAGTGACTCATTTGTAAAGTGTTTCCAATGTTGGAGGATATGGCATGTTTAGGACTACTGTGATCAAACAATAAAGGAGTTTCATGAAAGTGTATAGATGGTACATCTAATGCAGTTCTGCTGGATGACCAAACAGTCATCTTGGGGTCATAGTTAAGATAATATTCAGGTATATGAGGTATGTGTGGGAGTCGTAGTGGGAGTTAGTAATTATGATTCATCAACATTCTCTAGTTTAGCTAGTATATGGGATTCATATTAGTGGGAATAGTCTAAAAATAAAAGTGAATCATTTTATGGTGGACTAGAATCATGAACTTGGACTTCAGGTTAGCAACATGTGATTGAGATGATTTATTCAATGTAGTTCAGGGATTTCTATATTGTTAGAGGTGGGAATTTAGAATGCAGATCATGGTATCTTATTATGGACAGGGGATCATGATGTGTGTATATGATAAATTGATAGAACTGATATTGATTAATATATAGGTATCAGAAATTATTATTGGGAAATATGTGATATTATGGAATAGAGAATGATTTTGAGCATAGATTATGTTGTGGTATGTAAGTGGAAATCAGTATTATCTAGTATGGTGACGTATAATGGTTGAAATTATTGAATTATGGGATGATTTATTTTTATTATATATAAATCATATCAGGTAATTTAATTGAAATGAGCTTGGGTAGGAGATCGTTATGCGGGAAATTCCCACATAAAGAATTAGTCAGTTGGGTAGTTAGTAAGAGTGTATTGTGTTGGAATCATCTCACAGTTTTAGGGATTATGGTAGTTTTATACTCATGTCTTACAAAGATAAGATTATTTTATGTTTTTGATAGCTCATGTAAAATTTAAAATATAACATAATGGATATGATTTATCAGTTATTTGTGAGTGGTTTTTCATTATGTTCTTGGATTATATTTGTCTGTTTGGACACTATAAAGGTGTTAAGGGTGTCATTAAAGGTTGGGGATCGACTCACCAGAGTCTTACAGATATGGGAGGGAGAATATTATTGTAATTATCATATAACAATAATTTATATCGTTGGTCTAAAAGTCCTTATATAGCTTCAAAAAATTATTTGGGATAATTTATATATACTTTAATATTTTATAACTTTTCATAAAAGTTTCAAAAAATTCCACACGTAAAGGTATATATACATTAGAGTAACTATATTGAAAAGAGGATACATAAGAACAACTAATTAATATATAAGGGTAAATCTATCAAGTAAAACATTTTTAAGGTTTTGGTAGTACCCCATGGTACATAAGGGAAAATTCTTATTAATGTATTTTTTTCTAGAGTTTATCTAATATTTTTGAAATATTCTATAAAATATAAAGGTAATACAGTGGCAAATAAAATCCATTTTTGGGATATATATGGTTTAATTGGGTACTCCACATAAAGGTAAAAGTGTATATTAAAAATATTATATGATATATTTTTCTATATTTTTCATGAACTATATGTTTAATATATTAATTAAATATAATAAGGGAAAATTTGGGCCATTTGGGCCCAAAAACATTAAGCATTCCCCATTTTTCATTATCCCCATCTAATTCATTATCCTTGTGAAATTTATTAAATTTTATATTTTATTTATGTATTATATTATAACATCTCGATCCAGGTTCTACACACCAATGACTTGATATAGTCAGTCACATTAACTCAAGCGCACCTCCCCATACACCAGAGGCTTCCGACTAGCAACAAGGGTCCAATATCGATCATGGAGTGATTATACCCTCTTTATCAAAGAAGAGAAATAATGGAAAAAAATAACCAATATCCCATGGTATAAATAGTAACCAAACCAGACCAATATCACACGATGACAAAAGAAGGAGTACCACAACCAAAACTAAATAGTAGAGATGATATTTCAAATACATGTTATGTTTCTAATGAAAAATACAAAACAATAAAGAAACTGAAAACTCTAAAGTGGTCCTGAATCAAATCATGTTTTTATATCCAATCTACATTTCAAATCATCCTTCTAATATAGAGGCCTCCCTCTTATCATGTTCGGTAAACATGAAATTTATTTGGTTGCTATCCATGAAGCTCATGCGGTGTGTGAGAACAACTTACTAGGCTACCACCAATGACATATAAAACAATATCATGTCAATAATAGTGTATATAATTTTATAAACAATAAAATACCCACAATAAAGTAAATATATTGCAATTATTCAATTTATATTTATTTGACAACATAACCCCCCCCAGTTACCAAGGACACTGAAACCCTCAATACCAGCTTCATACCATGACGGAGTTTACACCGTATCACAATAATATAGTAATAATTTGTCACATAATTTTACATTATATCATGGATAATGGGAACCATAGACCAATGCCAACTCATTGGGGTAGAACGTCATGTCTAAAACCCCATTATAATTTGGAGCCTCAATGCATATCCCACACTTTAATAATAACTATGGGATTTTGAAGCAGTATTCCATGTCTCACACTCATTTATCACTATGGGATTTTGAAATAACAATCCATGTCCCTATCATGTTTATCACTTTGGGATTTAATCAACGATACATATCTAACACATGTTTATCACTATATTCTTTTGAAGTGGTAATCCTAGTCCCACACATGTATATAACATATATCACAATGTCACATATATCGTAATATCACATGTTTCATAATATGAGTTTTTATCAAAATTTCATAACATCGAGGTAGTAAATCATTAACATTTTTTCAATCATTATCATTAAAGTATACCATTTTATTTCATAGATTATATAAAAAGGTTCAACACATTAATTAACATGGAATAATATGAAAACCACCATTAAACCATTCATCATCTTTTAGTAATATAACCAATTAATCCATTTAGGTTAAACCAATAATCACACAATTCTTATTTATAATTAATTCATATCATATTAATTGACCAATTACACAAAAATTAATTAACAAAATTAACATTCAATTAATCAGTCAATTTCATAATCACAATATTCCATTAATTAATTCACTAATTATGTAATGAAATAACACAATATATATTTCTCATTCATTATTTAATAGATTAATTAATCAAGTCACCCAATCCCAATAAAATATTAATTTATTCTTCAAATAATTATTCAAATTCCACAATCCCAATATCCCATTAATTATTTAACTAATTAATTAATTCAGTTCCACAATTTCAATATCCGATTAATTAATTCCCAAATTAAATAATCCAATTCCACAATCTCAATATCATATTAGTTAATTCACCAATTAATTAATGAAATTTCATAATTATATTTCCCCAATTTAACCCAAATCACTATCACCCAGAAATTAAATTAAATTAATTCAATTTCCAATTGAATTTACCATATAATGGAAATTGAAATTTCACAATTACATATAAGTAATTAAAATCAAGACTATGATATTTTCAATTTATAACACCAACATCGAAATTGATCGAGAATTCTCACCAACATAAATCTCTAATTGGAACAGAACAACTGAGATCATGATGAAGAATGAGATATAGATCTAAAATCAATATCCAAAATAAAACGAATCAATATACAAATAAACTAGATCTAGATACATACAAATTAGATTAAAATATCCCCTCAAAGTATGAGATAATTTTATTAGAGATCAATGAAAACACACAAGACAGAATTATCTTATCAGGAGAGGTGAAGATCTTCAATCTGTGCTTCAAATCATCAATAACGGATATTGGTATCCATATGAATTTGTATAAGTGACTCCAAAAATGATATATATCATTTGGGGTTGAGTTGGGTCAAAATACGGTGATGTCCAGGGGGAATGGGATTTTAAAAAACAATTTTAAGAAAATTAATAACTACGTGCATTGTTTCTTTGGATGTCATACATAGTTGGGAAAACTATGGACCTCTTCTAGGGAGTTCATGGTTACTACTAATAGGCTGAATGTTTTGAAATATGATGATCCAACCATGTAATCCATCTTTATATATAGTTACATGGTTTGTTGGGGCAGGACACAGAGTTTGAGAAAACAGTGTACCGATCATGCACTACCCAAAAATTATACAAAACATCAAATTTTCACCCAACCACACCATAGAAATATCAAAAACAATTTATATTCAAAATAAGGAAAACATTTTTCTATGAAAAAAACCGATACATCTCAAGATAAGGTTAGAATCATTTAATCTCCCAACCTTATAAGAGCTCATCATTGAGTTGTACGCCAAATCATATTTAAGATTCTAAGTTAAAAAGATTGGTCCACTGAGCCCAAATATATGATCTCATCTCCCATGTTTCCTCCTGAACAAACCCACGGTTACCCAATACATAAATTATCACCCCAGTATTTCCCCAAAACACTTTCTCACTGTGATCCAATGAACATATAAGATGTTTCTCAAAGGATGCATTAGTTTCAAGCTCAAAATCATCCACATTGATCAAATGAGAATGGTAAGGGTGATACCACCAATGTTTTGGCACATAAAATACTTAATGAATAACACTGTACATGTGTGGAAGGTCGAATAAAAACCCCACTAACCCTATACTCTTAAAAACCTCAAATGACGCAAATAACCTAGGTTCCAAAATTCACTATCTTCATATCAAGTGGTGATCTAATATAGGTGACAGCTAAATGAATACATGATCACCCTTTACAAAATATAGGTTTCATCAGCATATGTCATCATATGAACTCCTTTTACACTGAGTCATAACCATACATTTAAAAATAATATGAACATTTTCAAATGTATCCTTCTTGGGACTTCATCCCCACAACTCAAACTCAACTATTTTCATCCATCATAGAGGTGATTTTCATGGCCTACCAAAAAGTGAATTATATGGTTCCATCTGTATAGTTTCTAAATAAATGTTGTTATAGTAAAACTCTATAAAATCTAGGTGATTATACTAAGATCCACCAATGTATAAGACACACACTCATAGAATATCCTCAAGCAGCTGGATAATACTCTCTCAATAAACTTGTGATTGATGGTGGAATGTTGTACTCAATAAAACATGTGTATTATGAACATTCTGTAATCCCTAGAAATAGTGTGAAGTAAAGATCAAGTCATGGTATGAAAATATAATTCATGTCACCCCATTAAAATGGACCATTTTGTGAACATATAAGACTTTCAACTACTTCAATGAGAAATTATTTTTTATAGTTAGTAAATGCACCATATTTTTTAAATGGTCCAGAATCAACCAAATATAATCATTCTAATGAGAAATCATTGGGAGAACCCCCAAAAATTCTATAGTGACATAATTACACATCCATTAAATAAGAGGTAATGGATTTAGTAAACCACTATTTCATTGATTCTTGGCCTTCAGCTGTTGAAAGGTGTAGCATCATTTCATGAACCCAACAATTTTTATTTTTCATGATTGTCCATGAAACATTTCATCATATATTATGGAACATTTTTGTCACACATGAATGAACCATCCACTTTGAGGCATGAAATTCACACATCATCTCCCTCTACCTGCTTATTAGATCAAAAACTCAATTCTCGACATAAATGATATCATTCATATCAAAGCTCTAATCTAAAGGTGATTCCCCAACTTCACGGTTTTCCCCCATGGGAAAACACTCTGGATCCTCATACTATCTAATTCTAATCTCGCTCAGAAGAGTTTAATATAATGAGCTTATATGAGATTTATCTACTCATAACTCTCCTGAACCACAACATGCATCCCAACCAGAAAATTCCTCATTTTAAATTTTGTACAAGACTCCTGAACTGCATGAGTCTTTCTGTTTGTTTCATGTAGCTTCAAAAACACTATTTCCCTTTCTGGGCATATTTTTTTGTTAAAAATAAAAATATCTCATATAATCAACCCACCATTTCTATTGAAGAATAAAATATTTATGTGAAAAAATATACTTAAAGATATTTTTGTATGTATACATAGTAAAATTATAACACGAAATATAATTTTACTAACACTTGAAAGAATAATATAATGTAGCTAACTTGAGATCATGCATTGGGTAGTTACCTTCATGTGGCCTCAACTACCAAGACCTATACACCACAACTCAATCAACCTCCGTCAACACATCTTGAAGACAGATATCAAATTATTAAGAAAACGGTATATATTCCTCACCTGGTTCGGGTTGGATCAAGATTGATGTCATTTTCATGTTCTTATCAAACTCCTTGAAGGCATTCTTACATTCTTTCGGCCATTAAAACATAACTACCTTATTAGATAATCCAAAACGTGGTGGTGAAAAATAGAAATATTACTAGATGAACCTCCAATAATAACCTACTATCCCCATAATCGTGTGTATATAAAAAACATTCTTGGGATTATCCTAAGAAAAAATTGACTAACCCTTATCTGGTTCCACTATAACTCCTTCCACTTCCATGATGTAAACCATGAAGTGTACCTGATCAATATAAAACCTATACTTAGATATCTTTTCTTATATCCAATGCATTTTCTGTGTACTCAGGACGATGCCAAGATGTTGGGAATGGTCATCAATATTATTTTAGTACAACAAGATATTATCCAACAACACAAGCCCAAACTGATTCAAGTACAGATGGAAAATTCTATTCATCAAGGACATGAACACTATCTATGCATTCATTAACCCGATCGACATCACAATAAACTCATTAAAAAAATACATGCTTCTTAAATTACATTGAGGTATATCAGAACGTCATAATATCAAATGATAACACCCTGATCTTAGGTCAAACCTAGAGAAAACACAAGTGCCCCTCTACTGGTGAAATAAGTTGTTGATACAAGGAAGTGTATAATGGTACTTTATTGTCGTACAATTCATCATCAATTAAACAACACATAAGCGTAGGGTCACGTCATCATTAATAGAAAAAAAATTGAACCATAAGGATTAGTACTTAGAAAAATAAAATACATATCCATAAAATCTACTAATTGAGTTGTAAGATCTTGAATCATTGTTGGTTCCATTCTCTATGATGGAATGAAAACTGGATCAACCCCCTACATGATCACTATATTAAATTCAACATCTCTCACAGGTTCCATCCCTGATTAGTATTTAGGAAACATATATTGAAACCTATTCACTATTTGTATAAATACATCGCTTATTACACCTCCATCATCTAGAATCGAACAAGAAACATGGGTGGTGAGCTCCCTCGGTAGCTAATGAACTGTCCCTATATAGCCTGTCTTGATATCCCATTGTCCATGGTGAATATATTTATCACCCCTGGGAGATGTAAAATACACTCTCCTTAGGTAAAAATCAATGTCAGATCAGTATGATAAAAACCAGTTCATCACCATAGTTTGGACAAAGACTCAAATTTTATGAATGTAATGATACCAAAGAAAATGATACTTCTCAACCTCGAGATAACATCTCTTTCACAAGGAAATGAATCTTAACCATACACCTAATTCTATTTCTATCTTTATAACCCTACTCACAAACTCCACCTATAGAATCAATCTATTAACATGTTGTGTGGATATAAATAATAAGAGGAACTAGTATCAAATAAGTAACATGATATCATATATTATACAAGAATAACAACTCTAACTATCGATGGCCCAACCTCAATATCGACCAGTGTAAGATGAATGACATGTAACTGTATTTCCCCTCTTCTCTATGATGTAGTCTACGTCCCAAGAGCTACGTCACTCAGATGATACAAATGATCATTCATAGAATAACCTTATGCATTACCTCTACCATCATGACCATTAGAGCTATAACTACAAGACAAATACAGTGTAAAAGATCCCCTTCTTCACTCTAATTCTCCATAGTTTTGCTCATCATTACCAATCAATCATGGGTTTCTACAGATCTTTTCTGGATTTAATATCATGCTGAATGATTGGAACTATACCAATGGTTGGGGATAATTCCTATGAAAGTGGAATGACCTACAAAAATGGTGACATGTCACTCGTGAAAGGTCATATGTCACTTTCCCTTCCCCTTGGCCACTCTTATTTCCATCACCCTAGTTGGTATTATTATAATGACTCTCCCTACACTTGGAAGACGTACTCCTATACCATTCACCACAAACCACATATCCCCATCTAGAAGATTCCTTTTGGTTTTCCTCATATATGATATCCTGATTTTCCACTTCTGAAATATTTTTCAGACAAAAGGTATTAACTTTGGACTTACTATCACATTTAAGTTAGTCCTGGAAAAACCTTTCCATATCAATCTAATCCCCTTCTATCCCTAGAGAAAAAAACCACATGAGTGTAATGTTACAGTTATTGTATATCACGAACATAATCCCCGAATTTAATCACATGAAGTTGGATGATCTCTCCTATCTCAATTAATTTGGATAAAATTTCTACTGGATTATATCTAAAATGTACTTCTATTCCATACCATCATCATGTTCGGTCTAATTCTAAACATACCACCATTTCATTGATGTTCCTAATAACATTTAAGCATCCAAATTTACCCTCTTCTTATTTGTAGTCTCAAAATGGTCAATTATAGTCTAGATTGACTCAATCCATAACTCAGTTGCATCAATTTCACTCTCTATAGTGAATGTTGGAAGGTTTTTCAACGGAAACTCCCATGTGAGGTCGAAAAATCTTTTCACAACCTTCCCTGGGTCCCTCTTCATTAAATTCATAAAACAAGAAAATTTATATTGGAACATCTCCTTAAATTCTTCACACGGAACTATCAGATCCTTCGATTCCACTTCTGGTAGATCATATCCAACCATATCCTCATGCCATCTTATATACCATTTTCGTCATGGAGGCATGTATCAACGATTCCAAACACACATATTATGAAACATAACACAACATTAACAAATTTTACAAGATGGATTCTCATTAATCTATATTAGTCATTCTTCCTTTTCTCATCCACACGGTAAAAACTGAGGTGTTATCGCTACCCTTACCATCAAACATATTATTCATGATTAAAAAAATGGTAAACACATTCTCACTACTACATTTTATCATTATAAAACCATTTATTCATAATTTTATTCATTTTACAACATTAAATTCATATTTCTAACCATTTCCATTTAAAACACATGAGAAAAGAATATCAATTTCAATAAAACAACATACTCAAAACCCTTATTTTCCCATGCATGCCTTAAATAATTCATGTCCCAAAAAAATCCAATATAATTAGAATGATTAATGCATACAAAACTCTCATGACATGAAATTTGATGATTCAAATCTTAGTGTTGGTCAGAGAGAAGTCTCAAGAGGGGGGGGGGGGTGAATTGAGTTCCTTCTTAAAATATCTGTTAAAACATTATAAATAAAAATCCCCTAATTTAGAAACAGCCCAGTTAATTATGGAAGTAGTGAACAAAAATGTTTAGCTGGTCAAAAATTTTCTCAAATGGTTATTATTCCTCAGTTGAACCAATTTAATAAACTTCTTCAACTTTTCAAACATGTTTATTAAATTAAACACATACACACACAAACTAGAACTAACTATCAGAGTCAATTCCAAACGGTTTTCTTTTTTAGAAATTATAAGCAGCAGAAAATAGAAAAATAGAGTATTACTAAATATAGTGTAAAATAATGTTAAAAAAGATGTTCAGTCTCAAGAAGAGAATTAATCCTCTCCACTTGGTGATCACCTTCCACAAAATAGTGTATAAAAATGATAAACTTGATAAACATCCTGTATCAGGCTTTACAACAGTTTTCAAAAACTGTCAAGGGTTCACACCCTCTACCACCGTTCTTTGTGGAAAAAACAAATTATACAGACAACACATGATATCTTCCATGGTTATATGAGGGAAACAAGGTGTAAATGAAGTTTCATGTGAGGATTTTTAGTATCCTCCAATTCAAGAACATTAGAAAATGTGTGTGCAACAGAAAAACAAACACTTCTCAGAAACGTCAAATAAATGAATAAAATAGAGATAATATTATAATATTTAGTTTAAAAAGCTCTATGTGTTTGATGTTCATATCTTGACTACTTTAAGTGAATAATTTGCAGTTCGAGTCTCTCTCTAGAAGTTTTCTTATAAACAGAGTGTCACAAATCTAGGGTTTAGCTTCTAGGTATTGAGGTGTTCTACTAATTATGTTGAAAGAGTGTAGATGAAGCATAGAAAAAATACGTGAGTTTTCCCCAATTGTTCTTCATGATGATCTTGGGTTCATAATGTATGTTCTGAATTGTTCTTCTTTGATCTAGAGAGTATGCTCTTTCTCATGCATTCCTCTTCCTTTTCACGCTTTTCAGTTACTCCTCACACCCTTGGTTTCTTCCTCATTCTTCTATTTTATATTTCAGTTTTTACAATAGGAATAAGTAAACCATGTGTGGTCCTCCTCGTACCTCGTACTGTTCCTTGATATGGTCTGTCGACATGTCTACAATAAGAATTAATTAATGCCAGAAGGATTAAATTCACCAAATATGACTATTTGAATAATCTTAAGAATTTGACAATGTACGGAGTAGAAGGGTAAGCATCAGTAGACTAATAATGGTCGCCTTCACAAGAGTAGGATTAAACAATAGGTGTGCACCAGTATCCTTCATCGGTAGCCCTCTTCAGTAGCCTTATGCAGAAGCCTTTTACGGAAACCTTCAACGGTAGCCTTCAATGGTAACCTTATCAATGGTAGCCTTTCATCAGTGAACATTCATCAGAGACCTTTCATCGGTAAACATTCTATCTATGACCTTTCATCAATGACCTTTCTATTGGTGACCTTTGCAACGGTGACCTTTGCATCGGCCACCTCTGCATCAATGACCTTTGCTTCAGTGAACTTTTCATCAGTGACCTTTTCATTGGTGATCTTTGTATTAGTGACCTTTTCATTAGTGACCTTTGTATATAGATAAATTTATCACTGTAAGCATGAACAAGAGAGAAGTGAGATTAAAATAACATGGTTATTACTTGATAAAAATAAGAATATTAATGAAACACAATTATTATATAATAGAAACATGATTATCAAATAAATGAAACATGATTTTGTATTGTAAAAACATGTTAGTCAAAAAATTTCTGCCTTTTTGATAATCACAAATTATGTTAGTGAAAATTTATATTTAAGTACTATTTAATCAGGGTTAAGAACATTTGAAAATATTTTTTGAGGTCTGTATTCAAATAATTTAATTATATATTATAAATATGTAAAGACTCTAGTAAACATAAAAACATATCCCCATTTCATGAAAATAAAAACTTCTCCCCCTTTGTGATTAACAGAAATAATGTAACACAAAAATAGTCAAAATGTTATTTTATTATTATTGAGCAAGAAAACAAGATTCAAATTTTTTAAAAGATCCTTATCAACAAAGACATCCCACATTCAATCCACATCAGATATATCCAAGGGAGCTTTTTCTTTGGAAGATAAGAAGGCAGGTTCTGATGATGGAGGGATAGGACGAGGTATGGTATTAAGGAGGGTAGGGGGAGTGGCTATAGAGGCACAAGTAGACCTATAGTGTGTAGATCTCTGAGGAATCATAGGGGTGAAGATCTTTATGGCCTTTCCAAGAGTCATCAATTGTGAAGAACTGCTGGAGCCTGAGGTATCTAAAGAAGAATGCAATGCTGGAAGAAAAATAATGAGAGTGTAGTCCATATGGAGGAAGGGTAAAAAAAGATTTCTGAAATCTATAATTATGCTTTCTCCTCTTTCCATAGCTAAGATTAAGTCATCCTTATTCAATATGAACTTTTCTAAGGATGTATTCATCTCTCTAAGCCTGTTAACTTGATCCTTAAATACCTGAGTGATAGGCAGGATCCTGCAGTTTTCAAACAGTAGCTTAAAGTGACCATCTATATGATACTTAGTATACACCATTTTGTAATAGAAATTAACATTCTCTTTGACTACCTTTTTATCTTGAGAATATTTCCTTAAATAGTGTCCCAAAAGTTTATGAATTTCTCTGGTATAGGAAATGACCTATTTCATCGACTGATGGTCTGAGGTACTGGTACCATAGAACATCTCCACTTCTTCTCTAACAGCTAACCTGAAAGCATCAAGATTGACTAGAAGAGAGGTTAAAGAGGAAGTAGAGGCACACAGTGGTTCCATAGATAAATACATTTCCCCCTTAAAAGATTTGGTCAGGCCACTAATCAATCTCTTCACATCACCATCCTGTCCAATCACATGTGCCTCCTTAGACTTATTAAAGACCTCAATCACAATGACAATATACTGAACCACATATTTGACATACATAATTTCTCTGTCCACTTGAACTCTGAAATACATATAAGAGTCTGAACTGGAATTTTATTATTCCACAGAATCCATAGACTCTTCCAAGGTTATGACATGATTCTAACATTCCATCGCACCATGTAAAAAATTTGATGGAAATGGAGAAACTAGCCTATCCAATGCAGATTTCATAAGTTATTTAAATGGAGCAAATGATATTTCCATCCCAATAGATCTCCCATAAAAGTGTCTCTTCAATTCTGATTTTAATGATTACAAATCATCGTTCTTCACATAGTCTTGTGGTAAAAGTACCAATTTCTACACAATGGGAGTTTCTAAAATAGAATGAATTGGTGGTCTTTTGTTTGGATTATCATAATCAGAATCTCCATAATCTAAGACCAAGCCCATGAACTCGAGGTCTTCTGACCAATCATCTATTCCATGAGCAAAAAAACTAAACCTATGGAAACGGGTCCCCCCCCCCTCACATGGTGTATTCTCTTGATCAACCAAATCCATCTCTGATATACCTCTTTGATCTATTGCATCAACCTGAGATTCCACTAAATCTTCATCTACAGAATCATTAACCATTGCCATTCCAATTCCAGCTTCAACCAAAATAGAAACCTCTTAATCTAAACGTTCCACCATTTATGTATAACCTATCAGAAGACCGAGGCTTAGACATAATTCTTGACGTTCATTAGAAGCTATTTCAAAATAATAATGACTATATTCAATGTCATATTTCTCCTCTAAGGTCTCTCTAATGTCTCCTAAGATATTTTCTTCTCCTAATACTTCACTGGATTCCTCATCATCACTGTCCCTTAGGAAAATATCTCTTCGAGGAAATCTTTTTGGTGGGCTTGGATAACCAAAATATATATCAATGGAATGAGGACTTGGGGGAAGTTCAGGATCATTCTGATCATATATAAGAGAATCTTCTCTTTCTCAAACAACAGAAACCTCTTCTTCTTCCTCTGAGTAAGCAAGCTCCACTTCATTAGTCTATAGACCCAGTTCTCTCTTATACTTTGGCCTAGTACGATAAGTAATAGGGTAGAATTTTTCATACAGTTTAGCCTCATATTTCACCCATTTTCTTTGCCAAGGGTTCCGGATTATCTTCACTAACATGAAATTAATATTGCTAATGTAGAAGTTGTCCTTTATAACTACGGTTTCCTCCTTAATTCCAGCTACTCATTTATCTTTCATCATTAAGGACATCAATCTAGAATGAAACAAAGAATTGGAATAGGAACATGGGTTTTTCATATCCTCTAATTGAATCATTAGTAATCTACCCATATTTATCTTATATCCATGATTCGACATATAAAAAAGAAATACATCCTGATACGTCAAGGTAGAAAAGTCCCTTCTAACGGGACTCAAAACATGATGAACAAATTTAAACAACAACCTGTCTTCTCATTCCATTTTAGTAGAAATCACATTCCTTAAGATACCATTACCTATTAGTTCAACCAAATATTCTTTATAATAGAAGAAATCACTAGTGGGAGGAACCACTACAATGTTGTAATAAAATATCCATTCATGTGGGACTTTTAAACAGTCATCCCATTCAACAGAGGAGAAGATCACACTTACTCCATTTACCTTTGAGGATATTTGGTTCTAATTATCAGATTTCTCTATCTTCAAAGACTTATATAATTACTTCAATAACATCTGGTAATAGGGTCCATTTTTATTTTCAAATCATTCTAACAAACCCTATGTTTCAAGTGACTTCATCACTAAAGACCTTCTCCACATCATCCATTTCGAGCATAGTTCTTTTTGAATCATGATTTCCCTCTTCCATAAATGATGATTGAGCAACTTTTCCACTATCTTTCTTCCAATAATAGACCCGTATTGAGGTCTCTTATGATTTAGTACATCTTCATTATCATCAACTATCGATCTCTTTACCCTTTCCATCGATCTGGCGAAGTTTGAGGGTTTTAGTAAAAATTTAGGTTCCAAGGTTAGAGAGTAAGAAGTTTAGGAGAGGTTTGAAGTGGATAGAAATGTGGTTGGAACCTTATTTTTATCATTTAGGGATCCAAATACAAATCTACTAAAAGAAATAAATAAAAAAAATGTTTCAGATTAACGAAGAAAATCGCAATGTCTCGTACCTAAGGTTGACTATCGGTATGGTGCCAACGGTGAGGTCTAAATGGTGAGGTCCAATAGTGAGATCCAATAGTGAGGTTCCTAATGGTTAGTTCAAATAGTGAGGTCCAAAGGTGAGGTTTCTAACTGTGAGGTCCTAACACCGAGTTCCAACGGTGAGGTCCAACAGTGAGGTTCCTAACGGTGAGGTCCTAACAATGAGGTCCAATGGTGAGGTCCTAACAATGAGGTCCAATGGTGAGGTTGTTGCTGGTGAGGTCCAATGATTATGTTTCTAATTGTCAGGTCCAAATATAATAGTTTATCATTTCTAATTTATGTTTCATGTAATTTAACCTCTTATAACTCAAAGGCTTTGTTAATATATCAGCCAATTGTTGTTCAATGCTAATGAATTCAAGAGTGATATCACTTCATTGATAATGATATCTCAAGAGGTGATGTCTCACATCAATGTTCTTTGTGCTAGAATTAGATACTGAATTTTTAGAGATATTTATTGCACATTTATTATAACAATTTATAGAGACATGTTTGAATTGATATATGTAGTCTTGGAAAGTGTGTTTCATCCTCAGAATATGAGCACAACAACTACCAGCAGCTATATATTTAGCTTCGATAGTAGAGAATGAAACAAAATGTTGTTTCTTACTACACCATGATAATAGTGACTTTTCCAAAATGTGAAATGTTCCATAGGTTCTCTTTCTATCTAACCAGCAACCAGCAAAGTCTTCATCTGAATAACTTATAAAATCAAATTATTGTTCTCTTCGATAAAAATAGTCCTAATTTAGTAGTATACTTGATATATTTAAAAAACCTTTTAACAACAGTTAAATGAGACTCTTTGTTATTATCTTGACAATAATCAAACATTCACACACTAAACATAATATCAGTTGTGCTAATAGAAAGATAGAGAAGACTCCCAATCATACCTCTGTAATTGGTTTGATCCAATGATGTACCAGTTTCATCAGAATCCAAATTACAAGTGGTACTCATAGGTGTATCACTACCTTTATTTTTGTCCAAATTAAAATATTTCAAAAGAAACATAGTATATTTACTTTTATTTAAAACAATACAATTTTTGTTTTGATAAATTTGAAATCCAAGGAAAACTTTATGTATCCCCATTAAACTCATTTCAAATTCATCTGGCATCATTTTTGAGAAATCAGTACAGAAAAAAAATTAGAGGATCCAAAGATAATGTCATTTACTTAAATTTTTTCTATTAAAATTTCTTTGGAAATTATTCTAATAAAAATAGTAGGATCAAATATTCCTTTAGTAAAACATTTTGATATAAGAAAAGAACTAAGTCTGTCATACCATGCTCTTGGAGCTTGTTTTAGACCATATAGAGCTTTACAATGTCTAAAAACATGATTTGAAAAAAGGGGATTTGTAAAACCACAAGGATGTGAAAAAAATACATCCTCAACTATGTTCCCATTTAGAAATGCACTTTTGACACAAATTTGATAAACTTTGAAATTCAGATGAGCTGCAAAAGAAAGTAATATCCTAATGGTTTCTAGTCCATCTAGTGGTGAAAAGGATTCCTCGTTGCCTATTTCTTCTTCTTAACTATATCATTGTGCAACAAGACAAGCCTTGTTTCCAGCTATGTCACTAGATTCATCAATATTATTTCTAAACACCCATTTGGTGTCTATGTTCAACATTTTTTTAGGTATTTCGATGAATTCCCAAACTGTGTTTCTTTCAAACTGATTTAATTATTCTTTCATAGATCTCACCCAAAATTCTTCATTGATTGAATCATTAATATTTAAAGATCAAGATGTAAAATAAAGGCTTTATGTTCAACTTGGATTCTCAGAGAAGCTCTAGTTTGTGTTCTTCAATTTAAATAACCAACTAAAGCATTTAAATGATGATTCTTGAGGGTTATAATACCTCTATAAAGAGTTGAAATAGACTCCTAATGGTGGTCAATAGATTCAGATTCACCATGCTCAGGTTCGGTAAAATTTCTAGAACTAGTTGTTTTTACTAATGGTTCACTGTCTTTATCATTAAAGTACGAAATTGACATATCTTCCTGAAGATTTTCAACAGAGGTTTTCAGTTCATGTGGGTGTGTCTCATGAAATATTACATTAAATTATTCTTCCACACATTTGGTTCTCTTATTTAATACTTTATATGCTTTATATGAGATTTAATAACCTAGGAAAATTCATTCATCACTCTTAGAAGCAAACTTGTAATGATTATCCTTAGTGTTAAGGATGAACTCTTTGAAACCAAAAACTCTAAAGTAATTAACCATATGATTTCTATTATTCCAGAGCACATAAAGGGTTTTCTTAATAACATGTCTGATTAAGACTCTATTGATAATGTAACAAACTATATTAACAACTTCAACCAAAAAATAGATTGGTATATTATAATCATTAAGCATAGTCCGAGCAATATCTTGAAGTGTCCTATTTCATCATTCTACGAATCCATTTTTTGAGGTGTTCTAAGAGTATAGAAATTGTAGTTGTAGTCATTATATGAGAAAAAATATTCAAACTCCTGATTTTCAAACGCATGGCCATGATCACTTCTCAAGGTCTTAATTCTAAGTCCACTATGATTTTCTACAGACTTGAATTTATAATGAAGTAAGAACATGCTTATCCTAAGTGAGATAGAATGTATACCCATGTATATCTTGAAAAATAATCAATAAGAACATAAAAATAGTGCATCCCATTTAAACATTAATCTCAAGAAGGTCCAAACAAATCCATGTGAACAAACTCAAGCGGTTGAAAAGTTGAAACTTATTTATTTTCTTTGATAGAAACTTTGTGTTGTTTTTCTTCTTGACACAGATTACAAACTTTATTATGTGGGAATTCCAATTTTGGTAAGTCTCTAACTAAAAAATTCCTAGATAGTTTCTTAAGTGAGTGAGAATTGTATTGTCCTAATATTCTGTTGAATAACCAGGATTCCTTGTGAAAAGCATTTAAATAAGAAACATTTTTCTTAGATAATAGTTTAAATCAACAACATAAACATTTTTATTTCTATGAACAGTGAATATTAAATCATTTTTAGAATTAAAAACATTTCATTAATCATTTTCAAACATAACATTGAAACCATCATCAAACAACATAGAGATACTTAGTAAATTGTATTTAAACCCATAAAAAATGTACTTTTGAAATTATTATAGTATTAGAGTTACCAATTTGGCCTAACCAGATGATCTCCCCTTTGGAATTATCACAAAATGTATCATTTCCACCATCAACATTAATTAGGTTCTTGAATCATGAATAGTATCCTATCATATTTCTTGAACATCAACTGTCCATGTACCATAGTGTTTTACCATATTTCTTTAATGAATATTCCTGCAAAATAGAATAAGTGTTGGGTAACTTTGGTACCCATATTTTCTTTGGTCTAGAGAGGTTAGTAAGTAAAGTATTGATAACCCATTCTTGTCTCATAGGTTTTATATAATCAATAGATATTTTTTGAGACATGAACACTTTGTTTGGTCCTTTATAGATTTTTGTTCAAAAGATGGTCCAAAACATGAACTAGTTGTGAACTGTCTAGATTTTGGAGAAAATTTATTTTTAATAATCTTTTTATGATCTGTTTGATATCCTAGAACAATTATGTTTTTTGGAGCAATTTTTTCCCAAGAAATAGTGTTAAGGTATCTCTACCTATAGTAAACATATCAAGAATATTTTTATTTTCTCATTCGATAATTTATGTTAAGTATTTTCTTTTAACAGTTGAGCACATTTTTCGTTCTCAATATCCCAATCAGACTTATAATTAGCATTTTAAGAATGTTGTATTTTTAATAATTTATTTTTATCCTTGATTTCATTAATAGTATCCTCAAGAATTCAACAATATTCAAATAGTTCATCCTTAGTCATATTCTCATCATTAACTGATTCACATTCATTCCAATAATAATAAGTATTATGTATTGGATAATTGGGTGTTACCTCAGATGTTTCTAACATGAAACATAGATTTTCATGTTTTTCATTTCAATATCAGAAGTGTCATATACACTATTGCTATCTTCTAAAGAAATCCAAGTAAATTTAATAGCCTCTTTATTTCCCTTTCCATTATCTTTGTATTTCTTCTTAAATTTCTACTTGGGGAAATCAACGTCTACATGGCCCTTTCGTTTACACTAATAATAGACTATCTCATTAGTATTTTCATTCCATTCTCTATAATTTTTACATGGTCCTTTATTATCATACTTTCCTTTATTGTTTTAATTTCTAAATAACTTATTCTTATGGTATAACATCTTGAATATCTTAGAAAGATGATCCATCTCATTTCTCATTGAGGTAGTAGTCTTTAATGTTACGGATTTCTTTCTTGGTTCTTCATCGTCTTCATGAATTACTTTAAACTCTTCTTTGTACATCATAAGCTTTCCAATTATTTCCTTTATGGGTAGCTTGCCTATGTCACATGTTTACTAGATAGAAACAAATTTTCCTCCCCATCTGTTAGGTAGGCATCGAAGAAATCTCATAATCTGATCCTTTTTGTCCTTTGGTTTTCCAAGAAAACTCATGGTATTAACTATTTCATTTATCGTGAGATACATATCAGAAATAAGTTCATCAGGATTCATTTTAAAATTATCATAATTAATAGTATAAGTATTTAATCACATTTCATTAACATTGTTTGTTCCCTCATGATAAATAGCCAAAGTATCCCAAATTTCATATTTAGTTTTATAGTAAGATATTATATTGAATTATTCATCACCTAGAGAATAGTAAAATTCATTCATATCTTTAAAATTATTTTTATATGTAGCTTTAGTCAACTAAGACCATCTGTCCCTAGTAGTATCAGGAAACACATGTTGTTCTTCAATTGTGTCCCAGATTTCAGGACCCATGCTCTATAGATACATTTTCAATTATAATTTCAATTAATAATATTTATTACTATTAAATAAAGGTGACATGTTAGTAGCATCACCCTCAAGTCTGTTATCCATTGTTAATTATAATTGTAAAGAACTAAAAATTTTGATATGACAGAAATTTCAAGATCTATAGGATACAACTAAAATCATAGTTGAAAATAATTTGAAAACATGTACAACAATTCAGATAGTAAGAATAAAATTTAACACCTCTGAAACCAAATGTTGGTTGGAGTGGAATCTCAAGAGGGGGGGGGGTGAATTGAGTTCCTACTTAAAATTTCTGTTGAAACTTTATAAATAAAAATCCAAAATGTAAAAATGGCCCAGTTAAGGATGTATAGAATTAAATGTTTCATTGGAATACAAGTTTCTCAAAAGGTGATTAGTTTTTAGTTGAATTAGTGTAAAACATTTCTTCATCTTTTGAAATAGGTTTACTGAATTAAACTCATAAACAAACTATTTTTGAAATTATATGCATCCAAAAATTGAAAAACATAGGGTAACTAAATATTGTGCACAACATATTTAAAAAAAGTCTTCAGCCTCAATCTATGTCTTAATCCTCTCCACTTGGTGATCTCCGCCACCAATCAATTTATATGAATGATAAACTTGATACACAAATTGTATCGGGCTTTACAATAGTTTTTACAAACTATCCATGTTTTACACCCTCTACCACATTTCTTTGTGGGGAAACAAACAATACAGACCACACATGGTTTCTTCAACAATTATATGTGGGAAAATGGATTATGTGAAGTTTGATTTTAGGATTTTCAGTATCCTCCAGTTCAAGCACAAGATACTGTGAGTGTGCAATAGAAAAACACAAACATCTCAGAAATGTAAAATAAAATAACATAATAGATATAATATTATAATATTGATTTTATAAATCTCTATCTATTTGCAGTTCATCTCTTGACTCCTTGGAGTGAAGAGTTTGCAGTTTGAGTCTTTCTCTAAAGGTTGTCTTCAAAATAGAGTATCACAACTCCAGGGTCTAGCTTATAGGTATTGAGGTGTTCTGTTTCATGTGTTAACAGAGTGCTGATGAAGCATAAAAAGAATACATGAGTTTTCCCCAACTGATATTCGTCATGCTCTTGGGTTCAGAATGCAAGTGATGAATGGTTCTTCTTTGATATAGTGAGTGAGCTCCTTCTCATGGATTCCACTCCCTTATCATGCTTCTTAGTTACTTTTCAATCACTTTGTTTCTTCATCAGTCTTCAATTTTATATTTGAGTTTTGAAAATTGGAATAAGTAAACCATGTGGGGTCTTCCTTGTACATCATACTATCCCTAGTTATGGTTTCTCGATATGTCTACAATATGCATTAATTAATGCCAGAATCATTGAATTTACCAAATATGACCCTTAGAATAATCTTAAGAATTTGAAAAAGTATACAGTATAATGGTAATCATTGGTTGACTGATAACAATATCCTTCTCAATAGTAGGATTAAATAGTATGTGTGCATCGACAGCCTTCATTGGTATCATTCATCAGTAGTCTTTAGAAGTAGCGTTCAGCAGTAACCTTCAACGGTAACCTTCAGCGGTAACCTTCCCAACAATATCCTTTTATTGGGGACCATTCATCAGTGACCTTTCATCAGTGAACTTTCATCGGTGACCTTTCTATTGGTGACCTTTGCATCGCTGACCTTTTCATCGGTGACCTTTTCATCAATGACATTTGCATTAGGGACCTTTGCATCGGTGACCTTTGTACTTCGATAAAATTTTCACTGTATGCTTGAACAAGAGAGTAGTGAGATTAAAAGTACATTGTTATTACTTGATAAAAACATTGAATATTATTGAAACAAGATTATCATAGGACAGAAACATGATTATCACATAAACAAAACATGATTTGGGATTATCAAAACAGGTGAGTCCATCACATAGAAATCATTAGAAATAATAATCACATAACAAAATAAGTGCACCACTCATGGTGAAATAACATCAATTTTAACAACATAGTTCAATATCACTAAAACCACCAAGGGTATTTAAAAATTCCCCCATACATGGGTTACATACTTCAATACACAAGATCATGTCTAGGATTGAATCTTCATATTATGTTTTCTGAAATTCCCAAAAGGTAATACAAAAGTAAAAGCAAACAGAAATTCTAATACCACATTGTAACATCCTAACTTGGGTTCCACACATGGGTGTCCCATGTCTGTTAGTTACATGACCTCAAGTGCACCTCCTAGTATGAATATGTTGTCTACTAGTAGTGAGGGTCTAATATTGATTTTAGAGATACTATATTCTCTTTTACAAAGGATCGCAATAGAAGAAATGAATAAATAATAGCTAATGATTTAACCAATAACTAATCCAACCCAGAATCACCTGGTATCTAGATAAGAGTACAATAACCAAAACTAAATAGTAGAAAAGCCATGTCAAATATGTGTCAAGTGTTAAATAAAAATCCAAATTTATAAAGACACCAAAACAACAAATATATCACAAATCACATATGGTTTCATCATCCATTCACTATACAAATAATTCCTCTAATATTGGACACTTACCCTTATCCTATCCTGAAAACATTAATTCTATTCAGGTACTGATCATGAAGCCTGAGTAGGGAGCGAGTAAAATTCAATAAGCCACAACTAAAAACATCTAATACAACATCCCATCAATAACAGTGTATGTAGTTGTATAATGAATAAAATAATCTAAATAAAATAAATACATTACATTTAATCAATTACTCTTTATTTAACAACATAAAACCCTGGGTTGTCGAGGGCACGTGAACCCTCTATACCTATTTCAGCCCATTATAGAGTCGATACCACATCAAAATACTAGGGAAATCATTTATCATTTAATTTTACATTACATCATGACCAATTAAAACCATATTCAAATACCAACTCTTGGGTATTGAACATCATATCTAACACCCCATGGATATTTGGATCCTCAGTCCCTGTTCCACACCTCAATAGTCACTATGGGATTTTGAAGTAGCTGTCCATGTCCCACACTCATTTATCACTATGGGATTTTTAAGTATTAGTCCATGTCCAACACATCTTTTTCACTATAGGATATTGAAGTGGTAGCCCATGTCCCCCACACATTTATCACTATGGTCTTTTAAAACGACAGTCCATTTATAACAAAAGTATATCAAATATATCACAATCTCACATATATCCCAATATTAGATGTAACAAAATATCACATGTATCACAATTTCATAACATCAAGGTTAATAATCATTAACCTTCTTTTTAAACATTATCATTAATATGTACCATATTAATTATCAATTTAAACAAACATGTTTCAATACATTAATTCACATGGAATAATATAAATATCACCGTTAAACCATTCATAATCATTAAATCATATAACCCATTAACCCATTTTGGTTACACCAAAAATATCCCAATCAACAATGAAAATTGATTTATATCACTTACATTTTTCAATTACAGTACCATTATTTAATCGAATTAGCATTCAATTAATCAATCAATTTCAAAATAACAACATTTAATTAATTAAATCATGAATTAATTAATTCAATTCTGAAATCCCAATATCTCATCTATTAATTCATATATTAATAATTACAATTCCAGAATCCCAATATCTAATTAATTAATTCATGATTTAATTAATAAAATTCAATAATACTAATATCCATGTAGTTAATTCACTAATTTATTAATTTATTTCCACAATCCATAATCTAATTAATTAATTAAATTATTAGTTAATCAAATTCTACAATCCCAATATCCCATTAATTAATTCACAAATTAAATAATCCCATTCCACAATTCATATTCCCCAATTTAACAAAAATAGTTAACTCATGTGAATTAAATAAAATTATTTCAATTTCCAATGATATTTACCAAATCATGGAAATTGAAATTTCACAATCATACAAATATAACTAAAATCCTGAAAATTTTATTTTTAATTTAGACCACCGACCTCCAAATTGATGATTAGACCTCTCCAATGAAAGTCCCAAATTGAAGTGGAACAATAGAGATTACGACAAAGAACAATATCTTGGTATGAAACATAGATCTATGATAAAAAAAATCATGATAAAAAAAATCTAGATCTATATCCATCACATATAGATTAAAAAATCACTGAATGAATGGGATAAAGATGAGAGTGATTGGGGAAACCACACAGTATGAGATTATCTATATTTGAGAGGTGTGTATCTTCAATATGGGCTTCTAGTCATAAAGAATGGGGTTTAGGAGCCACAATAATTTTTCCCAGAACCTATATAAATGAGGTAAATTGTTTTTGGTTTATTTGGTTTGAAATAAGTTGAATTATGGGGGTTAAAATTTTTAAACACCAATTTTTGGAATAATAAAAACCACGTGCTCATTTTCCTAGGAAGGGACATATTTTTTTCCAAACCATGAACGGAAAAAATGTTCCTCTTCTAGGGTCTTCATGGTTACTAATAAAATGGTCAAAGGTTTGAAAAACAACGTTCCAACTTTGAAATCCATCTATGCTTAAGGATGCATGGTTTTCTACGGCAATGCACACCATTTTGGAAAACTGTGCAACAACCATGCATTGACCAAAACATCTCCAAAAGCATCCAATTCTCACCTCATTCCACCCAAGAAAAGACCCAAAATATGTATACTCAAAACAAGTGAAAATTATAAGGCCCCAGCCTTAAACCTTACTTAATCTTGAGTTATTACAAGATTACACATTGAGGATCTTTTCAGGTTTAGTGTTTTAGAGAATTAGATCATGCTACATGCATTACATTCCACATTTAAACAAAGTGGTTATATAAAAGACAGTATTCATTCTTCCCATCAATGGGAACATATTTAAAATTTAACACGGATTCTTTCTTGACACATCCTTGACACTATCATCACATCATGTACCTTTCCCTTGACCTGTGAAAAACATTTCAAAAACTTGGGATGAGCATAAAAAGCTCAGTAAGAGTTATAAAAATATGGAAAGGAAACATGAGTTCACATATACATTAGAATGAAATCACACTTTACCCATAAAACATAGGCATATCAAATCATGAATAAATCATAGAAAACATAATACATAAAGGTAACTTGAGGCATTCATAACATTCTTACGTAGGGAGTAACCCTCTTGGTTACGTTTGGAATACCCATCACAGTATATTCCCTAAATCTCTTCGGAGAAACCTTATCGTTTCACTCCTTCGCGTTACCCAATGCATTGGAGAGCTATATCGGGCTCACCCGCCCTTAGTTTATCACGGAACCACCCATTTTCATAACAATGCCCAAGAACCATAACATAAATGTGTCACATAAAACATGCATAAAGGAAACATAACATTTCCACATTTCAATCACAATATAACATTTTAGTATAATGAATCCATTCAAAAAGAAACCATTTCCAAAACCATTTAAAACATTTAATAAAGAGATTTTTGAATCAAAGTGTCCCATACGACCATGAAGCTTAAAGTTTTAAACCATTAATATCCATATAAATAAATCCTTAAAACCATTTTGAAAACATGGAAATTAATAAGAACAAAGAATTAAAACATTTAAACCGATATTTTGGTTAAAGGGGGTTTTACCAAAATTAGAGACACTTGAATACAGTAATTGAGGAATAACATTTAGCCAGAACTTTATAATATCATGAGAATAAATGGATTCATGATTTAATACTCCAAAGGACAGTATATACACCATATAAGAGTGAATTGGTGCATAACAACAATGGACCCTCAATAGAAATGTCAAATTTGATGAAATTCCTTATAAAGAAGGTATCCTTAAATTAAGGACAAATCAATCTCAAAAAAATATGTGTGAAAAATATAAATACACCCAATATAAGTGGATATTAAGTGTAAAACAATAAAATTTCATTCACACATAATAAATGGATGACATA